>OX393569.1:10827106-10934606 GCA_947652115.1 Blastomussa wellsi
GTGGAAGGAGGGGCAACGTAGTCTAGACTGTGGTAATGTTCTTCGGCCTCGTGGCCTAGAAGTGCCATTTGGTTGCAGTTACTGTTGGTGCTTGATGCATCACCCGGGCTGATTATTCGAAGGCCACCCTCTCCTAAACTTGATACTATTGCTATGTCAATGTTTAGCAAGTTGACTAGGCCCCACAGAGTAATCCAGTCCCCCCACACGCCATCTTGAGACATTCTACGCAAGTAGCTCTCCCAACCTCGGTAAGAAATAAACTCTCTTAGATGGATTCCGTCAGAGGTTAGGGGGTTGTTTCGAAGATATTTGACGACGCTTGAACGCAACTCTGACGGGGTTTGGGCCGTCAAACCGAGGCGTGTCAGTTGGTCACTAACTGCATGGAACATGCAGTTCCCATCTTTGGGTGTGGGAGGGTTGCGGTATTGAAGTTTAGCACTTTGCACCTCCACGTCAAGTTTCTCTTTCTCTGACATTTGTTCTGTATATTTCCGTTTACTAACTGCGTCACCTGAAAACCAACCGATATCACTGCTACACTTGTTAGACGCTGCTAATTCCAACAAATCACCAACCATTTCGCTTCGCAAATCACCTCCTTTGTACCTGATGGGAGAATCACAATCTGACAAAAACTGCTTCGCAAACCAGCAAGTGTACACCCCACAGTCAACTTTGTTCGTCTGCTTCGGACATGAAGGCGTTTTCTCTTCCCAGTTGTTCTCGTGTAACAGCTCGCATGGCTGATGTGGCAAGGTTTGCCTTTCTTTCTTGATGAACTTTTCTTTCAGTTTTTGAATTATTGAGTTGTACGTGTCCTCTGAAAAGTTGGCGGAATCATAAATGCTTATACAAATGTGGAGTATGCTGATAACGACAAGCAACCAGTGGTCCTCAGTTGGAAGATGCACAGGAATAATAAGATGCTCGTAGTTCTGCAGTGGGTTTTTCCCAATATAGTTTTTGTATGACGATATCGTTTCCGGCTTATCAAGGGAGGCATAAAAGTAGGAGCTTGCCAAGGAGATGTTCTCTTGTTTTGACGCCCATTTCTGCCGCAGAAAATCGAAGTAAAGGTTGATCGTGTCGCCGTGTAATTTCTCTGAGGACAAAACGTTGGTAATACTTGCATCTAGTAAGCTAACATCATTATTTAGTTTCCATTGTTTTGCATTTCCGGGTGTTGACGTGCCGTTATCAGCATGTAACCTCTTTCGTTTGCTGTTCTGTTTCTTTGCAGTATCTTGTCTTCTTGTTTCTTCATCTTTGGTCACTGAGGTTATGTCGTCAACTTTCACCCAGCGCTTTTGCCGTTTTGCAGTGTTGGGATCTTCATATTCGACAAAGTATCTATGTAAATCGTGATCCGCTTCTAATACTAGACCCTCACTACTACCTTTCAAAGTCGTTTTCTTTCCCTTCACCGTTTTTTTCGTTTTTGCAATTCGGACAAGGACAGTTTCTCCCACATAATAGATGGAAGGAGGATTACGCCCAAGCTCCCGTTTTATCATTTTTTCTGCGGCTTTTTTCGATGCTTTGAAAGCGTCATTTCTAACATTTTCTCGTTCTTTTCCCAGCTGTGAGAGAGCGTCTTTTTTAGGAGACTTAAGCAGAAAATCACTCGTGTCCTCTTCATCAGAAACTTCAAAAGATGTGTTCTCGCCAAGGGACAGTCTATTTCTAACTGTGTTAGGCTTTCTACCGTAATACACTTCGAAGGGCGATTGCAGCCCTAATGAGGTATGCGGGGACTCGTTGTAAAGCTGTTGGTAGATTGGAAGGTTTTCTACCCAGTTGAGCTCTCCATCATTGTCGATTATGTCGAACTTGATCTTTTCCTTCCATGTACGATGTGAGCGTTCATCCTTTCCTTGTGTCTGAGGGCTGTATGCAGAGCTTCTAATTATCCTCACGTTTAGAGCTTCACAAAGTGTCTTTACCACGCCCTTAAATTCTGAACCCTGATCACTTTGAAGGATTTCTGGTGGCCCATGTTCATTATAAATGCTACGAAGATTTTCTGCTACTTCCGCAGACTCTTTCGATCGGAGGGGCCTCAGGAACACAAACCTACTAAATAAATCGATTACGGACATGATGTACTTGTAAGTTATTCCATCCATTGTAACGGGCATGCTCTGCATGTTAACAAGGTCTACTTGGTGGCGTTCTTGTATTTTACTTGCTTTTATAGGGCGAAGTGGAGCCTTGTTTTGGAAAAGTGGCCGCATTTTCCGAGTTTCTTTCATGGCATTTAGGTTTTTCTGAATAAAATTTCTTGAAAGACCACTGTATGTGTGCCGTATACTTTTTGCCAGCTTAAGTGCGCCATCACCTTTACTTTGGCCAAAAAAACTTTGCACGATCGACGAAATATCTGATCTTTTAACCACGATACAATTTGTTTCGATATGAACGATGCGCTGAACTTTTTTCCCTTCCATGGGATCGTGAACATCTTTCATTTGGTACTGACCACTCTTCCATTTTTTATACACTCGCTGCCTCAAAGCGCTATTTTGTTTCTTTGGCCAATCTTGAAATGTTGTATCTCCATTCAGAATACCATACAATGCTTCATACTCGTCATCATCCAAAGGCAAATTTCTTCGCTTAACCTTAAATTGAATTGAATTTGTAGTTAATGTTTAACTACATCATTTCATCAGTTAGCAGTTATCGGTAATCTTATAATGCAAGAACGTAGTTTAGGTTTTGTTAATTTGTTTGTTTCCCATTTACTGATTTTGCTGCCTTAATATAACAGTCATATCACATGGAATTAATTAGTTCATTAGTCACTCGTGGGATGTTTCACAGTGTGTACTCGAAACCATTGCATAACTAGTATGCTTTAAGTAACATATGCGATAGAATCGATTCAGGCTCATCCGATTATAATAAAAGGAAGAGTGAAACTCACCTCTGCATCCTTAGTTAACACTGAACTTGTATCAGAAGGCTTATTGTCTTTTCCTGAGAAAACGCTATTTAAAACACACGCTAAAAGAAAAACCGAAAACCACGCGGTCCGTGACATTGTATCGACTATAAGGTCAAAAGAAAGGGACTGGAACGAGACAACAGCTTAAAACTCAGAAGGAGGTATCGAGGGTTCGAGTTACCGAGAGTAAAAATACAATACAGTAAACGCTCGAATGTAAGAACACGTGGATTAAGATCATCAGGCTGAAAGTTGGCCAATTATAATAACAAATTCAGCCTGAAAATTAAATAATAATAATAATAATAATAATGTTTTTATTCAGCTCATAAATTTTTACATATTGATTTTCGTTTTTTAATATAATTTTAAAGCATGTTCTTATACAAAAGAAAGTGGACGCCAGGGTAAGAAAGCTGGTCTAAGGAACTAAGCAAATAAATATTAACTTATTTATTTTTCATTTTAAATTTATTGTTTAGTGTAAGCAGTAAAACATTGTATGTTAATCATACATAAAGTATACTCTTTCTAAAATATATTTAAGAACAATTAAGAACACTTTCGGGCTGATTTCTCACTAAACACTCGCTAAATAAGAACATAAGAACACTGGAGTTATATAAAAGAAATCGAGGGAAAATAGAGATTGGTTCGCGTTAGCGGGAGGTTCGAGTTAGCGACGTTAAAGACGTTAAATCGACCGATGTTAGAACGTTAATTCGACCGATTTAAGGACTTTAAATCGACCGATTTACGTTATATCGACCGATGTAAAGACGTTAAATCGACCGATTTAAAGACTTTAAATAGACCGATTTAAAGACTTTAAATAGACCGATTTAAGGATGTTAAATCGAGCGATTTAAGGACGTTAAACCGACTGATTTAAGGATGTTAAGTCGACCGATTTAAGGACTTTAAATCGACCGATTTAAAGACGTAAAATCGACCGATTTTAACACGTTAAGGACGTTTATTGGACCGATTTAGGACGTTAAATCGACCGATTTAAGAAAGTTAAATAAGCTGAATTAAATAAGCCGATTTTGGTCTATTTAACAACTTTATTTTATATAACGCCATTTGCCCAGATGCTGATATTGATCCCAGTTCACTGGGGTCCACTGTATTTCCATTCCCGAAATTACTTGGGGATCAGTTCGGGTTCAGCGTGACAAAAATTGGGGATCATTTCGGGGTCGGGATCATTTCGGGGACAATTTGGGGGTCATTTCGGGGTTGGGGATCATTTCGGGGTCGGGATCATTTCGGGGGCTGTACAGGCCGGGGAAATTTTCAATGCTGTAACTTCACTAGGCTGCGAACACAGACGGATTTCCGGCTTTTATAACTTTACGGGTTTCTAAAAAGATAACGAATCGGAATACAGGAAATCCCTGGCACACGTTAAGAGATTGATGCTTGTTGATTAACACGGTGCAGTGCTTTTACATCAGCGTTTGCCTTTGAAACCCGATTAATTCGGCGAACGAAAGTCTGTTGTTTTCTGTTTTTCTTTTCGCGAAATGAACGAACCGCACAGCAAACCTATTTTAATCTACATATTTTTAGCTCATAGGAATTGACAAATAATAATGTTTCAATACGAAGTGATACATAACGTGCTTCCCACTCGCGCTACTCTTTTTTGCGATGGCCTTTCAGAAACCGCCACATGCAACTTTTGTAATGACGAAAAACAAACTTTGTACCACCTGCTCATTAATAGACCAATTCCGATATAATAAATTCTAACATGGTGCCGAGGCTTAGGGGAATAAAACAAAAGAAATTATTTATTCATCCGTAAGCCTCGATGCAAAATCTTTTGTTTTATTCCCCTAAGCCTCGGCGACATGTTAGAATATTTATATTTCGGAATTGGTCTATTGCACCATCACAGTCGCTTTTTGGACTTCGTTCCAAAATTGGTGGAACATAAAAACTCGCGAAAATATAACGTTAACTTAATAATAATAATAATAATATTAACTTCATGCCATATACTTTACGGCTGGGATGAAAGGACAAAGTATTGGCAGGTACTTAATTACTGTCTGCTCATAGCCAAATATTGTATTTTCTGCACAAGCCTCCGCGGAAACGATTTAGATTTTCAAAGTTTTCTTGTGCTTCAGTATTCAATCCTAACTCGAAATTCTCAAAGAAATCGCGACGACAAAAAAGGCACTTCCTAAATATTATCAAAAATTGGCTGTTCTATTGTAAATCTGCATAATGTCCCTGTAAAGTATCTGTACACTTTTCCATTTGCTGTAATAATGTAATGCATTGTTAGAAACCTTTGCATATTTTTTATGAAGCATCGAAATGTTTTAGCTTTTCCTGTATTCCCTTTGTATTTTGTATATATATCTGTGTTGTTAAAAATAAATGTATTATTAAAAAACTTTCGGTAAATCAACGTAAATCACCAAAAAAATGAAATATGTAGTTAGACATTTTTTCCTTTAACTATTTCTAGCGATTTATTTAAAATTTGTAAATAAAGATATTAAAATTCACAATAAACATTTAGCTGCAATGGGAAAAACAAAAAAATAGGAATTGACATTTTTTTGTTATTTTAATTCATGTAAAGCGCATGCGATCATTCTGTCATGAAGCATGCGCTATATAAGTTCTTAAGTTATTAAGTTGTAATTATTATTTCTGATGACTTCGACAATAGCATGAGCTTTGGACACGTGTGGTCACTGCAAACACGTGCCGAGTACTTTAGCCATTGCAGAAATAAAATAGTCGAATTCGTTTCCAAATATGTCAATTACAGACTGTGCTGTCAACACTATGCGGAAAAAGCTACAACCAGTGCAGCTTGCCAAGAACAAATTGTCCAGCGTTGAAATACTGATGTACACCCAAAATGCGCTGCACTATAGTGGGGTGGAGTGAAAATGAAGTGGAACATGCTAAGAAGGTTGTCTATTGGGTATGTGTTTCGAAGTCTTATAACCTTTCCATTGTAAACTGTACTGCCTCCCCAGGATGGAACATCGGGCAAAGTGATAGGATGGATATTTATCTGTTTCTTGTTGTCATTTTTAGAGAGACACCTGCATTTCGTGTGTAGCCGCACATAATGTCCACCTTCATGAGTTTCACTTTCTTTTTCTTGCCGAATCCTTTTTTCTATTTATCTTCAGCAGACATTCAGCAGTGCTCGGTCAGATACAAGTTCAGTTCTGCAACAGAAAGATCTGCCAAACCACCATATTTTGCCAGGTGTTCTCAATCAATGTCATCCACATGTTTTGCTACTGTAGCTTCTTTAATTGGTTTCCTTTTTTTTCTTCATCAGTCCCTTGAAGTTCAACTTGTTTCTAAGCTTTATGCGTGACTCCATTCTTCAAAGGGTCTTCAAATCTTCTACCACATATTCAGCTGCCACTGCATCTACCCCATCAAGGACTTTTTTCATTGTTTCATTGGTATCCACAGGTGCATAACAGTTTGACTTCCGTCATCATGGGTAGTGGTTGTATACGAGAGTTGAGGTTTCCCACAACCGTTGAGCAGCTTTTTAAGCTGTGAACGGGGGCAGTATGCTCTGCTTGGGTTTATTTTTGTGCATGGTCAATTTGAGCATCCAATGTATTACTTTTGTTTATTTTAATTATTCATTTCCTGCAATATTTGGTGTTCCAATTTGGTCAAATTAAATGTTGATTTTAATGGATCCCTGTATCCTGCCAAACAACTACATACTTTTAGTCTAAATTTCAGTTTTGAATTGTTTTCATTCAGTAATAGGTTACAAGTTTCTCTGACCTCTATGCAAACTATTTTTATACATATCATGTTTGCAAGCAATTTATTTTGTTTAAAAATATAAAACAAACAGGGGTCATAAACATTTTAAGAAAACTCATTTTTTGAAGTTGACGTTTCGTATGCTAGTCAACATACATTTTCAAAAGTGTAAGAAGCATACGAAACGTCAAGTTCAAAAAATGAATTTTTTTAAAAATGTTTATCACCGCTGTTTGTGTTATATTTTTAATCACGCTACGATGGGCGAAGACCAAGAGTTTATATGATACAATTTATTTTGTCTTTTTCGGCCCTGCAAACAATTTTTTTCAAAATTTTCCATACCCCCTTCAGAAAAATAATGGTCCATCCCATACGTTTCCTCCTTTTTTCCTGTTTTCTAAATTAAGTTAGATTTCTGTTAGTTTTTGTCATCAAGAAAGTAAGTTTCTCATCCATGCCTTTTTTATTCTTTCAGGGTCCGGGTAGAATAAATTATAGCGGGGTGGGAGTGGTGGGTGATCATATTTCACCAGGGTTCTCAGGGTTTTAACATCGCACAGGATGGTGCACGGTCGGATGGCGACTTCTTTTCTCTTGCGCTGACTATAATGAGTGTCGAGTACTATGGCGGCAAAGACGTGAATGAAGAAACTGAGGCGGATCGGTCCCCTTGTGAAATCGTCTTCATAAGCGATACAAAAGCCACCACGTGCTACGGTTGCATAGGGAGTGTGCGTAAAACGGCCTCTGATCCACCTCCTCTCGCTCCGCACAACGTGCTCTTAAGGCATATGGAATATAGGGTATTCAGGATCACCAACAAAACCCGAAGCCGTGTATTATCGTCCTCTGCGCTCGTGTGTCCCGTCCGCCTCAAGTACCAACATTAAATTACCGGATTAAGCCGTTGATCGCTTGTCATTGTCTAACAAGGAGCTACGGTGGCGAGAATTTGGTCTTCTATTTACTTAAGGTGGCTCGATCGGATTTTTCAGTGACGATACCTTTCAACTTTGAGTAGCTAGTGTACCGGCACAGAGTATCCGACAGGAAATCGATTGCTCCAAGTGCAATAGAGAGAGATCAAAGTTTCAGATGAAGTAGGTTTTATTGAGATCGGAGTTACCATAGCAACGTAGTGACCCGCTTGCCCCGTTTTGTTCTTGACGGGTTCCACCCAGGCGTACTTGGAAAACGAGTCGATCACCGCGAGTAAATAACGCATTCCCTTGTTTTGCTTGGCGATCTTCTGTAACTCGATCAAATCGGCCACCCATTGTTCGCCGATGTTGAAAACCAGCACCGGTATTGTTTTATAGCGTCTCCTTCGTGGTTTGTGAAGGGTGCATCCAAATTCTTTTTGCAGGATTTCTCTGCCCTTTTCACGGGTGCATTCTGGGATTTGGCGAATCGTTCAATCCCTCCAAGACTCCCGGGTTGAGTGGGATCGCGAAAGGTTTCTATCAACGACTTCTCTTTCTTCTTGGTACCCATCACTTCAACAGGTTAAGTTTCAAAACACAATCTTGCACGAGTTCGTAGTGATGTTCTCTTACGTCGTCAAACCATTCAAATGCTTGGGGTTGATGTTTTAACCAAAGGATATAAACCACGAATCGAAATGGATTCAAGCTCACGTCTACGGCTTCGAATTCTCGCCGTGGATTCTCACTAGGGGTGAGCACAATCACTTTCCCCTGCCCGTGTTTGAGAAACACTCGCTCACACAACTGACACACCCACATCCACATATATTTAATTCACGATTCGTACTGAAAACAAAATGAATTTTGTATTGTAAGAACACAATTTTATACAAAGGGTTTCACAGAATAAGGTTTCGATCCTTTGACTCCGGGTTATGAGTTCAGTGCGCTTCCACTGCGCCACTCTGTTTTATTTGCTAAAAGTTCATTTAGCAACAGGAAAAAAGAATTTGACAATTGACGGCACCTCAAGATTCCACAATTTTTACCCGGTTCCCAGTTCTTGTAAGTGTCCTCGTAACGACTGAAAAGCCTTGAACTTGTTGTTGCATACATCGCAACATTCGTGCCACGCGATCTCTTCCAGTTACTTGTTACAGTTACTTGCGCGCGCTGACTGTAAAATGAGCGCGCGTGTAAACATTAATTCAAAACAAACATAATTTCGATGTTACTATTGCGCGTTGATTTTGATAGTTTATAGGAAGGCAAAGTCGGTATTAAGTCCTCCCGATGTAACGTTTTGTGTTTTGTGCTTCGAATCGGCGCCTATCTTGGGTATCTCGGAAGCCAGAGTGGATTACAAACACCAGCATATCAGTAGAGGCGTGCCCTGGTGAGGCAAAATGTCGACCAACGGGAAGATTGGTGTTGGTTTGTCGTGTTGAGCGTAAGTGCTCCCTGAATCGATCTCCCAGGCGTCTACCTGTCTCCCCGATGTATACCTTGTTGCAGGTACGACATTTAATAAGGTATACCACGTTGTAGCTTGTACAGGTGTACTTTGAATGGATGGTGATAGGAGTGTTGATCGTAGGTGAAGCATTGGTGTGGGCGCAAGTATTGCACCGGGAACGACCACATGGGAACGTAACACGATCTTCGACAGAAGCAGTTGTGCCGTTCAGATAACTTCTCACTAAGGAGTCACGCAGGTTGTTATCGAGATGATACGCACATAAAACTCGAACTGGTTGGTAAATGTCTGTAGTGTCTGGGTCATCTCGTAGTAAATGGAAGTTTCTGGTCATGATGTTTTTGACCAGTGCGTTTGTGGGATGGTACGTCAACACCAGAGGGGTTAAAAGTTGAGCATCGGCATATCTGAACGCTCTGAAATAATGGCGTCGCGAGGGATAGCCGATACTCGTTCTTGCGCTCGCTGAACGACGTTTGATGGATGGTCACGGCTTCGGAAAAAGCTCTTGTTTTCAAAGCCATTCTACTCCTTACTGACTGTAAGGGATGGTACTCCTTACTGACTATAAGGGATTCTTATTTTTATATTGATTATTATTCTTTGTATTTTTTAATTAATTTGTAACTGAAAAACCCTTTTTAGGGAGTTGCAATAAAATATGTATGTATGTATGTAATTCTTACAACGGGTGGGGTGAGATGATGTGTAATTCAGGTAAGAATGAGTGTCGGTTTCCTTGTAGTGTATGCTGGTGAGGAGACGATCAGATGTTGGCTTCAAACAAAAGGTCGACGAAAGGCAGCTGCACATCCGAAATTACCCAGGTGAAATTGAGGCTGGGATGAAAGCCGTTGACATAGGTCGCAAATTCTTCAATCTCTTCTCTTCTTCCGAAGGTGGCACCAACGATGTCGTCGATGTATCTTTTGTACCGTCAGGGCTGGTTTTGTTCCCGTGCACTGTTCGAAGATTTGTTTCTCGACATGCCACAGACACGCATAATTGGGTCCCAAACGGCTCCCCATCGCGACCCCTCTTGTTTGCCGATAAAAATTCCCATTGAACAAGAAGGTGTTCAATGAAAGGACCAATTCTGTTAGACGAACCAGAGTATGGGTCAATGGTTTCAGGACCGGTCTTTTGTTGAGAAAATGCGTCAGTGCCAAGAGGTCATCGCCATTGGGGATGACAGTGTACAAAGATTTCCCTTCCATAGTGAAAACATAGTTGTAAGTTCCAGGAAAGCGGAAAGAGTCGGCAATACGGAGCATGTGACTTGTCTTTCACGTAGCTTGGTAAGCTCTGGACCAGGGGAGTGGTGATCCTGTCCAAATACCCTGGCTATTAGCTCTGTTGGGCAGTTACAGGCGGAAACAATCGGTTTTCCGGGCTTGTGGATCTTCGGCAGGATATAAAATCTAGACGTACGAGGATTTTCCACGACAAGATTAACGGCTGATGCTGGAAGCTCGCCTTTTGTGATAGCCTCCTTAACCACTTCACACTTAACCACTTTGTTGTAATTCATGGTGAAGTCACGGTCTAGTCTTTCGTAAAAGTTGTCTGAAAGTTGCCTTTCTGCCTCTTGCTTGTATAGATTTCGGTCCCAGACCACCACCGCTCCCTCTTTGTCAGCAGGCTTTATGACGATGTCAGCGCGTTGTCGTAATGAAATAAAAGCTACTCTCTCTTCTGGAGTTAGATTGTCCTTCACGAGGTGATGTTTAAAGTTGAGCTTGTTCACTTCACTCAAGAACTTGAGAGATTCAAGTTATTCAAAGGTAGGATCTTCTGATCGATCCGGTGTCTGTGAAGTATCCATCTCACTGGATTCCTGGTTCGAACTGAAGTGTGCCTTAAGCCGAAGACTCAGGTAAAAGTTTTCAAAATCTGCTGAAAAAACACCCTACCTGAAATGGGTTACCAGCACGGTGTCTTTTTATGCCGGGCCCGGGTTGGATGTAAATACTTTGGCAAGCAAGGCAATGTCAGTGACAAAGAAAGTGAATTCGATCTTCAATTTGAAGAATATGTAAAAAAGAGAACGAGTCCCTTCCAACAAAAAAATGAAACAACAACAACAGCGAGAGAAACATCGAGAAAGAAACTACGATATCTCCCTCGGACGCGTGCGAATCAGGACACACATCTTGACCACGTTGTTGAGAATAAATCAATGACTGTTTTTTTTTTCTTCTCGGACGAATTCGACCCCGACAAGTTTCTGGAACAACTAGATTTCTTTCATCCCCAAGAGACATGTCCCGTACACAACACGTGTACCATGCACGAAAGAACCGCAGCCAATGGACGGAAGTATCTGTTTTGTGACTACGGACCAGATGATCGCAACGAACATTGTTTAGTTCTCGTGGGTGTGGAGGAAGTAGACACGTATTTCGACATCGTACGAAATACACGCAATTTGTTAGCCTACCTGGATAAATTGAAGTGTTACTGCGATCATCCCGTCATTCTGTCCATATCCAAATCAGAGAAGAACCCAGACCGACCCTACTTCAGGTGCAGACGAAGCGGTTGCAAGTTCTTTCATGACATGTTACCCAGTGGAAAAACCAAAGCATGGACAGAGGGAGAACCAAATGGACAACCACTCTCATATCATAGTGATAATATCGTTCATGATTCCTTTTGACGAAACGTTGTGGAATGAGTGCCAGAACGAGAAAATCTGGATGGCTGATAAAGGCAACAATTTGATTGGTTTTCCTCAAGACATCAGAGGTCGTTTCTATAAAGAAAAGAAAGAAACCCTGTTGAGACAGATATCTATACAATAAGGGAATAACATGACTTTTTGATGAAATATTGTTGATTTGTGCCCGCGTAGTGTCATTTGCGGCCCGAGCGCTAAGCGCAAGGGACGCAAATTACACTACAAGGGTGCAAATAAACAATATTCCCGTAAAAAGTCAATTTGTTATCTTACTTCGCGCTGAAAATGTTATAACTGTAAAAGCCGGACTGATATGTTTTGAACAGGTGTAGAACTTAGCGGATATAGCTACGATAACTCTGAAAATAATCGCCAATGAGTTAAGAACCCATGGATAATCATAATATTTAACGAGTTTACATTTTACAGTTGATCGTCGGTGTAAAATTCCCGCAGTACTTCAATCAAGTGAACAATGTTTCGCTTCTTGAAAAGACGACAAGAACTTGTTTTCTTTGTTTCTTCTGGATTGTGCTTTTGCTTCTAGCGTTTCTTCACGTCTAAATCCGAATTTTTTTTCTGCATTCCTCCCATTTATAACAAGACCAATTTTTCTCTCTGAAAACAATTCGCTTTGTGTGAATTTATTTGAGTTTCAAGCCTATTAGTAACACATCCCAGGAAGATGCAGTCCGTGCGATGGAATGTTGTATTGAGAAGATCAGGCGTTGGCTGATTCACGACAGACTCCTTCTTAATGACGATAAGACTGAGTTTATTATTATTGGAACTCGCCAGCAACTTAGCAAATTGCAGGCTATGAGTATTAAAGTCGGTGGTTCAGAGATAAAACCTAGCTCCCAAGTTAAGAATCTTGGAAGCTGGCTTGACCCAAACCTGAATATGCGTCACCATATCACAAATGTATGTAAGGCGAGTTTCTTATACTTACATAATATTAGACGTATTAAGAAGTATTTATCGAGAGACAGCTTAATCACCCTGGTACACGCATTCATCACGAGCAGGTTAGATTACTGTAATGCTTTATTGTATGGCCTTCCCAAAGAGCAAATAGCTAAGTTACAACGCGTCCAAAATGCTGCCGCCAGGTTAATTATGGATATCAGGAAGTATTCTCATATTACTCCAGTACTCTATGAGTTACACTGGCTGCCAGTACTAGCACGTATACATTTTAAGATTTTATTATTAGCTTTCAAAGCCATTCACGGTCTTGCACCTGTATATATTAGCAATCTTTTAGTTATCAAATGCAAGTCAACGTAAAATCTTAGATCTAATTCAGGCATTTTATTAGAGCCACCTAGAGGTAAGATGCTGGCAACCCTGGGTGAACGTGCATTTCAAGCGGCTGCCCCGCATCTGTGGAATGAACTTCCATTGCAATTACGCACTATTGGATCTGTAGAAACTTTTAAGAATTCAATTAAGACTTTCCTTTTTAGGCAATCTTTTCAATAGTGGTTAAGGTACGAATTTTATTTTATATTGTTAATTTCAACTGTAATATATCATTATATTTGAATTAGTCGTGATTCTAATATTTAGAGACATTAATTGTAAAGCGCTACTGATCTGTCATTGTAAATAGCGCTCTATAAGAAATAAATTATTATTATTATTATTATTAAACTGTACTTCAAAGCTTGCTGTTCGCTCGTATGCACCTCGATGGTTTTCCCGCTTCAAACGGTCTGAACGGAATCTGATTGGTTTAAATTCATCGCGTGAACCAATCAGCTTTAGGGCCGTTGCGGCCCGCACAGTGTGTGTTTTGACGAGGCCGAATTTGTGGTACGTCCTGTAATCGACCACGAAATTTCTTCACCACATTGTCAAATTTGTGTGTTGACGCACTCGGCCAAAAACAAAGCCAAAATGATTGAGCGAAAACTCACTTCCACGAAAAGTGCGAGCGAACCTGAATTGAAATTCTCAAAACGATTCGAAACCTACAGAATCACAAACTTCAAATTTCGAAAAGTAACGCAAAACCAAAATGTAGAAACAGAATTTTAACAACAACCTTTATTCCATTAGGAAATTCTCGAAAACCAGATGAATTAATACAAAGCTCAGTCCACTCGTGGTGCCACGGCAGAACACAGCAAAAATAAACGATCTCTAATTCAACAAGTGTCACGTCAAACTTTGGAGTTTTCCCTTCGCAGATTAATTCAATCCCGATCCATATTCATCTTGAAAACGAATTTGATGATTCCCCTTTAAAGGAGTCCCTTTGGATGCAAGTTCTTGCTTATTTCTGAGAACTAACATCACCAAAGACTGTAAACAGTTTGAGCGACTGAAGTTGTTTTTGAAAGTTTTCAACTGAAGCACACGTGATGGCGTCATACTGCGTCATCGTGTTTCATGAATATTTAGACCGCGAACATTAGCCAATGAGCACGCGAGAATTTCTGCAGTTATGGTAAAAATAATAGTTTTATCATACATTCTCTACTTGCACAATACCATAATAGACCGCTTCTACGCCCCAAAAAATTTGCATAGGCATTGTTTTAGATTTCCCTTGGGACATCTTCATGTCCCAGGAGAAATTGCAAACAATGATTATGCAAAATTTTGGGGGTAAAAGAGGGGTTTTTGGGATACGGGATATTTAGGTAAAAAATTATAGGGATACGGGATATTTGGGGGAAAAATTAACGGGATACGGGATATTTAAACAAGGGATTCGGGATATCGAACATAAATTTGGAGATACAAACCGCCGGAATTAACGGGATACGGCACTCTTAATCCTCACGGTATCGACGAATTCTTTTCATTCAACTAATTTATTCCGTTGTTTTCACGTTACCAGGCACCAGCCAATAGCGAAGCTCCATCTTTCTCTATATAAAAAACACACGACGCACAATTCCTTGATTCTCTCCAACGAAGGGCTAACGCTCGAAACGTCAGCTCTTGAATCTTTTTACGGTGGCAAATTGACATTATCAACCCAGTTGATAAAACCAAAAAATAATGGGATACGGGATAGTCAGACTCCCCTAATGGGGCCTCAAATAACGAGATTTCGCGCTTCCACATCCATCCAGACACTTTCAGGCATAATGCCTCAAATATTTTCAACTCACTACCGACTGCAACGAGGGAGGCAAAGGAGTTCGCTGTTTTTAAGCGTAATGCCAAACGTTTTTTTAATGATAAAGTAAATTCAAGACTGTAAATGTAAATAGCTATCGTTTTTATTATTTATTTGTTTATTTATTCAATTAATTATTTTCATCAATATATTGTAAACTTAATTTCTTAATCATTAAATTAGTGTAGATATATATTGGCATAGAAGAGCCTATTTTTGTGGAATGTCAATAAACCATTATTATTTATTATTATTATTATTATTATTAAATATTTTAACGCTTATGCTAATTCCTTTTTGTCCTCCAACTTCTGAATGCTTTTCTCCCTTAAAGTATTTGTGGAACAGTTCCTTTGCAACTTTGTCTCTGAAGATTGAAGACATTGTGGCCAATAAGACGACAGATAGTTTCTGCAATGTATAACAAATATGAACTAAAGCACATTATCATCAATACACGCGGCAAAATTGAGATCCGGCCTCTTGCTAGTATAATTTTAAGCATAATTTAGCAAAACGAGCATTATTTTAAGCTTTTATTTCATCATAGTTTTAGAATAATTCAGTCTGTATTGTTTTTGGAAAATATTGAGGTCTGTGCTAAGGCCCATGGTCAAATATGGTCCGGCAGACTCCAGGAGTCTAGGTCACTCAGGCGGTTTTTGTGTGTGTGTGGGGGGGGGGGGGGGGGGCGTGCTTCGAAAACAACGCCTTCCTCTTCCCCCTTCTTTTTTCCTCTCTCCAGTGTTCGCGCGCTCAAAATGGTGGCCAGTCTTTTCGAAGTATTCCCCGCACAAAAACCGCCTGCTTTCCGGTTACCCTGTGGTCAGCATATCTGAGAGACTAGACTCCTCTCAGGCCACCACGCTTATAGCTCGGCGGTTCGGCCCCTCAGGCCTCAGATAAAAGATGGCGTCGTCCTGGCTAAAACAAGTATGCGGGCTTTAACTTTCTGACCTGGATTCAGAACCCAGGAACGGTTGATTTTGATATCATTTGTTAATCATTCTGCTTTTTGAGGTGCGCATATGCGTATTTGCGATGCTAAAGACTGCAAGACTGGAAGGTGGACTATAATGAATGTTCATTAAAGTCAAAATTGATAGAGTTAAGCTACTGGTGATCTTTATTTCCCTTAAAATCTAAGTAGCATAATTTCGGTGACAGAGCATAATTTTCAGAAAGTAGCATAATTTTGGCATAATTTCTAAATAAAATGAGCATTGCTGAAAACATATGCTTTTTTTCGAGCACAATCTATCAAAGCCTAGTCAAGACACGCACTGTGCAGGCCGCAAGGGCCCTGAAGCTGATTGGTTCACACGATGAAATATTTAAACCAATCAGATTACGTTCAGACCGTTTGACGCGAGAAAACCATCGAGGTGCGTACGAGCGAACAGCACGCGGTCTACTTGTTATAAATGGGAAGAATGCAGACAAAAAATGTGGATTTAGACTTGAAGATAGGCTAGAAGCAAAAGCACAATCCAGAAGAAACAAGAAAAGCAAGTTTTTGTCGTCTTTACAAGAAGCGAAACATTGTTCACTTGATTCCTACGGTCGAACAAAATTAGCTCGGCTGAAGTACTGCGGTCACTGCGGGAATTTTACACCGATGATCAACTGTAAAATGTAAGTTCGTTAAATATTATTTTTATCATTCCTTAGTGGTGCACCCCTCCTAAGAAAAATCCTGGATCCACCCCTGCATATCATGTTCAATGTTGTTTCAGGAGCCGTGTTCTACCTCTTCCTCAGAGTCACCAGGATCTAGAGGTCGTGGGATTCTGGCATGCGAACTATGCTTTCGCTATTTTTTTTGTGTCAAAAATATTCATGCTCTGCAAACTTGGCTTAACACACGCACTTTTATTAAACGCACCGCTGTACACAAATACCATTCACCGCAATTAAGTCGAGACCGATTCGGGGAAAATAAAAGGCGCTGGCTAAATATACCAAAAACGAACAAGGAGCTTGAACAAATTTCTGACGTTTCTCAATCCAGGAAATAAGTGATTTCTCGCCTGGTCATGGGAAAAAGATATTTGTCCCATTCACATTTTTTGCATTTTTAACCATTCCCAGCGACCAAATCCCAGTCCCAGTCACCCAAACCCCAATCCCAGTTCTTATTTTACCCCTTCAGGACCCTCCTGGTAGAATCTTTTCGCAACCTCCACTAATTTCATTCAAAACGCGACAAAAACAGTTAACTTTTTAGTCAGAAGTGCATTCCAAACAAGTGATCAACCCGGAACTTTTAAATGCACTCGCGCACGATGCAAAACATGTCCTTTCATTCGCAACGTTGATAAAATATCGGGACCCAAGCAATCCATCAAGATCACTGATCATTTCACCTGTGCCTCAGCCAATGTCATCTACTGCATAACTTGCACTCTTTTCAAAAAGTTATACATCGGCCAAACAGGGAGACGACTAAGCGACCGATTCCGAGAACAACTTCGTGACGTAGAGAAAGACGGAAAAAAATGCATCTAAACCGGTCGCGAGACAGGTTAATCTCCCCAATCATTCTAAGCAACATATGGCAGTCTGCGGCCTTTCCCTTCATCAAGGAAGCACAGAAAGCCACAAAGCTCTAGAACAGATCCTCACGGTATCAACGAACGCTTTTCATTCAACTAATTTATTCTGTTGTTTTTCACGTTACAAGGCACCAACCAATAGCGTAGCTCCATCTTTCAGTATGTAAACCACACACGACCCACAATTCCTCGAAACGTCAGCTTTCGAATCTCTTTACGGTGACCAATTCACATTATCAACCCAGTTGATAAAACCAAATTATAATTCCCACCGATGCAGTACCACGGTTTCTTTAGAAACCTATCCCCTCTTTACCGTACAGTAACCACAAGTAAGCACAAAAACCAATGCCTGGTCAGCGGTCAACTTAAAAAAAAATGTTACCTCGACATGTTCTAAATCTGAGCCCGCTATCTGGTCATGTGATACTAGTCAGCGGATACCTCGATTTGACAGCTGTCAATTGACCATAACATGGATGCCCAATACCAAAGGCATGGCTAACCCCAATGGCCGCCATTTTGTGCGACTTCGTCGTCGTCGTAGGGCGCAGCCGTCAACTGTGATCTTTTTACCCGTTCATCCGACGCGCATAGGCTAAATCGGAAAATACCATAATACTCTTTGTTTGTCCCTTTCTTGAAAATTTTGCATAAGCATTGTTTCCAGTTTCTCATGGGACCTGCAATGGTCCCAAGAGAAAACAAAAACAATGCTTATAAAAAAAGTTTGGGGACAAACAAAGAGTATTATGGTATTTTCTGAAGAGGCCTATTCATATAACACTAGATTTTCCGATGCTGGTAACTTATATGTAATGCTAATGGATTTATATAGCGCATTTTCCATATACATGTTCCAATGCGCTTTACATTTCTAGTCAGGGTGAGATCGGACATCAGCATGTTAAGGCGCCTATGGCAGCCGCTATCAGTCCATTCATGACCTCACCCAACCCACCCAACCCATGAGTACATTATGCAAACAGACCAGTCCACAGCACCGGGAACTCCGTGCCCTACGTATGTCAACAAATCAAGACTGAGTATTCGACTTGAGGTATTTGCACCGGCAAAATTTAGGATCTTCGTTTTCCCAATTTTTTTCCCATCACGTTTCTTGGTGCTTCTATTTTAAAGAAATACTGATTTTGTGGCAAAATACGTACGAGGAGACGAGAACGATGAAGCTGAAATTTGTCCATTTACCGGAAGCCAGTAGCATTTCCGAGTGAGGAACTGGGTCGGTTGCTATGCTCCTCATCCATTTATCATTTTTTCGCCGCGATATTTTCCTGTGGCTTCTTTGTGAGGTCATTTTCGTTTTTTGAGCCCTGAACAAAACCTGAACAGAGGGGCATCGGCGCCATTGCAGGTTTTGATTGCGCTTCGGTGGAGTTTCAACTGGGTGATCTACGTACTTGGAAAGGTTTCATGAAGAAAAATGAAAGACAACAACACGTTTACATAGGCCTCTAACACGATGGATACTCGTAGTGTTTACTGTGTCTTCGGATGAGGATATTTTGGTGATCAAACTACGAACAAAACACGAAAAATCCCCAAACCGATTGATCTACAAAAGTTCAAGCACAGGCAGCCCAAGCTCATGTTGTGATCAGGATCATATTTAAATAGCTGCCATGGCAAAAATATAAGAGTTTGTATGGGAATATTCTACAACACCTTTTAGCAAACCGAAATACTGCCAAGTCTTAAAAATAAAATTGCCTTACCTCACTTTCCCTGTGTTTTTATTCTTGTCTGAACGCGTATTTTGCCGATTCTTGGCCGTTTAGGCGAGTTATTGCTTTCTCGGTTCCCCACTACAAAGAAAAGAACAAGGCTGCACACTCCAGTTCGGAACGCCCGACAAGCCAAGCAAAAAATACCAGCTTAAAATGGTCAAACGGCCTCAAATCCATCGCGAATTCCAAGAAGAGATGTTCTAGTTTCATTTTAACTCAACAACAACTCAGTCCAGGCTCTGTCATCGATGCCAAGCAGCCGTTTGCTTTAAAATATCCAAGGTAAAAAGATCTCCATTGTGCCTGTACACGCTCGTCACGACACACGACCGTTAAAAAACTCCTTTTTATTTCTCAACGGCAAGGATACGAATGCCGCGGAATGTTTGGAGAGCGAATTGAAGTCTGGTTTCTGCTGGTTTAGCCGTTTTAATTTACAAGAAAATGTTTTGGAACACGCTGTACATGTAATACCCAAGTAAAAGGAATTAAATTTTGGAAATAGGTGGCAAGTTGTATGTGTGACTTCAGCCCCTGTTTGTTTGGGTTTCAGGACTCCCAGGAGAGACACCTTATATACATGTAAGGAATAATGCACACAGAGGTAGACTTCATATATTTTAATATAAATACTTAAAAGTAGTTTTGCAATGTTTCGTAGGCATTGGTTACAAATAGTACCATTTATAAACTTTGCCACAAACAAAGTTAAAACAAAGTTAAAAGACTGTCTCTTAGGTGTTCTTATCTGCTTTTAAATTTCAGGTCTATGTGGATTGAACCATGAATGCATGCACCATAAGCCAAGATGCAGATGCAAGTGATCATGAAAAGACATTAGTAGGGCCATATAATTCAGTAGGGCATGACCTAATAGCCTCAGTGACAGTAAGATATAAATTCTCTTTTTTTCAAGGATAATTGAGGAAAGCATCGCTTAGCACGACAGTTGCAAATCACTCATTCAAATCTATGACATGTACATTGAATAATAAACTGTTTTTTATTGTATAAAATTGTGAGTATTGATGATATTACAAACCCATTTTTTCATCCTTACTGACATACTATCAGTTGTTGTTAATGTTTGTGATGGATAAGTGTCTGATGATTGCCTCAGGCCAACAAAATGTATGACAACATTTAGCATTCAAGCGCAGATTTTTAATATAAAAAATTAATGTATAAATTTGAAAAGGTTTTGGAAAATAAAGTTGAAAAGTTTGCACTAGCATGTTTCTTTTAATACCCTCTTACATGTATCTGCACCTGAAATTATTATAACATTGTTTACATATGGCTGATGCATATTTTGCCAGTGGGAGGTGGGGTCAAGACTGACATACTTGTAACACAAGAAGATAAGAGGCAAATTTGTAGGAGCCAAAAGCTCAAATGAAAGTTGCCTTACTTGAAAAAAGTACCCAGACAAACATCAGTCTCTAAGGACATTACTCTGTGCTACTGGCAGCCCATCAAGCAACAACCTGTCTTATTTGTATCCAATTCACACATGATGTAATTGTTAAGTGCTGGAGTTCTTAGAGGCAGTATGTCAGGGGTAGGTGCATGCCCAGAACATGGCATTTGAAATCCAAAATTGATTTTATGTTATATTGGTGTCTTCTACATGATACTAGCCTATCAGTTCTGAGGTGAATGTAAAATTAAATCATCCAAGGAAACCAAGATTAACACATAATTTGGTTTTATCAACTGGGTTGATAATGTCAATTGGCCACCGTAAAGAGATTCAAGAGCTGACGTTTCGAGCGTTAGCCCTTCGTCGGAGCGAAGATTAAGATTAACACAGATCCTTGAGATGTCAATATCTACTTTACTTTCTGATACTATTTTCAATTTTTCCCACATTTCTAAAAACCTATCCTTTGATTTAACTACCATATCCTCATTGCCTATAGCACAATTTTTCTTTCCTTGACATTGATCTTGTGTTTCCTTACTAGATTCATGTCAACAAACATAAGCAAAATGACTTTTGTTAATTTCTATTTTTTGCAATTGCAGGAGAGCACAAAAGGTTTATCGACAATAATGTACTTTAACTTCTCAGTTATAATTTATGCAGCACTAGCATGATGTGATATTCCTGTTTGTGTTTGTGAACCAAAAACAAGTGGCTTGGTGCCGAGGATGGTTATGTTGATGTCTCAACGTTAATCTCAAAAATTACTTATTTTCATAAATCAAACTCTAAGCTAGTACTATTAATTCCTATGTTCTGTCTTCTTATGTGTTCTTGCTCTTGTGAATGTGTGTATACCTATTTATTTTATTTTATTATATTTACTTTTACCTGATTTACTATTAAACTATTTTGCTAAATTTGCTTGTAAGTTAGACAACCCGCCTCGATTAGCTATATGCGGGTTGTGTATTTCTCTAATTTATTAAATTTAAAACTGCTGAAATAAAATGAAAAACAATGACCTCGATGAGTTCTTAACATGTGCCCGCGATATGGCCATGTGACAACAGTCAGCGGATACCTTCTTTTGACATCTTTCAATTTCATAACATCGCAAAGATATAAGCTTGTGGTAATCTTTTATTCCTGTACAACTTAAAGTAACAAGTGTCAACTCTAGACCTGAGACCGCAATATTTGGGTTTGGGTTTGTGGCTTGTTTCGTCAAAGAGCATCAAGTATAGGAAATATAAAAACAATGATAAAGCAGAATATAAGAGACTATAAGATTTCCGCAATTCTGCTCCAACTTCTTCTTGATATGTGTTAAGTTAATACGCGCTGATCCTAGAAATTTTACAAAAATTTATCAGCATTTTTTTGGCTGGATGCGATTTTTTTCAAGAGGGTAGGTCCATGAAAATGCCAATATCGTTATAAATATTTTTCATCAGTAAAATCAAATATAATTCTATTACTGAATGATAGGAGAAATGTTCCTAAAGTTTCATTGCCATCGCGCCAAAGCCGAAAAAGTTGCAAAGTTTGGCAATGACGTTTTCGCTCGGAATAACTACGGAGCCACCTTAAGCAACTGACCTCACGCAAGGCGCGACCACCAAGGCCGGTGATTTTAAGTGGTCAAGAGGTTAGACTGTATATCTTCCGTTCTGTTACACGGTACATACCACTTTCTCTGGCATGAAGAGAGAACTTAATAACGCCGGATCATGTGAAGTGCGCGCTTGTCAGACAACAACAATAACAAAAATAGAAAATTTCAAACCATCAACAGAAACAGTGGCTGGAGTCGCTTATGACAGATAGTTGGTTGTAGAAGTTCCAAATATATTTACTTCACGAAAAAAACTTTGGTATTTGGTTACTCAATATGGGAGGTGGGTCGCACAAGGAGGTTCAGCTGTATTAACATGCAAAATGTTTTGAAGGAAAACATACAAAGAGCAATGTGAATATGATAAAAAAATATTTATACATACATATATTCATACTGTATACATGCTGAAAAAATGCTTCATGTACATTTTACAAGAAAATTGTAGAGATCTTAAAATAAGTTCACATAAATCCAGCACAGTTAAAATTAAATAAAGAGGCAAAAATTGGCTTGTACCTAAATGTACTACTATAAGTGCAATATGTGGACTACGGAAAGAGATTTTCTCAGAACAGCCTGTTGAAAATGACTGGGATTTGGCAGTTCCATTCTGTTTGTTGTTCACGTTTTGATTATACTGCCGACTGGATAACCACTTCTTCTGTGGCCTAACCAAGCACAAAATTGTTTTCTAGCTCTTTAACCACTGATGATATAGGAGTACATCCTTGCTTCTCTCCCCATAGTCATATAGAAGTTCTTCTCCAGCTTTCACATCCCTGACAGTTTCCAATATCAAGTAAGGTGTGTCCTTTATAGACACCAGCCTTGTTACACAGTTTGCTTCAGTTTTGCTGTGATTTAAAAGCCGGCCAAGCCTGCCACTCTCCTTTGTAGCATCAACACTGTCAATTGAACAAAAAACAAACAGTCAAAACTGATCAGGTGCTCCTCCCAATAGCAAGTACTGAACTTTTTTGTGCTTGTCAAAGGTGAAACACATGCTATTTTATAAAATAATTAATATATAGACTTAGCCAAGCCTAAAAGCAGAGCTCCAATATTATTTCTTTGGTGTTACGGTTCTTTTAAAGACCTTTAAAGTGCTACTATGATGAAAAAACTGTCCACCATCACCAGATTCAGCTTCAGTCGAGTTGCATTGAAGGAGCTGGATCAAGAGAGAAAATGTCATCATCGACTCACTGTGTGAACCAGCACATTTGGTATGCAAAACAGCAACTTGCTTCTAAAAGCTTGTGCTGCATACTAATCAGCTGGTTTCACAAACTAGTGAGTCGATGACGTCATTTTCTCTCTCGATCCAGCTCTCTCAATATAATTAGACTGTAGCCAAATCTGGTAATGGCGGACAGTTTAAACAATAAATCGTTGCTTAAAAAACGGACTTCTTTTGAAAATTGAGGTGCAATAATTGGCATGGTGCATCCTTGCCAAATATAAAATCGGAATCTAAAGGGAACAAGAACATTTTTTCATCGCAGTTTAGCACTTTCAAATAGTTTGTGAAAATACTCTCACAAAAATTGCCATCATTGAAGTTATTGCCTTTTCTATTCCATAGGTGAACGTTCTATTCCAATGACAGAATTATTCTGAGGATGAAAAACAGTAATAACTAACTTGAGCCTGAGATCTATGCAATAAGTTTATGTGATACTGGTCGGTAGATACTTTTTTCATGGATGTCCAATATCATTCGGGAAACATTCAAAAATTCTTCTAGGGGCTGGTTAGGTGATGATTTGAGTTTGTGTGGGCAAAACCTTCATTATTTGTTGCAGTTCCAGAGGGTAATAATTGACCATAAAATTGTGAATGCAGTTTAATTTTTCTAGAGTTTTTTTATGAAGTGTCTTGGTTCAAGTGCCATGAGAAAGATGTTCAAATAAAGACCATGTTGAACGATTGAAAATATTGGTTTACGTACATGTCTTAATCCATTAGCCCCCTTCCCCAACTGTGACAGCAGTAAAATAAATGTGCAGGTGTCATGGATAAAAACCATGCATAATGCATGCATAATTATGCCTTGTTGTGTTATATAAAAGGTTACTTTTACAAGTCATGTGTACCTTAATCCATTAACAGATTCACCAAGCCAAAACAGGATACAAAAATAGTAACTTGGACAAAATTACCAGTGGAATATGTACATTTTTTACCCACTTCCTCCCGCCCTGAACATTCACATCCATTCAGCAAATGAAGTGGATGTGCGTCATGGATAACCAATTGCTGACACTTAAATTCATAATACTGTATAATTTGCAGATAATTAACTATTGCTGGACAAGGTTGAGCAAAATATCGTGATTTCTCAGTGGTGACCAGATCAGTTATTTGCCAAAGCCTTAGGTGAATACGTTTTAGCACTCACGCACTCAAGTGGACATCCATAACCAAATTGTTACTCGCAGTACTATCAAATACAATCAGGACCATATTTCAGCTACAATAGCCAATGGGAGTGCACAGAAGATACCAGCTGCTCATTTATTTACATGCATGTCCTATCATCCTGACGCATCAGAAGAAGCTGAGAAATTTAACGAAAAACTCTGCCTTGCCATTCACGCACCATGAAACGGTTACAAATCTTTCCTCATACAGACTACCGTATTTACCTGTGTGTTAGTCGACCTCATGTATAAGTCGACCCCCTAACTTTGGAGCCAAAAACTAACTTTATTTCATTTTATTGGAAAACTTAAATATATCGTATTTCTTAGAATTATTGTTCAGGTAAGTACTATGGATATATGAAACAATCACAGCAAGTTTCAATGTGAAGTTTTAATATTCTCGCATATCCGCAATCGTTTTAACAACACATGTACATGTGGGCATTTTGTCCATAACGTTTGAAACAGGCTTACAAAAGCAAACATAATAATTGCAGACAAACCTTTCTAACTGTGGAAGTTGAAAAAGCAGCTTTAGCAGGCAGGCAAAACACCAAAGAAGGTCTTAAATCTTTGAGAACGATCCATAAACAGCGTGTTTAGAAAACTTGGTAACCAAGCTACAAAATGGAAACATTTCCAGTGCCAACGTTCGTTCCAACACCAATGTGTTTAACCTCTTCAATCGTCATAAACGTCGTAAACGAAGCCATGGATGACGACGTAACACAAGACGAACCGCAGAGTTTACCCTGGAACGACTTCGTAATTTGTACGACAATGGTCATGGTGGTCTACATCATCTCCTCACAACTCTGCATAGCACTCGTTTGCCAAATTTACATAAGCTGTATAATGACTGTCAAAAATTAGGATCGGCTCATGGAGATCATTTATTTTCAGGAGCAGGATCCCCCACTAATAAGTTATCGATACACCAGAAATATTTCTAGAAGCGTGTTTAATTATAATCAAACACTACAGAACATTGATTTAAATGATTTTAATACTGCAACTTCATCGTGCGACTGCGAACCTGCCGCCTTTCGTTACGAACCTCATGGTCATGTTATAACTGGTGACCTGCGTATTGTTCAGAACAGAAGACTTAAACGTCTACTCGAGAAAGGACCAAAATACAGAGAGAAGAGTACAATCAATTGGAACCTTAACAAGAAGATCTTAACAACGGCTGTAGATGATTACGCCAAGAAATGGAGTAAACGAGAAGGTGCCCACGTGTCAGCATTGGATGAATGGTCCGAGACAGTAAAACTCATCATCAATAAGAGAATCAACACCTTACAGCGTCGCAAATTTTCTGGTAGTCCTAAAGTCTTAGAAGACAGTCATGTCAAAACGTATTTGAATGAGCTACACGAAAAGTACGTTCTAGTCCCTGCTGATAAAGCTGGAAACAACATCATTTTTGTTTGCAAGTATTATTACGTGCAAACTCTAATGGAAGAACTTGGAATTAATTCTAGCACTACCATCAACTCTACATATGAAGCTCAAGACGTCACAGCTGATGAAGTTATACAGAACCACACAACAACTTTGGACGACTTATTCAACATCACATTGCATCAGAAGGAGAAAAATTTGCCTCAAATGTATTGGATACCTAAGCTTCACAAAACACCATACAAAGCACGATTTATTGCAGGATCAAGTTCTTGTACCACTACTAAACTATCTAAATTAATTACTAATTGCCTCAAACTAGTTAAAAATCATTGTCATGTTTATTGTAAAACTATTCTACAAAGAACAGGTATTAACAGCATGTGGATCATCAACAACTCACTGGATGTACTTCGCACTTTGCAAGACAAACAACTTTCGCTAAACAAGTTAAGCACTTGGGACTTTTCAACTCTATATACAAGCCTACCGCACGCCAAACTTAAACTTCAACTGCATGATCTACTGGAAAGAGTTTTTAGCACCAGAGGAAAGAGTTTCATTGCAACCAATAACTACCACAGTTTCTGGACCAATGATAAGAAGTCGTCGAAATACAGTTACTTTTCTTGTAGAGAACTTTGCTGTGCTATTGACTTTCTTATCGACAACATCTACGTCTGTTTCGGAAACTCAGTTTTTCGGCAAGTTATTGAAATACCGATGGGCACTAACAGTGCGCCTTTATTGGCTAATCTATTTCTCCATACTTTCGAGTACGACTTCATGCTAAAAACTATGAAACAAGACATGTCAAAGGCCGCAACATTCAGTAATACCTTTCGCTATATCGACGATTTATTCAGCGTCAACAATGCGAATTTTGGAAATTGTATCCACGAAATTTACCCGTCAGAACTGGAACTGAAAAACACTACCTTGGCTTCAAATGAAGTGTGTTATCTCGACATTAAGATCATTCAAGGAGACAACAACACACCTTGTCGTATAAGTGTCTACGACAAGAGAGATGACTTCTCATTCTGGATTGTAAACTTTCCGAATATGGACAGCAACATCCCAGCCAATCCGGCCTATGGTGTTTACATATCTCAATTGGTGCGATATGCTAGAATTTGCTCATCCAAATTGGACTTTATAGACAGGCTTCGTAGTCTTTCTTCACGTCTTCACCACCAAGGCTTCAACACTACTGCGCTTCTCAAATCGTTTAATAAATTCTTCAAGCGCCATGGTGAAATCATTCGCGTTAAATATGACATTACACTTCGGGAATTGAGATCAGCGGTTTGTGATTGAGAACCAACAACGTATCCTTTGCTTGTTTGTAATTGTTACTTTGTCTTTGTAACTCTAATTCATTTATACGTGCTGCTTCCAGGTCCTTCATTTGGATTTGAAGGCGCGCGCGCATATTTTCGTATGTGGTGCGCGTGTTTGGTTTATTTAGTTGACGTGTATGCTTAGTAGTTGTAGTTAGACCATTAGGTTCCTCGTGGAACAAAGGGCGGACACTGTACTACGCCAGCGGACTCTGTTTGCGGCTGTTCTTTTTGCTGCATTCCAGGTGATGTTGGCTTGTTTGAGCTCCTCTTCTACTGACCTCCTCCAGGTTTTCACTGGTCTTCCCACCCTCCTTTTGCCTTGCGGATTCCACTCCAGGGCCTGCCTGGTTGTGTCAGATGTTGGCTTCCGCAAAGTGTGGCCGATCCAATTCCATTTGCGCCTGGCGATCTCTTCTGGAACGCATTCTTGCCCTGTTCTTGCCCAAAGTTCCCTGTTGCTGATTTTCTCTGGCCAGTATATCTTTAGGATCTTTCTTAGACATTTATTAATGAAGATTTGTAGCTTGTTGGATATGGATCTTGTGACTCTCCAGGTCTCGGAACCATAAAGGAGAACTGACTTCACATTTGTAGTAAAGATTCGTAGCTTGGTTCGTTGTTTTCCTTATTACTTTTTCTTGTCAGTAACTGTGCTCACATCGTGGGTGGCTCCACCTGAAATGTTCTGCAATTGGTATAGGATTTAATGGAGCTGAAACCAATTGTGGAATTACAAGCATTTTAGGCATCCTACTGATGAACGGTTATGGCAATTAGATATTTATTACAGGAGCCAACATTGAGATTGTGGTCTGTCGCCTTTGAATTGGTAACTGATGACTGCACGTGCTTACATCATGGAGTTCGAAGCGAGAAAGATGTTTTTCCTCAGCAGATTTACGGCTTTATTTTGCAGGAAATGTCAGTTCTTTATTCCGAAATTGTGCCAGGGAGTATCTTCAACCCTCAGGTCTACATAAAGCAGATAAATTTTAAAGCATTTCAACTGTAACTGCTAATTTAGACGCAGACCGCTAAGTGAAGGACTTCGCGTTTTGTATCATTGTTTGTAGGATATTTTACGTAAGATTATAGACACAATTGTTATGCTAATTGTGCCGCAACTATTTTACTGGTGCTTGGGTTTTAGTTTTTGACCCATGTATAAGTCGAGGGCGATTGTTTGGACTGATTTTTAGGTCGTGAAAGGTCGACTTATACACGGGTAAATACAGTATCTGATAACAAGCTGGATATCCTAAAGAATGGTTTAGGATTCTCAATCAAACCATTACAACTTAATGAAGTGGAGATCTTGGCCACGTTTTAAATGATTCACCAGGAGATGAAGAAAAACCTCAGAAATCGGGAACATTCAATGATTTTTAAAAGTAAAGTTGCCAATCTCACCCACAGTTACATCTCAGCACATCATCCCACAACACAGGATATAAGAAAACACCACATTCTGCGAAAATTGAAGAACAATAACAGTATAATAATCGTCTTAAGGCCCGACAAAGGAAATGGGGTAGTTATCACGGACCATAATGAATACATTGATTGTTGTCTAACCATAATTAATGATAGAGAGAAATTTAAATGTTTACATAAGGATCCAACACAGATTCGAGAAGGGAAGCTACAACGTTTTTAAAGGAAACTTTAAAGTCAGAAGGCCAATTAGATGCAACTACCTAAAGGAATATTTATCCTATGGGTGCGCAGACTCGTTCTCGTTTGTGAATGAATTCACTAACATTCAATTTTGATCTTGTTTGACGTTGAAAGCCTTTTCACTAATATTCCGCTTAGTGAGACAATCGACCTCGCCATAGAGACCATTTTTACGCACAACCCTGAGTTTCCTATTAGCAAGGCTAATCTTAAGGAATAGTTTAATTTTGCAACTTCAAACCCATTTTCTGCTTAATGGTTTATTCTATGATCAATGTGATGGAGTTGCGATGGGTTCTCCCTTAGCACCTATTCTCGCAAATTTATTTATGGGGTATTATGAAGAGCAATGGATAGGTGATTACAAAGATTCTCAGTTGCTATATTACCGCAGATGTGTTGATGACACTTTCTGTCTATTTCACAATGAGCAGGACGCCATGAAGTTTTTAAGTTATCTCAACTCTAGACATCCTAACATTAGGTTTACTTTTGAAACTCAACTCAATGGGAAACTCCCTTTCCTGGATGTTCAGGTGGGTAACTCGGGGGCTTCTTGAATCACTTCAATATATCACAAGAGCAATTACACTGGGCTTCTTACAAATTTCCTTAGTTTTGCTTGTTTCAAGTATAAGGTTGGTCTGATTTACACATTGGTGGACAGAATTTTTAAAATCAACAACACCATCACTGGACGGGAAAAAGATCTTCAGCAACTATCGATAACTCTTCAACGCAACTCCTTTCCTAGCCATCTCATAGACAAGATCATTAAGGGGTGTAAAAACAAATTTTCTTCTAGACCAACTCAAAACAACACTTCTGCTACTGGGGAAAACACTACAGGTATTCGGTACTTCAAACTGCCATTTGTGGGTGATTTCTCTACCGTCACACGCAAAAAACTAAAGCACTTGTTGGACGTTTTTTACAAAGATATAGACATCAGAATTGTTTTTTCTTATTTCAAAATCAAGAATTTTTTCAGTTTCAAAGATCCTATTCCAGATGCATTAAAATCCCTGGTTGTGTATCAATTTACTTGTGCCGGATGTAACTCCCGTTACTTTGCAACTGGGGTAAAAGAGCATCTCTCGACTGACAAAAATTCTCACGTCTACAAACACCTGAACGGTTCACCCAGTTGAACCTAGTGAAGATCTCAGATTTGAAATTCACATGACAAGATGAAATAAATTAATGAAACAAAATAAAATAACTAAAATCTAAAAAAACACCAAACAGACCAACTTTGGCAACAAACCCAAATAATCTATAATTTCCATAAAACCGGTATGAAAACGCCCAAATATTACAATAAAACTAGATTTTCTACTATCCATGGATGTACTATCCAAACTCAACTGCACATGGTGGTAATGTTTACAGTACGTTTGAGCAAATAGCAAATGGCGTCTTCCGAACTACAGCATCCCTTGGTCGACTTGTTCTCCTTCATCCTGTTCTTAGCCATTTATTTGGCTGTTTTATCAGCACCTTTCTTTCTCTCTTACTTGATGTATTTTTTGACAGTGCTTTCAGCCTTTGTCTACACTTTTCCTGCTCTCTTTCTCGCTGTACCTCGCAACTTCTTTGCCTGTTTTGTCGGGTCCTTTTTTTTACTAAAATTTGTTGATCTTTGCAACTTTCCGTTTGCTTTTTTTGCTATGGAACTCCACCATTAAAAATCAACTCCAATTGCAGAATATTGCACTGAGGAACGACCATGAAAAATGATCAAATCCAACCAGAATGTGAACCCAAGGAAAAACATTTCAGCCCGCGATGATATACCTGTGCAACCTGAGCCTGCAATCCAATGATATACCCTACCTGATCAGCAGTCAACTTCAAAAAACCAGGGCTATGTGTCAGGGATGACACATAACATGCTAGATTTTAGATCTTGAGATTTTAAAAAAATTCTATCTACTAGTTTTTACAGATGCTCCCATATCAAAGACGCTCCTTCTGTGAGTTCGCAGAGAGAAATCTAGTGAAGCAAACTGGATGAAACCTCTCAGGAAAGTAACTTGTTCTATGTCAAAGGTATAAAACATGGAAAGGACATTGTAACAATCTACAGGACGTCGTTGGAATCACGAACTAACAGATACTAAGGCGAACTTGTTAAATTTTGACAGCAAAATATTCAACAAGCTTTTTTCAAAAATGCTCTCATAGAATTTTTTCAAACTTTGTAGTGTTGAAGATCTACATGTATACTAGAAGGGACGTAGCCTGCGTGCAGCCGTCTCCTATTTCCTAAAGCGGAAAAGTGACGTCTGCGAAGCGGCGTCGCTAATCGTGTTCCAGTATCCTGCTGTTCGAGATTAAATTTAGCATAAATTATAGCTTTAATTCAAGAATTTCGCTCAATCAAATAGAATCAATTTAGAGAGCTTAAGCAATAGAAATAAAACAGGAAAACAGTACTAGCAAAGACAGTGAGTAGCAAAACATATCATGATCTGCCAAGTGTCAAAACAAATTTACAGGGTTAAAGAAATGGTGAAGTCCTGTGACCTCAGCTAGATATTTGCTAAATTACTGAGACGGACGGGACTGTTTGAGTTGAAGTTCCCCCTAATTACACCGAATATAACAAGCATTCAAAAAAACAAAGCGAAATAGCTCGAAAACGAGTTTAATCTGAGACAAATGTCAGGAACTGCCAGAGTTATATACGGCAGCCCGTCAACTCCTTTATTAACTTTTAGTACACGATCACGAAAGCGATTCATCCAAAAGTACTCGCCCTTCGAGGATTCCACACTGTTTATTCCAAGTGTTTGGAACTCCTTATTCACTAGCAACTCAGCCTTGAAAGATTTATAACCGCTTTCATGTAAGATTTCGTCTTAGATCTTTCATAATAATCCCCGCGGGTCACTTCCGTAGCTTTCCAACGCATCGGTTGCTTGATACACAGGGATCTTGAGTATACAGCAAACTGTACAGAGCGGACTTTGTCACTTTGAAATTCTCCTCTACCTTGAACCAGACTTCTGCAGTTGTGATTCACAACAAGCGAAATAAACTGCACAAAATCACTCGTGAGTTATGGTTAATGTTTTCCTCTTGCATGTTAATGAAAACACAACGCATAATTATGTTGAGTATTTTACGATGACAGCCAATCAGGGTTGATTCTAACAATGCCTACTGTCAAAGCAACCAATGAGAGAGCGGTCCCCAGATTCTGGAGAAACAGCAGGATACTGGAACACGATTAACGACGCCGTTTCGCAGACGTCATTTTTCCGCTTTAGGAAATAGGAGACGGCTGCACGCAGGCTAGAAGGGACGTTGATTCGTTTTAAAAGTTTAGGTCTGGATTTCGAGAAAAATGCTGATTTTCAGAGACCATGACGTCATCATTTAGTTGCTATGGTAACACCGATGCCACTGAAATCGACATTTTTGGAAACCTTATTCAATCTTTAGTTGAAATCTTGCCCGACCGACAGAAGACAGCGAAGCTGTAGCCTTTTAGCCTTTTAGCCGTTTGGTGTGGTTTTGAAAAACTGAGATAAGCCACCTTAAAATTCAATTAATGCCCAGGTCGCAAAAATGGAGGTTGGATGCCCCCAGGGGGCCCAGGGGCTGCAACCGCAATCACACCCCAAGGCAGAAGAACACCCAAGCGACCAGTACCACCCGCAACCCAGCCACGAGCCCCCGACGCCAAGCCCCCTAAAAGCACCCGTCACACTGAGGCCAGAGGCCCAGTGGAAATAAGCAAAAATAACTGAATAAATAAGTGATAAAATTAACAACTAAAAATAAAATAAATAAAATAAATAAAATAAATAAATAACGATAACAACAAGGGAGGGTGGGAGGGGACGAGAAAAATGCACGCACAACTTCAAGAAACTCCACTACGCCACGAACCAGCTACACTACAAACGCAAAGGTCGAGCACAACGTTGGCACAATGAAGCACATGCGCTGGCGCACGCAAACGCTTGTACGTAATACCGCTGGCCACGAAGGTGCCCCAAGCCCCAAACAGCCTACCAAACGCTAAAACGCCCCCTACCACGCTAAATACAACGCTAAAACACCACAAACGGGCACAACACAACTACAACGCCTACTGCTGCTATTTGCTCCCGGTCGTTAACTATGTTAAATGTCATTTAACTATATTTAACGCCCAGGTCGCAAAAATGGAGGTTGGATGCCCCCAGGGGGCCCAGGGGCTGCAACCGCAATCACACCCCAAGGCAGAAGAACACCCAAGCGACCAGTACCACCCGCAACCCAGCCACAAGCCCCCGACGCCAAGCCGAAGGGATCTCCGGGATAGGGACTAACCCGGAGCAAGGGGGCTCGAGGCTCCAAGCCACAGCCCCCCAGGACCCAACCCTGAGGCACCCAACTCCGAGAAAAACTAGATACAGGTACCTGCTAAGACGCCAACTGACGAGAGACACACACGATGGAGTGAACAGGGGTGCGGATATAGATCTGATAAGCATCACTTGACCACCGACCAAGGGTCTTGATCAGGTGATCAGGGACACCCTGGGCTGCTGCCGTGGTGGCAGCACCGATGCGGAAGCTATGGCTAGAATACACACCCAAGTAGCCAGCTGCACTCAAGATGGACTGTACAGTGGATGACAACTGTTGACGCGACAGTGGGCGACCATCCCCAAAAGTAAACAGAGGCCCCTCCGCAGAACCACGTACTGTTAAATAATGACCCAGGGCCCTAAAGGGACAAACAGCACCCTCGGTGCGCCCCAAACAAATGTCGCAGCCCAGGCGAAAAGGGTCTGTCTTTGAACACTTAATGCGAACTTTAAAACACGTAGGGTTCACCAACGAGTCGGCTTGCAGATCACTCACTGTCATATGAAGACTAGACTGAAATGGCGCATTCACTGTAAATTCCCCCGCCCGTAAAAAGCCGAAAAACCCCATGCAACATGCAGCCCACAATATCACGTGATCCCTGGTGGAGAGGTCTAATGCACGCTGAAGGGCCCTCAGATGGTCAATAGTGATAGGGAGGCGATGCGGTGTCACAGGACCCTGAACACGCTTTATCCCCTTAAGCGAACTCTGCAGCCGAAGACAATTGAGCAAGGGATCCGGAAAGCCATGGTCAACGTGAAGAGAACGAACTGCTGAAAGGTAGACTTTGATTGATGAGTGGTTCAAGCTGTCGGCCAAGGTAGTGGCAAAACGCATAAGGGTTTCCTCGTCTGCAGGAGGAAGGGAGCCATCCCCATTCAAGCGACCATCCTGGCGACAGAAAGCGAAGTAGCGACGTTGGGCGGAGAGATAAACACGCCGAGTGGACGGAGCTAACCCTTGAGTCAAGAAGAACTGGCACCTGGCAGTCAAGTTGCCTGAAGAGCTACCAATAGTGAGGCAGGGATCGGGCAAGGATCCGGGTTGGCCTGAGGCGCAAGGCATCTGAAATGCTGAAATTGGAAACGTAAAAAGTGCATCAGCAACAGGATTAGCCTTACCACGAACCGACGAAGCGGTAAAGGCAAACGAATGGCGTACCGCCAACAAAGACAAATGGCGGAGCAGCACCATCAATTGGTGGTCCCGTCATGTACCCGACTTGAGGATGGCCACCACAGACTCGTTATCGCATAAGAACTCGACCCGCCGCGACACCCACTGTTGGCCCCATACCGCAGCTGCTACAACAATAGGGAAAAGTTCTTTGTACGCTTGTGGTGGTCTCCTTCACAATTGCTGCAGCAGTGCCGATACCGACACCTGCCGAATGGCCAGCGGCACTGACCCTCATTCCAGGAAAGGCAGAATGGAGGCCGCGGACTGAACTCCTGGCTGGGAGCTGGCACCTGGGAGGACTTCGGCGAGGGGGAAGGCAGTGCCGGAGGCATCGATGTAGGAGGGGTCTTCAGATGGAAGTGGTAAAGGTCCAGGTTCATCTTCGACCAGTCACTGAGGCCAGACGCTGCTGCATCCTTGCGATAGGCCCAGTCGTATTCAAGGCAGGAAAGGCCAGGGAACTGACGTGCCGTTTGGACCACAAGCAGCTTGTATTTGGTGGTATCGGACCAACGGTGAGGATGAGCTGAACACAGCACCAGCTGGAAGATGGTGAAGGCCTCGGTCCACGTGAGAACATCCACGATTTCCAACGGCCTACGCTTGGAAGAAACCATAATCGTCCCGTTCAAGTACGCTTGTGGCGCTTTGTCCTCTGCCCGAATGTTGACCGACAACAAGTCCGCTAACTCCACAAACTCCCCATCGATAATCTTCTTCACCAGCTTGCCTGGCACTGGAGCATGACCAGGGCCAACAGCAAACGCTTTCGGCAACTGCTGCAGCGATGTAGATGCCCCGAGTGCTGGGATACTGACCGGAAGGCTAGCAGACGAGACAGAGGACAACATAGAAAAAATCGGAGCCAGCGAGTGGGCCGAGCTCGAGCCGGTGATGGCCGACACAGGCGTGAAAGTAGAAACAAATGGCGACAACGCAAACGTACCTGGCGAGGACGGAACACTTGCCACTGCAACCTGGGGGCTTGCAACTGTCGGCGACACGGCAGACGTTGGGACAAATTGCGCAGAAAAAACCGAGCTGGTTACCGCTGTCGACGTGGATGGATTCGAAGACGACGCCTGTGAACTGGGGGCATTCACCTGAATTGACGATAATATCCCCGGCAGCGAACTGCCAAGGGCCCGAACCACGGCTTCAGCGATGGAATCCGCCGACAGCGATGAACTAGGAGTCGGTGCTGAACTGACAGGAGCGGCCCCCGCGTTGGACGACTCCGAAGTAATCACACCAGCTGCTAAACTATTGTTGGTTGAGCGAGGAGGAGGCATGTTTCAACAGACGACTAACGTTAACGCCAATAACAAAAAACCCCTAACAGCCGACACGAAGGTGAAATTGCACAACGAAATCCGCCAGCAAGACTGATAAACTCCAAAAGAAAAGATCACGAGCTGTATTAAACCCAAGGAGACGAGGAAAATGCACGCACAACTTCAAGAAACTCCACTACGCCACGAACCAGCTACACTACAAACGCAAAGGTCGAGCACAACGCAACTACAACACCTACTGCTGCTATTTGCTCCCGGTCGTTAACTATGTTAAATGTCATTTAACTATATAATAAATGACAGCTAACGAGAAACGGCTAGATTGGTCTGCCAATAGACCTCTTAAGCTTCGTATGTAAATTGCCCATTTCAGATCATGTGATGCTCACTAGGGAATTTGTCCTTTGTTTATCTGCAAATTATTCAATCATTTTCACGTAGATTTTTTTGAATTTGAAAGAAATAATTCTCAAGGGTAACATCACGTGATCTGAAATGGGACAACAAACAAACCAAACTAAAGAGGTCTATTTAAAAGGAATAACAAATGACGTGTGCTCTTCATTTATCAACGTTACATGTCCAAACACGTTTCGGCCTGGCCGGCTACATGGCTCGCTGATGTAATACCTATTTTAGTGCATTTAATATTCCCTTCGAATCCAACGCTTTGATAAAACCAAAAGAAAATGTGTTTTATACACAACAAAGAAAACAATATCCCTAACATTTTTCGTCCATTAATGTTTCAACAGCTTTTGGCGAATAAACATCATAGTTTGCGTGATTTAAAGTCGAGATCACGATTTGGCCAAGTGGAGGTTTATGTCTGGTTACCGACAAAAAATGCGTGCCCCAAGCTAGAGCCGCCCAGGCCTACGGCCGCGCGGCTAAAAATACAATAGATTGGATTTACTATTTACTATTTTGACAGCTGTCAATTGACTAGAACATGGCAACAATGTAAGCTTACGGTGACCTTTCAAAATGTTAACCAGGTCGAACTCTGAACTATAGCCTCCAAATTGATAACTGGGGCGACATCATACGTACGTACGTATGCATTTGGAATGCGCCCACAAGTCGTGTCGCTTGTCATTTTGAACACGAAAAATGAAAGGCATGGTTCTAAACTTTGTCCTTTGTTTGCGTGCTTGGTTCTCCTATTTCTATGGGTATGGGGCTCCACTCTGCGGCCCTTTGGGCCACCGGAGCTCTGCTAATACGTCAAAAGGCCTCATAACATGTAATAACCTCTTCAGAATGAAAGTTGATGTACTCACCACAACTTTTTGTTCTTGAAAGTAAAATAATACATGTAACAACCAAATTCTTTCTTCCCTTCATAGAACTTCTCCCGCTCCTTTGCAGTTTCATAATTAATCAGTTCGCCAGCATATTCACACACAAATTGTCCTCTAGTTAACTCTTGCGTAGCAAATACGCCTCTTCCTTTACCTTCCACTTCTTTAACCTGGAATAAACATGAAAACCCCAAGATTTCTTCAAATTTTAGTTGCCAAGGCATGATCAATGAGCTTTATATTAAGTTTAGAGACTCTGCAGGCCTGTGTTAATCTATCTGTCTTTCTTTTAGGCTGAACAAGTAGCATTTGGTTTATGTGTGATGTACAAGTAATACAATGTAACATAGTTTGGTAAGGCAGAAGTAAGCTTCACATTCTTTTTTAAACGTAATAATTTTGAATAATTCTCAGATTGAGCAGTAAAGGTCAAACCTCTAGGTCTTGTTCCTTGCCTGACAACAAAGCCTCTTCAAGAGCTTTCTGTTTTTCACGCTACAAATGAAAATAGATACATTTTCAACTAGCAATATAATCATATCCATAACATTTGCTCACAGTTTAAAAATGAAACATATTTACAAGGCTAAAAAATTGTACATCAACATTAAAATGGCATCATGGAAAACTCGGGAAAAAAATCAGAGACCCAGATTGGATTTGAACCCACGACCCTCCGTGATCTAGTCAGATGCTCTAACCACTGAGCTACTGGAGACTATGGTGAGAAAGGGTCAAATGTGGGTCTTGACTGGAACTGCATTGCGTGGTTACTCAGTCAAATGATGAATGGCACATATAGCTCTTAACTGCATCGCGCAGTCACATTAAAGCATATTAAAGATTCAACCAACCAACCTCCAAGAGAGCAATGAAAGAAACACGTCAACATTGAAATGGCATCAAGGAAAACTCGGCAAAAATCCGAGTCCCAGATGGGATTTGAACCCATGACCCTCCGTGATCTTGTCAGATGCTCTAACCACTGAGCTACTGGAGACTATGGCGAGCAAGGGTCAAATGTTTCTCTAAGGAAGGCAGACAGCCTCTTGCGAGTCTGCAATGCGTGGTGTATTCATTTCAGTGTGGCCTGTGTGATGCAGGTTATGTCGGCTACATGTGCTGACACCTACACCAACGAAGTGAATAACACAAAGGATCGGCAATCGGAAACCACCTAGGAGAGAAGCACGATATGGAGCCAGAAGACATCGCACAAAGTTTTAGAACCTTAAGTGTCAGAAAAAATTTGACTGTCTTATTTTTGAAATGCTCTTTATCAAAGAACTGAAACCAATGCTAAACAAACAGTGCAATTCAATTCGCGCCAAATTATTTGTTTAAACTCGAAACGTCAGCTCTCAAATCTCTTTACGGTGGCCAATTCACATTATCAACCCAGTTGATAAAACCAAATTATCTATTCTTGTTATACTTCCCATCGACACAGCACCACAGCACCACCCCTCTACATCCAGGATTGTAAGGGAGCGGGAATACAGTGTTGAAAGCATGTACTGTGTGTTCTGTTGTGTTTAGCCTTTCGTGGCTTTCTTTCATGGTTCGACACAACAATTACTAAATCCACTCTGGCAAAAATTAATCACTTTGGCAAACTCACTGCTCTATCGACCAATGAGGGAGGTACATATGACACATTAGGAAACTGTAATACCTGCAAAACTGATTTGCTTTTCCGACTGCTTCTTCTCACTGCAAAATACTCAGATACCTGAGTTTGACGTGACTGCTTCTCTTCCTTATTTTTCCTAACAAAGAAGAATAAATAAAATTCCTTTCAAACATCAACTGAAGTGAATTGTCAAAGCAAAAGTATACAGCAACATTCTTGTTCATTGATAGTTCCCAGACCTCCTTGTTGATTTCATCTTTTGACATAAAACAACTTCACATTCTTTATACATGTACACTGAACTGTTTTGAGAAAGGTTGTTGGAATAAAGCGTAAACGTGCATCATGAATGTATGTTTGAGAGTGTTATAAAAAGCAGGAAAGACAGCTACAATGTCAGAAGCATACCTTGTTACCCAGATTACCCGGTAATTTGCCACTTGCACTTTCGTTCCATCTGACAACCTTTATCAAAACAGCTGTGTTTGTGAAAGTTCTTTTTGTTGTTTCTGGCTACTCTGAGCAAAAACAAACTAAGGGGAACATCACAAAATTTAGCCTGTGCTTAGACTAATGAATATGTACATGAAAATTCAATTAGACTTACACTTTCTTCTTTTTCTCTTTAACTTGTGTTAATGGATTATTATTCCACTTTAACAAATGAGGACTGAATGGCTTTGATGCTGTGCCGACTTGTTTCCTAGCTGATTTTTTGCTTATGTCAGTTTCTGTGAGCTGTTTTTTTGGATCTTCTGAACCATCAAGCATGACTGCACCCTTGACATTGGTTGGGTTTTCTTCTGGTTTTCCCCAGACATGTTCTATAGGTTTAGTCTTCTTTGAAGTTTCTGTTGAACGAGATTCCTTATCCTCTTTAACAGAGCTTTGTTCAGCAGTAATAGTAGAAGCTGGTCCCTGTATCACTTGAAGAGAAGCATTAAGTGTGTTTGTTTTTTCTGCAGATGAAGACCTCTTCTCCTGAAAACATAAATAGTGCTGTATTATTCCAATGACATATAATTTTTGTAGGGTTAAGATGTCAAAGCGAAATCCTGTGAAGACTTAAAGGAGCAGTGTCACGGCATTTGAAGTCATTTTCCCATTTACTTTCAATTTGAAGGAATCTAAAAGTAAGAGTTTTCTAATGCTGAAAAACACCAATGAGATAATAAAATGCTAGAATTATACAAGGATTGTTTCGAATGACAACGATATAGACCGATTACAAACGACAAACTGAGAGTTTCCGTGACGTAGCTCCTTTAAGCCATAGAGCATCACTGGCAGACTAGGACATCTTTCTTTGGGTGTACTGAAAAAGAATACTGACAACAGTAGATATGCAAGGGAGACCAACTACGCGGCATCAGATGGACCCTCTTCTCAACCCTTGAAGATCTGGATTTCGCCGATGACCTAGCGCTGGTCTCATGCACCCATCAGCACATGCAAGAGAAAACCTCAGCATCTCAGCATGTTTGCACAACAAGTAGGCCTGAAGAAGACAAAAGTGATGATGCTAAATGTGCTAAACCCCTTGCTGGTCAAAGTGAACAGAGAAGATCTTCCAACAACCAAAGAATTCACCTACCTCGGTAGCACTGTCAGGCAGACAGCGGAGCAGGCAGCGACATCAGGAATCGCCTCAACAAGGCCAGGAACGCCTTCAGAATGCTAAACAACGTGTGGAAATCAGCGACCTTAACAAACTGTCCACCTTCCACTCCAAGACCCTTAGAAGAATCCTGCGAATATTCTGGCCCGAAACCATCTCCAGCCAACATCTTCTCACCCGCTGCAACAAAGACAGCATGGGCACCATCATCATGCGAACGCAATGGAGATGGATCGGACATGTGACGAGAAGAGAACCAGGCAACATCTCCCGCACAGCCCTTCACTGGACACCAGAGGGGAAATGGAAACAGGGGCAACCCAAGAACACCTGGCGCCAAACTGTAGAAGCTGAGCTCAAGACCCTCCATCACACCTGGGAGACCGTTCAGAAGCTGGCCCAAAACAGACAGGAGTGGAGTTCCTTTGTTGCTGCCCTACATACCAGCCGGCATAATGGGCATGAGTGAGTGAGTGTGAGTAACTGAGCATGGAAAGCAAGGCAAATTTCTCGCAAGAGACCCGAAGGTGGATTACGTTTATTGTTGACATATTTTGGGCAAAAAGCAAAAACATTATTCCCTTTTCGTGAAACGATAGTCTTAGCTGCTGAATTTTCTGAACACGTCTTCTGACTTGTGTATTTATTTCTTTAATGGGCATTTTATACATCTTTTCAGATAACTGTTTTTCAGTGCTGTGTATCATTACAGTTACCCGATGCACCTAACAAATTTTTCAAAAAGGTTTAAAAATGTTAGGGGTTGTTGACAAGTGAACGGTCGATGTTGAATAGTTTTGAAACAGTGCTCAGTTAACAAATATATGTTACTGTAACTGAGCATGGAAAGCAAGGCAAATTTCTCGCAAGAGACCCGAAGGTGGATTACGGTTATTGTCAACATATTTTGGGCAAAAAGCAAAAACATTATTATTCCCTTTTCGTGAAACGAGAGTCTGAGCTGCTGAATAATGGAGAAAGGAAAATTATTGTGAATTCAATGTATCTATAAATGTTCACGATCCGCGATCTTATAAACAGTCCGCAACAGGTAAATCTGTGCTGTTTTATTATATTTATTTATTTATGTGTTTGCTTGTCTATTTATTATTTGATATTTTTACACACACTGCACTCTGTGTTTACGAATAACACGTAACATACGTAACATGATACTTTTGATTCTCAAAAACATATTAAAAGATGTGTTTCTCTTTTTCAAGGCAGGAAATAACTGGTAGAACGTTAAATATCTGATGTAAAAATTGAAAGAGAAAAAATTTCGTTTAATTCAAAAAGCAATTTTTCATTTAAGTGATAAACAAGAACTAATTTAATTATCGAATAGTCACGAATGGTACATTATTTTTCTGTTGTCGCCATTCTGTTAAAACCACTTAAAATTTTCTTTATATACAAGGATATCAATTTATTTAGGAAGCGTTTTAATGAAAAGTATTGAAGGTAAACAGCTTTTCTTGACCAAGAGTTTCCTGCACTGGTGAATACTAAATACATTAAACAATAATTAAATTTATTTGTGGTTTTTGGAAGGCACTACAGAGTCTACAGCAATATTTGGGAACTTTTCTTGCTTCAAACTTGAAAAAACTCTTATCCAAACATCAATGTTTTGACTCTTCTTTTTCAGTGAACTATCCATTAATGCAAGAGATTTAATCCTGGCAGAGACCTAGCGGTAACGCAAGTTTTGGAGGCGCTTGGCAGTGTGCAACAATACCTTCTTTATTTGAACCCTGAAAAACTCATTACTTTCAAAACTACATTAAAACTCCCTTTATGCAAGCTTGGGTTATTCCACAGAAAAAATACGCAAACACAATACCGAATATGGGTAAAGTGTCCATACCCAAAATAAGTCAAACTATTCCCCCTCCCCAACAAAAATCAGAGTGTATTAAAACGAATGCGCCTGACACGTTGTGTTCTTGGAAACATTATTATTATTGCAAACACAAAACGTTTCCGGTCATCTACACATTAGGTGCCACACACTAAATTTATTTGCGGTTTCGGAAGGCGCCACAGAGTCTGCAGCAATATTTGGGAAACTTTCTTGTTTCAAACTCAAAAATTAATAATATTGTCCGAACATACAAATGTTTTGACTCTTTTGAGTGAACTACCCATTAATACCAAAGATTAAAATCCTGGCAAGACTTAGCGGTAACTTAAGTTCTGGAGGTGCCAGGCAGTGTGCGACAATACCTTCAAATTTAACAAGTTTACCATAATGCCACAAAGTCGGTGGAAAGCTTTAACTAACTTTGAGCATTTGACAAGCCGCTGAAGATTAGTAATAGTGTATTTTCTTTAATGAACCCTTACAAATACATTACAACTGCAGTTTAAACACTGCTGAAAAAGTGTCGTTACACAAGCTTGGGTTACAATACTGTACTTTGTATTAAAAGGGTAGTGTTGAAAAACCGAAATAAGTCAAAATATTCCCCCTCCCCGACTAAAATCAGAGTGTATTAAAACGAATGCGCCTTACATGTTGTGTTCTACAGAAGGGAAGAGCACAAGACGCTCTTGTGTGATTCCGCAAAACTATATATCACTGTAAAGCTAACAAAATGAAGATTCCGAAATAACAAGATTTTTAGTTTCTCTTAGTTTTTCTTAGTTTCTTTGGTTGGCACCGACAAGCCGTGAAATGCCAAAGTAGCCGTGTTCGTTTCGACGAATTACCAGCCATTGCGTTACCGCAGACCCCCAACCAAACTGGACACTCGGCAGATAATGGTCTAACAAAGTGTGCGAGGCTTTTTCGAAATACCTATTGGTTCTTGAGAAAATACATTGGAAAGTTGGACAACTAGAAATTTTTTAGTCGGATTTATGTGCCGACATGGCTGTCAAAACCTTCATGCCGCCAAACAATGAAACGCAATGCAGAACACCCAGCAAGTCTTGTGACAAATAAGTCCATTGATTTCACGTGGTTATTTTACGACCTTTCCGATTAAATACAATATCAAACTATGGGGAAAACGGAAACAGCAAAACAAAGTACATTGAAAAATAAAAATAGCGGGCAAGGATCAACGGATATGAATGCCAACAAAGCTGGAATTTGTCTGAAACAAGCAGTAGTTTCTCAGCCAGCAATGGACGGAAACCTGTTCTTGACAAAACGCTTTCTGCTTTGTGTTTAATAGTTTTGCCTGTGTTAGTTTTTCTGTTTAATTAATAGAAATCCCTTTTGCCGGCAATTTCTTTGTGAGAAACGTTATGTCGAGGCAAGAACCAAGAACCTTTGTCGCTGGTGGCAATTCAAGGTCAGATGATTTTGCTTCGTCAAATTCTTCCACCTTCACTTTCTTTGGTCTGAGATTTTTCTTTGATTTTGATAAAGGAGACTTTTCCTGTTGAGCGTTTCATGGAGCCAGTACATGAAAGTTTCCTTGCTTTACGACAAGAAAGCATGATATAAACAAAGTATGTAAATCAATAGTAATTTGAGATTCCAGGTTAAGTTTAGCGTGCGGAAAACGTCAACACTCCGCTGGAAACCATGGGATTATGAGACCTTTCGCTATTTGTTACCAATTCCATCGAAAAGCTCTTTCTGTTGTAACTTGTCTTCCTTTTAATATTTTGTAATTTTTGTTTCGACAAATTAAACTCAAAGGCTTCTGGTAAATGTTTATAAAAAACGAAATTTTGAAAATTTTGGTCAGATTTTGTTGACAGTAGCCTTAAGGTTGGCAGCCTGAGTGTACATTATCGATATTATGATCAATTGACAGCTGTCAAAACAAGCTATCTATCGACCATGTTTACCGCTGTTTACTGTTTACCGCTGACCAAGAAGGAACTCCAACGGGTCAAACTCCCATTGTTCCCACCAGATCATTACAAGTTTTCAATTTATTGAATTATTTTTTTCAAAAAAAAATAACTCTTAGTCGGCGTAACGACGCATGTCGCTATTCAGTGGATGGATGGGTGGATGGGTGGACGAGCAATGTATTTCACACCAATCAGAATTAGGATACTATCGATCAATAAAAAATGAAATTGCTGCTTGTATGTATCGTTTAATTTTGTATCAATATTTGTTTCAGATTAAAGGGACGGCCATTTTTATTTTCGTATAAACTTGGCCTTATTGGGCAGTGTTGGCATGATGTCTCTATTTCCAGCACTCGGTGTTTATGTACAGCTCTGGTGTACAATGTTGTGTGTGGGTTTTAAGTGGAAAACTGTTCGGAAATTTTCATGGTGGCGAAGAAGGTACGAGGATGTGAAATTTTACATGCTACGAGCAGTCTGTTTTGGCGACTTTGGGTTGAGGGATTGTTTTTTGATTGTGGTTAGTTGTGAATAAGAGCAATGTTGAATTTTAAAATGTTTCTGACTGAAGAAACGATAGCTTTAATTTTGGTTAAATTTGAAGTTGCGGATGTACGCAGCTTCCTATTTCTCGGAGATGAGTTGTTTGAAATCAGTAGAGCTGAGAGATCAGACATGATCATAGACTTTGCTTCAGGACATAGTAGACGTCACACGGCATTTAAGAATTTGAAGGTAGAGAGGCCACATACTCAAGAACGCAGGGTACAGTAATTCCGGAGAAACAGCTTTCATTGCAGACATACCAGCTTTGGTAAATATTTCACGAACCGTTCGTAATTAAATATGCTATACTAACTGTACTATGTTTTAAAAACCCTTTGGAAAGATATATTTTTTCCATTTGATCTGTTTATTGTCTTTCGATAAAATACTTTGATGCGTGTTTAATAAATCACAAAATATGACACTTTGTGTTGAAAATCAGCGATGCAGAAAACTAAGTATCATGTTTCAACATTTCGAAGAAAAACAAAAGTATCATATTACAAATAAACAAAAGTATCATGTTACCGCTGTCAAGAATCATGTTTGGTGTTGCATTCTGAACTGTCCTTTGAGTCTCTGAGTTTTTCATTTTCAGGTAGAAATAGCTTTGTTGCAGCGGTTACCAATCACACGCGCCCTCCAACGATTTTTTTCTTGTTTGAAAATTAAGTTTTGCTGGACGTCAATCATCCGTGTTTATGTCTTGAATAATTGCATGCGCCAGTTTTGATTTGCTCTTTTATCGCCAAACACAGCAACAAGACGACAATATTCTAACCTTTTGTGAACTATTTCAATGATTTGATGAGTATTTCAAAAGCCAGCTGCTAAAAAGCGACTGCTCTCGCCAAAGCATCACGCCAAATACTTATACCAAATATTTTTGAAGTGGTTCGTTCGAAGAATGAAAGTATCTATCTTTCTTATTGCAGCTATATAACACGACTGTGTCGACAACGAATTACCTGAATATCGACTCGTTTCACGAAATTTGTGCGTTATGCATGATCATTTTTCTTTGTTTGCAATTTCACCGACAATATTCAGGACTTGAGTGCTGTTTCTCTTTCCAAAGGGTGAAAAACAGCTGCCGGAAAGCCGAATGTCACTCCACGCCTTGAATGAAACCTACTACTGTCATGGAAACAGATGATTGATGTCCATCTAAACTCATTTTTCAGAAAAAAAAACATCGTTGGAGGGCGCGTGTGATCGGTAACAGCTGTAATTAGAATTGGCATTTAGTCACAACAAGCAGTAGGTGGGTATGTCTTCACAACATTGTAATGCCGTGTAGTAAGGAGTAGTGTTAAAGAAGAGAGTTTAAAAGCATTGATATTTTCTAAAGATTTGTGGTATGGAATCCCTCAAATATTGCTGCAGACTTTGTGGCGGCAAGTGTAACCGCAAAGTAGTCAAATTAGACTTTTAGGCGTCACACCCAAGTTAGTGACGTACATCAATCCAATCAGGTTTGGGGTTGCATCAAGAAACCAGTCAAATTGTCAATCTCGTCCCCAGAGCCCGTTTTTCGTGATTGTGAAATTGTTTGATAAAAATGGAATGACATGCGCAGTAAAGTGATTGTTAGTCAAATGTATTTTGCGTTGCGCTCATTTGCTTAAAATGCACACACCGTTAGTAAAAGGCCCAACACTAAATTGGTCACTGAGCGTTCTTTTTTATCGGGCTAGTTTTGCTGACCAAAATACCCAATACGTCCACATCAAAACTGAAAAAATAACTCTTGCACGCATTGCGTGCCTATGTTTTGTCGGGTCAGGAAGCTGACCTTGTCGGGTTTTTGACCTGAGACTTGCCCCTTATCTGGAACACTGTGACCATGTAATGGTTTTCCATTGTATCGTGGGCTGAAATCCGATTTTTTTTTTTGGGGGGGGGGGGTTGTAGTTTTTCATGGCCATCCTCAGTGGTACTGTGATTGGAGTTTCAAATTAATTCTGATTTTTTTTGGCAACAATCTTTCTTGAAGAGTTTCTCAAATTATTACAAAACAGCAAAAAATATGGAGCTCCACTTTTAGGCTTGGCTAAATCCATATATCTTGGATGCAGCATCTTCAAACATTGGAAATTCAATATATTTTTAAGTTTGGAGACAACTGAGATTTGTTTTTGTGAACCTTTAGCAAAGAGGCAGCCTCCGAGTACAAGTACCAGGGTACACAAGGGTCAGTACCCAGCTTCTTTGAAACTGAACAACAAATATTTACTTCCGTCTGTGCCTTCTTTTCTTCCCACCTACTCTCCTCTGGGTCCCCTCCAACGTAATGAATGGACTAATTCTCCTCTGTTAGACATGATTTCCAATAGCGGTTGCCTTTTACATGCACTAAGATGCTTAAAATTTAAGTAGCGAACATGGCTACTGATAACCTTCTGCTAATTTACTAATTTGTGGCTAGTTAGTCTCAAGCACTGGCTGCAGCAAAGTTTTCCTAACTTTTCTCATTACATTTAGCATTTGGTTTTGGCCCGCGCGAAAAGCCTCTGAACCGGAGCGCTATTTCTTTGCTTACGCCAATCCAATGACAGGCCTGTTTAAATCAGTTTAGTCCAGATTTTGGACTAGCGAGCTGATTGGCTCCTAATGACCACCTACAGGATTTTGAATCTTACAGCTGCTGGGATTGGTTGCCAAGAATAGCAATGCCACCGTTGCATGTTTGTTTGTCAAATTTATTTTAAAGTGTGAAGCAACGTGAGGTGAGGGACGTTTCGCACAAGCGATCACAAAAGGGGAGTGTCAATAAATAAATTTTGTGCCTGCACAAATTTGGTCAAATTTAACTTTTTTACATAGCAAAAGGCTCTTATAAAAATTTCGTTGGACTTAAACTTTAAGTTCAATCCGTCTGAGTTTGTTAAGAGGATAAAACTGAACAATTTTCAGAAAATTAATTTCACACAAAGCCAAGTCAGCCAGACAAAAGTGTGCCAGTGTTGGAGGCTCACTGAACATGAAATTAAGTTAAAATTCGTTTTTATGGTATTTTATTCTGCTGGTTTAGCAAAGCAAAGCTATGTTTGACAACTTAGCTACATAAGGGTTTGATCTGCACCTGCTAAAAAAACTGTAAGAGTTGTGGCAGTGGAAAAACAATATTTATCAGCAGTACAACAACTGATGCATTACTGTGAAACAATTATGAGATTTCATATCATTAGATACAAACTGTTGAAATACAATTATGATTACCTTACTGTCCCATGTGCCTACTGATAGATGATCTGTGGAATCCTTGCAGTATCTTGTTTTCTCTAATTAAAAATAAACAAAGTTTGGTGTTAAAATTATTCCTGGTACTCAATAAACTTGAATCATGGATCAGTAACTTTTAAAGGAATGCTGTCAATCAACAATCTTGCTTTTATGAACCTTTTTAAACAACTCACCACCAGAGGAGGAAGAAAAAATTATGGCTCAAAAAAAGTTGGAATGCGGGAGAAATCAGGCAAAAAAGTAGGGAGGAGGGAGAAAAGAAGAGAGTAGGAGTAGGGAGAACTAGATGGGATAATAATGTTCTGGAATAATTAATTTAAAAAAATTAAAATTAAAAAATTCTATCCCCTTGGTCGGACTTGACCAAGAAAGCATGCAATCAAACATGATACGTGGCTACCAAGTTCTGCAGTTCGCAAGGTACATTTAAAGGTTTTTTCAGGGTCTTTGGTCTGCCCCGTAGAAATCATTAATATCAATAATGTTATGCCTTCTTGAAATCTCGATTAGCTGTTCTAGTGATTCCTGATGATACAACCCACGCAATTTTCTTGACGATTTCCTGATGGCCTACGGTCAACCTCCAGGGCATGCCGTTCAGTTACTTGTTGATCCTGTAGGGCCTGTCATGAATCAACCAGTTGGAAACCAGAATGAGAATGTCGCTCAACCTCAAGAACTGGAAATAGTTGTCTTTCAGTCATTGTTGACTTTTTGTGGCATACTCTGTTGTCTGTTGTATCTGTCAGGTTTCTCATACAACGAGGTCGAGAGACTGCTGGAAGGATTTTGTCCGGATCTGTTATCAAAACTTCTTGGAAAGATCGTCGAGCTATTCGGTGTGGCCGCGACTACATGTAGCTTTGATCTATAAGAATGCTGTGGACTCGCTTATTTGTGTTTCCTTTGGCTTTTGTGGGCATTGGATGGTTACAAACCATACAAGCGAGGTGGCTTGTTCTAGTGATGAACTAGCGGCCGGCGTCTAGCTTTAGTTAGGATTCACCTATTTGTATTATTTCCTTCAGCTAGTATGGTCGTTGGATGTTTACAAATGGTAGAAGTGAGGCAGCTGATTTATTGCGGCGATGGCTAGTTTATGGCTAGTCTAGTTTGAATTGCTAAACGCTGCGAGTTTGCCTTATTAATTTTTTGTGTTCTGCTTTTTCCTTTGGCTGATGTGGTCGTTGGATGTTGTGACCGTGGGTCATCGTTAATTGTTGAACGCTGCTGGGTCGTCTTACTTGTATTTTCCTTCGGCTGTACTCGCCGTAGGATGTTTATGCATGGTAAAGCGAGAAGTGAGCAGGTATTTCTGTTTTACATGAGGCCTGTAATGAGGGTTTTCTGCATAATGCTAAGTGCTTCACACATTAAGGTGTGAGATGACTAAGAGTCTTTATCTCTTTGCAGAGATTGCGTGAGGAAGTTAGACAGTTAAAGCGGTCAGTGGATGCAGTGACCAATACGTTGCCTGAGAACCTCGTGGAATGGGTTTTGACCTTTGCAACCTGCCCGTTGTCAAAGTTCAACAAATATGAGGTGCTCAAGATGCTGGAGACTCTGCGTAAGAAGGCCGCTGACCGTAGAAGTACTATCGGCTCGTTTATCAGGAGAAGGAGGAAAGGGGTGCCGGTGTGGCACGTTCGTCTCTTCCTTTTAGTTTGCGATGTTATTTTTGTAATAGGCGTGGTCATGTTAAGGCTAACATCCTGATTTCAAGTCCAGGCATAGGAAACCATCTCCGGAATCAGACAAGTAGATTGTGTTCAGATCGCACCAGTGTTAAAGGTTGATAGGCACCTTGGCAAGGTTGTGTGCTGTAATATTGCTTCTTTGCGATAATAAACAAACATTTGTGTGTTAAAATCAATCTAGTGCATATTTTTACTCTTTTTTTGTCAACATACATGTAGTTATAACGACTTGAAAAAGGGGTATCCTTGATTCAAGGGCCCTCCAGCCTCACAGGTCAAAACTGTTATTTCTCTGCTGACTTTGATGGGGGTGATTTTGAATAAATTATGGTCTTACATTTTGTGCGCATACAAAGTTATGTGTTTTAAGGTGTTTTCTCACTGCCCTTTGTTCTAGGGAAACATGTGGTGGTTGAAAAAATCTGACTCCTTTGACATTCAACTTCAGGAGTTACAAGGCAAAGAAACTGAAATTTCAGTGACCTGGGTTGACTGTTTTGGTAACCCCATTGAGGTTGGTGGAGAAATGACAGCCTGTGACAGTCATAGATCACAAAGAATACAGAAGGGAGAGTTAATTGGTGCTATTTCAGAGTTACTGTTCCGTGACCCAAATTGCTTTCAAGCTTGCGAGTTACATAATCATTTTGAGTATTCGCAGTACATTGCACAGGATAGCCCTTCTCCCCAACAAGAACAGGTTTTCGGATGGCTAAGGGACAAGGTCTCAATAAAGCCGTTTTTCAAGCACTTTAAGGGTAGCTTTAAAGGAAAATCATTCGATTCAAACGAGCCTCCAATGAAGGTGTTTAAGAACAATGTATCATGCAAGCCCTTTGTGTCACTTGTGGAGGACACCCTAATAAACCAGTTGAAATCTGGAGCCATTTAGCTGTTGGGGAACGTGGGTGTGGTTGACCCTCTGTTTATTCCTCTTCCTCTTACAGTTGAGCCAACAAAGCCAAGGTTATGTCATGATGCACGCTATCTTAACTTATGGACGGGCGATATGCCTTTCTCTTTAGACAGGCTGATAGATTTGCCGTGTTACGCAAGTAAGGACACCTACCAAACGGTCCTTTCTGAAGACAGCCGCAAGTATTTTGGGATTGGAAGATCTCCCCGTTTGTATACCATACTACTGGTCTGTTGGCTAGTAATTTCCTTAGAGATTCTGGAATCCCTTCTTTGCTCTACATTGATGATTGCCATAATGGCAAGCTGCAGGTGGCACTCTATAAGGGTGAATACATTACCTTGAACACTGCAAATGATTGCCATCTGGCGATGGCTAGGTCAGCAATAATTCTAGTTGCCTACCATATGTCAGATTGGGCTATTTTCTTGGCTATTTCCTCATCCGTTAAAAGGCTAAAAACCAAGATCGGCATTCCTTGTAATGTCGACTTGCGTGACTTTGCTTCAAGGGTGGACTGCATCCCTTGGATAAATTCCTCTCCGCTAATGGAACCTTCAACAAGCCTTTCCATCGACAGTTTTAGATGCGATTTGAACAAAATGCTCACCAGGGCTGCAACATCTTCTTGTGCATCATGTGCATCACACTCTTTGTGAAAGAGAAACTTGTACAGGCCAGGCAATGACTAACTTTTATAAGCAGGATTTCAGAGGGCTAGATATTTGCTTATTTCCATCGAGACTAGCTTTATAGAGTCCAAGAGCATAATTTGTGAAGACAAAAATTCATCGAGTATCCTGTTCCTGTTAAAGGCATTCAACAAGATTGGAAAGTCAAAGCGATAGCCATTATAAGCAATAAGAACCAGATGATGTGATTCTTTGTACTGCTCGAGAAACAGCAAAACTCAGCGAGTCCTCGACTCTGTGATGCAGCGATTAACTTTTCCCCTCTCTTTACCAGCACTTTTGGACAGTTTCTGTATTGTAAACTTACCCAGTGCACATTCGTTGCCGAGTCTGTAATAGCTTGTCTCTGGAAAAAGATAGGTGGAGAATGTAGCATTGCCATCGTGAGATGCGATCTGCAATAGTTCTGATGAATGGTCCAGACCGGTTGTTTCTGTATCAAACACCAAAAAGAGGTAGCCATTTTGATGTTTGGGCATACTTTCCACGGCTTCTTGTGTTTTGCTGCCCTTTACATTTGGCATTTTGATGGACCCTGCATAGCCATTAAGGTATCTGCCCTGTTCAAATTGGGCACATTTCAAAAATAAAATAAAATATTTGTGCTGAACTTGTATTATTTTAAATATGTTGGGAAGAATCTCCATACAATGAAGCCATTTATGAAAAAAAAAATGGAAACGCTTGTACCCCATGATGCGTGGCAGGTTAATTATTAATTGAAGTGAAATCACACACTTTCTGTTTTTCTCTTCTGATATCTGAAATTATGGCAAAATTACAATGTAATAGTTTTCATTATTATGCGTTGCACTGACCTTGTTTCAGGGCCCAAATATTCGCGTTAAAAACGAACAATTCTACTTTTGGATAAATTCACCAAATGCATTATATTTTTTTAAGACACAAACAAACTCACCTAATGGGCCAGAAACTACGTTGGTTCATCTACGAGTAGTGAACGTTTTTGTCAAATATTTCCGCCTTAAACAAAGTATTCTTCGAGATATTCCATTTTCCCTTTCTGTAGATGAAACACGAGTACTCAAAATGGCTGAGAAACTCCCTTCCTCTTTGTTTTGTCTCGATCATTTTGCTCCCCTTCCGTCTCATTGCTTCAGACGCCATGTTGTTTTGTTGTTCCCGCTGCTCAAAACAACTGCAGCCTCTCAAAAAACGAGAAAACTGTCCTCTAGAGTCCCCTTGGGCAATGTTTGTTTATCCTTTGCTGGGGAAGGCACTCATCCCAGACTTCCGGTTGGTCAAGAATTGACCTTTGTTCACTGGGAACAAATGTCACATCCAAAATGGCTTCCACAAGGTAAACAGCGCTCACACATTCAAGAAATGTCATAAAGCAGCTACTCAGAAGCAAATGTCACCCAGAAAAGCCGATAAATCGATGGAAACCCTAGCAACCAACCCAGTTCCTCACTCGGAAATAACACTAACTTCCGATAAAAGCACGAATTTCAGCTTCGTCATTCTCGTGTCCTCCTGAATATTTTGTCCGAAAATCGATATTTCTACAAAACAGGAGTAATAAGGAACAAGATAAGAAATAAATTGCGGAAAATAAAGATGTTAAATTTTGCCAGGGCAGATACCTTAAACTCCTCTTCTGTAACGGATTCCTTGAGGTCACTTATTGTGCCATTAGTTATGGCTATCTTATCTGAGGCGCCCTGATGAAATCCTATGCCACTTTCGTATGTACCTCCTTCACGCGGTTCGATTAATTGCATCTTTCGATTTTTTGTTTTATGCAAATTTCTCCTTGCCTCTTTTTCTCTTTTCTTGTTCATTTTCTTTGTGTACGTTTTGGTAACAGTTGTTGAGGCTATTCCCCAATACCCTGGCTGCTGTTCTGTAGTCACTACTTTCTGGCCCTCCGTAATTGCCTAATTTTTGGTGTCTTGGAACCAATCACGCTATTGACACATTCATTCCACTGTGAAGAACCGACAGGTGCCAACTTCTTAGCGGCTTCCTCTATCAGGAAATCAAATAAAACGATTTCTTTGAGATTTTCACTCGATGCCATAAAATTCATTTAAGACCAAACTTGTCTTACATGAAAGCTTGGACATACTTTTCAATAACATTTTGAAATTGTTATGTTTATGTTGTATCTAACGCCTTAAAACTTTGTGCTAAATTTTCTCGAAAATACTCTTACAAAAATTGTTCAAATTTTCCATGCTGAAAGATGAGTATGCCACGTTGAAATCCAGAAAGCTTTGTTCAAAATTATCGCTCAATGGGAGGTTATTTGGTCTGATGTAAAATGATGGGTGACGTCATTTGGTTGCTATGGTAACTTGGATTTCGAATTAAACCTACAGCATCCAAAACTTTCATCCTTTTGTAGTACAGCTACACCAATCGATTTGCTGTCAGTTTCTCCATGCCCGAAGCCACCTTAGTTACAGACGGACTATTAAGTATAGATTAAACCGCTTCACGTTGACCTCAGTATTGACCAGAACAATTCTGGTACCTTTAAACAACGATGCAATGTATTGACTTGAATAAAAAAGTATTTACATCGAAATTCTACGCGGAAAGTCTTTAGACTCCCATTCGAAGATTTACTCGCACGCAGTCGCTATTCGTACGGGACGGTAGCCGCACGATCTATAGTATAAACTGCAAACGACGACTTGTGCAGGAGTTTTATTTCAGCGTAGATAACTTACTTATTCCAACCAAGTCAATATACTTCATCGATGTTTAAAAGTTGTCAGAAGTTCTTTTCACGAATGTTGAACCTTCCTGTGACCTCCTTTACTCTTGTAGAAATCTGTCTTTGAACAAGAGAGGTTGACTCGACAAAATTCGAAGTGTCATGAAAATTAATCGTTCGCTTAGAGAGAGACTACACAATTCAGTCCGACAAGACAAAAATATTTGTTACAGCAATAACTTACAATTACCTTGGCGAGGCATTACGTCCATACTGTATCCAAGGTTCGACAAGAAATTGAACGACACAAACAAAAATGGCTTCCGCATTTGTATTTTGTGTCATCTACCTTCATCTACCCTGATTGGGTCCAATTGGGTCTTCTTTGTCCAATCAGAAAAGCCCTTTTGAAATCTTTGAAAGCAAAGATGTGTCATATTGTGTTGCCATACATGACGTATCAAAAGTACACTGATGAGTTCGTGGCGTCTTTTGATTGGCTAAGTCTTACATATCCATCCTATTTTGGGAAACTGGTTTGGAGTATGATGAAATTTTCGGAAAAATTTCCTCGTTTGCTTGTTTTATTTGTATTCTGTAGTTCAAGAAAGTTACTACTTTGTGTGGCCGTTTATGAACACAAAATGGAATCGAAAGCCATAGACAGAGAGGCCGTACTAAATTCACTTGTTTTAAACAACTCATCAACAGACGGGCAACCAAGAAAAAGGAAAAGACTTGACAATTTATCTGCCGAAGAAAGAGCTCTTCGAAGGTACCATCTTGAGCTTTAATATAGCTTGATACTGATAGATCGCCTGTTGTTGATTCGTTCTCTTACGAGCTGCATTTTTGGCGTTCGACTGATCTTAGTTGACGTACGTAGCTCTATGTCCAATCCTTGTCGAAAATAAACAAAACACTTTGTTATTGGTTTGTTCAGAAAACTGAAGAATCGTGTTGCTGCTCAAACTGCTCGTGATAGAAAGAAGGCGCGAATGACGGAACTCGAGGAGATGGTCGCACAATTAGAACAAGAGGTAACATTAATATTATTAACCGACGTATTTCAACTGCTGTTAGGGACTGTTAACTGCAATTATTTTGAACTACCTTTTATATATGGCGTCCTGATATCTACGAGAAAGAACCGAATGGAGAAAAAAAGGGAGTTTTGATGAACTAGAGTAAGCTTTGGATTATCTTAAATTTAGTAAAATATCAGCAGAAAGCTTTAATGTCTTTCGTTTTTTTTGTGATTAGATTGCTTTCAACCCTGTGATGGAAGTTCCGGTATCTTTTAGTCTTGGATTTTAGGTGCAATAAATGAAAGCTAAATGAGGAACGGGGCTTGTACTCGTGTCACGTTTACAGAGATCAGGGCTGTGTCTTTTTCTTGATGGGAGGGGGTATCAAACACAGTGACCAATTTTTTTGGGTCATACCATTGTCAGGCATTGAGTCATAATCTCGTATTTAGGTGTCCCCTATTAGTAGAGGGTTTCTTCCCTCAGCCAGAGTCGCTTGACACGTAAATAAAGTCTTTCATTCATCCATTCAATAAACAGTTTACGCTAATCATGTCTTTTGTCTTTTTGTATTAAGTCATAGTCTTTATTTATTTCAGAATAAAGCTCTTCGCATGGACAATGAAAGTCTAAGAAAACATTCAGAAGTTGTTGCCATTGAGAATTCAGAGCTGAGAGTCCGTCTTGGCATCACACCTCCAGTATCACCAGAGCCAGTCATCATGCACACATACTCGCCAAGTCCAAAGACAAGTTCACCTACAAAACATATCCATTCAGTTGTGATCAAGAAAGAAGCAGAATGCAATGAGTATGCATCACTCGTAGTTTCTCAGCAGCAGGAACGCCTGATTCTGTTTCTTTCTCTGATCACGACTTGGATGACGATGAACAACAGGTAAATAATGGATGATTTGTAATAAAATATATTTGAATTTAAATTGTAGCAAAGCTGTATTCTCAGATTTAAATAAGATGGATTAGCATGCTTTGAATAAACTGAAACCTATTGCTACAATGCACACAAAGCAGGTGGTGGCAATTTTACTGTCCATTTGCACCAGTGTTTCAACTGACTCTGGCATTTGTTTTTATCCCATTCCTGTGTGGTCTCCAGGTATCACATCTGCTGCAATGGAATTTAATCTATATCACTGGAACCAAAAAATGACATGGCAGCTGTTGTGATGTTTGTGGGATGATAATTTGCATGTCCATCAGCAGTGTAAATTTCATTTTTACTTTCAGTTAATGTTTGCAAGTGCTCTATCCACTGATTATTTATTGTCTTTGGTTATTTCTTTAATGCTTTATTAATTTTTTTTTATTAATTTTTTTTGCAATTTTTCTCATATATCCTTGATACACAAATATACAAATTATAAAATGTAAAAGTTTCATCAATACTGTTTAGAGCTCTCATTCTCGAAATACGATTACAGAGCTTTAAAGTTTCTAATAATTATTTAAAATAAGAGAAGGCACTGTAGAAGCATTGTGATTAAGTCTTGTATTTGTTTCATTTCCCAGCCTGACATGGATTTTGGCTTTCTTGAACATGATGAAGAAGAAGAATCGAGTGCCCTTATACAGCCCAAGCTGGAACCCAAGACTGGATCAACCTGCTGCCAGCATAGCACCTTCTCAACCGCAAAAGAAGGAGTCAGCAACACAGATGGGACAGTCCCAGAATCGAGCAGCAGTGACATAACTGTAGCAGACCTGGTTGGAATGGACTGTGAGGCTTTTGATTCATTGGATGACATTTTAAGCCTCAAAGATTTCTCTAAAGAGTTCAAAGAACTTGAGGTTGAACCTGGATTGTTAGGTTGTGAAATGTGGGAGGAAACCTTCACAGAAGTATTGTTCCCATCTCTTTTGGCCGTCTAAGCTTATAGATTAAAAAAGTCTGTTTGAAGTCTCGCTGAGGTATAGAGTAGGTACACTGTATATATGATCTCTATTTATAGAGTTATTTTTTGTAAAAAAATAACTATTAGTCAGTGCAAGTGGACTATGTGACTCTTCACTCATTCAGTGTTTCATTCATGTATGTATGTCACACCAATCAGATTGGAGCTATTATCAAAGTTAAGAACCAATCAAATTGTCGCTTATAAAGTTGTATCGCTCGTATGAATATTTTTTTCGTATAGACTTGGTGCTATAAGGCGTTGTTGGCAAATTGAAGTTTCTGTCTTCTTGTCTGCTCATATTTGCTTGACAAATACCTGCATGAATACTATTGCCTAATGTATGTAGATGACCAGAAACATTTGGGTGTCTGTGAAACACTGAACACCCCGGAACACCCTGGAACAGCCCGGAACACACCTGGAACACCCCTGAATTTACCTGGAACACTAAAATTTTTAAAGACAAATTAAAAATGTGTCAATATAAAATTAAGAAAGAGCAACAATTAAAAATTGTAAAAAAAACAATGGAAATAAAATTAAATATAAGGAAAATAGTTAAGATGAAATGTTGACTGAAACAGGGTGGAATCAACGTCCGAATAGCTCGTCTTTAAAGAGAACAAGTTAATGCCAGCGCAAAATTTACTGCTGGACCAATCAGAAGAGTCCTGTGATGAGTCTAGAGTCCAGCAAAACGTGACTGTCGGGACCATCAATATTTCCCACAAAAAATAGAAGAAATGTGTCTTGTTTTGAAAGCAACGCACGCTGCAAGGTACATTTTCAAGTATTGTGTTGACGTCTCCAGTCTTGTCGGGGAAGAGGGATTTTGACAAAAAGATTATACAAGAACTAGACCAATTTGATATTTACCTCAGGCGATGTCCACACTAATTCGGATAAATTTGAAAATGAAATGTTTTTCTCCGGATTGGCCTTCTGTCCATTCTAAAAGAGTGTTTTCGGTCACCGAAAACGGAACTTTCTGAAAGTGCTAACATGAAAACAATCAAATATCTGTTTGTCGAAGAACAAGTCGAAACGTAACTCAGAAATAAATTCAATCAAATTTATATTCATTTCCCGATGCGACTTGGATTCTTTAGGCAGCAAGAGAAATTTGGGCAAGGCAACTTGGATAATGTTTTTGCGCAAATGGTCCCGTTCCTCCCCTTGACAAAAAATTGCCCTTACGCCTATGCTTCGAAACCTTTGGTTTTGTGAGCGGTCAATTCTTGGAATACAATTGCCCTGTTCCACTTCAGTTATCTTACAGATAATGTTTATTTCTTCAATGCTTTTATGTATTTTATTGTATTTTTTTTAATTTTCTTTACTTAATGTGTTTCATTTTTTGTCAGTGTTTCAAAATTTTTAGTATTCTGGGGTGTTCCGGGGGTGTTCACTGTTTTACAGACACCCGAAACATTTTGTGTTTGCAAAAAAAAATGTTTCCCAGTTTGCTACGTGTTTTACATGAAAGGAGCAACAATTTGTCCCTGTTTGCCAGGGCCGTAAGTGTTGTACATGTTCAGTTGTTGATAACACTCTGCACTATGAGATTGCCTCACTATTGAGTTGATAATTGCATTTATACATGCATGGAGAAAGGCATTACGGAATCAATTTGCGGAACCATCTCCACAATGCTTATTTGAGAAATCATTGTTGTTATCATTATTTCCGAAATAATTTCGTTCACTCATGAAAAAAATGGAAGAAATGATACACTGATAGGCAATCCTCTTTGGAGTCTGTTACAAATCGTTTCCTTCCATGGCCAAATACCCAGTATGGCAGGAGAAGTTTTGCATCCAATTCCCCAATATAAGGAGCTATATGCCAGGGGCCAGGCAGAATAGACAATTTTGAGATTGATTGATACATACATGTAAAGAGCAACACACGTGTAATTGATCTACTTCAATATAAAGCTAGATCTTTCCATTTCACTTTTCATCACAAACAAAATACCTGTCCGCCCTGTTTACACCTAACAATACCAAATACATCTATATCAGAAACCAAAAGATAACTCTTGCACGCATTGCGTGCCTATGTGTACCCTTGGAACTGGATTGACTGAAAAATCAATTGTATAGTCTAAGTCTGATACAAAGAGTGGACCGGCATCCTGAGCTAGGGGGAGTGAAAATATGCCAAGTGGCTTAATGCTGGTGTTACATGCTGGTCTATTATGCCATAGACTTGAACTTTGCCCTTTTTACAGTAACTGATCTGAACTGACCGTTTCTGACAATTACCAGGGGAAAAGGTATAAGTTTGTGGATGCTCAGGAAACAGTTCCTCTTACTGCTGCAGGTTGTCCATTGCAAATTATCACAGTCGCATTACAGATTTAAGGGTTTATTCAAATCAGTAACCAGGAAATCAATGTAAAAACTTTGCTGTGTATTTTAATATAATGTATTGTAAGAGATTTTTTTATACAATCCTTATAATTTTAGAGGCTCTGGCCAAAAAGTGTTTGTACTCGGTTTTAACTTGAATGATATCCAATCCACTTGTACCCTATTCTGTAAACTTCATGTAACTCAGAACTCCACTTCTGTGAAAGTTTCCTATTATTTAGAATGGTTAAATAGAAGTTGTCTCAGGTTGATTAATAAAAGTAGTCATGGGTTACTTTGATTACATTCTAGTTACTTTGACATAACAAACACCAGTCACTGGCTTTTAAACAATACTATTACACCACAAGCAAGTTTTCTGAGTATGGCGCGTTTTCAGGGTCAAAATTAAAAACTACCCTTTTCACATTTTCTTACCTGCAAATTTAAACCTCACCCAGTTCCTGTCTTTGAAATTAGACATCGTACAACCTTTTGACCTACGAAACAATACATTCCGCATTTCCGAACTTCTCAAAGTGTCACTTTTGTTTATTCTTACTTTCGATAACAGAAATCTTTCACTTTTCCTGACTTTTCGAAGTATAATTTTCTATTACAGAACAAAACATTCCCAGTTCTTTGACTTCTCAGAATATAAATCTGCGGCATTTTCTGACTTGCGATTCAACTGAAAACATTTCGCGTGTCTTCCCTTCCAAAATACGTCCAAATGTTGTATTTAAAAGAGTTGACTTTAAAACATGTTCCAAGAAAACATCCATGTTGCCAGCTGAAAGCAATTCTTGAGGGGGTGAATAGGGGTATGTGAATCCGCCAATCCGTGCTATTTTTTGCCCAAATCCGTCAATCCGCCAGTATTTTCGTTCAAATCCGCATCTACATTCCTTGACAACTTTATGTGTGATAGTTTCACTGAAAGGATGGTAGATGTTGTTTCTGATCGCAATTTTTCAATAGCTTTCCTTTCATTGCGTCTTTTTCCGGCAGTTCAAATGCAATGATGTAAAGTATATGAAATAATTCATAGCTCTAACGTAAAGCGGTGGTTTGGGTCTCGCCCAAACAGAAAATGAACAAACGATAACACTGAGACCAAGACTGAAGATACGCCATGGCCACGATCCGAACATCATAGCATGTGGAGACCGGAATCCGAGCTAAATTGTCCATGTGCTTTTTAAGGCTAAATCCGTTAATCCGCGAACCTATTCACCCCCCTCAATTCTTGTTTTCCTCACAATCAAATCCTCGCGTACTCGACATGAATCATTCTGACTTGTGAAATGCGCGTTTTCTGACTTCTCACTTGTACCAGGCGTTCCTTGTCTGCGCAGGCCTGGACAAAATTTCGAATCCCAGGGATCTTTGGATTCACGGTCAGCAAAAAAATAACATCGACCAAATGTTGTATTTAAACAATCTTCGTAAACAATCTTCGGCAAACATCCGTAACCGGAAGTCACGCCATAGCAATTTGACCGTCTACTGGGGAATTTTTGTAGCCTTCGTGTAGCCGGACCGAAGGCTAGAAATTTTGTTGATTTTCAATTTCGTGTCGATTTTGAACTTGCTGAGTGGAAAACGGTGTGCTGTGAAAGGAACGGTGAAAAACTTATCGTCGGTTACATCTAAGTGTGAACACGTGTGGAAAAAAAAATGTTCTAATTGGCTATTAACTTGTACATAATATATAGATTTAGCCAAGCCTCAAAGCGGAGCTCCGTATTTTAGCTGGTTCTTAATAATTTCTATGAAATTAATAATAATTAAAAACGTCAACTCCAATTGCAGAATTTCCGCTAAGAATGACCATAAAATGTTAAAAAATGCTGCCAGAAGGAAAAAAAACGACCTGAGCCCGCGATCAACGAAGAAAACCAATGCCTGGGCAGCGGTCAACTTCAAAAAAACACGTTACCTCGATGAGTTCTAACCTGAGCCCGCGAACTGGTCAGCGGATACCTCGATTTGACAGCTGTCAATTGACCATAACATGACGCCCTATAACAAAGATGTAAGCTGATAAGGCTGGCCTGGCAAGGTGTTGACAAGGCATGGCTATTTATGGCCGCAATGTTGCGCGACTCCGTCGCCGTCGCCGTCGTCGTGCGTACGCGCCCACGAGCAATACCGCTAGCCATGATAACCATGAGAAAATCAACTGATGGGTTTCGTTTTGTTTCCCATATGACTTGGCGGCCCTTCGGGCGGCCGGAGCCTATTAAGGTGGCCGAACACAGTTTTCGCGCAGTCAGCGGTATTAGGGAGCTTAAGCAAACCACGACGGCAACGTCAACGAGAACGTCGCTAAACAAAAGATTTAATGAGCAGTACAATAGCTCGGCACGTGCGTTATAATTCTATGTACATTTCTTTGCCGTCCTCTGCAAAACAACAACGTGAAATGACCAATTTCTCAGTACTTTGGAGAACGTGAACCTCGACGGCTAAATTTTCGGTTTTCTGTTTGAAAATAAACGCCGTCCTTATATTTTCTACAAGAACTATGTTTGAAAGCGATAGATGCACCGAATACATCAAGACAATTGCGAAATTCGTGCGTAAAATATAAATTCATTTTTAAGCAGGCGTCGTCCTAGCGGTCGCCGTCGTCTTTGCTTAAGCTCCCTATTGGCTAAAAGCCGGCGCGGACTTTAAAAATCAAAACAAACATGGCGGCGGTCGTGGCGGCGACGGAAAAAAATATTTTTCTCCGGTTGGCGGTGGTTTAACAAATCCAGTATGAACTGGCTGCCTGTCATTAAATCTAAAAGTGTTTTACGAGTGAAAATAGTTTGCAGGGTATGCGTTTGCAACAATTGGGTGTTTGAAAATGGTTATAATCGCAAGACAAACAGCTGTACTCAAAAGACACCCGACAAAGTTTTCATTGGTTTACCATTTGCTCTTTTGGTGTACGCAAAGCTTTCATCGCCTGTCGCATTCTGCGGAAAGGAGTATGCTACCCCTGCAGGAGTACAAAATGAAAACTTCATTCTTTCTCGAACGCGGAAAGTTTCGAAACGTAAAGCTCAAACTGAAAGAGCACGAGCAGAAAGATGCAAACGCCGGCTGTTTGACGAAAATATCTTACCTGTCAAAGCTGAGCCACACAACGTAACTGAAACAGCTGATCCTCCCCAAAGACTTGGTGAAGAATTGGTAGGTCAACGAAAATTCCCGTTGGAAGAGCTCCTCCAACTTTATTTTACAAATAAATAATTTTTAAAATTTACCAGATTTGTAGGGTATTTTTTCTCATTTTCACTAGTCCCTCACTAGAAGAAGAGATGACAGACAAATGAAAGAGCTTTCTAGAAAACCCGTGCTTCTCGTGTCATGCTTTCAGACAGAAAACGAATTCTTATAGGAGTTGCAAAAAAAGGGTATTTTTTAATCAAAAAAGCGTCCTATTTTTGTGAAATTAATATAAATGACATTTAAATTAATAAATACTTTTTTAATTTTTAGGACCTCTTTCTCTTTCAAAAACAGTGCAAGAAATAAAAGAAGGAAGTGCAATCATCTTTACAGTAGTTTGTCAGAAATGTGGCAAACATAACAAAATAGTTACCTCTAGACAACACCACTATGGCAAGCAAGGACCAAAAGCCTACGACATAAATTCAAGAATTGCACTTGGTGCTATTGACAACGGCATTGGTTTTACTCACGTAAACAATTTTTTTTCAACCCTGAATGTTCCAACACTTAATGAAAATGCTTACAAAAACAGGGAGAGAGAAGTTGGGAGGGCAGTAGAAGAAGTAGCTGCAAACTCGTGCCATATGATGGAGTATGAAATTGCTGCTGCAGAAAGTAATGGTGAAACTCGTGACAATGATGGCCTTATGCCATTAACTGTGTCATATGACATGCAATGACTGAAAAGAGGCAGAGCAAATAACTCTCTCACCGGGCATGGTGCTGTAATGAGATCACAGACTAAGAAAATACTTGACTATTCCTGTGCAAACAAATTTTGCAGAGTGTGCGAATCAGCCAAATCACAGGGCAAAGAGCCTCGCTGTCATGACTGCCGCACAAAACATTCAGGCTAGTAGTATAGTACGCTTACTTGGCCCGTACCCAATCACAGAGCAGCTCAGAGCACACGTGACTCGTCTCGACCAATCAGAAAGCAGCTCACGAAATTACCCGATAGGCATTTTCGATTTAGGTCGTAGTCCCCATATTTGGCGAGATGGCGGCGCCCACGAGTTGAAAACTGCGCCCCAGTCCTCAACAAAGGATCTGGACCCGTCTCATGGATTTCCAGGGCAACTAATCGATATAAATCGATAAAAGGATGACGTCACTGCGTAGACGCGTGGAGCGTAGAGGTTGTGACTGCTAGGGGCCATGTTGTAAAAAGGAAGAATGTTTTGGAGCGCGTCAATAAATAGGTGGCTGCAGCCTCGATCTTGAACTGACCAATCAGCGACTAGGTTACGTCATTGTGGCTTTCCGGTCCCCCACTCCTGAGAGAGCGTATTATTTTCTAGTCCTTTCGCTAGATGGGGCACTCCTCGGGGATTGGTTACCCGCGAATCGTGTTGGGATCCCTGACCTAGCGAAAAAAGTAGAAAAGGGTATCATCGGGGTGCCACCCCGACTCGTTGTAGCCGGACGTATTTACAAAACGCAACGATATGTACAATATTTTAGAGATTACATAGAAGCTCGGCCATCTCCACGTCGTGCTCGTTCAAGTCCTGCTTGTATCCGTACGGATGGGACGTGAAGGTGTCCAAATCGACTACTCTCTTATCGAAGACTAGACCGTACTGTTTGGTTCGCGGTGATACTTTTAGACGTTTCGTGGTTGGGTCTCTTGTGTCACAGGGCCGTAGGAGTAGGGGGGGCCGGGGGGGCCCGTGCCCCCCCACTTTTTTGTAGAAAGTGTGACATGAATTAGACATAATGTACGTAATGATTTAAAGAAGTAGAAACGAAAATGCCATATTTTGTGAGTAAATATGGTTTCAAGGTTTTTAAGCTCAAATTTTTCTTTTTTTTTTAAAAAAATAATAACATTTCCTGGAAGCGTATATAACTAGATGCCAGCCTTTGCTTATCAGACTCTTATCTAATGCCAGGAGGATTGCGTTACCCTTCATGGCGGATAAAGTTAATTTTATTTAATATCTAACTTCTCTCTGCCACGTGTATGGTCGGCTAAGCACGTTTCCGTTTCGTAAACGGTCGATGCCATTTTTTCGACACTTAGAATTTTTTTTGGGCTATCATCGAATTTTTTTACCCACAAAAAAAGAAAAATTGTTAGTCAATGACAAGAATCGAACCCTGAACCTCTGACAAGCCAACATCCCTATTTCACCAGTACACTACCACTACACTACCAGGCCAATCCGCCAAATCCTCACAAAATTTCGTTATAAAACAAGACTTTCTTAGTATATATATTTTACTTATAGTATTGCCCCACCCAACAAATAAAGCTAACCGCAAGCAGACCAGTCTGAAATTGAACAATTAAGCATTTGGTAAGTGTGTATTAGTCTATCACCAGTTTCGACCTAGTCCAGGCCTAAACTAGAGCGCATATAGCATCGTCCATTCCGAAAAGCTTGGTTACCAATTATGGCATCGACCGTTAAAAATGGCACCGACCGTTTACGAAACGGAAATTAGCCTCGGCTAACAACTATTTCAGTTGCTTCCTTCTATTTGGCTGCTTTAATCAACGATCTCGCCGTCGATATTTTATCCTTTCGCTGTGGATTATTGTATAAAAAGGTAGGCAATTATAACAAATTATCTAAAATGTTAATAGTTATTTTTTCATGATAACTTAGGAAAAATTGCCCTCGCTGCAGAGACTTCGTGACATGTCTATGCACTTCTCAAATGAAAAACAATGTACCAATGTTTATTCAGGCCAGGGTTAATCGGATGTTATGCTGATGCCATGGTATTGTTAAAAATGCCAACAGTCTGTTATGACTGAGACTTTTCGGTCAAACAATTTAAGTCCCACTTATTATTACTTCAATTTGTTGTGCAATCCGTCAAATTTCATTTACTTTAATCATAGTTATTTTTAGGATAGTGATTGATTCTGTCATTTCTGCAGCAGTGGGCAGTTGCGGCAGCAAAACCTTAACGTTTTCAAAGTACATTAAAACGGCGTTAAGTGTAACCTCGAGAAAACAATTTTTGTCTTCTGGAGAACGTTTTTGAATGGAAATTGTTTTCGAACGAAAACGGAAAATTAAAATAAATTTGTTAGATTAACTCCATTCATGTGAGCCAATTCGATACTGCTTCGAAGAGGTCTGCTGGTGTCGATATGGCAACGGTGGTGGGTTTGTCGAGGTTTTCCCCGAATTTGCCCCAGAACGAGTTCAACATGAGTTTGGCAGTGGCCTTTCTACCCGGGTTCTTCGTGATGAGTGATGGGTCCAACGAGATACCCTCGTGGTCCTCGTAGTTTGCTACGTACTCTTGCTGTTGTTGTGGAGTAGTGACGCAACTAGGATATCCCGCCGATTCTTGCTTGGCCTTTAACCAGGTGTTCACGTAGTTGGCGAACAACCCCGTCTTGCGTTGTTCTACAGGAAAATGCCATACCTCGTGGATGGTGATTATGGTGTAACCCATCTCTACGGCTTTGACGATCTCAGGCGTACACCACGTACCAGTGATCTCTTGTTCTTCGGGCGAGTGTCTACAAACACAAGAACGTTCCACGAACGGTTTGAGCATTTCCGTTTCCACGCAGGAACGGCAGAGAGGAAAGACCAGCTTTCCACCGCAACGGTACGGCAACACGGGATGAAAAAGCTCGTACGGCGGGAGTACGGTGACTTTTGCCATGCCGAAGTAATGGTGGATGTCTTGGTCCTCCGGGTGAGTGGTGACGGTCGGGTGTCCGACAGGATACGTGGCGTACTTGTTCACCCAAGGGTACAGTGAGGTGACGTCTACGTACTTTATGCGTTCTCCACGTGTCCTGTCCACACTCGAGTAAAGGGTGACGGCATTTGTTCGTCCTCCGAAGAACGCGTCCCGAGGTCTGAGGGGCTCTTCCACGTGGATGGACGACAGGAAATCTTTAAGGGCCGTGTCCGTGTTCACGTTCCTGTCCCACTCGCATTCCCGCACGATGACCAGATTGTATCCTTGATGAAAAAGAATGTCTTCTTTTGTCCTTGTGTCCTCGTTGATTTCTTCAAAGGTACGATCGCTGAGGATGCTCTTTTGATGACGGCACGGAAAACAAGTTGGGCAACCGTGCCACAAACACCCGTGAAATTTGTAGACGGTGTTGGTGATTGGATCGAAACCGTCTACCAGATACGAACGGGCAGGGGTGAACACTCGCACCTCGCCACCGTTTTAGGCGTGTCGTATGCGGTCTCCTTCTTGGCAGCACGGATAAGCATTCTCTCGCAACCTGTGCTCTTGCCACGCCAACCATCTTAGAGCCTTGATGGATTGATTGGAGGTGGCGCCGTGCCATCCGCGAGCTGGTTCTACGGCGATGGTGTTTTTGGAAGTTGTTTCTTTCTCCAGTAACGATTGCATGCGGAGGCGATGGTGATACACTTCTTCCATAGGATTGAACTTGGCCTTCTTTTCAAACTCTCGCTGAAACTTTTGGCAGCCTGCTTTCAGGAGTTTGACGTCCGAGACGCAGTACGCTTCCATCTCGGTTTTGAGGACGAAGTGGTAGTCGTCATCCACCTTGTCAGCGTACCACGTCTCGAACGCAACTTTTACTTTGGCAGGCATCCCTTCTGGGTCGTACGTTTCGGCTGGAGGCATCGGTCCCTCGTCATCTTGATTTTCCGCCATGTTGAACAGATGTGGGAAGAAGCCCTTGCATTGTTTGGTGATGCCGAAGGTTTCGGGAAAGGCAGAGAGAGGGAAAGAAAGAAAGCAGAGGGAGTCCTTGAATGTGATTTCACCAGTAGAGAGGGAAAGTACTTTGGTTCCAATGCAGATTTGGTTTTCCACGGTACGATGAGTGTCATACAAGTACTTCAAAACGAACATGCCATCGTACCCTTTGAAATTGTGGAAAACGCAGATGACCTTGCGTATGTCTCCGTATTCGTCTATAGTTAATCCGTCTAGGTACTCAATCAAGTCCGCGGTGCATGACGGACCGTAGAAGGAGAGGGTGTCATCTTCATCTTCAGGCTCAACACACACGAGGATGGGTGTTTGAACACCGTCGGTGTCGGTGACGGCTTCGTAGTCCGCGTAGACGAAGAGTGGTTTCTGCTTTTCGACCCACGCCTGACCGTCCTCGTCCATGTCCACCATGGCACGCGTACCCACTTCTGTCAAAGGCACCTTCATCAATTTTTTAGGCTTTACGGGTTGTATGAAACATTTGTGCGTTGCCAGTTCCACATTTTTTCACAGAAATGGCATTCGTCCCATCCGCACTTGTGTTTGTGTCGTGGTCTTCCGCGTTTCTTTTCTTTGGAAGCAGCCTCGTAGATCTTGCAACACGAAAGACATTTTTTCTTGGTGCCGCACAAGGAACGGCTGTTCTCTGTTTCCTTTAAGTGTGACGAGAAGCAGGTCTTTCCGAAGAAACGACGATGGCAGAGGTCGCAAGAATATTTGGTGGACGGAAAGGAACCTGGTCGAAGAGCAGCTTTGGCCGCGGTGAAGTCAGGGCAATAGGGCAATCGCTCTTCTCGCAAGACCGACACCATTTACCTAGGCACGGATGATTGTTGACGAGTAGTAAGTAATATGAGGGTACGAGCACATTCCACGAAATTTGAAATTATGTTACGAGCCTGTGGACTGTGGAATGAATTACAAACTGTAAAATGTTGTGAGTTGAGAGTCGAGTGAAATGCTGTTGAAAGAAAAGTGGATCAAAAAATAGATCCTGATATAGAAAGATAAGTGGATCAAAAAATATATCCTATTATAGAAAGATAAGTGAACCAAATAATTAGTTAATTATTACATTTGATACTTTTCTTGGAGTACCCTCATATTACTTACTACTATTATTCATGAAATTATATAATTGAGGAGAGAAAGAGGAATCAATCTGTATTTATATGTTAAATTAAAAATGGGGTCTATTTCTTTATTTAATGAACTAAATTACTAAGGAGATAAATAAGGGCATCTTCTTCCATTCTATGAATTTAGTCCTACTTTCTCGGAGAAATTTGTCCAGGAAACTAGGACTAAATTAAGAAGATGCATAATTAAAAATGTCCTTCTCTATTAAAAAGAGAGAAGATCTAAGAAATATGACTATTTATATGTTAAATTAAAAATGGGGTTTATTTCTTTCTTTAACTTATCTCAATGAAATCTTTCTTTCACTGAAATATTAGTGGGAAAAGTTGCATAATTAAAAATGCTTTCTCTATTAAATAGATGGAGAAATGACCAGAAGTCCTCCTTTCATGGAGAATAATTAAATTCATTGTAATAAACTCTTATCCAGGAAACTAGGACTTTTCCAGGGAATGGAGAATTAGAGGAAGATAGGAGCTCTAAATTAGAGAATCCCATTCATATCTAGAAAAGTCCTACTTTCCTGGAGAAGAGTTTCAGTCATTTACTACTTTTTTAATATAATTTCTAAACTTTCTTATAAAAAGAAAAATATATAAACACATAGTTAATAAAATTTATAAAACTAGGCGTTTTCTAGATATGAATGAAATTATGTAATTTAGGAGATAAATAAGGGCATCTTCTTCCATTCTATGAATTTAGTCCTACTTTCTCGGAGAAATTTCTCCAGGAAACTATGAGATTTTATTACCATAAGCTAAAGTGGTGATGCCATCCTCCAGGATGTATCTCTTATCATCATATGAATTCAATGACATCTTCATTAATTGAATACTGAGAATTTCATGATTCTTTATCTTAATCATATTAACTTCATGACTTAATTGATTTCCCTGTATTAATATGTCTCTAAAAATATCAGTGCTCATTTCTTTTTCTATGACACTTCGAAATTCCCTTTGCTTTCTTTATCTCCACAGCATTATCGAGGAGAAAAGAATACATTTTCGACTTGAGCCCTATAAATTCTTTAAGTGGAATTCCACCAGTTTCATCTTTCATTTTCCCAATGACTTTCTTATTCTTAGAAGAGTGAAATTCAGAATCTAATGGATAATTAGAAAAATCAAATAATTCTGAATTTTCTTTCAAGTCGGAGTAAATATCTTCACTCTCTGTTTCATACATAAGAGAATCGGTATCAGTGAATAATAACTTCACATTGGGATATTTTCTGAGTATGAAATTGTAATGAAAATTGTAAATGAGATTCTTACTTAATTCCAAAATTGCCATTCCAACAAAATAAGGTTTATTAAGATAGAGATTCTTCCAGCAACTAAATTCTCTGAGAAAATCTTAGTGGAAATAAAATCAGGCTTAGATACCCACTTCAATAATTTCTTATCATCGCGAACCAATTTAACATTCATTCTCTTCCTCAGATTCTCAATTGTCTTGCCATATATGCAATTATTCATCAATTTGAATAATTCCTTTTCAAAATCAGAAGTTGCTTCACTCCTCTTCTTTGTATTGAATGAAATATAATGTTTCACAAAATCCCTCTCCTCATACCAGGTCAACCTCCAAAAAATACCCCTTTCCTTCTCTCTCAAATAATTCATCCAAATTAGATTTCGGATTAATCCACTGGAATTTACCAATGGGTAATTTCTGAGACATGGCCCAACCGTAGAGGTTATTAGGATCGAGATAGAGAATATATGAAGAATTCTCCTCACTCCTATAATTAGTCATGAACTTATTATTTGCCCTTGAATATCTCTTTGAGATATGACTTACACCTCCTCTCATTTCTTTCTCAACGAATTCATACATTCGTGGTGAAGACATAAATTCTATCCGGACATTAGTCATCCGGAGCATTGCACTCCATGACAGAGATGGTAGAGATAGAAAATGTAATGGATCTAATTTATAGTACTCCATTGACATTCTTCTAAAGTTCTCAAAAACATCTGAGAGGAAGAGAACATCACTTTCTAAATATTCACCCATATTCGTAATTCCAAATTCATCCCATAACTTTTGAGCAAATTCATAATCACCATCTTCTTTCCTCAATGAATTATACCAAGCTCCGCTTGTCTTCCCTGGTAAATAGGTGTCACTGAATTTTTCAACATCATCCATGTATTCATAAGGATACATTCCTTTTCTTTTTATCAAATCTAATCTCTTTCCATATCTTTTTTCAGAGGAATGGAATTTTTCATTTGGCAGAATTTGAATTAACTTCTCCAATGATAATTTCAAAAATTGATAAGAATCTAAGAAGATGATTGTTTCATCAAAAGTGAAGGAGATATTTCTCCATAGATTGAGGAATTATTTTCACATCTCTCATGAATTTGCCAATCTCTTGAATTATGAAATGACTGTCGTAATTCGTGAGATTATGAAATATCACAGGAAGACGACTCGAAATTCTGTAATTGAGATTACATCTCCTATGAGCTGATCCTCTGAATTTCCCAGTCACATGATCATGATCCCTCACCTTAATTTCTCCTTCTGCATATTTCACTCCACATAAATGGCATTTCTTCGCTTTCAGGAATGTGATTGTGTTTTCAATTGACATTTTCATCTCCTTTAAGAAATGTTCACTTATCATTTCCTGAACATATTCCTTCTCTTTCAAAATTGACTTCAGAAAATGACTTGCTGCATTTTCTCCTCGGAATATTTTCACTTCCCTACTGAGTGAAGGATTGTAATGACAAACCAACTTATACCCATAAGAACAACACTTATGAACTCCATTAACAATTAGAGCTTCAAAATCAGCATATATACAGAATGGAATGGGTAATTCCTTTTCTTTCTCTTTGAATTGAATAATTGAACCTTTTTTCGGCATAATAATACGACTTTCTTCATTCTTAATAAAACATTCATGTTTCTCTAATAATTCTGAACTATAAAAACAGTCGAGACACTAATTACAAAAAAACTTCTTTTTCTTATGAAGAGTGTGATTGTAAAAGAGCGAATTCAAATTTTTAATATAAATGTAATGACTCTTCTCACCATCAGAAATCAGAAGAAGATTCATCCTATCTTTGTAGTAATGATTCTTGTTAATATACAGCGGATAAAATTTTTCATCTTCATAACCATCTATAAACACATTGATGTCATTCTTTCTTTGGGCACATCCTTTAATGGGCGCATCCTTTAATTCTATGGGAAATGTTACTGCTTCATATGATTTGGGTAAATTTAATCCGATATATTTCCTAGGATCTTGTGGATTCTTAATCAAAGATTCTTTATAAATATGATACAGATGGCAATAAAGGAAGCAGCGATCATCTTCATTCTTTATATTTATCAATCCTTTTTTTGAATTTCTTAACTTCTCTGGTAGAGTAATATAAGAAGAAGCCCGAATTGGTTTAGATTTAACAACATTTAGTAATTGTGAACTGATTTCTTTAATCATTCAATTACTTCCATCAGAAATCCAATTTGATATTTGATCACTAAGATTATGATTAATTTTCCTTATCTTCTCATCAACCTCTTGAGAGTTAATTATAAGTTGTGTCTTAGAATTGAAGTAACCATCTTTCTCTTCTCTCTCAAACTTCCCATTTGAGAATTTATCCTTTTCAAATACAATGTGAAGTGTAATTGAAAATTTAACATTCTTAAAAATTTCCAATTTCCTTAAGAAGTTGATTTCTGATGAGAGGAGAAGTTTGATTCAATCTTTCAAGGGGAAAATTAGAATTACCCCTGTTGTAAATGATTTTATATGTTTTTATGAACCCTTTATTGCTTTTTCTCTCAGAATTATCTCATTACCTCTCGCTTTTCCACTGGAGCTACGCCTAATATTTCGCTCCACATAATCTTGAACCATGTCTTTCACACTTCTTTTAGAATCTCTCCGCTCTCTCCGCTCCTTTAATTCTCTTTCACATTCAATTATTCTCTTAACTAATTCATCACGTGTAAGTTTATTTAATGTTCTTTTATCTATATATTTGAATTAGACAATTTTTTCAAGATCTCTCAGAGGAATCCATGAATTAAATTATTTGCGATATCCAGACCATGATACAAAAGCTTTCTTCTTCTTCCTATCTTTTCTGATGACTTTATCAATTCTGAAGACATCTTGATGGGTTTTTTGTAATTCTTCTCCATAGAGAGATCCCTTTATTTCTTCAGAATTCAAATCTCTCACTCTGTAAGTTAGAGGATTGGTAGGATTTATCTCAGAAATTGTAAATATTTCTTCGCTCCAATTCGGAGTATATCCTTTATCAAATAATTTCCTCTTATATTTACTGATTCTAACTTTATCTCCCAATTTGAATTTGGGGTATTTATCTCTCACGCTCATTCCTCTAAAAAGATTGAAATAGACAATCCCTTCATTTTGTTTCTTAGAAGCTTCTACAGGTTTCATTTTCGTACTTGAATGTATTGAGTTATTATACTCTTTCAATATCTCTGGTAGAATATCTAAATACTTTGTATGATTCTGTGTAGAGAATTGTTTCCACATCTTCTCCTTCACAGTTCTATTTCATCTTTCAACAACACTACTCCTTTCTTCATTTTCTGTAGAATACAAATGAATATTCTCAGAATTAAGTAATTTATTCATATCCCGATTATAGAATTCCTTTCCTTTGTCAGTCCATAAGAATTTCGGTTTTCTTCCCTCAGAGAATATTTCTGTTACGTAATGGCTTTGTTTTACCATATACGTATTCAGTGTAACGTACATGAAGTAGGAGTCATTAAAAGAGAGTGGAGTTGCATTGCAAATGGCGTCGGGTCGTGCCATCCGCATCATGGTGTCAGAAGTGCTTTGTTGATCTTACAGCGAGCTGCAGTGCTCAAGATTGCTTCTTCTTGTTGATATTCAGTCCGCAGTTACTGAAGCCAACCGAAACGAAGCCACTATTCATCGATTACGGTGCGTACAGCGAATTTCGTCGTCGACCACGTGCGTGAAACAAAACGATGCCAGACACAGAAGAAAATCCAGCACCGCCGACGTATGTAAATGTGAAAATGTCACCTTCGATCCAGATAGATCGATGTAATGTCACCGATGTAAGACAGATTGTTCGTTTCGGCTAAATGAAAATGTTTGTTTCACTCTCCCCAAGCTCTCACTCCCCACGCCATGTTAACAGATCGACTGCCGATCGTATTTCATGATACCTATTTTCATGTCACTCGGTAAATGTATTTGATTGATTGCGCGTGTTGTTGCACAAACTTCTGTTTACTCTATTAATTGTAAAACTGTGCCTTTAGTAAAAGTTAACAAAAGTCGCCAAAAAATTGACAAGTCGGACAACAATTACCACTAATCAGCGTCGCATTTCAATTAGCGTCTCTCTGCCTCTGAGAAGGAGGTGTGATGTTTTTTTTTATACGCTTACAATCGGCCATCGCTCGATCGGTTTAATTATCGTACTTTGTTAGACTTTATTGTAAAGCGAGTGAATGCAAAACGTTGGCGAACTGACATGTTAGCGTTGGCGAACTGACATTTGACGTTGGCGAATCGACTTCGTACGTTGGCGAACTGGTCGTTGGCGAACTGACACGTTGGCGAAACGACCGGTTACCCCGCCGACACCGCAACAGCCGCCAACTCCACAGCAAACGCCACCGCCTCAAATCCTCAGTTTTCCGTCGAATTTTCCGGTACCAAGGGCAATGGTATGTCGTGGAAATCTTACGAGCAACTGGGAATTTTTCAAACAACAATGGCAAGATTATGAAGTGGCTACGGGTTTAGATCAGAAGAGTCAACCGATCCGACTGGCAACCTTCCGATCGGTTATGGGAAAGCAGTGCCTGCAAATTTTCCTAAATCTAAATTGTGGAACCGAGGAGCTGACGATCAATTCAGCAGTTAAAGCGTTAGAAGATTATTTCTTACCAAAGAGAAATGTCGTCTATGAGAGGTACGTTTTTAATTCTTGTTTCCAAGCGCCCGAAGAATCTGTTGATTGCTATGTTAATAGATTACGCAAACTTGCCTCATCCTGTCAATTTGAAGCATTGACCGAAGAGATGATACGCGATCGACTAGTTATTGGTATACAAGATAAGAGCACAAAGGCTAGATTGCTCAGAGAGAAGGATTTGTCCATGGATAAGGCACTTGACATGTGTAAATCAAGCGAAATAACGAATAAGCAGCTCAAATCGATTCAAAAGGATGAGAAACAGAACAATGAGGAACTGAACTTAGTTCAGGATAAGCGAAGACAAACACAAGGCAAGAAGCCTCCAAATCAAAAGAAATTACCAAATCAAAAGAAACCTCCAAACAAACCGGGTCAAGGTAAAACTTGGAAGTGCAAGTATTGTGGCCAGCAGAAAAAGCATGCAAAGCAGACAGATTGTCCAGCCTATGGTCATCAATGTCGCAATTGTAAAAGAATGAATCACTTTGCCAAGGTGTGTCAGGCAAGCAAAGAGAAGGTTCATGTGACCTAAGAGGCAGAAGGGTATGGATATGAGTCCGAGGAATCATTGTTAAAGGGAATCTTGGCTGAAAAACAGTTAAGGCGAAAATAATAAGTTGGTACTGACCTGAGACTGACAGAGTGGTTTAAACTTGATAATCTCTCCTTCAGTTTGAATACTGGGCCTTTACTTTCTCCCTTTCCTGCTTTAAAATTTCAAGATCGCCGCCATTTTTGCCATCGCAAAGTTTTCTGGGAAATTGTGACGTCAATGCGGGGTAAGGTTTCAACATGGCGCCCTAAGAGTAAACATACGACATCCTTAGATATGGTTGATCTTTGCCAGATCTCCAGAAGCTGAATTTCGCGTCGTAACGATCCACAAAAGAAAGGTCAATATGCCGTATTGCTGTGCAGTTGGGTGTAATAACGACTCTAAGAACAAGAATCCTTCGATCTCGTTTCATCGAGTACCACTTCAAGGAGAAATTAGGAAAAAGTGGCTGATTGCCATAAAGCGACCAGACGCCAATTTGCCCAAGGTACCCTACCTTTGTTCGGCTCATTTTGAGCCTCACTGTTTTAATGAAAGTGTGGACCTACAAAATGAACTGATGGGAGGAAAAACTAAAAGACGAAGGGAACTGAAAAACGAAGCTGTTCCTTCCAAGTTCGCACACAAACTAACGCCCAAAGTACGCAGCAGCAGTGTAGCAAGAGCAGCTAAAAGAAAACGTCAAGAGGTGAGGACGCATTTTCTCTACGTTTTATGTTGTTGGCTGTCTTGCTTTTGTTTTGGTAGCATGTTTGGTGTATACTTATACAAGTTAACTGCGTTTTCTATGGACTTGACAGATAATGGATGACCTTGAGCTGAGTCTCCCGAAGCTGAGCAAAGTGGAGGAGGAATTAACCCAACACGAGGAAAGCTCACCAACTACTTCCGCCTCTACAGTAACCAGTACCGGCACTAGTACAGCAGCCAGTTTAACATGTTCTGAAACAGCTAGTTCAACAGTAGAGGAAACGTTAGTTAGTTTAGAAGAAAGTCAGTTTGATAATGATACCAACAATCAGAGCACTATGGTTGACGCAACCATGCAATTTCCACTTGATATCGCTGAAGATATTTTCCATGAACATTCTTACTGTTCCCATAAAGCTGAGGAACAATCAACTCCTATCCTTGACAGTAGTTGTGAAGCTGAGGATACCCAAGTTATTCAATCAATAGAGGCTGATGAGCTTTCATTGTCACCACCATTCTCTCCAGATCCTGAAGGTGCTGATCATGACCCAGACTATGAACCAGAATATGCAAATTCCTCCCAGTCCTCTCAAACTAGTGAAAATGTTGAAAGCTTACATCCTGCAAGCTCAAAAAGAATTTTGCTAGTTTATGAAGAGTATCTCCGTGAACTAATGAAGTTTTGTCCCAGATGTGGTAGCCCTGTTAATAGCGATGAGATACAAGAGAGAGAGAATGAAGGGTCACAGTTCTCAGTAAAACTCAGTTGTTTAAGTGGCTGCAATTTCATCTGGCAGTCACAGCCTTCAATCCCAGGGGTAAAAGGAGAAGGGAATCTAGCACTGTCTTCTGGGCTTTTCTTCAGTGGAATCCAATTTGCAAAATTTCAACAGTTTTCCTTGGCCATTAACTTAAAATCTATAGGAGAGAACTGTTACTACACTTTGAGAGACAAGTATGTTTTCCCTGTCATTGATACACATTGGGAAAAAGAACAGACCAGACTGATAAATACACTTAAAGATAGGGTAGAGCCTGTTACCCTAGCTGGTGACGGCCGTTGTGATTCCCCCGGCCACAGCGCAAAATATGGAACGTACACAATGTTGGATGTGGCTAGTGACCAGATTGTGGACTTTAAAGTCGTTTCAGTATGTGAAGTCAAAAACTCAAATGCCATGGAGAAGAAGGGATTTATTGACACTCTAAACTTTATTGAAGAAGCTGGAGTGCATGTGGCAGGCGTCTCAACTGATTCACATCCCCAGATAAAAAAGTATATGAGAGAGGAACAAAAAGACAAAAAGCACCATATTGATCCATGGCATGCAATCAAAAATGTCGCAAAAAAATTGTATGCATCGTCCAAGAAAAAGGGGTGTAAAAAATTAAGCCAGTGGGTTCCGTCAATTACAAACCATTTTTGGTGGAGCATTGAAACTTGTGAGGGAGATGCTGACATTCTGAAGGAGAAATGGCTTTTTATTACAAACCATGTTGTAAATCGCCATGAGTTCCCTAACAATAAAGTTTTTAAGAAGTGTGAGCACGGAGTACTTGATGGCAGTGCCAGGCGCAAGAAGTGGCTTACACCCGGCTCTCCACCACACAATGCCTTACTGAAAATCATCCATGACACCAGGTTGCAGAAGACTCTTCCCCACCTCACCGACTGCATACGTACTACTGCGCTAGAAGCGTACCACTCCCTTTACTTGAAACATCTTCCTAAGCATACACATTACAGTCACAAGGTCATGGAGGAGGCAACAAAGCTTGTTGCCCTTGATCACAACCACAATTCCTCAAGACAACAGGTATGACCCATGGTGCTGTTACAATGTATGTATTTGGTAATTCAACTTACCAGATGATAATTCCAGGTACTCTGCAGAAAGTTTTAAACCTGGATGCTCTCAGTTGTACTTATGAATTCTCATAAAAGATCCTTCTCTGATTTAAAACATATGATCTTTCTATTTTTGAATCAAAAAGTTAACTTCACCATTTGTTTTTCAACATGTACCTAAATTGTATGTATCTCCGTCAAAATTGCAATTTCATTTTCTGAGATTTTCAAATTTTGAAATTTGCCGCTCAATTTTGATTTTTCTGGACACTCAATTTTAACATCTATTCTGTACTTCAGGCACAAATTCAATGTGGTGAGAGGGAAGGGGAGCTACGATTTAGAATTGCCTGGAGCAAGGTGACTAAACGACATGCAGCTGAACCTGTGCTGGAGCCAAAGGACCATAGCTATCTCCAGGATATGCTTTGTGATAGCATACAGCAAACTGAATCAGTAAGCTCAGTGAGATCACAGAGCCAGGGTGCTATCACAAGAAAACCTAAAGACACCAGGCACATAATGGCTCCACCCCAGAGGCCACCCAGGCAAGAAATCATCAAAGATAAAACAGTCCACTCGAGGTTCAAAAATAAGAAAGACAGTGCAGAGTCCAAGACACCGTCAATTTAATAGTCTACAATAAATTTCATTTCTATCTTCAGTCAGGTCACATGCATAGGGTGTTAATGCTACAGTTGCACACACAGTCTCTTTGTTGAAAAAGTCAGATGCTCACTTTATTATAAATTTTGATTGTTACAGACTTGCAACTCCCACAAAATAATCGGCTTAAATCAATAATGGACAGAAGGTCTACTGACAGGCTAGGTAGGCACAAAAATCGCATCACGACCAAAATTACACATGTCATTCTCTATGGACTAAAAACCCTGTTTTTCCAAGTTCATTACCTGTAATTTGAATATCTCTCAAGCTCTCTATGATTCTGGTATAGTGTAGATGGCTGAGAATTTAAATCCAGTATAGATACCATCCTGAGCTGGGAATGTGTTTCTTATCTTATTCACTACACATGCTGGCACAATTTTTCTCACACCTCTGCCTAATTTCCCATATATCCAGTATACAAACTGAGTGTAAGCCAACCAACGGCAAGTTCTGTAAAACAGAAAAATTGTTTACATTTGTTATGACATACCCTTAAATATTGTTGAGACTGGTGTTTTGTTGGAGGACGCATATACAGAAGAGAGTAGACTTTTCCAGTTTTGGCTCTTAGTAGAAAGATTGGTATTTAACAATGTTTATGTAAATAAAGAACATTTTATAATTCAAACCTGATGTTTTAATTTTGCTGGAAATTACTCACTCGTTGGGGAGATCACCGGGCAACACGTTAAAACTATCCATTCCCCGCACAATATGTTTAATCCTGACAAGGGTCGTTTTAAGCACCGCTCGCGTCAAACAAACTGCTGCAAAATCATCGTGATGAATGATGCATGAAATCGGCTGACTGTTAAAATCGGCCAGGGCTGACACCTCAGACACCTCCCTACAACATAAACATTCTCTGGGATGGTTCAGCGTTCCCGTGTCGCAGTTTTCACAAATACACCATTCTAAACTAACTAGGCGCCCGATCAGTTCTTCGGCCCTCTCATCTTGCCCGTCATCTTCATCGCTAGAAGTCGAACTTGCTTCGTCCGAACCGTATTCTGGCTCAAAACTGTACGGATTCACCGAAAACTCCTCCGCGGAAGCCATTTTGATCCGCGCAGTGACGTCAAAATTTCCCATGAAACATTGGAAAAAAATATGGCGACGAGCGCGATTTTCAAACCCAACTTCAAGCGCCTTGCATTTGCATAGGCTGCCGAAAATACCACTTTGAATACCTGGGACATTTTAAGTACATAATGAAGTATAGCTTGGGACCAAAACTATTTTTCAGCCAAGATTCCCTTTAAAGATAGAAGAGATTACTGCAATTAGTGGTAGTGGTAAACAGTTAACAGCCAGTATTACTTTCCTAATTGAAGGAGATTACAAAGAGCAGCTAGTGTGTCAGTTGGACACTGGTGCTACGTGCAATGTTATCAGTCACAGAAATTTAGTTCAGTTGTTGCAAAACGGTGATCCGCCGCTTCGTAAGTCCAATGCCCAGTTAACGCTATTTGATGGTACCTTGATGCAGCCTGTAAGGGAGACCACGCTCACAGCGGAGAGAAAAGGCAAACGTCTTGACCTGAGATTCCAAGTGGTTGAGAGTTCCAACAAACCCTTCCTGTCAGCTGAGACTTGTGAACAGCTGGGACTTCTTAAAGTGGACATAGATCCCGAAGAGTTCATTCATGTCCTGAAAAGTGGAAACCTGACCAGAGATCAGATTCTCAGCGACTACAGAGATGTCTTTGAAGGGTTAGGCCATATTGGTGATACAACCATTATCACAGACCCCAATGTCAGACCAGTGCAACATTCTCCCCGCCGAGTACCAGTTCCTCTGCGAGATAAAGTAAAGGCCAAACTTGATGAGCTAGAAAAGAAAGGAATCGTGGAGAAAGTTACAATACCAACTGACTGGATCAGTAGCATGGTTGTGGTCACAATACCCAACAAGATCAGAATTTGCTTGGATCCAAAAGATCTGAACAAGGCAGTCATTCGCCCAAAATATCAGATGCCTACTCTGGATGAGTTGCTGCCCAAGGTGTGCAAAGCAAAAGTATAGTATTCAGCACCCTCGATGCTAAAGATGGTTTCTACCAAGTTGGTTTGGATGAGAACAGCAGTCTCAAGACAACTTTCTGGACCCCGTTTGGTCGTTACAAGTATCGAAGACTACCCTTTGGCATCAACCTTGCTCCAGAAGAGTTTGAATGTAAATTGCATGAGAAACTGGATGGTCTTCCTGGGGTAGAGGTAATAAGAGATGACATACTGGTGATGGGTTATGGAGAGAATGAGGAAAAAGCAAATCAAAATCACGATGAGAACTTAATCCGTCTGCTAGAGCAAGCTCGCAAAGCAAATCTTCGCCTAAACAGCAGCAAAATGAACCTGAGGAAGCCTGAAGTCAAATTCATGGGGCATTTGATCACCAAAGATGGGTTGAAGCCCGACCCAGAGAAGGTTAAGGCAGTGCAAGAGATGCCAAGGCCTACTTCAAAGAAAGAACTCTCAAGTTTACTAGGATTCGTCAACTACTTATCAAAGTTTCTCCCAAGGCTTTCAGAGGTCGCCCAGCCACTGAGGGAGATGACTGCAAAGGAAGCAAAGTTCATCTGGTCTCCGCAACATAAGACAGCATTCCAGGAAGTGCGAGAGCTTGTTGTCAAACATCCTGTGCTCAAGTATTACGATCTGCAGGAAGAGGTCACAATGCAATGTGATGCAAGTGAGTATGGGTTAGGAGAAGCGTTATTACAAAACGGCCAGCCAGTTGCCTTTGCTTCACGGACTTTATCACAGACTGAGAGGCAATACGCTCAAATTGAAAAGGAGTGTTTAGCGTTTGTTTTCTCCTGCGAGAGGTTTAGTCAGTACCTTGCTGGTCGTCAGAAGATAACGGTTGAGTCAGATCACAAACCCTTACAGTCCATTTTCCAGAAGTCAATTCTCTCTGCGCCGTGTAGACTACAAAGGATGATGTTGAGGCTACAGCGCTTTAACCTAGAGGTTAAATACAAGCCTGGTGCACAAATGTACGTTGCTGACCACTTGTCTAGAGCCTCACTTGCTGACATCAAGGAGATGACAGACAGTTTTCAAGCTTTTGCCCTTGAACTGGAAACTCTCACTCCCTTTGATTCCATCAGGGTAGCTCCGGAAAGGTTATCTCAACTGCAGAAGTGCACAGCACAAGATCTCGTCTTGGAGACCCTTAAGACCACTGTTCTAACAGGATGGCCAGAGAGAAGAGACGAATGCCCAGTGCTAATCCGTGACTACTGGAATTACAGAGAGGAGATTTCTCTTCACAATGGTATTCTATTCAAGAGTCAGAGAGTGATTGTTCCCAAAGCCATGAGATCAGAAATACTCTCTAGGATACACTCAAGTCATCAAGGAATTGCGTCATGCTTAAGAAAGGCCAAAGACATTGTGTTCTGGCCTGGAATGAATTCCGAAATCAAAGCTCTTGTTGAAAGATGCCCAGTTTGTGCTGAGTTTCAGGCTAAGAATGCAAGCCAGCCAATGCGGTCTCATCAAATTCCAGATAGACCCTGGAGTAAGTTGCCACCGATCTGTTCACTCTAAGTGGGAAGAATTACATTACAGTCGTTGACTATTTCTTAGATTTTGTTGAAATTAGTGAACTTGAGGGCACCACCTCACATGCTGTGATTCAAGTGCTTAAAGAGCAATTCAGTAGACATGGGATCCCTGATACAGTTGTCTCTGACAACGGAGCACAGTTCAGTAGCCAGGAATTTCATGAGTTTTCACTTGCCTGGGAATTTAACCATGTAACATCCTCACCTCACCATCCGAAGTCGAATGGAAAAGCTGAATCTTCAGTTAAAGCGGTCAAGCAGCTTTTCAAGAAAGCACAACGTGATGGTAAAGATCCCTGGTTAGCTCTATTAGACTACAGGAATACTCCCACTGAAGGAATCAACATCAGCCCTGCTCAAAGGCTCATGTCACGCCGGACACGGACTCTCTTACCAACAGCGTCAAGCCATCTATGCCCAGAAGTAAGTGCTCAATCTACAGAGATGTTAGAGCTGAAAAGGCAAAAGGCCAAGTTCTATCATGACCGTCATGCGAAGCAGCTACCTGAACTGGAGATTGGTCAAGAAGTCAGAATTCAACCCCTGCGGAAGAACCAAACATGGAAGCAAGCTACCTGTATGGAGAAACTTTCAGACAGGTCATATGTCGTCAAATCGGGCAAGGAAGTCTTAAGAAGAAACAGGCAGTTTCCAAGACCTGCAGCAGAACCATCGCCACCAGAAAAGGAAAACACCAAGGTACAGGAGGAGCCAGAAGTCACTCCGAAGGAGAAGCAAATGCTACCCAAGTTGCCTTCTCAACCTGCAAGCTAAACGAGATTCTGTGGATGGAACTGTTACCATGGAAACAAAAGTTCCATTGTCCGCACCCCTGAGGACAAGAACCCGAACTATTCGTCCGCCTTCTAGATTTAACGATTTTGACATGAAATGTTGAACACTGGTTAACAGTTTCAGCTTAGTAAACGAACCGTGCATTGATTGATTTAGTCCGGACATTTTTTTTTTTTTGTATTTTATTGTTTTTATTCATCTTGAAACGTTAAATACACTAACAAATACATGTAGATACAAAACACATACACGGTAGACCTCTTTACACGTGTTACACACATTCATTTTTAAACACTTAGCTACGAGTGCACTGCAGTATTTATACCAGTATCAGTGAACTTGCCCCACTTTTTCAAATGGAAGGACAACTTGTTACGCGATTTGGCAACCATCGTTTCAAGCTGGTGAATCATTTTTATCCTAGCGATTAATACCATAATGGATGGTTTAGTTTTGTTACATCTGCAGGAATAAATGTACTTTTTTGCAATCAACAAGATATGGTTTACAAATAAGTCTCTATTACAATCCATTATACCAAACATTATATCTTTATTAGATAGAGGTTCGATTCCAATGCCTTGGTTGTCCATCCATTTTATAACTTCCGCCCAAAATTTCTTAGTGTAGTGGCAAGATATAAAAAGATGTTCAAGAGATTCGTCTGCTTCTCCACAAAAGGAGCAAGCTGGAGATGGAATTATTCCAATTTTGCTGAGGAGGACATTTGTGGCAAGACATCTGTTTAGTAGTTTATATTGAAATGCCCGTGATTTTGCGTCCAATGCAACACGATGTGGTAGGCTGTATATTTTTTTCCAATCTAGTTCATCGGATGCGAATTGAGCGTTGTATTTGAGTTGAGCTGTTGGAGGAGTAATGGTTCTATTACGTAATTCCTTATAAATAAGCTTTGATTCGGCTTTGTGGAGTAAGACATTTTTACCATTTAAGTGTAGCTGAACTTGATTTTGTAAGTTGAAAGGCTCGATGACAGAATGACTACATGTTTTTAGAAGAGCGCGCCATTCAGTTGGGAGAGCATCAATTACACAGGTAAGTCTGAAAGCATCTAACGGTGAAATATTCAATTCTCGAAGATGATGAGTTAGAAGCTTATTGTCTTCATAAATCAGATCTCCTATTCTGAGAATGCCTTTGTTTGCTAACCTATTGTAATAGACAGACTTACCATCCGCACAAATAGCTTTGTTATTCCATAAAATTATTTTTGAAAAATCTGGACCGGTGGGATTTTGTAAGCCGCATTGCTTTGCAGCAGAGCATTCTGCAAAGTATTTAAAGCATTCCTCATAAAACATTGGAAGCTTGATGGGCAAGGTTTTTATATTATAGTCGCAACATAGGATAAATTTACCTCCAACTGGTTTTAGATAATGCAGAAGTATAGTTTTCCAACTGCTCGGTTGTTCACTTGCCAGTCGTTTACAGCAAAGTATTCTTTGGGTTTTAATAATGGAATCTAGGTGTGGAGCTTTAAGCCCACCATCTTCGATGTCACTAATAAGCGCTAGGCGTTTAATTTTGTCTTTTCCTTTCCAAATGAAATTAAAAATAATTTTATTGGCCTCTATCACAAATTCTTTGCCTAAGCAGATCATGCTTGCTCGATAAAGGAATATTGGAATGATGAATGTCTTGACAATTTGAATCCTGCCAATAATAGTGAGATCTCTCCATTTCCATATCTTTAGCTTTTTCTTAATAGAAGTGATTAATTCGTCAAAATTTAACTTTTGTTTGACGCGATAATCATATGTAAAATGAATTCCCAGAATTTTAACATAAGTTTTTATTTTAAAAGTTTTAAAAGGGGTGTGGTTGAGTGATGAGTGAATACAATCACCCAGTAACATCATTTCCGACTTATCGTGATTTATTCTCAGACCAGAACACTCTCCAAAGCTGTTTAAAAGTTCTAAAAACTTCAATAAAGAAGTGTCATTTGTTAGAAAAAGCGGTTAGGTCATCTGCAAAGAGTTCTAATTTAATTTCTTCTCCATCCACCATAATACCCTGGACATTCTTGTTGCTTCGTATACTAATAGTCAAAATCTCCAAGACAATAATGAACAAATAAGAGGATAGCGGATCTCCCTGCCTAACCCCCCGCTGAACCTCAAACGGGGCAGTGGAGAAACCATTGTTCAAAACACAGCTTGATATATTGTTATAGAATGTCTGAATCCATTGTCTGAAGGATGGTCCGAAATGAAAAGCAGACAGAGTACGAAACAGGAAATCTCTGCTTACAGAGTCAAAGGCTTTCTTGAAATCAATTGAGATCAACCTTCCTTCAATTTGGTATCTTTTTGTGTAGTCCAAAATGTCCTCGATAGACCTTACGGCATCGCAAATAGTCCTGTCCTTCACATATGCACATTGATTGTGATGAATGACACTAGGTAGAACAGCCTCGAGTCTTTTGGCGATAGCTTTAGAAGCAATTTTTACATCAACGTTAATTAGAGATATAGGTCTCCAGTTAGCTATAACCCTCCTATCTTTGTCTTTTTTTTCAATAAGTGTGATAATAGCACGCTTCTGTGAATTCGATAATTCTCCATGATCATAAGAGTAATTTAAACTTTCGACCATTAGATTACCTACGATATTCCAAAAAACCTTATAGAATTCTGCAGTTAAACCGTCATCACCTGGCGACTTATTGTTTTCAAATAATTGGAGACTCTTAAAGCATTCATCAATCGTTAATTTCCCTTCGCAAGCCTGAGCGTTTTCTGCAGTGAGTTTTGGTATTTCTGGATTCTTTAGAAAGGAGCTTAGTAAATTTTCGGAAGGTGTTAAAGAATCGGTCCAGGTTTCAGAAACGTTTCTATTGGTGTTAGCCGTCCTTGATTGTTTTTTTTTTCTTTTGCTAAGACTTATTTTTTTATGGCTTTTGTTACTTTATGTCTATTTTTGTTTAAAGAAAGGGAGATGTTACGTAATGGCTTTGTTTTACCATATACGTATTCAGTGTAACGTACATGAAGTAGGAGTCATTAAAAGAGAGTGGAGTTGCATTGCAAATGGCGTCGGGTCGTGCCATCCGCATCAATTTCTTTGAATGCTGTCCTCACACTTTCGCATTTCTTATCTTTCAGAGGTTTAATCCAACCATATTTACTAAAGATGTCTATAACCATCAATAGATACCTAATTTCTTTATTCCACCTAGAAAAATGTTGCATTTCAACTAAATCTGCAGCCCATATCTCATCAATAGAATTAACAATTACACGCCGCCGAGTAAACTTCTTTTTGACAGGCTTATGCAATTCTTTAGCTAATTGTTCTTGCCAACGCAAACTCGACGGCTTCTTCAGTTTTTTTTGTCCCAGTCCCAATTTCTTTTTTGTATTAATTAGAAAGCGAGCAGTGCTTCCCCATTTCGGCATTTCACCATAAGGAATAGAGATTTTACAATTTTCTTATCGCATTCATTCTTACTCTTTCCCATGTCATAACAAATGTCATGATGTGCTGCTATCTCATCCACTTTATTATACGGCTTGACATACCATTCAAGGACTTCTCCAGTCTATGGATCATACTTCAATTGTTTATCCAATGGATTATAAGGACCCATGTATTTATAATTTCCCGGAGTCCACCCAGATTTTGGTCGAGGTAATTTACCAATCCATTTATGAATATCCAACCCCTCTCCTCTAGCAGATTTTATAATGTTACCACCTGTAACTGCTTCCACAGATGGCCCTGTTAGTTTTCCCCTTTTACGAACTTCGTTTTCCTAATTCCACATTCTGCACAAGTACAGAAGAACATCAATCTGCCATTCTTGGCTGTTTTATATCCAGAAGGTTCAACACATTCTGTCATCTTTTTCTGTTTCACGCAATATGATCTCGTCATCTCTATAACATTATCATAGATAAATTAGATAATTTCATCAAAATTCTTCTTCACCTCTTTCTTCTCTTTATCAACAAAGAGAAAATCATAAGGACCTAATCTCTTAAATAATTCTGGGTCGAAGAACTTTTCTCTTGAAATCAAATTGAGATGTGTCTTTGAATGGGGTTCAAACAGAATCATGTGAGAACAATTATTTCGAATTTTAGGATCCAAGTTATGATATGACTGTGATAGATAGCAAGTTGATATTTTCTGATGTCTTCCATCAGAAAAATGATTTGCAATTTTATCCTGCTCTTTTGAATAATTTATGAGGTCACTGAATATTACAGTTTTTTGATTATTCTTTGGATACTCTGAGGTATTCATGATCTCATCTGATGACATGATCTCTAGGACTGGATAAAAAATAATCAATTGGTTCTTAAAGAGAATCAGAGAGACATGAGAGACATGATAGAAGTGAATAGGCGTCTTGCCGATCAGAGAGAACTTCCATTCTATGACACTCCTTCTATTGAATCTCCCAAATCTGCTATGCAGAAGGCGATAGAGAGTACAGCAGTATTAGAAGAATATGCTAAGAAGATGAAATATTTTCCTTATTCATTTCAAGATGATGGGAAGAGCGAAGAAGTGAAAGATATGACTCCAACTTATGATTTTGAAAAAGAATATTCTGCAGAAGATTTGCAAGTTCTCAAGAATATGAAATTAAAAAGACCAAATGATTTATTGAGAACAGATGAAAAAGAATTAGAAGAAATGCGAGAAAAGAATGGAAGGAAAATTAAGTCTTTTAGTGGAAAGAATAGTATGATAACTAAAATCAAGTCAAGGCCTATAACAGAAGAAGAAAGGGTCAAGGTAGATGTTTATGACCGATTCATCAAAACTCTACAGAAATATAACAAATCTTTAGACAGAGCTATTGACTCGAAGAAACTTATGACAGGTTCCGGCATTCGTAAATATAATAATCAACCTCGGAGAAATGCCTACAAAATCCAAGGGACCGGGCAATACGGCGGTCTAATAATCAATGTTCCTCGTCTCTTTCAAGAGAGAATTCTTGAAGCAGTGAAAAATGGAAAGAAAGTATATGAATCCCCAGTTGATACATCACTCGTAGATTTAATCACCAAAAGATTTGATCCAAAGAAGAAATACACTTCTCTTGCTAAGAGAGTATTCAATGATTTGAATTCGTTGTCAAATTTACCAGAACATTGTTCTTCTGGTAAGAGTAAATTACTTGGTGGTAATGTCTTCCTCTATAATTCACCAGAAGAATTAATTAAAAGACTTCGACTCATTACAGGAACAAGAAGAGCTGGAAATAATAATCTCCAGATCAGAAATGAAGCTTGGCAGATAATTGATGAACTTCTAAAGAAAGATGTCATAACTCGGAGCCAACAGATGATAATGCAGGACATGCTGAGAGTAGACAAGCTCAAGCTAATTATAATGCTGGCTTTAAAAAGAGAAAGGTAGCTATCCAAGGTGATGCAGACAACAAGATCATCGTACCTCTAAATCGCTATGGATTTTTTGGGACATTCGAAAGGAGAATTTGTCCAAAATGGTAAGGTAACTCTAGACATTACTCTAGAGAGTGATGATAATTTTATTTATAGAACTGGAGGTGATGCTGGAAGGTTGATTACAAAGATGAAAATGGGTGCCGAAGATAAAATTCAATGGTTCCGGTGAACAATTGTATATTTCAAAATACCTCCAACCACAGAAATGGACATATCTTAAAGAAAGGGTGGAAATGTCTACTGCCTCTCGTCAGAGAAGTGGAATATTCAAAATTTCTTCTGCTATCAGAAAACCTAGGCATGTCTCCATCTGGGCTCTAAATACTGCGAAGATTGGCGATCAAGAACAGAATCCTCTAAACTTTAATACTTATAATATTGCTAATGCTGCTACTATCACACAACCTCAATAAAGAGTGGGGTGACAAAATTATCATTCAAATGGACACTTTCTGCCCCACCAAATGCAATTTCTATGCTCTAATTCTGCATGAAGAAGAAATTGAAGTTACAACATCTTCTGGTAAAGTTATGCTGAGAGCATAAATTTCAGAAAAATGAAATTTTCATAATTTATATTTGATTTGTGAAAATTATAACTACCATTTCATTTTTTTAGGAAATTAAATACATGTTTATAAATGCTTATAATATAATGACATATCATAAGCATGGAATAAATTTAAGTTCTGGGCAAAGAGATCGATTAAGGAGAGCTCTAACTCAGAAATCAGCTATAACAATAAGATTAGGTAAAAATGACCTCTCAGGAAATGATGAAGTCTTCCTAACAAAATCTCAAATCGGAAAAATAAGAAAAGCCCAGAGAGAAGGTAGAGGAGTTGACTTGAAAATTTCTAAAAGTCAAATTGGATCCTTTGTTCAAAAAGGTGGAGCATTGTGGTCATCTCTTCTTTCTGGATTAATGACAAAAGGATTTCCCATGGCAACTAAATTAGTATCGAAGGCTGTTCCAGCTTTAGCTACTGGAGCACTTCATGCTCTAGGATCTTTGGGTATTGATAAAATATTTGGTGAAGGACAGGTTGGTGGATTTCTAATTCCACAAAATAAAATTGATCAATTGATCAAGCACAAGAACCTCCTAACTAAGAGTCAGAAAGAACAAATACTGGCAGCATTACAGAGTGGAGGGCAATTAGTCATTAAACCTACAGTCAGTCAAAGAGGTGGATTCTTAGGAACTCTTCTAGCTTCTATTAGAGTTCCTCTTCTTCTTAATGCTCTAACTGGAAGAGGATTACAAAATAGACCTTCTGGAAGAGGATTACAAAATAGACCTTCTGGAAAAGGATTACACAGAGGAGGTAAGGGCATATTTGATCTTCATCCAGTCTATGAGCCTACGAGTCTCTGCCTTTAACAGGTAAAGGCCTTCAGAATAGACCACCGCCAGGATATGCTGCATATCGTCCTCCTCCTTTTTAGGATCATGGGAAGGGAGTGGTACAAGAAAAAAAAAGGTCAAGGTCTAATTCTGGGACCAAACTCTCCTCTCAAAGACATTCCTCTTCTAGGAGCAATATTTTAAAATTTGAAAATAATTACTGTCACACCAAGATGGGGTTCAACAAGTTTATTAGCAAAATGACAAACAAGAAATCTTACAAAGAGAGACCCCTGCCCTTTCACCTTGAGGGTGGGAAGGTTGGGTTGTCAAGGCCTAACGCAAGGAGATTGTCCAACAACTAAAGCACATGTACAGATCACATGATCAATTCTGGCCAATGACTGTTCGCCAATAATTACATGCATTAACATAAATTAATACTACCCAATTACTGTCACACCAAGATGGGGTTCAACAAGTTTATTAGCAAAATGACAAACAAGAAATCTTACAAAGAGAGACCCCAAAACCCAAGGTGTGAAGTAATGAGGAAGTAGGAAAAGCTAAGTGTTAGTGACATAATCATGAGTTGTAGGGATGTGCTGAGCTAAGGTTTTAGCAACATTGAGTTTTTGAGTAGTGTTGAGAACTAAGTAAACCATATAAGCATCTGATGACCAATCCCCTAAGAATTTAATGAACAGGGGTGAGGCACCAGCATGAAAGGCAAAAGAAACACCTCCCCTTCTGAAGCTGTGGGGAGAGTATTGTGTGGGATCCAACCCAATACCAGCTATGCAAGACTTGAGGAATTTAGCGAAATGAGGCCCTGTAACAGGCTTAAATCCTGTTGAGGTATGAATAGTGAATAAAGGTGCCTCAGGGTCCGTGGTTACATAGCGAAGATGACGCTTCAATGCGGTAACAGGACACAAAACTGAATGAGGGATGAATGGCAGAACAATTTCAAGGGCCCTCTGCTTAAACTGAATAGTTTTGGTTTTGTGCACATGAAGTGTGTTACAAGATGAGACACGACCAAACAGAGTCCATCAACACAACCTTTATTCCGAACGAAGGTCGCCTCCACAACCCATAATGGTCTCTTACACTAGGACCCAATCCTCTAACACCTCCCCCCCAGTAAAATTCGCAATTTTACGTTTAACTATAGTCTAGGGAGAGTAACGTGCAGGTGCTTTTACTAAGCGTCCAGAACGTGTTCGTTTAACAGTAATCAGTTCCATCGTTTTAGCTGGTTTAACTGCTTTGGTAGCCTTCGGGGTTTGCTTTGTGGAACTGAGGTTTGCACTGGGCTTCGGAGGAGGCATGGCAGTTTCTTTGATTGGCTTCTGCTCACCAGACGGCGGGGCTTTGTTGTCTGGTTTGAGATGTACACGGTTTCTTCTAAGAACTTTTCCATCCACTTTCACATCATACGACCGGTATCCGTGATTCCGAAGGACATTTCCTTTCCTCCACTCTTGCCCTTTTACTAGTCCATCGGGCTTGATTCTTACCATAGCGCCAGGCTTTAATTCATTCAGATCTTTCGCAGTTCTGTCATAATGAACTTGAGATTTCTTGGTTTTCTTAGCTTTTTCTTCCAAGACTTTATCAGCAAGTTCCGGAGTAAGCAGAGTTGCTTTCATAGGTAGTTCAGTTTTTGTTCGTCGGTTCAAGAATCGCTGCGCTGGAGACGTTGTCATGCCACCAGTTGGTGTATTGTGTTGGTCAAGTAACGCTTCATACGGGTTTAAAGCAGTTTTTGCTGTTTTTCTCAGCAATGTTTTAACAATCTTCACTGCAGATTCAGACTTTCCATTGCTTTGATGATGATGAGGTGAAGATTTCGTATGCTTTATTTTCTTTCGATGGCAGAATAGAGAGAATTCGGCCGAGTCAAAATTCTTACCACAGTCTGTGACGATCTCATCAGGAATTCCCCATCGTGCAAACTGTTTTTGCATCAGATCAATGGTTTCAGCAGCAGTTTGGTTTTTCATCTGGTCAAATTCGATCCAGTCACTATAATAGTCAACAAAGACTAAGTAGTGTCCTTTGTTCCACTCAAAAATATCACATCCAATTTTTGACCAAGAAGTGCTAGGAATTGAGTGACTCATCAGAGTTTCTTTTTGATTATTTTTCTGGAAAGAGTTACAGACTTCACAGGTGGCAATAAACTGTTTGAGTTGGGAATTCATCCCAGGCCACCAAAGGGATGTTCTTGCACGTCTAAGGGTTGACTCTGTTCCCATGTGTGCTTGATGTAGCTTTGCAGTCAGTGTCTTTCTCAATGTGATTGGGACTACGATGCGATCACCCCTGTACAGAATGCCATCACTGAAAGACAGTTCATGTTTGATGGTCCAGAATGGTAGAATTTCAACAGGTATGTGTCTTTTGCTGACTGTCCAGCCTTCAGATATGTGGTGCATTACAGACTGTAGGATGCTGTCCTTAGCTGTTTCTTCTGCAATTTCTTTAAGGTGACTTGTTACACTTTGATCTTCAATAACCAGTCCAACAGTTTCAATCTCTTGTTCACTCTTGCTTCGGATCTGATTGGTCGTTTGGGATCTGCTGAGGGCATCAGCAATGAGAAGATCTTTGCCTTTAACATACTTGAATTCAAGATCGTAGCCCATAATTCTGCATAGCATTCTCTGGAGACGAATGGGACTGTCTGCAACAGGCTTCTTCAGTATCGCAGCCAGTGGTTTGTGGTCATTGTAGATTGTTACTTTTCTACCATAAGTGTACGTATGGAATCTAGTGAGGCCATATACAATGCTGAGCATCTCTTTCTCGGTTTGGCTGTAACGTTTTTCAGTTTCCGTTAGTGCTCTTGAAGCATACTGTATGGGTTGACCACCTTGCATGAGGCATGCTCCCAAGCCAGTCGATGAGGCGTCAACTTGTACTTCGACTCTCTCAGTTGGGTTGAAATATTTCAGCAGTGGTGCATTTGAAATGAGTGCCTTAATTTCTTCAAAGGCTTTCTGTTCATTTGCTTCCCAGATGAAAACAGTGTCTTTCTTTAGGAGTGCTCTGAGTGGTTCAGACTTGGTTGACAAGTTCTCAGAGAATCTTGAGAGGTAGGTAACAACACCAAGTACTCTTCTTACTTCTTCCTTGTTAGTAGGAGCTGGCATGGATTGAATACAGTCCTGTTTCTTTGGGTCAGGTTTGACTCCATTGGGTGTCAGGACCACACCCATGTAAGATAATTCAGTCTTCCTCAGCTGGAACTTTGCCATGTTAAGTTTGATGTTCTTCTGTTGACATCTCTCTAGCAAAGCCAACAGTCTTTTGTCATGGTTGGCTGTAGCCTCTTCATTGGTGTCACCATCACCCCAGATAAGGATGTCATCAGCAATAGCTTTTACACCCTCCAAACCTTCTAAATTCTCATCAATTCTTCTTTGAAATTCTTCAGGTGCAACACTAATGCCGAAGGGCATTCTGTTCCATTTCATTCTTCCAAGAGGGGTATTGAAGGTTGTAAGCAGTGAGCTTGCTTGGTCTAGTGGGACGTGCCAGAAGGCAGACTTGATGTCGGCTAAGGTAAACACTTTAGCACTGCCAATTTCCGTGAGCAGATTATCAACAGTTGGAATTGGATACTCAGAGCGTTTTAGTGCTGTGTTTAGAGGCCTGCTATCTATGCAGAGTCTTATTCCATTCTTAGCAGAGGGCTTGTTAACAATTGTAGGAGCACTCACCCATTCAGTGGGCTCAGTCACTTTTTCTAGTATACCTTGTTCCTGAAGGGCCTTTACTTCAGCAATGAAGTTGTTCTTAACAGAAATAGGGATCTCTCTAGGAGCTGTCTTGTGTGGATTGACATCATGCTTTGTATAAAGGTGTAGCTCACCTTCAAGCTTTCCGATGGAGTCATCAAATACATTGGCATAATTACACAAGATGGTTTCCACGGTAAGTGGTGTTTTCACTTCCGATGCAGTTGAAGGGACACAGGGCTTGCTGTGTTCTACTGAGGCAATGTTGTCTCGCAAAACCTCAAGAAGCTTGAGTTCCTCAGAGTCATTTAGACCTATCAGAGGGGTCAGTTCCTTGTTAACAATTCTAAACTGAATGATTACTTCTTCATTGGTTGCAGGGTTTAGGACGAAGACCTTTCTAGTTCCAAGTGTCTGAATTTTGGTTTCCTCATCATAGAGTGAAAGAACAGGCTTGACTGTTTTGTTCAAGTCCTTCAAATTATGGTCTCCACTTATGTCCTTGTACACACTCACAGGTAGGATACTACAGGTAGAACCAGAGTCTATCTGAAACTTGACAGGAATTCTATTCTTTGACAGGAAGAGGTTTGCAAAAGCTTTCTTGTGGTCACAGGTTTGATTTAGAACACATATTTTGTCCACAACTTCATAGTAATGCTCATCACCATCTTCCTCTACTTTCAAGACAAAGGACTTCTTTGACGATTTTGACTGTTTTTGATTTGCTGGTTTGGCTTGCCTTTCTTTTTGTAATCTTTTACATTCCTTAGAATCTTGAAAGTGATTTTTGATCCTACATAACTTGCAAACTGCTCCCCAGGCAGGGCAGAGTCTTTTGTTTGAGAAACTATGAGATCCTTTCTTGTTTGCACAGTAATTACACACCAGAACTTTCTTTGACTTATCTTTATCTTTAAACACAGTATGAATGTTCTCTTTTTCAGGTTGCTTTGCACAACATTCCTGAACTTCTTGTTTTGTGGTTTCATGGGCTTTGCCAATTGATGTAGCCTCAATTCGTGTAAGAGTATTTCCTTTTTCTAGCAATTTCTTCTTCAATTCTTCATCGGAAATTCCATAAACAAACTGATCTCTCACTTGTCTATCTTCATCTACATAGTTACATTCTTTAACTAACATCAGCAAATCAGTGACAAAGGCAGTGATTGTTTCTCCAGGTTTCTGAACCCGTTCTTTGAATTTCTTGGAAGCGACAATCTCATTACATTCAGGACTTACCGCTGCTTCCAGCTTGGTCCACATCAGTTCATAATCGTTTACATCTTCACCTTCTTCCCAGTCCAAATTGTCATAAATCTTTTGGCCTTCCGGTCCGAGCCAGTCTTGAACCAGTATACACTTCCTTTCGTTAGAAATGTTCACAAGACTTCCTTTAAAGATATAACCACACCTTTTCTTGAACGCTTTTAGTGCTTCAAGGCGATTTTCTTGTCGAGCATCGAACTTAGGTCGTTCAAAGTTCATGATATTTCCAGTGAAATGTCCAGGATCAGGAGGTGGAGCGGCTTCATTATCGTCTTGAGACATATTTCACAGTAGCAGCAGTCAACGAGTACAGAAATTATCAGAATTTCTCGCTCAGATAATCAGCAGAATACGAAAATTCCAGTGAATTTTCCACGGGTGAGTTGTAGTTTTGGCGCGAACTCTTTCGATCAAAAGTTTCGAAGAAATTTTTACATTTCCTCCACTTGAATAATCCAGACACGTATCACAGCAGACTACAAGTCTTACAGCAGTATTTCGATGGTTCTTTACGCTCCTGGTACCATGTTACAAGATGAGACACGACCAAACAGAGTCCATCAACACAACCTTTATTCCGAACGAAGGTCGCCTCCACAACCCATAATGGTCTCTTACACTAGGACCCAATCCTCTAACAAAGTGTACAGTGGTCTAGAAGAAAGCTAACATCACAAATTTTTAAGTGAGTAGCTGAATCACTAGTAACATCGGCTAATGTGGTAGGAACTAAATTAGATTTACGCAACAATGAGAAAAATGCAACAAGAAAAATTGCCCACATGCAAACATGTAAGGGATGACGAAAATCCAACAACTTGAAAATGGCTAACAAAATGTCAACAGTAATGGGTAATTTACGCCCTATTGGTTTGGCTAGCACACGTTTGGCAGCCTGTTTGAGAAAATTAATTTGCGGTGATGCAAAAAAGGTGACATCAGCTCCTAAGTATAGATTAACTTGCTTAAGGCAACTGAGATAATTGTTAACAGAATTATATGAAGAAAAAGAACCTACAAGAAATGCTAAATAGAGCCAATAGACCTGCTCAGTTACCGGAAAGGCTGGTAGGTCATAAGCTTTACAAAATAAAAAATTGGCTCTAAGTTGTGTTCTGCGTGTATGCATTGTTCCTTCACTGAGTGCTGATTTCTTGAGCAGACCAAGGTAATGGACCGGGGATTCTACAAAGGATGTAATAAAATACCAATATTAAACGCCAGCAGGTTAAGTGCAGGTAAAGGAAAACAGCAGAGGGTTAACTGTAATTGGCTGCAACTCAAGGGAAACTGTTAAGGCATGGAATCGTGATTGGTAGATGGCATCTGTGTGCCACCTACTAAGGCAATCTGCTAAAGTGTTTTCATGTCCAGGAATGTGCGCAGCCTTGAGCATGATATTGTGAACTGCTAATGTCAGCCATAATTCCCGCAAACAAGCTTGTAAGAAAACATTCCTGCTACGCATAGAGTTGATCATATCAACGCATGCCTGGTTGTCACAGTGAATCATTATACATCTGCCTTTTAATTTTAATTGCCATAGCTTGACTGCCACAACCACTGTGAGAAGTTCCAACTGCGTAATGGATAACTGCTGCTGAGTAATAATTGGCGGGAAGAGTTCATGGAAATATTCTCCTTCGCAGATGGCTCCACATCCTGTCAAGCTAGCATCGGTGGAAAATAAATGTTCGCTGGATTCTAGAAACTCTGTACCTATCACTGAGACGCCATTGTATCTGTCTAGAAAATGAAGCCACCACTGTAAGTCCAGTTTGAGCTCATATGACACAGGAATAGGTTTTCTACGCGAATCACAACTGCGCAGTTCATTTAACAAACGCAACATAAAAGCCCGCCCAGGGCGCATGCAACTGCATACGTAACTTAATTTTCCAACGAGGACTTGCAATTGACGTTTAGTGGCTTGCTCCAGTGCAAGCCAATGAGAAAGTTCGGCTCTCAATTCCAATAATCGAAACTCAGGAACTGATACAGTCATATCATCCGTATTGAACCAAATTCCAAGCACAAGCATTTGTGTGTTTGGTAATTGATCTTTGGCAGGGGAGGCTTCCAAGCCCAGTTCAACAAACAATTCAGTCATCCGGTTGAATGCTACACCTGCTAACTCTGCTAACTCAACACCATAAAAGTCATCAATGTAGACATCAGCAAGATACCCCTCTTTAGTTAATATGTGAATCACTGCTTTTGTTACTCGCTGGCATACCATAGTGGCCGAGCGAAGTCCAAAAGGAAAACGTGTGTGAAAATGTAGTTGATTGTGCACAACAAATCCAAGCAAAGGAACATCCTTGGGATCCAGGGAGATTTGTCGGAAAGCCCTGGCAAGGTCTTTCTTGTAGATATGGCAATGACGTCCACGTAATCGAATGAAATGAATAAGTCTATCAACACCTGGAAGTGTTAACTTGTAGTTGTGATTTAAATAACTATCCTTTGGTATTCCGGAATTAACTGATGCACCCTCAGGGAAGCTTAAGTCATGAACCACCCGTAACTTTGAGCTGTTCCGTTTTGGCACTGTTTGTAACGGCGACACAACACATGGACAGGAAAATGGATTACATGAAAACGGACCAATAATGGCTCCATGAGCAAGTTCCTCAACGAGATAATCCATCAGACAAAAATTGTTTTGGATTGCAGAGGAGTGGTTATTCAAAGTAGACTGTGGCAACACATTTGACTGATAATTAATTGGCCAACCATAACGCAAGTATTGAACTATAATAAAATCCTCATAATCATGCAGGTATTGGGTCCAGTTGTCAATATTGAATGAGGTTCTAATGGGCACTTGTGCAATAGCAAAATTGTAGTTGCCTGAGCGCAAGACTGTTTCGATAATGTCTGTGTGCTCAACTAGTCATTGAGGCTTTGGCTGAGCAGATTTGTTAGTTGGAATAGGATATCTCCGTTTAGCACAATGGAGCATGGGATGCTGATCCGAATCGCACACTCTGCAGTGATGCGTGTTCTTGTACTCCGGGTCAGTGATGTTACAAGAGCATTTGGCTGTATAATTCCAGTCAGTACAATACATATCTTTCTGCTCTCTTCGAGGGGGGTCACGTTGCTGGCGTGGACCTGAAAACTTGGAGCCTGGATTCTGACTGGAACGAAGATCAGCATGACTAAAGAAAGTATTCGATCGAGCTTGAATGACATCCATTTGACCCCAGGTAAGCCTACCTTGTGCCAACGCTTGGTTAATAGACAAATTAAAATTTCGAACACTCGGCCAGGAGTAGTTCATAGCTTTTTCCATAAGCAACTGGAGAAACTGAAGCAGATGTTGGTGATGTGATTGCTGCTGTTGTTGAACAAACTCAATGAAGGCAAACACAAATTCTGAAATGTCAATTTTATCATAATCCAACGTACCTTTTGCGGAGAAAACAGTGTGCCCTTTAGCACTTGCTTTGAGCTGCTGCATAACTGGAAAGGTAGGATTTGCTAACTGAGTCTGCTCCTCGCGCGACGGTGGTGTAAGGTCATTCAGGAGCGACGCAAGGATTTTTTCCTGCGACTGGTCATGTATAAGTTGACCACGTGTATCCGAGGACATTTTGTCCTGTGTTGTTTGGTGTGCCTCTTTCTGTGAAATAAGTTTTAACTCCAGTTGAAGGTTTTGGTTTTTTAAACGCTCCAACTCCAGCTGGTCTTGAATTTTGGCGGATTTTGTAGATTTCTTCTTTGCCACGGGCACAGCGCCCGTCACAGCTGGCGTTGTCGCTGGAACCTGCGCAGCCGACGGAGCGGCCGCCGAGGGAGTCGAATTTGGATTAAAATCAGAAGGAAAAACCATAACAGGAAAGTCATACACATAATCTGGATTGAGTGGTTGTTTGACTGATCTTTTAGGCTTGGAAGCTGCCATGGTTGAGGATATTCTCAATTGAGGAAGCGTGGAGAGATTACAGACCTGTAGTCACCACCAATAAGCTGGAGTTCTTTCAATGAAAGCAGGTGGGCTGAATGAACGGAGTTTGTTTTCTCTAAGACGACTGAGGAGAAAAGGAGTTGCCTGGAGTAAGGAAGAGGCTTCTGAATCGATTTAGGACGGAGAGTGGCTTGACGAATGACAGGAATCACGGTGCGAAATTGTCAAGGCCTAACGCAAGGAGATTGTCCAACAACTAAAGCACATGTACAGATCACATGATCAATTCTGGCCAATGACTGTTCGCCAATAATTACATGCATTAACATAAATTAATACTACCCAAAGCATTATCCAATTTCGACCTAATGGATTGGATTAAATTTATGAAAATTAAGAACTTCATGGGTATATTCTCAAGAAACATAATCAAATATAAAGGTGATGGGTATTACATAATAAATTTAGATGACAATGTTGGTCCAGGAACACATTGGGTTGTTTTTAATTCAAAAAATAATCCAATTGAATATTTCGACTCTTTTGGTATGAATCCACCAGAAGAATTCAAAGAATTGTGTAAAAGATTGGGTAGGAATTACGTCTTCAACTCATCTAAGTATCAACACATAAGAATTTTATTTTGTGGCTATTTCTGTCTTTATTACATAAAAGAAAGTAGTAATGGGAAATCATTCTATGAAATACTAAAACCATTTTCAAAGAAGAATAGTACTTTCAATGAAATAATGATCATTAATTATTTCTTATCTGCGATATGATATATAATGGGCATAATCAATGATGAACCTCAAGAAAATCAACAAGATTGTTAAAATGGAGCAAGAGGTCCTCCAGGATTTGGTTTTGATATGGATGGGGATGGAAATTATAATATCAAAGGAAAGAAGTTGGTAAATTTAAAAGAAGGAGACACAAACGCGGATGCTGTGACAAAGCATCAATTAGATTCTATGTCAATGGATTTCTTTAAGAAAGGAGAAGACATTGATATGCAAGGTAAGAAAATTGGAAATGTTAATTTAGATTTTGACTCTGTTGGACAGAAAGATTTAATTACAAAAGAATATCTCAATAATGAATATTTCTTTCGAGTTGATGGAAGTAAAGTTGCCCTAGCTTCTTTTAATATGGGTGGTAATAGAATTTTCGATCTTTCTGATCCTCTTAATTCCCAAGATGCCACCACTAAGAATTACACTGACGCAACTTATCTTAAGAAAAATGGAAATGGGACTTTCAATGGTAACTTGACTCTTAATGGAAGTTTGGATATGAATGCTAATAGAATTTATGACTTACCTAGACCAAATGGTGGGTCGCAGCCGACTACTAAGACTTACACTGACACAGAATTTATTTGGATTAATGGGAAACTTCCAATGACAAGGGATTTGAATTTGAATGGAAATAAAATTAAAAATGTGAAAGATCCAACCAGTGATCAGGATGCAAGTACAAAGAAGTATGTTGATTCTCATCTTTCGAATTTATTAAAGAAAGATGAATCAGAGAGTATGGCTGTAAATTTGGATATGGGTTCTTTTAGAATTACAAATTTGAAAGAACCAGAAAATCAGGGTGATGCTATCTCTAAAAATTATCTAAATGAAGTTATTGATGATATTTCAAATTCTTCAAATGCCCTTTATTTTCACCTTTACTTTTTTCTAATAAAAGGAATACAAAGGATTTTACATTGGTGAATCATGATCTGAATATTCACAGAATTAATCATAGGGTGATAGAATTTCAAATAGAGAGGAACGCTGATAATAAATACATTGGTGAAGTTGAAATAGATATGAAGTCTTTGGCAAAGGGTAAATATACAGTAATTGTAGAATGTGTTCCTAAATTCTTCAAGAATGTATCTCTTGATGTTATAGGAGATGTGGATATTGTTCATCAAGAAGAAAGAACAGTAAATGAGATGAGAAGATTACTCTTTCATATGAACAAGTTGAAGATTAATGATGGGAAAGTTGAGCTGAATATTTCATTTGACTTAATTGGAAATGCTCTGCCAGAAAATAAATGGGCAGATTGTTACATCATCGTCTATGGTGTATATGGCTCTTATAGTTCTGTAGTGAGTCCAATTATCTATGACCACTTATTTCACTTCCGTTGTGATACCAACTGAATTATTTTCTACAGAGATTTGGATATGAATCAGAATAGAATTACTAATTTGAAAGATCCAAAAGATCAGAGTGATGCTTCTACAAAAGAATATGTTGATAGTAAGATACAGGATGTTGATTCATCAAATTTTTTGAAGAAGGATGGGGATGATTATGATGCTGGAGAACATAAAATTATTAATTTAGGGTATCCAACCAAATTATTGAATACTTCAATGAACAAATTGTTGGGCCATCATTACATTCACACAATGTATTTGTAGATCAAATGAAAGACCTCAAGTATTGGGAGGGAAATCGTAAGGTTAGAAATTTTAAGATATCTGATGTTGATTTAGGAATTCATAAATGGAATAAGAGGTCGATAGAATTTGAAGTGAATAGAGAGGTGAAGAGTGGGGTGAGTGGACTCTTTTATTGGTACCTCTTTGAATTGACTTTGGATTTGGGTGGTCTTGCTAATGGACAGTACACTCTCTGTTTTGAGGTCATACCAAAATGGGATATTGATGTCCAGATGACTGTTACTTCCACCATGAGGTTCCGGCAGGTGTATGTCAAGGATTTATCGAAGTATAAGAAATTCATTTATTTCGTAAATAAATATGCAGCTGGAAATGAAGCAACTCTAACTGTGAATTTTGATCTGCCTCATGATGAAATTCCAATTATGCAAAATGAATGGGAGAAATGTAATATCATTCTCTATGGAATTACTGGGTATTACTCCCTTATCAATTCCAGGATATTTGACAACTTTGCTCTGTTCAAAGAGAATGAAATAAAATTATTTGAGAATGTTGACATGGGCGGGAATAAAATTACAAATGTTGCTACAGATTTGAATGATGGTGATTCTTTGGTTAATGCGAAACTTTTGAAGAAACACAAAAGCTATATTATCATGAGGTGTTTGAATATTATTTTGACCTCTTAGATCCTAATATGTTTGACATGAAAGACTCTTATGGTGGAGTTGTTGAGAGAGTGAATGGGAGGTTGGTTTTAAAAGATGACAGGATGTTAAGGGATTTTGATCTTAAGGATGGTTTTGAAATAGATGGTTCTGACATTCTATTAGATGAGGTGTGTGATGAAAATAGCGATTTTACCATGTTTATATCTTTTAAGCACGACACCTCGTTTACGGGAGCTGGTTATTGGTTTGGTTTTGGTAATAACATCAATCCAAGATTGGTTGTCCATTTTCCTCCATATATAAATGTGGAGAAGGATAAATTTTTATTGGTGAAAAGTTCGTCTGAAGAAGATGAAGAAATATTGCCGGATTATAGAAATAAGCATGTCATGTTGTGGTTCTGTAAAAAAGATGATACCTATAAAGTAGGATTATGTAGCGGAACATATTACTGAAACTGTTAATTATGTTCCAAGATTTCAAGCAAATAGAATATTAATCAACTTAGCATATCATATACAAAGAATTGGATTTTCTAAGAATTTCTATGATCTGAACGATAAAGTATTTCATAAGATTCTCTTCCTTGAAAAACAGAAAGGGACATCTTTTTATAATGTCATTATAATATAATGAAACAAAAACAGAAAGAAATTCTTGATTTCAATCATATCTCTGAGAATTTGTCAGCGGAATTATTATTTATTATTTATTTATCCTCTTCGGGCCCACGTGGACTCTTGAGGCCGGCGAGAATATTGCGCCACCCATCCCGGTCTGCCGTCTGTCAGCGGAAGAGAAGGAAGAATTAATATCCTATTACAAGTCATATCATAAAAAAAGTTGGTGTTACATTAGAGCATTTCGTTCTTATAGAAAGAAAAAGTTATTTCTTGACACAAATTCTGTCCTCTTCGCTGGCAGTGGATTGCTGTCGAGTATTATTACATCAGGAATTGCTTTAGTTGGAATTTCGGGGGTTGCTATAATTCTGCAGATTTTGAACTTGGAAGAGAAGATACAAATGTGCAAATATCCTTATCAAACATACCAACATTTGATGGGACAGATTAGGGCCTATCTCAGAACTGGAGAATTTTCAAGACAGGTACTGATTCATAATATGCAACAATTAGATGATATAATCATCGACGTAGCTCCTGTTGTTAAGAAGTATCAGAGAAAATATGAAGTCCTATTTGAGAGATGACCATTCCTTCTTTCTCGGAGAATAATTTAATTCAAATAATTTTATTCAAATACATTTATGATTATTTCCAATTAGATTGGAAAGAGGTAAGGTATTTGCAAAGATTGCAATATGAAATAAGATGTGGATTTCAGACTTTTGATAATTGTAAGAGATTACTCTCATTCATGGATAAAAAAATGTCATAAATGATTTCTTTGAATTTGGAATAATAAAATTGGTGCCGTCAGCATGGTGAGGGAAGATTTTTTCCCATGTTATTTTGTACTTCTTTCGAAGCTCTTTTGTTAGAGATTATAGTAGTAGATTATAGAATACAAAATTAAATTTTATAAATCTTCTTCTTTCTGGAAAATGTTCATTGAAATTCTTTTCTACTGAATTTAGTAATTTGAAAAATTCTTGAAAAATTGGTTGAGGAAGGTAAATGTGATTTTGTTGTAATGTATCAATGAATATAGAGCGAAGATATTGCCGGCGGAAGTATTTAGATTTTTTGCGTCTATTTGTCAGAATCCTAACTTCTTCCTCATACTCGTGTACATAATCGTAATCTTTAATTTGCCCACATTTTTGGCAACATAGGTATTATCATCATTACATATGTCCATTTCTTCACAACATTTGTATTGTTCTTCTTCTTCTTCCGAGAATTGTGATTCTAGAATGTTATATAGATGATCATAGTCAACCATAAATATAAGATGAGAGTTAGCCTTAAATAAATTCTAATAGTTGAGATATGGCTTCTTCATTATAACAAACTCAGGTAATTCATTGTACTCCTCTTCACTGAGGAATTCATCATCTCTACAGAGTTGCATTCTCTGAATTTCTGAATTGGAATCATAGTAAATGTTGTTGCTCTCCATGTACTTATTGATACGCTTCCATTCCTTACACGTTTCTTTGATCCTGCCTGAGTTAAGGTATCTGTAAATCTCCATGTAGTTAGGGTGGTTGGAAAGAAATCTGTCCTTTGCTTCCTTTATCTTTTGTTGACCATGCTCTGACTGGTAATATTTTTCCAATATTCCTGGTTCTTCTCCCGGTAATTTTTCTGATATTCCTTAAAATATTCTTGGTCCTTATCCCGGTAATTTTCTGATATTCCTGGGTCTTATCCCTCCAATTTTTCTGACGCTCTCGCTTCTCCGAATCTGTGAGCTTGAATCGAGGTCGACCTCTCACCTTTTTTTTATGAATTCTTAATTTCTGGCGACATTCCAAGATGTAGGTATTTTTACATTTTTGCATTTATAAAAAGGAAAAATTATAGCTTATACAGAAAATCAAGGGTAAATTAATTTTTCATAGGTATTTACTTAGAAGTGTCTCTACAAATTTCTCCCTCGTACAATTCTCCACATTTACATTCGAATACAAAATTCAATGCATCATCATTTTTTTCTTTAATAAAATAGAAAGTACCCCAATTGGTTGTATGGGAGTATTCAATTTCTTTGCCAATTTCATTTGACATCTCAATTATGTCATTCACTTTCTCTTGTTCACTCATAATAGTATAGTATTCATATATTTATCGAATATTTTGGATACTTCAATTTCAATTTTTCCATTACACTCTTAACAGAATCCCGAATTGACTTTTTGTATTCAGTGATAGAGAGAGAGCCATTATCCAACTTTTTATCTAAATTAGATTTAGTTGTTCTTCTAAAAGTTTCCTTCAATTCATCTTTCTCTTCATTCAACTTTCCGCTGAATTGCGGTGATTTCTTCACTTCTTCAAGAAGCTTGTAATATTCAGAGAGGAAATAATTTGGTATTTTCTTAAGTTCTTTCTCTTTCACCTCTCTTAATTTCTGTCGGTTATAATTCTTATTATGATCATATCCGTATTCTCCAGAAATTGATCTTTCACATAAATCACAGAAGAAGTTGGTATCACCTTTGAGGTTTCTGTTCATGGACTCTTTGACTTCTTTTTCATGAGCCCTTACATATTTCTTCTGAATTTGTTTCCTCGCTTCCTTCTTCTCATCATCTGTTTCATATTTCTTTGGTCTTCCAACTTTCCCAGAAGTCCTTTTTTGATATTCATTCCTTTTTCTAATTCTATCAGCTTCCTTCTTCTCTTCCTCAGTTTCATATTTCTTTGCTCTTCCGATTTTTATCTGTTCGCTTCGCTTTTTAGAAAGAGAGGAGATATGTTTTTTTTTCGAACATGTTTTGATCTAGAATCTCTGCGAAATTGACTTCCACAAATATCACAAATAATTTTATCATCAGGATTACCTAAACCAATCTGATACATTTCTTTATATTATAAGAGTGAAATAATCTTCAAGTCAATTTCATAAGAGTAAGAAATTACTATCTTCTGTTCATTAGAAACAGAATTTCACTCTTATCCATCTATCTAATTAGTAATGTAGTTCATTAGAGAAGAAAGTAAACCCCATTTTTAATTTTACATATAAATACCCATAGAAATTACTGTTTCATTTTTGTCCTAGTTTCCTGGAGAAAATTTCATTTCAATAAAATCTCCTAGTTTCCTGGAGAAATTTCTCCGAGAAAATAGGACTAAATTCACAGAATGAAGATTAGTGCCCTTATTTATCTCTTCAATTAGAGAATTCCATTCATATCTAGAAAACTCCTAGTTTTAAGGAGAATAATTTCGGTCATTATTGCAATTTTATTATAAATTTTATTAACTATGTAATTATATATATATATTTTTATAAGAAAGTTTAGAAATTATATTAGAAAAGTAGTAAATGACTGAAACTTTTCTCCAGGAAATTAGGACTTTTCTAGATATGAATGAAATTACGCAATTTAGAGCTCCTATCTTCTTCTAATCATTCATTTCCTGGAAAACTCCTAGTTTCCTGGAGAACAATTTATTACAGTGAATTTAATTATTCCCCAGGAAAGTAGGACTTCTGGAGAAAAGACATGAACATTTCGGTGAAAGAAAGATCGCTTCACTCGAATTTCACACTCTTCTCTATCTTTTCTATCCATCTAATTAGTAATTTAGTCCATTAAAGAAAGAAATAGACCCCATTTTTAATTTCACATATAAATACAGATTGGTTTCTCAATTATATAATTTCATAATCTTCCCAATTATTAATTTTATAAAGACGAGTAGTAAGTAATATGAGGGCACTCCATAAGAAGTTATGAATTTTGCGTCCTCTTCTGTTATTTACTTCTTTCTTCGAAGCTTACACTCTTCTTTCATCAAAGCTTACACTCTTCGTTACTCTCGAGCTTACACTCTTTCTTTCACTTTCCCGAGAAGGCAAAATTGCTCTCTTCTTTTCCCTTGCATCCTTCTTCTGCCTTATAGATCAATTCTCTGTGAATTATAAGCCGTAGGCTCTTATCACATTTTAATTGTTTTATAAGACAGGGTCAAAATGCTCGTGCCCTCATATTACTTACTACTTTGACGTTGTCATGATCGTAACCTCTATCGCAGTCGTGGCAGTAATGCGATTTGGACAGGAACCCACAGAAAGAGTTACAACCGTGGTAGTGGTCGTCGACCTTAACGAGGAGGATCTGTTTAGGGGCAGGTGGTCCCGCGAAGACGATGCAGTGTGGTTTGTCCACAGACATGACTTTGACTTGATAGTCTTTAAGAACCGCTTGAGTTCGGCAATGCCGCAAGGGCCTTCGGGTACACATGCCAGCTGGTGTAAGTCCTTGGCCAGACGTGTCTGTACGGGACGACCTTGTCTCAAGTTCTTGTAGTCGTGGCCCGCATTCCCCTCGTCTGCGTAGGCACGCATGGTGACGATGGCTCTGGCACAGCATAACTCGTCTTCGTTTTTCATGACGACGACAGACTTTTTACGCGCCAGCAATTTTTTTTTGGTCGTATCGAAATGCACCACTCACAGACCAGTCTGCAAAACAATGAGGATCGAAATGCACCAATCGGTGTTTGTAAAAAGAACTGGAAATAGGGGGTGGGGGGCTATTCTCCATGACAGTGAGGGAATGAGTACTAGCGTGACATTGGCATAAAGGCAGCGACTTTGAACCGTCACATCACAAAAAATATTTTCGAGATGGAGCTTGCTGCGGTTGACGGAATTGATTTGAGAAGAAGAAGAAGCTTGTTGACACCCGAGCAGAGGGAAGCGCTCTGCTCGAGCTGTTGGAAATGATCAGACGATACGTCGTTAGTGTCATCGTTTATGTTGTTGTTGTTTACCGTTTTTTAATCCTCGTTTTTGTTGTTGTTGCAGTACGCCCAAAAGATCAGAGAGAGAAACGAGAAGGGATGAGGAAAGATCAATGCCATGATGGATTACATGAATCCGGAACCCAAGAGGGATTCACTGGCCACGAACGTTTGTAAATTACATATACCGCATCCGTCTTGTGCCTGTCTCGTACCCGTATACGTCTTACCCAACATGTTACATACTTGCGCTGGCGAAGGGTTTCCTTAGAACTACATTTAGTTTTTTGTTGCAGAATTGCCAAAAGTCGAACAGAGGGGCCCTGGTTGTTTTTCGAATGGTATCCGTGGTCTAGAGTCTTGCTGTTTCATGTCGAGAAAGATCGAGACGATGATGACTTTTTGATATTTTTTCCGGCATGGATGATCGAATCCCGTTTTGTATATAGAGACCGTCGTTTACTCGACTGTATTAGATCTATTAGGACACCACGTTTCCGTACACACAGATTGACTTTTTCCCACGTGGGATACACTCTCAGATTCTGTCGACAAGTGTTTAATTTTTCCCGTTGATTTTTTCAGAACCAACCGTCTAATCGATGTGATTTTTATCTGTTGGTCGAACATGATGCTTTGTCAAGAGTGTGACCACGATTACGATCATCGCCGTTACAAT
>OX393569.1:10942106-11008854 GCA_947652115.1 Blastomussa wellsi
CGAATTGGTTTAGCGTACGGTGAATTGGTTTAGCGTATGGTGAATTGGTTTAGCGTATTGCGAATTGGTTTAGCGTACGGTGAATTGGTTTAGCGTATGGTGAATTGGTTTAGCGTATTGCGAATTGGTTTAGCGTACGGTGAATTGGTTTAGCGTATGGTGAATTGGTTTGGCGTGTGGTGAATTTGTTTAGCGTATGGTGAATTGGTTTAGCGTATGGTGAATCGGTTTAGCGTCTGGTGATTTGGTTTAGCGTATGGTGGATTGGTTTAGCGTATTGTGTATTGGTTCAACGCATTGCGAATTGGTTTAGCGTACCGTGAATTGGTTTAGCGTACGGTGAATTGGTTTAGCGTATGGTGAATTGGTTTAGCGTATGGTGGAATGGTTTAGCGCATGGTGAATTGGTTTAGCGTATTGTCAAATGGTTAAGCCTACAATTGTGGAACGTCTCGTGTTTCATCAAATGATTCGCGCCGACACCGCCAAAAATACAAACATGAAATGGAATAGCCTAAAGTGAAATGGTTCAGCGATCTGCATGACGTCAGTTGATGTGAAATTTGGCGCGAAAAAACACTCACGTGCTCTGTGCAGTCTACACGCTTTAGTAAGTTTGCTTTGCTTTTCTTTATTTCCTTAGCTGATGTTCAACATCTTTACCGACGTATAACTAGGGTATTTCCTCTGAATAATTTATATCTCGAGTTTTGCATTCATAGCGACGGCTAGAGATAAAGCTTAGTGCTGTGATCTTGTCGTAAATCGAGAATCGCTCGCCGTTCGCTGTTTTCGATCTGTCGTAAGACCGCAATTTTTCTCTCGTGATTAGTGAAATGGATCTTCTTCTCTTTCATCTCTCGACTCGCCACCATCGCCTTGCAGTTGACTGCTTGTACTAGACTTAGCCCCCTTTTATTTATCATTCACGATTCTTTTATTTCAGGTTGTTATTCGTTATTTGAAGTTGACAGTCATGGTAAGATTTTATTATTGTACTCACAAGACAAATTATGGAACCGTTTAAATGGAAATGCGTCTTATAATTTCAGTTTTAGAAGAAACCGTACTGTGAGATGGTTATCAGCAGTGACCTGTTAGGCAATCAATTGTCTTGAAATAGACACTGTATAAACACTGTTTAGAGAAGCGTCTTTGTATTTAGCACAGAGTACTATCGTCACTAAGGACACTGTAAAATTATATAAAGGAAACAAATATTCTTAATTAAACCTTTTGAACAAAAGCAGAATTTAATCTGTGCCACTTTTCCGAAATAATAAGAAAAAGATACAGAGGAACAACTGTCAAAAGTCAATCTCGGCCCTTGAGTCTTCTTTTCTCGCAGAAACGAGTGATTCTTGAAAGTTTCGTTACGGGATCGATTTTGATTGGTTTTGAAGACAATAGCAATGACCAGAAAGCAAATACCATGAAGTTCATCAGGCTAAGCTTTTGAAAGCCAGGCACGTGCAGAGGAGGATCCAATATTTTCAGACCCGAAATCGACTTGCGTTGTTAGTTAACAGTTGCAGTTAACGGATAACTCGGCTAAATGTTTGGCAGTTTTCTTGCTAATGATTAACCCAATCCAGTATTTGAAGATCACCCTACTTTATCTGTTACAATATTTTTAGAGTGCGTCAGCGAATTAAGTTACAGCAGCGGCTGACCTTTTGAGAAGAGCATGTGAAGCTCTTGGTAGCGCTTCAGGATCTTCAGGTCATGGCCGCCCAGCGGCACCTTTAGGTCCTGCCCAACAGACTACTTCCACCTCTACCTCCCAAAGAGTAGTTCAAGAGCACAGGCGGCTGTTCAACAGGCAAATGGTGGGTTTGTGTGTGTAGCGTTTGAACATTGCCTCAGTAATTAACTGGCTTCCTGGCTGCATTAGCCCCTATGGTTATTTATTTTATATTCACTATTTTTTGTAATAGGTGAAAAGACAGGCTAGAGTACAAATAAAAGATTGTTGTTGTTGGAAATTCGGCGCGAAACTTCTATGGAAACACCGGGGGGGGGGGGTTACTACCGTAGATTTGGCTTAGTCGATGCTATAGGTTTTTCCCTGGGTTCTTCAACTTGACTATTTTAGAATGAGGAATCTGCCCAAACCCGAAAAATTGTGCCATATTTAAGGAGATTTTTTCCGTTTCCACTTCTTTATTCATTAAATTTACTTTTAACAATTTTTACAACCACAAAAACAAATTCTCAAAAACAAAAGTACTATACAATTATGGTTACTCTAAATTTACAGTTAAGCTAAGGTTACAAACAAAGATTTGTTACTCATAGTATGCTCTATTTTCTCTAAGGAGATGAAAATGGATCAAATTGATTTCGCTTCAAGTCTCAATCTAGCAGATTATTTCTATTCAAAGAGGACAGACCACAATCTCAATGTTGGCTCCTGCAAAAAAATATCTAATTGCCATAACCGTTCGTCAGAAGAATGCCTAAAATTCTTGTAATTCCAAAATTGCTATTTTCGGACTCTGCGTGGCAGGCGTTAAAAGGAGAGGGAGAGGCGGGACAAGAGCAAGAGCCCATGAGAAGAGGTTACTTTTTTCCCGTTACTGCTAGGCGTTTAGGCATAACATTTTCAACTGGCACAATTAAGATTGCCCACCTAAAGATCATGCCTGGAGTACAATGCCAGAAGAGGAAAAAGGTTCCCTGCCTTAGGGCAGCGTACCTTAAAACCGAAACCCACCCGGTTTAATCCCCCCGTCTTCCCTTAATACGGGAATAACCCAGTCAACGTTTTAGAGCAACCTATAGTGTAAGCCCTGGCAAACCAATCGCACTCGATGCTCGACTTGTGGACCAAGCTGACATGTTGCATAGGCATAAAAAAGAGTAATTGCTACCAAGACTCTTCTTTTTTTATTTCAGAGAATCCAACCATATTCTGCAAGCCGGGGAAGAAACTCCTCGCGTGCAAGAAGTGCTACTCCCAAGGGTATTACTAAACTGTTCAACTCGTTTTAAAAATTGATAATCTTTTAATGTTAAAGCAAAATTATCTTTTTTTTCAATTGGGCTCATTATTTCATAAATTATTTTCACTATTTGCATGCCTGGCCGTAGAATAAGTTCTTGTTTTTTTTTTTTCAGAACAAATGATCACGCGAACATTCGTTTGTTTAGCCCAAAGTGATCAGACCAACGTACCGTCAACTTCCGAAAAGTTACAACATTGACCTCTCAAACAAAAAAAGAGAGTTGTTCTTCGGAAATCTGAAATTTTGGACGTCCACGTCTTCCTTCTTCTCTATATACGGGAGCCGTGTATGAACTATAACTTGGCGATGAGGAGCTGTTAAGTTGTTGGCGAGCTTGATTCATCAAGTCAATCACCTCCAACGAAATTCAGCAGCGCAGCTTCACTAAGGGACTCGAGTCTTAATGAGATCTGGCCAGCCTTACCAGCCTCACTATCAATATCTTCCAGCTCTAAAACTGTTTCATTTAATGAAATCAATAATTGCTGCTTCGAATTCGTTTGATCAGAAGTAGCTAATGCCTACCGAGGAAGAAATAAATTATTAAAAATGACTGCCGCTATATTTTTTTCCTCTTTTACCATAGCTTAGAAATAATATTTGACAGAATAGAGTCCGAAATAGCATCATTAGATAAACGCCTTTGCCTCCAAAAACATTGAAGTGAAGTTAATTTTGGTCTGTTAAAATCTGCCATACTTAGGGCACTAGTGCTCAAAGTGCCCCAAGGATTTAAACACAATAATGCTGAAAAGGGACGGGCTTTACGGGAAATGGAGGCGTGGGGAGGATGGGGGGGAGGTGAGGAGGAAAAGGCCGACCTTTCATGCTAAACTAATACTCAGGTTAAACGAAAGAAAGTTGGAGCAGGCCCATAATCTCGAATCCTACTCCCTATCAGTAGATAACTTTCGATTCGGTTGCTCCTCCTCCACGCCTTGAAAAGGGATTGCAAGTCTCCTCCCAGTTTGAGATTTCAACGAGCTTTCTTTTTTGCTCATTTTCATTCCCGCTAGACAACTTTGATGCGCCACTCTACTGTATGCATATGAAGTTCAACATGGGAAGAGAAACTTCATAAAAATAATCTGATTATACGAGCTCGAGCTTCTCGTTAACATTTTAAAATACCACATGCCGTTTCCTATTTCCGAGGGCTATTTATGCAGTGTCTATTTCAAGACAATTGATTGCCTAACTGGTCACTGCTGATAACTATCTCACGGTACGGTTTCTTCTAAAACTGAAATTATAAGACGCATTTCCATTTAAACGGTTCCATAATTTGTCTTGTGAGTACAATAATAAAATCTTACCATGACTGTCAACTTCAAATAACGAATAACAACCTGAAATAAAAGAATCGTGAATGATAAATAAAAGGGGGCTAAGTCTAGTACAAGCAGTCAACTGCAAGGCGATGGTGGCGAGTCGAGAGATGAAAGAGAAGAAGATCCATTTCACTAATCACGAGAGAAAAATTGCGGTCTTACGACAGATCGAAAACAGCGAACGGCGAGCGATTCTCGATTTACGACAAGATCACAGCACTAAGCTTTATCTCTAGCCGTCGCTATGAATGCAAAACTCGAGATATAAATTATTCAGAGGAAATACCCTAGTTATACGTCGGTAAAGATGTTGAACATCAGCTAAGGAAATAAAGAAAAGCAAAGCAAACTTACTAAAGCGTGTAGACTGCACAGAGCACGTGAGTGTTTTTTCGCGCCAAATTTCACATCAACTGACGTCATGCAGATCGCTGAACCATTTCACTTTAGGCTATTCCATTTCATGTTTGTATTTTTGGCGGTGTCGGCGCGAATCATTTGATGAAACACGAGACGTTCCACAATTGTAGGCTTAACCATTTGACAATACGCTAAACCAATTCACCATGCGCTAAACCATTCCACCATACGCTAAACCAATTCACCATACGCTAAACCAATTCACCGTACGCTAAACCAATTCACGGTACGCTAAACCAATTCGCAATGCGTTGAACCAATACACAATACGCTAAACCAATCCACCATACGCTAAACCAAATCACCAGACGCTAAACCGATTCACCATACGCTAAACCAATTCACCATTCGCTAAACCAATTCACCACACGCCAAACCAATTCACCACACGCTAAACCAATTCACCGTACGCTAAACCAATTCGCAATACGCTAAACCAATTCACCGTACGCTAAACCAATTCACCGTACGCTAAACCAATTCGCAATATACGTTGAACCAATTCACAATACGCTAAACCTATACACAATACGCTAAACCAATTCACCACACGCTAAACTAATTCACCCTACGCTAAACCAATTCACAATACGTTGAACCAATACACAATACGCTGAACCAATACACAATACGCTAAACGAATTCACAAGAAGCTAAACCAATTCATCACACGGTAAACTGCATGACTTTGAGCTAAGCCAAGCCACAACCGCACGCCGAACCAATTTGCAATAAGCTGAGCTGTTTTACAAATGAATGCTGGATTATTTCTCTGTTAGTTAGATCGTTTGTGTTTTCATTGGACCGTTTTGTAGTAGGGGACTACACAGTGTTAACAATGTCAAACTGACCATTCATCGTTTGAGTTTTCTATTCGACTACAGAGCACTTGTCCAATTGCATTTTAACTTCATCATTTCTACATCTTCTTGACCGTTATGAAACGGACACTTGAACCATTATAGTTAATTCTAAATTGTCTGCGAAGACTGTATTTTTGGCGGTGACGGCCGCCCATAGAATTTAATTCAAATTAAATTCGTCGATCAGTCGACGATTTATAGTTGACGGTTGATTTAGACGTCGAATGAATAACACGAATTTAATTTTTTACTCGCGCCTTCATACCCGAGCTTTCAGCATTTGAGCCGCTTGGTATTAATAGACGCAATGAACAAAATGAAATTAGCCACTTTTTAGCCAATCATGTCTTCTTATTTCAAAGCTCCTATATGTAACGGTCATTTTGTATTTTTTTTTTGCATTCATTTTCTTTAAGCCCCCGTAGAAAGTTTGTTTTTCAAACCGAAATATCGGGCAAATATATTGATTGCAAGCCCATATAATCAGTCCGGTAGTATTCCAGTTTTGGAAGAAGCGAGAACGCAATGAACAATCCAATCCAATCATGTCACGAACCATAACATGATCACCAGGACGATGAGCATTTTCAAAACATGAATTCAAGATGGCGGCCGAACACGGGGAATATAAGTTTTATCTTTAATTTGGCTTTCATTTCGACTTTTCTATGCCTAATTAGAGTCTTTATATACGGATAATAACCATTCTTGTGCTAGAATATTGAGCGTAACATGCAAGGTTCATTCCACGCGAAGTTCACGCCGAAGATCTGCCAAGTTTACGCCAAGATGTTATAGTATTGTTTTGAAAAAGGCAAAGATTCACGCGAAAGATCTTTTGCTTAGCTTGTACGAAATGCAGCCTGGCTATATAACCTCAAACTAGTAAGGGGAACAGTTCTTCACCAGTTATTCCATAGAGCTCTTGTGTACGAAAGCCGAGGAGGGACTTCCGACTTCTGAGTTCCTACTTCTGAGTTCCGACTTCCGACTTCCGACTTCTGAGTTCCGACTTCCGACTTCCGACTTCTGAGTTCCGACTTCTGAGTTCTGAGTTCCGACTTCCGACTTCTGAGTTCCGACTTCCGACTTCCGACTTCTGAGTTCCGACTTCCGACTTCCGACTTCACAGTTCCGACTTCTGAGTTCTGAGTTCTGACTTCCGACTTCTGAGTTCCGACTTCTGAGTTCCGACTTTGCGCAAAATAAAACAATCCGTTTCGACTAAAGCCGTAAATCCATGACCCTGGCCAAATGGATTGCAGTTCTGGGGTGGGTTATATATATTTTTTAAAACAGTGCGAGAGTAATCTCTCTGGTTCTTCCGCTGTCCCTGTAAAGTGTTTATTCATCACGTTTTTTTTCTGTTGAGATCAAGCAACACTCGTGGCAATAAGTGACTTAAACGACATGATATAATGATTCGAAATGACAAGGAAAACAACTACTAACTAACATGCATTACCTTTGTTTTGACATTTTCTGTAAAACATATAATTACTAGCGGAACAATTAAAGTTGCCGTTTTTTCATCTGTAAAGAGACTACTGGGCGTTTTCATGACTGGTGAGAAGAAGTCATGTTCGGTGTGTTAGGGAGAGCTTTTTACCTTCCAGATACTGGCAAATTGGAACAATAACTGGATCTCTGGCGTTCCGTTTTGAAAAAATCTCTTGTCACTTGCAAATTATACTTCCGCTTTAAGTGTCTGCGATAACCCATGAAGGAACCACACGAATTTTCCAATTCCTCCAGAATAGTAGAGACCATCTGCTCAAGAGGCGATTCGTTGTTATATTTTGCCCTCCTCATTTCCAAACGTTTAAGAATCCGTTTCACAATCCACACAGAAATTGTAATCCCATGTTGCAGGGCCATAAAACCAGCTATTTCAGCGTTCGTAAATCCTTGCACGAAGTAGCTGCTTATTATGTTCTCTCTGTTCACACCAACGGTTTTTTAGTGCAGGCTTGTAAGTAGGTAACACATTTCGACGGAAGAAAGTTGGAATACAAAGAGAAAGCTGGATAACAGGATGATCCACTCGGTTACTTTGAAATCTGGATCTCAAAAGTAAGAAGTCGGAAGTCAGAACTCAGAAGTTAGAAGTCGGAAGTCGGAAATCAGAAGTCGGAAGTCAGAAGTCGGAACTTGGAAGTCGGAAGTCAGAACTCAGAAGTCGGAAGTCGGAACTCAGAAATCAGAACTCAGAAGTCGGAACTCAGAAGTCGGAAGTCGGAACTCAGAAGTCGGAAGTCGGAAGTCAGAACTCAGAACTCAGAACTCAGAACTTGGAAGTCGGAAGTCGGAAGTCGGAACTCAGAAGTCGGAAGTCGGAAGTCAGAAGTCGGAAGTCGTACTTGTCTTTGCAGTAATTTTCGTCTTGAAAATATTTGGTTTTGTTTAGCCTGGTCGAATATATTTAGAGGTGAAATGTGATGTAGTCTTTCCTAAAATCCACAAAGACTGGAAAACCAACGTGATGTAGTCTTCGGATTCTTTTAGTCTTATAGATGAAAACTGGTGAAAGCTTTCATTTCCTGAATAAATCAGTGATTTTATTTTAAGTGTGTCACTGTGTGCTTATATCTCAAGAAAATAATCCAACAAAAGTTTAACCACTGTTTTGCCACTGTCAGATACTAATATTACTTAGGGCCTGATTACGTGAGCCAGGCAGCGCGGTTAGCCGGGCTGGTTTGCATTGTTGGCTAACTGCGCTGGCTCGGTCATCATGTAATTGCGGAGTTGATTTTTGTTGCGTTTAACAGACGTGCCAAGATCTCGGCAAAGTGAAACAAGCCCGGCTAACCGGGCCAGCCGGGCTCATGTAATCAGGCCCTTAGTTTTATTAGTGCAAACCTCAACATTTTTCTAATTTCCTGGAGTAAAAAATAAAATACTTGTGAACTTGGTCACACTCTACACCAGAAGATGTATTGGAATAGTGTTATAAGGCTTCAAGGCATGGCTAGCCTGTGATCTATCAATTGTCCTCATCAGTCAGTAGCCAAATTTTCCTCAAAGTACAATTATTAAAAGTATATTTATTACAGAGCATTGTTTTTGTTGTCATCTTAAAAGGTGTTTGCGAACTGTGCACTGTGATGCCTCGCATTGTGAATGCATGCACTGCTTATTTGAGGACTGATCTTACTAGCATTCCTTAAGGCCCTGTGTATGCCCCGTTTAATATGGGGCAGTGCTTAAATCGGTCACAGTGCTAGATCTAGTAGATGTGGTAGTCTCTTTGGACTGCTTACAAGTTGCAACATTTGAACCTCATCAAATATCCATTGAAAGAAGACAAATGAGATTGAGAAAAAAATGTAAACTACTGTTTATTAAAAGTTCAACATACAATCTTATTATTACTTTGATTTGTTAGCACCCTCTTGAACCTGAAAACGAAAAAGACAACAGAATTGGGTGCATGCCAGGTGAATCCAACAATACATTCTCATTTCTGCACCCATTAGCTTAATGTGTTCTTGCAGATGTTGCACTTTTGTTTTCCTTGCCCCATCACCAACTTGAACTTTCCACACAAACAGCAACAACTCTTCAACACTTCTAAATGGTTGTCCATATTGTGGATGGGCATCCTAATAAGAAACAAGGAATAAAATAATCATTGACCCACAGGGGGCATACACCATGCAGAAATGTGCATCATTGCATGTGCATGATACATGTGCCCTTATCAAAACTACACTTCAGTCAGATTCCAGCCTTCTCACGCCGATAAAAAAATCATGATTCAGCTATCACAGAATAACAGATTCTCACCTTCTAAACAGGAATAACTGTAATACAGTGCGAAAACGAAAAAAAAATACATAGACCTGTACAGCCCCTGAAATGATCCCGACCCCGAAATGATCCCCAACCCCGAAATGATCCCCAAATTGTCCCCGAAATGATCCCGACCCCGAAATGATCCCCAATTTTTGTCACGCTGAACCCGAACTGATCCCCAAGTAATTTCGGGAATGGCGTTTAAGCATGGGACTGTGGATTAGTTAACAACCAGGAAACCCGAAAGTAAATTAGAGCTAAAAAGGTAGTGTCATAGACTACAATACGTAAACGTAACAGAAACGACTTTTAGTTTAATAAACAACATGGTATCACTTTTAATTTTGCGTAATAGCAAAGAATAGGTACAATGAGTAATATTAACGTTTTCAAACATATTAAATTGATAGCATTACCTAACATCAGTTAGGGTATAAAAAATCGCTAAAAATATTGTTTTCAATTTCTAACAGTAATCTGAAATAGTGAAACTTACAACAGCAACATCGAACATAATAGTCTGCAACGTTTTCTGCAAAATACACGTTATATAATTAAGACGAAGTAAAATATAAAATTGATCTGAAATTTATGCAGCGATATAATCAGTACATCTGGTAAGAGTACAACTCCTCATCTTTGGCACATATGTCACAAATATAACTGTCATTGGAGTAATACTGCATAGTACCACTCTCATCGGCATAAATTCCTTCGGAAAGGGACTGGAACTTTCGGTTGCATTTTGGGCAAATTTCTTCCGAAACCTTCCCTTCACCATATTTATTCTTCAGGTACTCGACAACATCTTTGCCATTGCCAGTGGAAGGAGGGGCAACGTAGTCTAGACTGTGGTAATGTTCTTCGGCCTCGTGGCCTAGAAGTGCCATTTGGTTGCAGTTACTGTTGGTGCTTGATGCATCACCCGGGCTGATTATTCGAAGGCCACCCTCTCCTAAACTTGATACTATTGCTATGTCAATGTTTAGCAAGTTGACTAGGCCCCACAGAGTAATCCAGTCCCCCCACACGCCATCTTGAGACATTCTACGCAAGTAGCTCTCCCAACCTCGGTAAGAAATAAACTCTCTTAGATGGATTCCGTCAGAGGTTAGGGGGTTGTTTCGAAGATATTTGACGACGCTTGAACGCAACTCTGACGGGGTTTGGGCCGTCAAACCGAGGCGTGTCAGTTGGTCACTAACTGCATGGAACATGCAGTTCCCATCTTTGGGTGTGGGAGGGTTGCGGTATTGAAGTTTAGCACTTTGCACCTCCACGTCAAGTTTCTCTTTCTCTGACATTTGTTCTGTATATTTCCGTTTACTAACTGCGTCACCTGAAAACCAACCGATATCACTGCTACACTTGTTAGACGCTGCTAATTCCAACAAATCACCAACCATTTCGCTTCGCAAATCACCTCCTTTGTACCTGATGGGAGAATCACAATCTGACAAAAACTGCTTCGCAAACCAGCAAGTGTACACCCCACAGTCAACTTTGTTCGTCTGCTTCGGACATGAAGGCGTTTTCTCTTCCCAGTTGTTCTCGTGTAACAGCTCGCATGGCTGATGTGGCAAGGTTTGCCTTTCTTTCTTGATGAACTTTTCTTTCAGTTTTTGAATTATTGAGTTGTACGTGTCCTCTGAAAAGTTGGCGGAATCATAAATGCTTATACAAATGTGGAGTATGCTGATAACGACAAGCAACCAGTGGTCCTCAGTTGGAAGATGCACAGGAATAATAAGATGCTCGTAGTTCTGCAGTGGGTTTTTCCCAATATAGTTTTTGTATGACGATATCGTTTCCGGCTTATCAAGGGAGGCATAAAAGTAGGAGCTTGCCAAGGAGATGTTCTCTTGTTTTGACGCCCATTTCTGCCGCAGAAAATCGAAGTAAAGGTTGATCGTGTCGCCGTGTAATTTCTCTGAGGACAAAACGTTGGTAATACTTGCATCTAGTAAGCTAACATCATTATTTAGTTTCCATTGTTTTGCATTTCCGGGTGTTGACGTGCCGTTATCAGCATGTAACCTCTTTCGTTTGCTGTTCTGTTTCTTTGCAGTATCTTGTCTTCTTGTTTCTTCATCTTTGGTCACTGAGGTTATGTCGTCAACTTTCACCCAGCGCTTTTGCCGTTTTGCAGTGTTGGGATCTTCATATTCGACAAAGTATCTATGTAAATCGTGATCCGCTTCTAATACTAGACCCTCACTACTACCTTTCAAAGTCGTTTTCTTTCCCTTCACCGTTTTTTTCGTTTTTGCAATTCGGACAAGGACAGTTTCTCCCACATAATAGATGGAAGGAGGATTACGCCCAAGCTCCCGTTTTATCATTTTTTCTGCGGCTTTTTTCGATGCTTTGAAAGCGTCATTTCTAACATTTTCTCGTTCTTTTCCCAGCTGTGAGAGAGCGTCTTTTTTAGGAGACTTAAGCAGAAAATCACTCGTGTCCTCTTCATCAGAAACTTCAAAAGATGTGTTCTCGCCAAGGGACAGTCTATTTCTAACTGTGTTAGGCTTTCTACCGTAATACACTTCGAAGGGCGATTGCAGCCCTAATGAGGTATGCGGGGACTCGTTGTAAAGCTGTTGGTAGATTGGAAGGTTTTCTACCCAGTTGAGCTCTCCATCATTGTCGATTATGTCGAACTTGATCTTTTCCTTCCATGTACGATGTGAGCGTTCATCCTTTCCTTGTGTCTGAGGGCTGTATGCAGAGCTTCTAATTATCCTCACGTTTAGAGCTTCACAAAGTGTCTTTACCACGCCCTTAAATTCTGAACCCTGATCACTTTGAAGGATTTCTGGTGGCCCATGTTCATTATAAATGCTACGAAGATTTTCTGCTACTTCCGCAGACTCTTTCGATCGGAGGGGCCTCAGGAACACAAACCTACTAAATAAATCGATTACGGACATGATGTACTTGTAAGTTATTCCATCCATTGTAACGGGCATGCTCTGCATGTTAACAAGGTCTACTTGGTGGCGTTCTTGTATTTTACTTGCTTTTATAGGGCGAAGTGGAGCCTTGTTTTGGAAAAGTGGCCGCATTTTCCGAGTTTCTTTCATGGCATTTAGGTTTTTCTGAATAAAATTTCTTGAAAGACCACTGTATGTGTGCCGTGTACTTTTTGCCAGCTTAAGTGCGCCATCACCTTTACTTTGGCCAAAAAAACTTTGCACGATCGACGAAATATCTGATCTTTTAACCACGATACAATTTGTTTCGATATGAACGATGCGCTGAACTTTTTTCCCTTCCATGGGATCGTGAACATCTTTCATTTGGTACTGACCACTCTTCCATTTTTTATACACTCGCTGCCTCAAAGCGCTATTTTGTTTCTTTGGCCAATCTTGAAATGTTGTATCTCCATTCAGAATACCATACAATGCTTCATACTCGTCATCATCCAAAGGCAAATTTCTTCGCTTAACCTTAAATTGAATTGAATTTGTAGTTAATGTTTAACTACATCATTTCATCAGTTAGCAGTTATCGGTAATCTTATAATGCAAGAACGTAGTTTAGGTTTTGTTAATTTGTTTGTTTCCCATTTACTGATTTTGCTGCCTTAATATAACAGTCATATCACATGGAATTAATTAGTTCATTAGTCACTCGTGGGATGTTTCACAGTGTGTACTCGAAACCATTGCATAACTAGTATGCTTTAAGTAACATATGCGATAGAATCGATTCAGGCTCATCCGATTATAATAAAAGGAAGAGTGAAACTCACCTCTGCATCCTTAGTTAACACTGAACTTGTATCAGAAGGCTTATTGTCTTTTCCTGAGAAAACGCTATTTAAAACACACGCTAAAAGAAAAACCGAAAACCACGCGGTCCGTGACATTGTATCGACTATAAGGTCAAAAGAAAGGGACTGGAACGAGACAACAGCTTAAAACTCAGAAGGAGGTATCGAGGGTTCGAGTTACCGAGAGTAAAAATACAATACAGTAAACGCTCGAATGTAAGAACACGTGGATTAAGATCATCAGGCTGAAAGTTGGCCAATTATAATAACAAATTCAGCCTGAAAATTAAATAATAATAATAATAATAATAATGTTTTTATTCAGCTCATAAATTTTTACATATTGATTTTCGTTTTTTAATATAATTTTAAAGCATGTTCTTATACAAAAGAAAGTGGACGCCAGGGTAAGAAAGCTGGTCTAAGGAACTAAGCAAATAAATATTAACTTATTTATTTTTCATTTTAAATTTATTGTTTAGTGTAAGCAGTAAAACATTGTATGTTAATCATACATAAAGTATACTCTTTCTAAAATATATTTAAGAACAATTAAGAACACTTTCGGGCTGATTTCTCACTAAACACTCGCTAAATAAGAACATAAGAACACTGGAGTTATATAAAAGAAATCGAGGGAAAATAGAGATTGGTTCGCGTTAGCGGGAGGTTCGAGTTAGCGACGTTAAAGACGTTAAATCGACCGATGTTAGAACGTTAATTCGACCGATTTAAGGACTTTAAATCGACCGATTTACGTTATATCGACCGATGTAAAGACGTTAAATCGACCGATTTAAAGACTTTAAATAGACCGATTTAAAGACTTTAAATAGACCGATTTAAGGATGTTAAATCGAGCGATTTAAGGACGTTAAACCGACTGATTTAAGGATGTTAAGTCGACCGATTTAAGGACTTTAAATCGACCGATTTAAAGACGTAAAATCGACCGATTTTAACACGTTAAGGACGTTTATTGGACCGATTTAGGACGTTAAATCGACCGATTTAAGAAAGTTAAATAAGCTGAATTAAATAAGCCGATTTTGGTCTATTTAACAACTTTATTTTATATAACGCCATTTGCCCAGATGCTGATATTGATCCCAGTTCACTGGGGTCCACTGTATTTCCATTCCCGAAATTACTTGGGGATCAGTTCGGGTTCAGCGTGACAAAAATTGGGGATCATTTCGGGGTCGGGATCATTTCGGGGACAATTTGGGGGTCATTTCGGGGTTGGGGATCATTTCGGGGTCGGGATCATTTCGGGGGCTGTACAGACCTCCCAACTCCTGACAAAGAAAAATCTGGAGACCCATGAAAAAAGATCGGGAGATTGTACAAAAAGTGGTGAGAGCAAACCCATTTTCCATCGAGATAAAGTTCTAAGCATAAGCAAAAATCACAGCAGTTCGGTACAAAATAGTAAGAACAGTGTTCTCCTTTATTACTTTATACCTTTATGGCACTAGCATTTCACGTTAATTTTCCATATTTATTCAACAAGATAATTTATTTCATTTCAGAATGATTTTTCCCCAAAAGCCGTGAGATTGGGAGCCTTGTCGTGAGACCGTGAGAAATGACAAAAAATCGTGCGACTCACGGCAGAACCGTGACAGTTGGGCGGTGTGATTAGACTCGAAGTACCCGCGATACATTGTATGTTAAACTTCCAGTCGTTTTGCTATCAGAAACCATTTCGTATGACGGCTATTTACAATATGTGTGCCATTTTCACTATCTTTGTGCCACCGATGAAACTTTGGTGACACAACACTTGCATATTATAGTTTCGAGGAAAATTAGTCCGGATGTCAAAAAATTCGGCAAGCCCTTGAAAAAATAACATAAAAACATGTACTTACATTCGATACCCGTCAAAAATGGCGGCGTCTTCTTCGAAGGCCATTCGTGGGGGGCGGTGGTTTTGGAGGGGGGTTCAATTTTGAAACAAGCTCCATTTTGGGGGGTACATTTTTATCTCGCAAGAAACGTGAGGGGGGTCAAATTTTATGACACAGCAATGGAAGTCTAAAAAGTTTTACAACTGGGACGATCCTAGCCTTGTTACCTTTCAGAATGCAGGAAAAGGCATCTTAGAGGCCTACATTTGTAGAAAATTTCCCCATAGAAACTCGCGCCTTTCGCGCTCGTGCTCGCTCCCAAAACCTACTTGTTTTCTATTTCAAGGGTTGGAATCTGTGGCTCTCCAATTCAGAGATATCTCTGCCTCTAGGGACACCCAATGAACAAACTGTGGCAAAATACATTCTTTTATCCAAATGAATAAAAATATATGATATTGTAATGTACTTGCCCCGCGGGGGACTGGGACGGAAGTGTGTGAGCGGAAAGCCGTGTGTGTGTGTGTAGTGTAGCACGCGGTGTGTTGTGCTGTTGTGTTGTTCAGTTAAACCAGTTAAATTAAAACAGTTTACTCACCCGGTCGTGGTTTGTTACAACTGGTGGCAGCGGTAAACCATGACAAACCAAAGCGATGACAGTAGAATGGTGAAGTGTGGACTTCTCATCGATCTCGACGACGATTCACCGAAGGAAACTCACACGGCGAAACACTCAACGCCGATCGGCCCGCCGATCAAGTACAACATGCTGGAAACGACTCCATGCTCTCCAGACGGGACCCAGGAGTTGATGGCTTCGATTTCAGAGCTCAAGACAATGGTTCCTGGAGTTGGGAAACAGAATAAAGGTGTCGAACAGCAATTCCAGCAGCTTGCAGCACGACTTGACATGGTAGATTTGCGGATTTCTGCTATCGAATCCCAGCCGTCCAGGCGTTTGTTGAATGAAACCGCCGAAGGAAACAAAGAAACTACCGAGGTCCACCAAAGAGATCCCACAGTAGGCTCGGAGACGGGCGCTGAGTACCTCCAAACAAGTGCTACGGGTCGAACTGTGGTTTCTAATCCCACGTTGCCTTCGGCGCCATGTTTGCAACCGAGCAAACTGGAGCCCAGTCCCGCGCACGATGGCCCACAGGAAGGGCAGGAATAAAAAACTCCCGTCGCCCAGACACAGCCGGATACACCCAAGATTCGCCCCGCTACGTTTAGCGGAAATACACCGTGGGGCGACTACCTCGCTCAGTTTGAGCTTGTCGCCGAGATAAACCGATGGAACGACTCAATGAAGGCCACCTATCTGGCTGTGAGCCTCACCGGCCCAGCCCAAGCAGTCTTGGGTGACCTTGAACCCCAGGCGAGAAAGAACTTTGCGGAGCTAACAGCTGCCCTTGCTGCCAGATTCGGAACAGAAAACCAACAACAAGTTTATCGCACAGCCTTGAAGAACCGTTCTCGCCAGGGGGGTGAGACACTGCCGGAGCTAGCACAAGCCGTCCGCAGACTGACACGTCAGGCCTACCCAGAGGCACCTCAGCGGCTACGGGAGTCCCTTGCACGCGACCATTTCATTGACGCACTAAGTGACATCGACATGCGATGGAGAGTACACCAAAGCCGGCCACAGACGCTCAACGACGCCCTCACCATTGCAGTTGAGCTGGAAGCCTTCATGTCTGCAAATCGTCAACAAAACAGACCAACTCGAGCGGTGATCCCCAGCGGCAACGATGTAAGCAGCTGTGGCGAACATCAGGGAACCCCAGGCGCCTCAACTGCTGCGGAGCTACAAGAAATCAGGGCAATGCTACAGAAGATCATGGAGGACAAGTCACGCCCCTATGGCAAGTACACTGGCTGCCACACCTGTGGAGACAAGTCCCATTTCCAGAGGGACTGCCCTCAAGGAGGAGCAGCTGGAGGCAAGGCGCCGGGAAACGGGAGCCAGCCGAGTTCGCGGGGCTGAGCTCGGTGGAGGATTCAGCGATTAAGCCCCTGATCCCTATCAGAAGGAATACAGCGGAAGGAGCTGAGGACGGGCTCTACGTGGACGGTGTTGTGGAAGGGATGGCTGTTAGGTTCTTGGTTGATACGGGTGCCAGCGTGACCATGCTCAAGTCTTCCATTTACGAGGAGCTTCCTGAAGAAAAAAAGATTCCATTGGAGGGAGAGGACCGACGCATGCTACTCGCCGATGGAAGCACTCTCCCCTTTACTGGTCGGGGAAAGTTTGCGATAGGGGTGGGGCCTTCTTCCGCAGTGCATGAAGTTTTACTTGCTGATATTGAAGTTGATGGAATACTTGGTACGGACTTTCTCCGGGCCCAGCAGTGTGAGCTGCGTCTGGAGAACAAGGTGTATGTCTTGACGTTGCCTGGAGGCCAAGTGTCATGCCACACTACACAAGGGAACTTGGCTTGTCGGCGCGTGGCGATCTGCGAAACAGTGGTGATACCACCGCGTTCGGAAGTAATCGTGGCAGCAGAATTTGTAGAGGGAGAGGCGTCAGATGGGGCTGGGGTCCTGGAGGCGACCACTCGATTTCAAGAACGTAACAATGTAATGGTGGCAAGGGCCCTTGTGCACACCAACCAGCACAAGGTCCCTTTGAGACTGCTCAACCCCTCGGATTCAGCCCAGACAGTGTTCAAGCGATCCATAGCAGCAGTGTGTGAACCGGTAGAAAGTGTTGACCAGGAGGTGAGTGGTCCGCCGAGAGTGAATTGTGTGACACCCCCGGGAAAAGAAGACAACGTTACAGGAGCGGGAAGCTTACCACTTCATCTAGTCGACCTTTACGAAAGGAGCATCGGACAGCTGAATAGCGAACAACAAGAGGATGTGAAGTCACTGCTTATTGAGTTCAGCGATGTGTTCTCTGCTGGCCCCAGTGACATTGGACGTACCAGTTTGGTTACCCATCAGATCAACACCGGTGACGCTCGACCAATCCGACAACAGGCGCGTCGCTTGCCGTTGCACAAGAAGCTGGAAGCAGAGAAGGAAATCACTAACATGCTGGAAAGAGACATAATCGAACCATCCTGTAGCCCATGGGCCTCACCAATTGTCCTGGCCAAGAAAGCTGATGGCTCGACACGCTTCTGTCTTGATTATCGTAAGCTCAATGCAGTCACCATCAAGGACTCATACCCACTCCCCCGCATTGACGACACGCTAGATGCGCTCGTAGGATCTCAATGGTTTTCGACCCTGGACCTGTCAAGTGGGTATTGGCAAGTGGAGGTTAGCGAGGACGACAAGCCCAAAACCGCATTTACCACGGGGACCGGAGGGTTGTATCAGTTTAAAGTTATGCCCTTCGGGCTCTGCAATGCGCCGGCCACCTTTGAACAGCTGATGGAGCAGGTGCTTAGTGGGCTGCCGTGGGAGATACTGCTGATCTACCTTGATGACGTGATCGTGTATGCTAAGACCTGGGAAGAAGAATTGGAGAGGTTGCGGCGTGTGTTCTCCCGGTTACGCGAAGCAAAGCTCAAGTTGAACCCCAAAAAGTGTCACCTTTTCAAGAGCCGCGTTAACTATCTGGGCCATGTGGTAAGCCAGGAGGGAGTCTCGACAGATCCAGACAAGATCGCAGCGATAAAGGACTGACCTGTCCCATCGAACACCAAGGACCTGCGCTCCTTTCTTGGCCTGTGCTCGTACTACCGTCGGTATGTCAAGGGATTCGCTGATGTTGCAAAGCCCCTATACAAACTGCAAGAGAGGGAGACTGACTACGTGTGGACGGAGGCGTGTGACCGGTCTTTTCAGCTCCTAAAGGGGCACCTGACAGCTTCGCCTATTCTCGCATTTCCCAATGCTAATGAAAGATTCATCCTAGACACAGATGCGAGTAACACTGGGGTTGGTGCAGTCTTATCCCAGCACTCTTGCAAACTACTTATGAAGAAGCAGCAAAGAAATACGCAGAAGATCCATCTATCGTTAATCAAAACTTTCTAAAAGAAGCAAAAGAAATCCTTGAACACTTTTATGAGGAAAAAACGAAAGGTATTATAATTCGCGCGAGAGCTCGTTGGCATGAACACGGAGAGAGAAGTTCAAAGTATTTTTTGAATTTAGAAAAACGAAACAACGTCAAAAAGCATATCAGAAAATTGTGCGTAAGCGGAGTTATTACAACTGATCCTTACAAAATACTTGAAGAACAGAAACGCTTTTATAGCAGTTTGTATGAATCACAATTTAATGACATTAACAGCAAAATCAGTGAACCGTTTTTAAGTAATTTAGATTTACCAACATTATCAGAGGAACAAAAACAGTCTTGCGAAGGTGAAATATCCTTTGAGGAATTAGAGTCTGTTTTAAACAGCTTCCAAAACAACAAATCGCCTGGCAATGACGGTTTTCCAGTAGAATTTTATAAAACCTGCTGGAACTTAATTAGCGCATCCTTTATGGATTGCGTACAAGAGTCCTTTAAATATGGAGAACTGTCCAGCTCGCAAAGAAAGGCAGTTATCACTTTAATTGAGAAACAAGGTAAAGATCGAACACTGATAGAAAATTGGAGACCTATATCCCTTATTAATGTTGATGCTAAAATCATTTCAAAAGTAATCGCAGTTAGGGTTAAGAATGTTTTGCCAAATATTATTCATCACAATCAAACAGGCTACGTTAAAGATCGCTACATTGGAGAAACGGTAAGATCGATTTTTGATATCATGGAATTCACAAAAAATGAAAACATTCCTGGTATTTTGATTTTTATTGATTTTAAGAAAGCGTTCGATACTGTAGAATGGCACTATCTTTTTGACTGTCTTAAAGCCTTTAACTTTGGGCCTGACTTAATTAATTGGGTTAAAACATTTTATCACAACATCGAGAGCTGCGTTATGAATAATGGCTTAGCATCAGATTCTTTCACCCTAGCACGAGGTGTGAGACAGGGTGACCCACTCTCTCCGTATCTCTTTCTCCTAGTCATCGAAACCTTGGCAATTTCTATCCGTAAAGATCCAAAAATCGAGGGAATTAAAATAGGCAACAATGAAACAAAAGTTTTACAATATGCAGACGATACCACTGCGGTCCTGTCAAATTTAGACTCGGCAAACGCTTTATTTCAACAACTAGATCATTTTAAAAATTTATGTGGACTTGAAATTAACAGTTCAAAAACAGAAGGTATGTGGATTGGGTCTCAAAAGGACAACGATAAAAAACCACTCGGTATAAATTGGCCAAGTGAACCCATCAAAGCCTTAGGGGTATTCTTTACATATGACCAGTCATTACCCTATGAAAAAAACTTCCAAGATAAACTTGATAATATGAAGAAGCTTACAAATATTTGGTCTTCAAGAGGGTTATCTATTTATGGCAAAGTTACTATAATTAAATCTCTACTTATCCCCAAATTAGTCTACGTGTCCTCATTACTACCAACTCCATCAAATATTATTAAACAAGCGAACCACATAATTTTCACCTTTGTATGGAAAGGAAAAGATAAAGTGACAAGACTTTCGGCGATAAACACTCTCGAAGAAGGTGGCATAAAAATGATGGACATTGAAAGTATGATTAAGGCGTTAAGACTGGCTTGGTTGAAAAGAATATTTAATAACAATGACAGTACATGGAAGTTCTACTTAAAACACCTCCTAAAACAACTTGGAGATTTATTAATCTTTGACTGCAATTACGCGATAAAGGATCTTCCAATTATCTCAACTTTCTATAGAGAACTTTTGCTTTGGTGGTCAGAATTTCGAGATCTCTTCTTTGAAGAGAAACACTGGCTTTCTATAATTTGGAACAATAAAGACATTAGAATTAATGGAAAACCTGTCTTTTACAATACTTATTACAACTTTGGAATTTGCACTGTCAACGATTTGTTACTAAATCTTAACAATATTAATTCTTTTGAAATAATAAGGAAAAAAATCAAAAGGCCAATTTTCTTACATGGACTGGTCTTAGACACTCTATACCATCCTACTTAAAAACGGCTGAGCATGGGTCAGATAGGCGCCTTCCCTATTTTAAGTGTAATAATGTTATTTTTGATATTACAAAAAAGAAATCGAAAGATTTCTATTCATTAATAGTAAGCAGGAAAGCTCAGCTACCAAACAATGCTATGAAACTAAGACAAAATTTTAACTTAACTCAAGAAGAATTGAAACTTGCCTACGCCCTTCCTCACAAAGTTGCTTATGAACCTTATGTGAAAGCCTTTCAATACAAAATTTTAAATTCCATCCTTTATACAAACAAGAAATTATTTAAAATTGGCTATAGTGAGCACGACAAATGCACCTTTTGTGACACTGAAACAGAAACATCAGAGCACCTCTTTTTTTACTCTACTTTACTCTAACAAAAAATTTGAGAGTTCTCAGCATTCAAGATATTACAATAGGCATAATAAATTCACCTTGCCCTTTACTTAATTATTTAATATTAATCGGTAAGTTATATATCTGGGATTGTAGAAGAAAGAACACACACCCGTATATAGAAGGTTACAAACGAAAAATCAAAATTAACTATCAGACAGAAAAATACATTGCCTCAAAAAATAACGATCTGCCAAACTTTTATAATAAATGGCCAAAAGGTATTTTTCTGTAATCTATCTTTCTCCTAATTTTTTTTTTAGTTAGTGTTTTCCTGTATAAAATAAAACGCATGTAATACGGAATTTATATGTATAAATAAAAGTGACAGTTAATGCACGACTGTCTCTTTTTTCTTGAGGCTATTCCCAAAGTTATACAAATGTATATAGTTTTCATTGTTTTTTTTTGTAAGTTGCTGTAACTGTAAGCAGGTATTTATGTAAGTAAGTATGTAAGTAGTGTCGTAAGTGTTGTAAATTGAAATAAATAAAAAAAAATAAAAAAAAAAAAAAAAAGTATTATCCCAGCAGACAGATGGATGCGAGAGAGTAGTTGCATACTACAGCCGGACACTGTCCAAGTCGGAACGCAACTACTGTGTAACCCGGCGAGAGTTGCTCGCAGTCATTTTGGCCATCCGGAACTTTCGCCATTACCTCCTAGGGAAGAGCTTCCGGGTTCGCACAGACCACGGAGCCCTGCAGTGGCTTATGGATTTCCGTAACCCAGACGGCCAAATGGCTCGTTGGCTTGAAGAACTCTCTATGTATGAGTTTAGCATTGAGTACCGCAGGGGCGGCAGTCATAGCAATGCAGACGGACTCTCCAGGAGACCTTGTCGTGAGTGTAACAAGTGCGCGAGGGAGGAGGAGAAAGAAGCTAGGATGAGGAAGGAAGAGGGGGAGACAGTTGCCTGTAACATTGTCAAGAAGCCCACCATAAAGAAGCAAGAGGAAGAGGGGGAGACTGGTGTGTGTAACACAATTAAGAAGCCCACCATTAAGAAGCAAGAGGCCACTTGGGTACAACAATGGTCCCCGAAAGATATTCGCACGGAGCAACTTGCCAATGAGGGTGTGGCAAAAATGATCATCTGGAAGGAGAAGAGTACTACACGTCCCACGTGGCCCGAAGTAGCGAGGGAAGGTCCAGATGCTAAATCGTACTGGGCCCAGTGGGATCGAATGGTGTTGAAAGATGGTGTGCTATACCGACAGTGGGAGACAGAGGCCGGAAATGGTGTGTCCTTGCAGCTAGTTCTTCCCCGGGGTTATCGAGAAGAAGTGTTGAACCAACTCCATACCAGCCCAACCTCAGGCCATCTGGGGATAAAGAAGACGATTGCAAGGGTCAAGGAGCGGTTTTACTGGAATGGGTACACACAAGAGGTACGACGATGGTGTCAACGCTGTGATACCTGTAACTCGAGGGGAGGACCCCCAAAGAAGCCCAAAGCCGGGATGAGAAATTACAACGTTGGTACACCCCTGGAGAGAATTGCGATAGACATCACGGGACCGTTCACGCCCTCAGACCAGGGTAACAAGTATGTGTTAGTAGTTGGCGACTATTTTACAAAGTGGACTGAGGCGTACGCCCTGCCCAATCAGGAAGCTGAGACAGTGGCCCGAGTGTTAGCGGAAGAGTTTATCCCAAGGTATGGAGTGCCAAGAGAGATACACTCGGACCAGGGCCGCAACTTCGAATCAGCTCTCTTCAAGGAAGTCGGCCGGATACTTGGGATGGAAAAGACGAAGACCACTCCGCTGAGGCCACAATCGGACGGCATGGTGGAGCGGTTCAATCGAACTCTAAAGAACATGCTCGCGAAATTTGTGGATGAAAACCTCAGTGACTGGGATCGCCACCTACCCCTGGTCATGATGGCTTATCGGTCCGCGGTGCACTAGACAACTGGTTGTACCCCAAACGAGCTAATGTTTGGTAGAGAAGTACGGCTTCCTGTTGACCTGCTTTTCGGCCCACCAGATAACGACAACGAAGGCGAGCAGGTCGGCGATTATGCACAGACACTGCAAGAGAAGATCAAACGGGTGCATCAGTATGCAAGGGAACATCTTAACATCGAAAGTGAAAGACAAAGGCAGAAGTACGACCAACGGCTAAATCAGCGCACGTACGATCGGGGCAATGCGGTGTGGTTTTACAACCCTAAAAGGAGGAAAAAGATCTCAGCATGCTTGCAGCGCCCTTGGGAGGGTCCTTACGTTGTACTCAAGAGAATTAGTGACGTTGTGTACAGGATCCAGAAGACCCCTCAGTCTAAGCCAAAAGTCATACATCATGATCGGTTGCGCCCCTATAAGGGGGAAGCTGTGCCAACTTGGCTCCCTTCCCAGCTGGGAAAATCTAGTGAGGCTTCCGTTCGAGAGACGAGCCTTCCACCCCCACCAGGTAACCCGAACAGCAAGAGTGCAGGCTCCAAGAGGCGCAACATGATGACCTCAGGTTCACCATCTGCCAAGAGGGGGCCGGATGTTCTCGATCAGGACCCCCGACCGAAAGACAAGTCGTACAATGTAACGGACCACAAGTGCAGCGACCCGAAGGCTCTTGGGCGACCGACACGTTCCAGGAGGGCTCCGAACTGGGCCAGAGACTATTGTTTAGACGTTTAAAGTTCAGAAACTTGAAGTTCATTCAAGAACATTTAAATTTAATGCACTTTTGACCTTTTAAATTAATTTAAAGTTCCGTTTATTAGGACACGGGGCGTGTCCCCATCTTGGAGGGGGAGTGTAATGTACTTGCCCCGCGGGGGACTGGGACGGAAGTGTGCGAGCGGAAAGCCCCGTGTGTGTGTGTAGTGTAGCACGCGGTGTGTTGTGCTGTTGTGTTGTTCAGTTAAACCAGTTAAATTAAAACAGTTTACTCACCCGGTCGTGGTTTGTTACAATATTAAAACATTTACAGGTGTTCTTGAGTGTTGCTGGGAAAAAAAGTATCTGTTCCTTTTTGCCAGAACATGATCCATATTTTTTTCCCAGCCAGCAATAGAACAAACAACAAACGTGCGGAAATGGCACTGAAAACCGTTGAAATCCACTCTTCTCAAGATTTCTTCAGTTGCCCCTCCAAGTTTCAATCGGCCAGCGCAGAAGCAGTGTTTTTTCAGTGACAACTCCCATGAGAAAACACTTACTGAACCACTTTGCTAGCCAGCCAGCAACATTTGCGCCGGGGAACAGATAAAGTGAGGAACAGACTCGTTGGGTGCCCCTGCGCCTCACTAGGTAGTCGCCATACTAAATGCGCACACCCGTGCCAGGGCCTTATCATGCACCATATTATGTACCGCAACCCTCCAGATTACATTTAAAACTATAAAAAAGAATGATAACAATTTTATCCACACACAGAAAGGTAAACGTATTACAAACAAGGTAGAAAATACAGACAATAAACGAGAGAAAAGATAAAAAAAGATACTAAAAATAGGATAAAAATATGTATGTGTGAGGAACGAAGTAAAGAATTTTGCATTATTTAAATGGTCAGAAGGGGGGGGGGGGGTACACTTTTTAAAATTAGAATTGCGAAGGGGGGTATAATTTTCTTAAGTAATTATTTTTGGGGGGTACAGTTTAGAAACACCACACTTTTTTAAAAACCACCGCCCACCTCCCGCCGGGACGTAATAAACGATCGGTCCCCTACCCGGCCCGTCGGTGTTTTGATGAACGTCAACCGAAGGATGAAGCACTAAATAAATGTCATTGATTTCTCAACCTTCTATGAACTTTTATTTCATCCCATTAGTGTTCACCAAGTAAATAACGAACGGTTTATTTCGTTTTTTCATGAGTGAAATTTTAAACTTCAACATCAGGATTTACGGCACACACAAAAAAGAGGGTGGTTCTAGCACAGCTGGTGGCAGGAGTGGCAGGGGGTGGTGGCCGGGGGTGGTTGGGGGTGGCAGGGGGTGGCAGGGGTAGCAGGGGGGTGGCAGCGGGTTGGTAGCTTGTGTGTGCCAAGCGGCGGACAAACCAGCCAAGCGAGCCAAGCGAAACACATTTAGCAATAAATGTATTTGGTTGGGAAAACAACTGTGTGATAGTTCACAGGATAAGTGACAAAGAGAGAAAATTAGAAAGGATAAACCTTATGCTAATAGAGTCAGGGGAAAAACAGCATTATTGTTTTGTAGAACGTGTTTCCGCATTGCTGTTCGATCAGACCAAAAAATGTTGCACAAAGCACTACTGCATGATGTGCTTAACAGGTTTCACACGAGCGGATTTGCTCGAGGATCATAAATATTGTAAAGGTGTAAATGGAAGGCCAACAAGGATCGTGATGCCGGAAGAAGGGAAAAACATCCTTTCATTCAAAAATCATCACAAACAGTTAAAAGCGCCATTTGTTATTTATGCAGACTTTGAAGCTTTGGTCAAAAAGATTCCAGGCTGTTCACGCGGTCCAGAGAGCAAACAAAAAAGCTACACTGAGAAGACAGAATGGCACGAAGCAAGCGGCTATTCATATATGGTTATGAGAAGCGACGGCGAACTTACAGGTCAAAAAGTCTTCAGGGGTGAAAATGCTGTGGGAGCGTGTCTTAGTGATATTCTGCAGGAAGAGGAGACAATAAGAGAGAGTTTGGTCACACCAAAACAAGTTGTGATGACAGCAGAAGACTGGCAAAAATTCAAAACCGCAAAAGATTGCCATATATGTTTCAAAAGTTTGAAAAAAGACCAATTCCTTGATTCATTGCCAGTTTGGAACAATGAAATGTATAGCGGGCAAAGTCATAAAAAATGTTTTTATACAGCGCAGAAAGAATTAGATTTCATAAGACTAAAAAGAATAAAAGACATAAAAGACAAAAATGATCAATGGATTGCAAAAAATCAGGAAACGTGTTTGTTCTGTGCAGAGCCGCTGCTTCAGAAAAACTTCAGAGACGCGGTGAAAGACCATTGTCGCATCTCTGGCAGGTTGCGCGGTGCAGCACACAACGAATGCAATTTTAAACTGCGAATAAAGCCCAAAACGGTTCCAATTCCTGTCGTATTTCACAATCTCAGAGGATATGATGCGCATCATCTTATGCAAGCGATGTCTGAACAGCAGAAAGAAGTCCGATGCATTGCAAAACACATGGAGAAATACATCACATTTTCAATGGGGAATCTTCATTTCATAGACAGCTTGAATTTTCTCCTTGGAAGCCTTGATTCACTTGTAAGAGCGACACCAAAGGAATCGTTGAAAATAACATCGAGCATTGCAAACGGCAGCGAACTGCTTTTCAAAAAAGGGATCTATCCTTACGAGTACATGGACTCTTGGGACAGATTCAGTGAGACAAAGCTGCCAGACAAAGACAAGTTTTTCAGCAAGCTGAATGACGAGCACATCACAGACGAAGAGTACGCGCACGCGCAGAGGGTCTGGGAGGCTTTCGGATGCAAAACACTGGGCGACTATCACGACCTTTATGTGAAAACGAACGTCGCTCTGCTGGCAGATGTTTTCGAGAACTTCCGTAACCTGTGTGCAGAGAAGTATGGGTTGGATACAGCACATTATTACACGTCGCCAGGCTTGAACTGGGATGCGCTCCTGAAAATGACGGGAGTCGAGCTGGAGCTGTTCACAGACCTTGAAATGCAACTTTTCGTGGAAAGGGGAATACGGGGTGGAATTTCAATGGTAAGCAAAAGGTTTGCAAAGGCCAACAATCCTCAGCTTCCTGACTACGACCCCAGCGAACCGAAAAAAATATATCATCTATCTCGACGCAAACAACCTTTACGGATGGGCAATGTGCAAGCCCCTGCCGAAAAGGGATTTCAAATGGAAACGCGTTATGCCCACAGAGCTGGAAATCCTCAATAAAAAAGAGAACGCAAGAAATGGGTGGATTCTCGACGTTGATCTTGAATATCCCGCAGAACTGCACAAGGAGCACAACAGCTATCCATTGGCACCGGAAAAAAAGGAAGTAAAAAAAGAATAAAAGTCTGACTATCAGAAAGGTTTGATAAAAGACCTTGATATAAAAATTCCTCCAAGCAAAAAGCTGCTGCTGACACTCGAAGACAAAAAGAACTATGTGGTGCATCTTAGAAACCTTCAGTTCTATCTGAAGCAGGGCATGAAACTTAAGCGGGTGCACAGGGTTCTTTAATTCGAACAAGAGCGGTGGATGGAACCTTATATCATGATGAATACAGAGTTCAGAAAAAAGGCGAGAAGCGACTTTGAAAAGAATTTTTACAAGCTCATGAACAACTCGGTTTTCGGTAAAACGATGGAAAATCTGCGCAACCGTGTTGACATAAAAATCGTGCGAAGCGTTGAGGAAAATAAAATAAGGAAGCTGGTTGCAAGCCCTTTGTACTCCAGGTTTGCCGAATTCACAAACGACATGGCGGGGATCCACATGCACAAAAGCAAGCTGCTGCTGAACAAGCCAGTTTACACGGGCATGACGATCCTCGACAACAGCAAAATCCTGATGTACGACTTTTTCTATAACAAGCTTCGCAAACAATATGGCTCAAAGTGCGAACTCTTGTACACAGACACCGACAGCCTTCTGCTTGAGATTGAAACGGACGATGTTTACAAAGACATCGCAAGAAACAAAAACCTTTATGATACGAGTGATTATCCAAAGGAGCATGCGCTTCACTCAAACGTCAACAAAACGGTTTTAGGCAAGATGAAGGATAAATGTGCTGGAACGCTGATTTCAGAGTGCGTTTGTCTGAGGTCGAAAATGTATTCGATTTTGAAGGCGGACGAAAAAAATATCAAAAAAGCAAAGGGCGTAAAAAAGTGCGTGGTCAAGAAACAAATCAAGCATGAACAGTTCAAGGAAATAGAGAAACACAGAATGAATATTCTTTGATTCAAAACGCTGGATAGCGGACGATCGGATCCATACAAAAGCTTATGGGTTCGCAGAAGCTGCACTTGATTTTGAAGATGTTGATTTGGCAGAAGCTGCAGCATTTTTGGAAGATGTTGATTTGTCAGAATTTGTGGTTGAATGAACCCCAAGGACTCGGACAACATCGCGCGGATCCAAACCGCGCAAAAAGTCAATTAACAAAGGGTTGGCAAAAAAAGCTTCATCTTTCCGAGGCGTTTTTGTGTTAACAACCCAAAAATTTTGGTCAGGATCACATTTTTTTTCTTAAATTTGCCTTTGAAATAAACACACCGTTGCGTCCACTTCCAATTTTTCAAAATACATCTATTTCTTTAGATGGGCACCACTGTTCAAGTTTGCCGGCGGGAGAACGGTGTTTGGAGGGACAACCATGAGCTCTTCACGCACAAAGCCGCGCCCCGGACCGTCGTGCAAATAATAGAGAACGGGTTGATTAGGTTTGGAAAAAGACCTTTCAATGTTGAAAACTTTCAAGGACCAGATTGGATCTGTGGCTCTCTTCTTTCCCCCGCCTTCAAGCTCTCCTGGCAAGTAAAGATAGCGAACTTGGACAAGAGAGGGGAGGATTTTTTCATTCTTTCCAACAGGCCTTTTATAAGATGTCGATGGTTTGGAATAAACAGATTTTTCTTTGATAGCTTCCGCAGGTTTCTTGTCGATAAGGCTTGTCTTTTCGTTATTCAAAGCGGCAACAACGAGAGGAAGTCTTTTAACCCACGCCGTGGACCGTTGGCAAACGCATTTCAGCAGCATATTGGTGTCCGAACAAACGTTCAGCGAGGGTGCGGTTGAAACGTTCCACAATGGCCTGGTCGCGGTGAATCTCGGGGCGCCCGCGGCGAATAAAAGTTTTGTGTTTCTCCATGTCTTTCGTCACGGCGCCCATAAATTCGCGCCCTGGGTCAACCTGCAGCAGTTCTGGCCACTCCAAAGGTGAACGTTTATAAATTTTCTGAAAAGCCCGAGCAACCTCATCAGAATTTTTTGAAGTCAAGGGTTCAGCTTCTTTGAACCGGCTAGCCACATCGACGACGGTCAGCGCATATTTGAAAATTTTCCGGCCGCGGGGCAGTTTGTCGTGAGGCAAAAAAAGAAGGTCCGCCTGGTGGACCGCATTGGGCGTGGGAACATCAAATTTTGGTCTTGGAATGTGTCTCGGAGCGGGCAGCCAGACCTGCCACAGAGCTTGTTTGACCAACCACTTTTTTGCGGCGTCTTCAGACACCTTTGCGGCCTCGGATAATTTTTTAACAGCTGCGAGGCCTTTCCAATAGCCACCAGGGCAGTAGTATATCTTTGCGAGTTTGTCTTCCATAGTATAAAGGAGACAAAAAAAAGTTTAAAGGAACCGAAAAGCTGCATAGCCAAGAGCGAGAGCCCCGGCGCCAACGAACGCGAGTTCAGCATTTTTCTGCTGCCGGCTCGGCTGATAAAAATCAGAGAATTTGGGTTCTTTGGGAGGCGACATGCGTTCTTCAGGGTGTGTCTGGCCGTATAGTTTTAAGGCATAGTCAGTGTTAGTGAAGTTTTGCTTGGCTTCCTCTTTTATCTGTGCATTTGTTGCAATCCAGTCGAGAAGTTTGGTGCGGTCGCGCGCGTATTTTGCGTACGCAGCTTGGTACGCCTCGAGAGCTTTATCATGCCGCACTTTTTCTTCAAGCGCAGCATTGTCGTCGCCTCCAAAAGCCCTCGCGAGATAATTACCGCCGATGAAAGCCGCCGCATTCAGCACAGCTACGCCAACCACAATTGCGATACTTGCCATTTTTTTTTTCCTTTTTATTTTTTCAAAATGTTGGTCGAAAGGATTTTCAGGCGTTGGTCGGAAGGATTTTCTGGTCCTCCAGATATTTTTTGAGCGCAAGGCTCCCCGCCATCACAGCTGTAAACAATCCATAGTTTTCGAAGGAATTAGAAGGGTCAGCTGTAAAACTTTTCCTGAACGCTTTTTTGGCCACCCAGCCAATGCCCGCAGAGAGACCGACGAGGGTTGCGGCATCCATGACGATTTTGACGAGCTTCTTGTCAGACATGTTGGTTGTAGAAAGAGAGAAAATTATTTAATTGGAAATTTTTACCTGCAAGACACTTTCAATTTTTGATCAGCTCTTTCACATTTTCCAATTTCCTGATTAACTCTTCCTTTTCTTGAACATTTAGCACTTCCAAATTTTCCAAAAGTATTTTTAACGCCTTAATCACTTCTAACAATTTTTTCACATTTTCCTCATTTCGCTCGGCCAAAAGAATTTTTATCGCTTCACGAGCCACTTTTAACGCCTTTTCCACATTTTTCACCCTTTTTTCACATTTTCCTCATTTTCCTCATTTTCCTCATCTTCCTCATTTTCCTCATCTTCCTCAATTTCCTCCGCAGACATGAGATCAGGATTTTTGACAAGCCAAACGACAGTCTTAAAGCAACACTTTGTGAAATGCCACCAAAATAGGCCAAGGCCTGTTGTTGCTGCAGTGGTTATCGCAAACGGGGTGATTTTCGGCATTTTATATTCTGCAAAATATATTCAAATGGATTTTTTTAGTCCATATGGCGAATGCCTGTTTTGGGTTGCGGTGGAGATTCTTGCATCGCCTGTGGCACAGTTGGCCAAAAAAAGGCTTTGATGTCTTCACGCTTGATATAAACTGGTACAAGCGTTGCGGCAATTCCAATGACAGATATCCATTGGGTTGTGCTGAGCCAATTTCTGCCTTTGGATTCATCTGCAGCGGGCTCTGATGGCGCAGGCGCAGGCGCAGGAGGATCAGGTGCAGATTTTTTTTCATTCTCGTTTGCGATTTTCTCGAGAGCTTTTTTCTGTTCTTCGCGTTTCATCCGAGTTCTTTGAGCAACCAGTCTACCAGCGGCCACTCGCTTGGGATTTTTGGCGCGCTTTGTGTCCGGAGTTTGTGAAGTTTTTTGGCTTTCCTGTGGAATTTGCTTCTGTTCTTCAGCCATTGTATGGGAAATCAAAATATATGTTTAATAAAAAAAATTTTTGTGAGGAATTATTCAGCGATTGGTGAGGAAAGCTCAGCGGTTGGTGAGGAATGCTCAATTTCTTCCGCTTTTGCTTCGCGTTCCCAATCAATGTATTTTGAAATGATCAGCGCCGCGTCGGCTGTTGAGAGAAAATGTCCGCACTTGAGTGCAATGCGGCCAGCAAGTTTGGTGAGATCTTTCTTGATGAAATAGGAGTTTCTGAGTTCTTTTTGACAAGCTTCGATGTCTTTGATGTTTTTGACCATTCCGACCGCTTTTGTCACAAGAAAAATGAAGCTGTCGATCAAGCTGTCAGATGTCTTTGAGTCCTCAAAGGCCTCCAAACGTTTGATGTAATTCTGAACATCTTTGTCGGAGAGGCGCTTGACCTGATCGTGCGACAGTTGCACGCCGAGGGTTTCTTTGGATTTTCCTGCCGAAACCAGCACGGCCAGCTGCTCGCGAAGAGCAGGAATATCAGGCTGCAATGAAGAGACATTGCCGGGTGCGCTGGTTGGCTCAGCTTCAAGCAAGTTCAAAACGTCGGTCATCACGGCGTCGTCGAAATCAACATCGGTCATCACGACGTCTTCGAAAGCACTCATGTTTGTCTATATTGGTTTCTTTTTTTAATTGCGAACAAATTTTATTCCGAAAGGGTGCCGAAGTGCGAACACAAGGAAGGAAAACTTATGTTCCTTCAACCTCGAAACATATTCTTTGAACTCATCTCGAGAAAGATCGCCTCCGAATTCTTCAAAAACCGTTTTCAAAGTCTTCTGTGAGGGCGTATAGAAAAGCACAAGCGCAGCCACGTTTTCGCGGAAAGAAGCTGTGATGCTGGTCATCTTCTGCGTCAGCACCCACACCCTGAATCCCATATGGCGGGCGCTGAATGCGAGCTTGACCAGCGGACCTTCGCTTTCTCACATCTTTCGTGGCTGCGCAGTCATCGAGAATTATGAGCGTGTTGGTGCCCTCGTAAAGCCAGGTGATGAGCTTCAACCAGGGCTCAACTTGGTCTTGTTCACAAACGACAACCTCAAAACGCGGGTCATTTTCAGCGAAACGATGATAAGTCTTGTTATACACGAATGTCGGACAGATGAGCACGATGTAGTCGTACTTGCCGCGGAAAGGCCCGCAGAGCTGGTCCACCACAAACTGCGATTTGCCTGAATTTGTCGGGCCCACGATTAGAGCGTTGAACGGTATGTTGTTTGGATCCATTAGAAATGCACAGATTCTAATTGCTTTTCCAAAATATTCATTTGCGCGTCACTGATCACGAAAACGTGGCAGTTCACATTGCCTGAGCCGCTGAGCTTTCGCTCGAGCTCGAGCTGAACCCCATCTTGTGTGTTCACGAGGCGAGCGCCGCTGCCGTGCATTGTGTGAGCCGCCATTGGACGCAAATCGATCAGAAGACCGAACTTGTCTTCGCTCCAGAACTTTTTCAGATTCATGTTCTGTGTTTTGTTTTTTGCCTTGCCAAAGAATCTGACAACTTCGCCCCAAATATCTTTTCCTTCGATGCCGTTGTTGTAGAGCCTGTTGGGCGAGCCATTCACCGTAACAGCGACTTTCGTCAGATCTGGGTTAATGAACTTTTCCGAATCCCTGGTCCCGGCTGTGTATGGCTCAATGAAGAGAAGAAGAATTCCTTTCATGGATTTTCTCTGAGGGTTCACTCTGAGGTTAATCCTTGAGTCAGCGTTTTTTGCAAATGTGACCACCTGTTCCCGCACCACGTGGTCGTATAAGAACTCCTTTCCCGAGGCGTAAACACTGCTTGCCTCGTCCGCCAAGGTCTTGCTTCTTATCATTTCGTACTCAAGCTGGATGTTTGTCAGCTTGTATTTCAGTTTATCCGGATCAGAGCCTTTGACAACCTGCGAGGCCGGCGCAAGTTTCAACTCAAAAACGAGGTTGTGAAAGAGCGCTTGGGGATAAAAGACTCCGTGGTCGGCCAGTATCTGGTGGTCCAGTCGGATCCGGTATTTTGTTCCGAAAACTTCGGCTAGCGCGTTTTCCGCGTCAACGCCTGAGGTTTTTTTATTGTCAGAATTTGAGCGGATCTTGCAGAGGTCTTCGCTTTGAAGTCCATCGAGCAGCATGTTGTCCCGCTCCTCCTGCGAGAGGAAAGGGTCCTCCAAGATCTTGTAGATGTCATAATTCACCGTGTGCTGCAGTGTCTCTCCAGCGTACTTCACAACCATCTTGTCAACAAGAGCCCGCGTGACGTTTTGAACGAGGAAGTTGTCCGGGTCACCTCCAGAAAGATCGATGTTGAATAGCAGTCCGAGAGAGCCTGGTACGAGGACCTCGTGCTCATTCAGTTTGGGCACGAAAATATTCAGGAGCTCGCCAGGGTTGGCTTCGCTTCGATCAAAGGTGATGCGCTTGACCGTGCGCTCGGCTTTCATCGCGCCGGGTGTTTTTTCGCTGTGTGTTGGACGAAGGTTTGCTTGCACCGACATTTCATATAAACAGAAAAATTTTTTTTATTCAATAGACAATGGCGGAAGGTGGCTTTGGCGAGAGAGACCCTCTCATGGAACACACAGACGATCGTGACGACGACGACAACGACGACGACGATCGTGACGATGCACACAGGACAATGCCTTTTGGTGAGCCTGGTGGGTCATCAACACCCGGACCAAGTGGCGAAGAATTTCCAATGAGAACAACAACGATGAATAGGCCACCTGAACGCGGCGGCACTGCGGAAACCTCTTTCATTGAAAGACGCCCTCCAGGGATGCGGGTTTTTAACCCTGATTCTGTTAAAATTGATCTTGCGAACCAAACCTTGATGGAAACGCACACTCAATATGGGAAAGATGGTAACTTTTTAACACTTGAGGTCTCAAAAAAAAGATACCCTGGAAGAGTTGTTGTTATTGGGCCAAAAGGTGGTGAGACACCTCTCTTTCTTCCGGACGGAAAAACATTAAACCCAAAATTACCAAAATCAGTTCTGAAAACACTTGGACTAGAGAGGGTGGCATTAATTCAAGAAAAAGATAAAGAAATCGAAGAAATTGACAAAGATATCCAAATGAACCAAGAAATCGCCAATGACGAAAATGAGCAACCTGCTGTAAGAGAGCAAGCGCGTGAAAAGATTCGGGTAAGGACAGAACAGCGAAATGCACTTGAAAACGAAAGGGAGCGCCTTGAAGAAGGGATGCCGCTGCGTGAGCGCGTAAAAGAGATCTTCAAGAAATACGGCGTGACCGTCACGGCTGTTCTTCTTGCTGCTGGTGTTACGATTGGCGCTGTCGTAAGCACAATCAACAACTCACTGAAAGCCACTGCCAAAGGACTCGGAAATGGTTTGAAAGAGCTCGGAAAAAAACTTGCTGGAATCCTCCCAGGGTTAATTGGCTCGATTGTTTCTTTTCTTTTCAAAGCTGCTGGGGAGGTCGCCTCTTCTCTGGCGGAGCACGTCTGGCTTCTGATTTTGGCTGTGGTTGCGTTTCTGGTCGAGGATTTCAAAAAACGCCGTTAACGCAATGCGAAGAATGCCAACCCCGCAACTGCAACCGCGCCAACAGTGGAAGCTATTTTGTTGTTGAGATGGCTGTCTGAGCCAGCCGCGGGTGTTGGTTCTTCTGTTTTGCACTTCTTCTGTGCCAGCATGTTTTGGATCTTTTCTGCTTTCAGCTGTGGCTGCTTCGTGAATAGGATTGGAAGGGTGACTGTTTGGCCGGTCAATTTTCGATCTCTCACCATCCATGTGCTGAATCCCAACTTTTCTCGTGCTCGTGTTAACCTCGTTGTTTATCCCCAGTTTCATGCCTTGCACCGCTTGTTTCAACTGGTTGTTATATCCAACCGTGCTTTCTGTGTTGATCACCATATTCCCTGGCATTAACCAAGCCCCCGGGCACACAGCCAGGTTGAGCCTCACCTTGGCTTCATCCACCACCAGCTCTAGACGCTGCACGCTTTTCGCCAGGTCGGGCTGGCTCACTGCATTTTCCACCAAGACGTTGAACTCGCTCTGGGCTTCTTTTGCTCTGCCTCCCGCCCCCAGAATGCTGCTGCGGACGTTTACTTGCGCACCCAAGGTGCAATAAACAAATGCTTCAATCGACTGGTTAATTCGTGACAAACCTGCCTGGGTCAAACTTGCTGTGGTTTTGGGTGCAAACCAGCTGAATTGCTCTACCGCGGCGTCGTTTCTGATGAAACAAATTGAAATTCCTTTTTCAGAAGCCCTTGGGTCCTCGTCATCGAATTTCGCTTTTTCTTACGGATAGGACACGTTTCGGATGAAAGGGTCGCGGCAATAAATATAAACGCTCCCCAACCCGTGATTCGGGCCGTTCGTGTAGCGAAAATCTGTTGACGGGTCAACACCGAACTCTGTGCACAATCTTTCCCGCGAAGCTTCGTCGAAATGATTGTCGAACTGACTCCATGTTTGATCGCCAGGCAGTGCGCCAACGCTTTGTATTCCTCCGAGCTGAAAGAGGATTCGGCGAACTGTAAAATGCACGTGAAAGATGTAAAAAGCTCGCACCTGCGGCGGCAGCATTGTGCTGTCAAATACTTCTCTTGAGATTCCGCAGCCTGCCGTCGCACACCACACTTCGAAATTCAGCTGCTGGTCCCAAAAAGACAGATTTGGACCAGACAACCATTTTTTCGCGGGCTTTGACGTTTCGAATTTAAGTTGTTCTTTTTGGAAAACCTCTCTGAACTTTGTTGTAAAAAACTGGTTTGGGGAGACATAAATTTTGATTGCTTTGTTGAATATTTTTTCAAACTCGGCCCCGCTTCTTCGAATGGAACTGCTGGAACAGCCTGTGAACTTTTTCTGGGCGGGGCGTCAGTTGGAAAGGGAAACCGTCAAAGGCTCCGCCAACCAAACCCAGCGCTTTTTTCATTCCTGCGCTCCAATATTCTGAATCTGAACCGAATACGCTTTTCAGACTGCCGGGCCCCTCTTTCCAGAATATTTCGGCTGTTGCCGTGTTGTCCGGCGCAAAAAATACCTGGGCTTCAAATTGACTTTTGTCTGCCCTTGGAAACCGTGCAGAAAAAGCTGCCCACGCCTTGATTTGTGCGAGCTTCGCATTGGCGGACTGCGCTATTTTTCCTAGATATCCAAACATTGCTGATATTTTTCCCTGTTATTTTTCAATTGAAAATTTGCACGGAACAAAATAAAATGGTTGTGCTTACTATTTCTACGTCTTCTAATCCATCTTCTGTCTATTTTGACAACCCGATTCCAAAGGCTGATTTTGTTAGGCTGTTGTCTTGTTCACTTCCGAATTCGTGGCATAATTTGTTCTGTTCCCATAACATTCCTCAGAGAGCATTACACTCTTGAAAGTATGGCTAAATATATAGAAGATGCTTTCGCTAAATTCAATGTGAAACTTCCCACTCAAATCAATACACCTGCTGGTGCAATGCTTATTGACAACTTTGGTGATAAAAAAATTACTCTTGACAAAGACTTAGCCAATTTTCTTGGCACTTCCCGCGTTTTGTTTTTTAGAACTTTCGTTAAACGGCTTCGAGTTCCGTCAAGTTACTTTGTTCATTGCGACTTGGTTGACCCCAATCAGAATTTGGTCAATGGCAAAACATCAACCCTTCTTGCAAAGTTTGACATCCGAGGGGAAGCTTTCCAAAAAATCAACTACAAGGGCGAACAGATGCCCTTTCGTGACGCTGCTTCGTCTGACAATTATGTCAACAGCGTCACGCTTTCAGTAAAAGACGTGGACGGTGAGCTTTTTGACTTCCAAGATCACCCCCTTGAATTCGAATTGCAAATCATTTGAAAAAATATAATCTGCTGTTATACCATGTCTTCGTCAAATGTCTTGCCGAGTGCTCCGCCTATTTATCCTGAGCTACCCCCACTGGAAAGAACCGAAAATTTCCGACTTAGTGAGATCAGCAAAATTGAAAAAGAAATCACCGATGAGGTTGAACACCGAAGAGTTGTATTGAAAAAATACACGAAAGCCCGGAAAGTGATTCACTATTCCGCGGTGTCTCTCGGCGTTGGAAGTGCATTGCTTTCTTCTGGTGCCGTTGCATCTTCACTCACAGGCGTCGGAATTGTTGTCGGTGCGCCTGTCGCCGGAATTGCCACCCTCCTTGGGTTTGCATCAACAGGTCTTGCTGCTGTAAACAGAAAGCTTGAAAGGAAAGTGAAAAAGCCCACGAAAATTCAAGCTTTGGCTCAAGCACGGCAATGTTTCCGACGCTGAATTTAAAATGATCTCTGGTGAAATGGAAAAATATCGTGAATTAAAAGAGAGACTTCGGGATAACTTCGCGGAAAAACCGGTCGATTCTCCGAATATTGAAACGATAAAAAACAGGTTCGCCTCAAACTTCGGAAAGAGTTTCTGAAAAAAATGTCGGCGTCCAACGCAAATTTGAACTAAACTTTGAATCGAAAAAAAGAAAAATCTATCTGAGTGTAATTAAAAAGTAGATGCGTGACGTTGTGTGATGTTGTCACGCGTGACGTTGTGTGATGTGTCACGCGTGGCATTGCGTGACAGGTCACATAAAGGAACAAAACCCTTGTCGGGGGGTGCTCGGTGGCTTTTTGTTGATGGCCCCGGCCAGGACTTTCGCGCCGCTGAGAAGGCGGCTGTCAATTCCCATTTTACCTCTGGGAGCGAGGTTTGAAATCCCTCGGGGGGATTTCTGAGCACCCCCTGTTACCAGTAGGGCCCAGGCGGGCTCACCCTAGGGTTATGTCCCACTGGAAGGACTTCCCCTGTACCCGGTGACTCACCATCTGTACATGCCGTTTAACAGGATTCAGAGAGTGGCCAACTCTCACCTCCCAAGGCATCATCAGAATTTGTGACTATACAAATGGAATGGAAATATGTTTCCTTCACACCGCTCGCTTGGCGGGTCACGCTCTTTTGCTTCTGGTTGCTGAAATTTTCTTTTTTCGCTCTCGTTTTGTTTGTCTCACTTTCGCTTCCCTCGCTTGGTCAAAAGGGTTTGTTGTTTCGCTTGGCTGGTTTGTTGTTTCGCCATGCGGGTTTGTCCGCCGCTTGGCTTGGGTCGCGCTCTTTTGTTTGGCTCACATTCGCTCGCTTGGTTGGTTTGTTGTTTCGCTTGGCTTGGCTTGGCGGGTTTGTCCGCCGCTTGGCACTGGGCACACATTCGCTCGCTTGGTTGGTTTGTTGTTTCGCTTGGCTTGGCTTGGCTTGGCTTGACTGGTTTGTCCGCCGCTTGGTTGGTTTGTTGTTTCGCTTGGCTGGCTTGGCTGGTTTGTCCGCCGCTTGGCACACACAAGCTACCAACCCGCTGCCACCCCCCTGCCACCCCTGCCACCCCCTGCCACCCCCAACCACCCTCACCACCCCCGGCCACCACCCCCCTGCCACTCCTGCCACCAGCTGTGCTAGAACCACCCTCTTTTTTGTGTGTGCACCGCGAAAAGTGCTGTGTAAACAAACAACTTGTCGATGTTTCATTTCAGCGCGGATGTATGTCTGACCAAAAATGTCCTTCTATTCGTTAAGTTGTGAGTTTTCAGCGAAAAATTCTTTTCTCTTAACGGAAAACTAACGGTTTACGTGCTTTGAACTAATTAAAAACACTGAAACGATACAAGATTCGTGTAACGCCACCGTGTCTATTAGATAGATAGATAGATAATCTTTATTTACCCACGGACAATTCATCAGCTATAAATAATAAAAACATTTAAAATATATCAGTATCAACATGCATTAAATGGGTAAAATATTCACACAGGCGACGTCAGATCCGAAGTTATTTCGACTTTAGCCGAAAACTACGCATTTTTTCTGTTGGAAAACTTTTGCCACTTATTGCTGCCGCAGCGAGTGAGCATGAAGTGAACGAGCGAGGCAGCTCTCTAATCGGCATAAGATTACATTATGCCAGTTTTGGAAGAAGGGCTGACGTCACGATTCTATTGTTCTGCCAAAAATACTAAAAAATCGCAAAAAATAATCGCGAAAAAAATATGGGCTCAAAGAAAAGCTTTGTTCCAGGTTCCATCTTTAAATATGCGGAACTTTCAAAGTCTCATTACAAGCCTTCACTCTCGAACGTTCCTTGTGCGAGAGTTGTGGCACGTTTGGCAAAGGGAATCGGTGAAATCCGTGTCATTTTGAATAAACGATCGGTCCCTAGAGTTAAGGAGTTATGCAAATATCGGCTTCGTTGTCGGACTATTTTTGTCGGCTCTTTCTAACCAATGGTTTATTTGTCGTTCAGCTTGAATTTTGGTTTCTTGTACCTTTCTTTGGTTTCTTGTACCTTTCTTTGGTCAAGTCCAAATTTTACGTTTCGTTCTTGATCGATCGGCTGATTGCCGGAGGGAAAGAACATAGTAACACGTGCATTCCGGGCTCGGCATCCCAGACATCTGTTATGCTTGAAAACAAGTCGGTGATTTGAACTTATTTTGTTTTGGATTTTTGAAAACTGAAAGAAACAAAAACTATCCGGATATTCGCTGGGTAAAAATGCCTTTTAAATATAAATGTATAAATGTATAAATTCTTGGATTTAGAGGAGGTCACGAAAGCACGACAAAAACGCTGCTGTCGAAAGTTGTCCGTAAAACCTTGGGTTCTTACAACCTCGTTTAATCGCTTGTATTTTGGGGTGACTCCTTGTGATCGACCGTTTGAAATCCGGCCCTTCTGGCGATGCGAGTTTCGATTTACTGTAGAAGCTGTCTTGTGATAGTTTCTTTCATGCACACAACATGCAAATTTATGTAATCATTGCGCTGTTATTAACGAAAGGAAGAAAGTGTTCAACTTTGCTAGTGTCTTTATTTTAGATTTTTGATGATGCTTTAACTCAAGTTTTGTATTTGTAATGCAGTAATAAATTTTATCGGTTTCGATTTAAAAGCAATTTTGAGTTCGCTCGGCCGCTCATACACAAGCCTGAAAAACATAACAACGTGCAAATTCAACGTACTGTCTGTCAAAATATCCCATGAGGCGCTTTACGCAAGCGCTTTTTCCTGTCTTTATTTTCAATTTTGAGATTGCTTTCATTAACGTTTCGTATTGGTGACCAACGCAATAAAGTCTAACAGGTTCGATTCATGTTTGCTCGCACGTATTAAAGGAGCTACATCACGGAAACTCATCTTGAATAAACTGGCAAGTTTTTTCAAGTTTGTCGTTTTTAATCGGTCTATATCGTTGTCATTCGAAACAATCTTTGTATAATTTCAGCATTTTATTATCCCGTTGGTGTTTTTCGGCATTAGGAAACTCTTACTTTCAGATTTCCTTCAATTTGAAAGTAAATGGGAAAATGACTTCAAATGCCGCGACACTGCTCCTTTAAATTCAATGCGCTGTCTGTCAGCTCAAATGCAAAATGAAAAATTTATCGCAAGTTACTATAAGCAAACCTAAAGTTGCGAACAAAACATCAATTGCTCGACTAAATCTTCGAACTTTTGTTGAATAACCAGTGAAAACACTCTCGAGAAATTTTATCTTTTTCACGAGATAATTTTCCCGTAATTTATGCCAAAAATTTCCGCTACATACAACTTATTCATAAATGGCGGACGCGCGCAGAAAAACTGGTAGCTAGACATGAAAACGAGGCGTTTTAGGAAAAACAATATAATTTGGTTTTATCAACTGAGTTGATAATGTGAATTGGCCACCGTAAAGAGATTCAAGACCTGCGTTTCGAGCGTTAGCCCTTCGCTCGACGAAGGGCTAACGCTCGAAACGTCAGCTCTTGAATCTCTTTACGGTGGCCAATTCACATTATCAACCCAGCTGATAAAACCAAATTATATTGTTATACTTCCCACCGACGCAGCACCCCAGTTTCTTTTGAAACCTACCCCCTCTATTCATTAGGATAAACAACTTTCGTTTCACAAGCGTTTCAGAAGGAAATTTGCGTGTTTCATAGTTTAGAACCTATTTTTTTGTCGAATGACGCGTTTAGAGTGTTTTTCGTGATCAATTACTCAATGAGAGTTTGAAGTCAAATATCTGTTGTTTTGTGACCGGTTGTACACATAAGGGAACTGTTGATCCGAAGGGAAGAGAGCTGAATTTTTTTGGTTTCCTCGCATCTTCGACAGGAATGGCTAGCGAAACTATGGTGAGACGTTGGCCCTCATTTCAAGGTTACAGAGGCTGCAAAGCTATGCTCTTTGCATTTTGCGAACGTAGCTTTTTGCTACAAGGTGCTTCAGTTGTTCCTAGTGTTGGTGGATGGCGCTTTTGAGGAGAAGTTCTCCAAGGAAACCTCGAGAACCAAGCTCCTTTACACAAAGCCATTTTTGCCTCCGATCCTTTCTTCATATCAGTAGGGTAAAAATACATAGAGCATACCTTTGTAGCCTCTGTAAGCTTGAAATGCGGGCCAACATTTCGCTGTATTTTCGCAAGCCATTCCTGTCAAAGAAGTGAGGCCTTCGGGGAAACCAAACACTCCAACTCTACGAACTCTATTCCCTTCCGGATCAACAGTTCCCATCCGTGTACAACCGGTAACACAACAACAGATATTTGACTTAAAACTCATATTGAGCTCACTAATTTCGAAAATGATCACGAAAACGCTCTAAACGCCCCGGTTGGCTTAAAAAAAAAGCTTCTAAACTATGAAACACACAAAATTCCTTCTGAAACGCGAATTGGGTTCGCTCCGACGAGGGCTAACGCTCGAAACGTCAGCAACTGAATCTCTTTACGGTGGCCAATTGACATTATCAACCCAGTTGATAAAACCAAATTATATTGTTATACTTCCCACCGACGCAGCACCACAGTTTCTTTAGAAACTTACCCCCCTCCCCTGAAACGAAAGTTGTTTATCCTAAAACGCCTCGTTTCCATGTCTATTGCCAGGTTTTCCGCGCGCGCTCGCCATTTATGAATAAGGAGACGAGAGTGGTAACTTACCTCTGAGCGGTACTGTGCATGATCTCACAGCAATTACAACATATTTTTGTAGTCTATATATATATTATTTCAACAGCAAAATGTTCCTGTTAGAACCTTGACAGTTTGTAATAAAACATCCACTGTTTAGCAGGGTAAATGATGACACTGCATGATACTTTATAGTTGATTTTAGAACATATTTTGTAGTCTTATTCATTTCAATATGTTTCAACATGAAAATGTTGCTGTTAAAACCTTAACAGTTTGTGATAAAATTAACTGCTAGGCAGGGTGATAGCACTGCAATTTCAAATTCATGATTATAGTTTGTAGTTTTACAACATTGATAGTTACTGTTAAGAGGCATCATTTATATCAATAGCGAAATGTTGATCTTACAATGTTAATAGCTGACAACAAACGCTTGTTTTATAGTTTTATTAAAGAGCTTTTTTCTGTACTGTCCTTTGCAGAATGTTGATACTTGGGGGGCCGTTCAAATTTTTATGGAAGACGGGTGGTATAAGATGGGGAGCTTGACAGTAAATGTGCCTTACGCTCCAAATGTGACTTTGAATTAGCATAGTTGTAAGAATGGAATCTCACATCTCTTCATTGTTCCAAGCAGACAAATAGTACAGTTCATAATGTTACTGCTAGCACAGTTATTTCGTCCTCCCCTTTGCATTTTTACCATTTAGGTATACTAGTTATTCAAATGTTGCAATAAATGGTTGTTGGTTGTAAAAAACATTAAAAAGAAAAAAAGTTAAAACATTTTTGAACATTTAATAAAAGAATTAAATTAAAGTTTAATTCTTTTAACCCCTCAAAACTGTAGTAAGCCACCTTAAGTTAGACCAGTTTGCAATAAAAATATCGAAGATACCATAACAGGATTTATAATTGAAAGGCTCAGTGGAAAAAGTGCCTTAGCGATTTTTTGGCTAAAATGGGCATTGCCGAAACAGCTACAAATCTCGCATGCTGGTTTGTTTTTGTCTAAAACACTGCTCTATGTTTATTTTTGCTGGTTCTACTTCGTTTTCGAGATATAACGCGCAGTTTTTGCTAAATATCTCTAGTGCCCAGGCCCTTTTTAACTAGCGAGAAATTATTATTGACGTTTAATAGCCGCATACCAGCACAGGTCCTAAACATGAATAATAAAGTCAATGACCAGTGTCTATATATAAGAGAAATAGAAATCTACCTGAGCGAACGTCTTGGGATCAGCAGAAACAAAAAAACAACAATAATAAAGCATTATCGTTTGTCACAAAATGTGTAGTTGCTTGAGATTTTACATTGCTGAAATGTTCTGGCAGAACGGAAGCCTACTCTGGGACCTTGAGTCACCGTAGCTTTGAGCGACTTTGGGCGATTTAAGGCAACTTAAGCAAAATTAGCCAGACAAACATGGCGATTTAAGGCGACGTAAGGCCACCTGAGGCAATTTTTGGCAACTAAAATTACTACATTGTGGAGGGATTTCACCAGCCATATTGCAGGCTAATCTCACTTGGACTAATAAGAATAAGGAGACATGATTGATGGAGACATGACATGATTATCTAGCCCATTTAACGGCTATATTGGATTTTTGGTTGAGTGAGAATAAAATTTACTTAGAGCATAACCAAAATTTAAAGTTTTATAAAATCCAATCTAGTTTAAATGGGCCTTTGAAGCCTACAGCATAATGAACTTAAGACCAAAAGTGATAGCCATCAATGGTTGAAGTTAAATTGCACTATTTATTAATATCAATGAGAAAAATCAACCATAAATTTAAACCAGTTACAATTCTGATACGCAGTGCCTCAATTGACTACCAATAACAATGGTTCTCATATAAATTACTCATGCCAAATGAATTAAATCCAACACCAGACACTAATCCTCACAAATTGTAATAATCAGACAGTCACAATATCATCATCAACTGCAGCAGCAACTGAAAGATGGTGATACGACTCCAAGCTGCGTGCAGCTATAATATAAATGATAACAACTAAAGTTTATTAAATCATATTTCACTTAGGCTATTTGTTTTTAATTTCTTGGAAAGTACAAAAAAGATTATATTTTCAAAATAATATCTTAGGTCGCGTCCAAATACAATAAAAAGGTGTTTTAATGTCTCAATAATATTTTTTTAAATACGGTACCTTCTGTTCCGTGGCAAAATATGTTCAGAGCTGAGCAGTACAAGTCATTTTTGGATCAGGTCCGGTCATGTCGATCCCCCCGTAACCACTATTTCCAAACGCTACCACATGGCGCTCAAAATTTCCATTTTAAAAACTGACATGTTTAAGAATTACAAGACCAATTTTATGGATCTTTGCTGTTGCGAATGAAAATTCAACACCAGCGACTAAATACAGGAATTGTACCGAGCTCCAAATGCACTGGGACCTACTATGGTTAGCTCCCAGGGCCCCTTGTTACTATTGTTTGTTTATCATTTTTTCAGCCAATATTGTACACCCCCTCCGGTTAGCCTACTGTAGCACTATAAATTTTTAAAAATTTTGAAGGGTGTAATTTGCAGGTCGCAGGTCGCAGGTCGCAGATTGCAGGTCGCAGGTGAAGTAATAATAAAAATAATAATAACAATAATTATAATAAAATAATTATAATAATTACTAGTAGTAATCAAAGATTAGTGATGCGTTCGACGTCTTCGATTCACTTGGCTTCATTTTGACTTGCTTCCCAAAATTCAATCTTTCTTTAATGCTGAAATCAACATTTTTAAATATCAGCATGAAACTCTTAACATAACTGTAGTTGATGAACATAATTCTTCCGATTTATTCATAAAAATACAATGGTTGGAGTCTTTTGCATTGCGCGACACCGCTATTTACGAATAACAAAGTTGTAGTCAGTGTATTTAAAACCGGAGACGGTGGAACTGATTAATTGCCAGCCAAAACATTAAAAAATCGGCAAGTAGCAGCAGTAGCCAAATAACCACAAACCTGAAGACGAGAATGACAAAATAATATCATTTCTTTGTCGCCCAACAAATGTAAACAAATCAAAGCAGAAAACGGCCGGAACACATGCAGGCTAAAATGCAAACATTAAATTCATGATTACAAAGACTGTCACGGCGCCGATTGAAGTCTGCTGTTATATATTCGCACCAGAAGTTGTACAATCTTCGCTACAAGGTTCTTCTTGGATAACAATAAGGCTGATTTGAACAGTAGAGCGTCACAACTCTGTACGCGGCAGAAGTTGAATTTCCAAACACACAAAGACAAGGGTGCTCCTGGCACACCAGAACCACCCTCGTCTTTGTGTGTGGTTGCGTGGTTGCTGAGCGGTTGCTAAGTGGTGGCGGGGTGGAGGGGAGGGGTGGCAGGGGTTGGCAGGGGGTTGGTAGCCCAGAATCTCAAAACATGTGTGCCAAACGCAAACACAAAACCGCCAAAGCGAGCGGTGTGCCACAAATAATATTCCCTGTTGAAGAAATGTATGCACTTGTTTATACACAATTGTGTGCCATAATTATATTCCATTTGAAGAAATATCAGCTCAAGTATATACGAAAACATGGCTGTACTAAACGAATTTGGCAAGATTTCCGCACAGCCCCATACATTATGCATGCAGTTCTTTGTTTATTGAAGACAATAACTGGAACAATAGAGACCCTTTGGGACTTACGCTCTTTGTTTGAGTCATTTCTTTGTTCGACTAACTTTTGATTTTTTTTCCAAGTCCAAAATAGTTTTAAACTTAGAAAAATTTAACGAAATTTGTCTGGAATAGCGTGAAAAATAGGTTAAATAAATTTTTCAAATTTAGCGTCTAAAATAAGGAAAATCAAAAGGAAAAGTTAAATTTTTGGGCGATGTCACGATGTATTAAAATTAAATACGCGAGTAGAAATGGTTTAAAATAGTGATTTAGGCCTTGGGGTTAGCTTTAAAATGTTGTTTGGGTCATCAAGTATTTTATTTAATGATACAAAATAAAGAATAAATGTTTTGCTTACCTTTCTCGTTGTATTTTGTCGTTGTTTTCCGTTGTTTTGATTACGTGAGTAGAGAATACAGGTCTAATTCCTTTAAGTCTTCGTAGTCAGAGCTCGCAGCGAAATGAATCCATCCACCATCAATCGATCAAACAGTCAGTCAGCAGATCACGAACAATGCATACACTGAGTACTTGGAACTCTTATACGTCCTTGCGGACTTCATAAAGATCGGCGATATGCTTGATTATGTTACCAAAAGGATCCTCTCCATAGTGCTTACGCCACAACCACTCCTTTAGGTAGCTTTCGAAGAGATCTTTGAATATTCCTCTACGGGGCATACTTCGTTTTATTCCCCACCATGTATTACAATGCTGTCTGGGACTACGAAGTTTAGGCTGTGGATAACTGTGAGGTGACTATAGCCCTTGCCATTGAGGCAATCGTAAGCTTTCCACGTGTCGCTCATCCTGCGTGTTCCAGGCAATATTTGAGCGCGAATGGTGGGTAAGAGAGTATCTTTATCCTTGCTCTCAACGAAATAGTATTATTACAGGCTTCTCGAGGACACTTTATTGAGGACTCGAGCAGATTGTGTTCCTTGTACCACTGTATGCACGGTCATGATCTGAGATTATGTAGAACAGCTTGAACAGATTTATGGACGTCAACGACATAGCAGTACACAGGAAACAGGAAACGACGAAAAATTGACGAAGAACGGACGAAACAAATAAACAGAAGATAACGTAGAAAAATGAAGCAAAATATAGGTTGATAATTTGTGGTTGCACTAGTGTATTCGGGAAAATGATCGAGAAGGTGAGAAATGCAAACACTTCTTTTTATTTGGCGAGGGAGCCAATGGAAATGAAATATTCTGCATGTTTTCATGCAGGGATAAGGAATTGTTAAATAACAGAATAAAGGATTGTAATGCAAATTTCTCTTTGTCTACAAAAGTAACGAAGAAATAAAATTTAATTTTAAACCACCAGTTTCCAACTGAACCTCGTGGTGTAGTGGTATAGATGATGGACTAGTAATCCGACAACGGTATTGACAGTAGGTATGGTGGCCTAGAGCTGCCATAAGGACTTTCGGTGTTTTTCCGTCTTTTCTTTTATATTATATTTCATTTTACTTATTTAGTTTATTTTATTTGATTTCATTCGCTTTATTTTATTTTATTTCATTTTCAAAAACAATTTATTACAGAAGTAAAATGAAATAAAAAAAACTGTTTGTCTAAAATGTAATTTAATTCAAAGTAAAGTCCAATGAAACCAAATGAAAGTAAAAGCAAATGAAAATTACAATAATTTAATTCAAAGTCAAGTCAAATGAAAACAAATGAAAGTAAAAGCAAATGAAAATTTTTACACCGTGGCCTAAAACTGCCATAGACCAAGATGCCTTGGGGCCGGATTTTACCCATAACAAAACAACATGGCGGACAGGAAAAAGAAGTCTTGGGCCACTTTTAAGAACGAGATGAAAGCAAGGAGGCGTAAAACTGGAGATGGCGGTGGGAGGAAAAACGAAAAAGGCAACATTCTTGAGAGACCAGAATTAGTAGTGCAAAGACTGAGCTCAGAAGTATCCGGGAAAGCCCAAAAATATACTCGAGTAGGGCCACGTGAGTTCGTGCGGTACGATGAGGAGGAACTCTCCATTGAAGGGATCAAAGCAGCTTGCGAAAAACATTTTTCACATTCATTAGAACGCAAGGGATTGTCATGTGATATTTTGGCTGGTGAGCAAGGGCCATCTTGTCACTCAATGAAGCACATTCCCGATTTCGAGGTGATCCACGTACGGTGTCTGACATTTGCAGACTGCAGACTGCAGACTGCAGACTGCAGACTGCAGATTGCAGACTGCAGACTATAGTTTTGTTTCCCAGTGATTTTAAATGAGAGCGTTTTTCTACGAAACCCTTGTACAATTTCGTGTAAAAACAAATGTTAGGCGGCGAAAACCGGAAGTGGGGTCGGATTTTTACGTTTGACCGCTGTCAAACTCTTCTAACCGACTGCAGGCCACTGACACTGACGTCATCAGCTAATTTCCCGCGCTCAGCTGACATCGCCTTGTGCCTTGAGCCTTGAATTATGGCGAGCGAGTCCAGGTGAGTTTTTCTACTTTCTTGAAAGTTATTGTTGTAGAATTATTACATTTAACCGACCAGTAAATGCCTAAACCACTCTAAATGTCTTCGGCTGAACAGAAGATTCCGTAAACATTACACCGAAGACAGAGCCAAAGAAGTGATGCAAATTACAATAGACAAATTTAAATCTTACTACCTGGGATTTTGCCTAACTCTTTTCCGAGGTTTCCTCACGACTTGGAACGTAAGAACGTTATTTAAACTGTTTTCGACATTTATGGTTTTTGAGCTCTTCCAACATTTTTTTATGATAAGCGTATTTTCATCATGGATGGTTATGCAAATTTTGTGTACTGTGAATTAAAAGTAACTACCGTAAGAATCTGATCATTTTAACATACTTTTTTTTAAGCTTTTCGCTACCATACTCATAATTAACAATATATATATCGGTTCCATTCAGAAATAGTGCTTTTTTCCTTAACTTTTTTGATCTGGTTTGAGTGCGTGAAAGCCGTGTGTCAAAGCTGTGTTCGCAATTCGCTGTCAAACGTAAAAATCCGACCCCACTTCCGGTTTTCGCCGCCTCGAACTTCCTAACATTTGTTTTTACACGAAATTGTACAAGGGTTTCGTAGAAAAACGCTCTCATTTAAAATCACTGGGAAACAAAACTATAGTCTGCAGTCTGCAAATGTCAGACACCGTCCACGTAAGATTTATCAAGTCATCCAGTTCACCAACTTGGCAGTTGGAAGAGGACAATGCATTGAATTCGAGTAGACAGCATTGCATCAGTGGACCTGTGACTCCTCCGCGACCAAGCCGCCAGAACCCAACAAACAAGGCAAGTTTTTTTTATTTCATTTTACTTCTGTAATAAATTGTTTTTGAAAATGAAATAAAATAAAATAAAGCGAATGAAATCAAATAAAATAAACTAAATAAGTAAAATGAAATATAATATAAAAGAAAAGACGGAAAAACACCGAAAATCCTTATGGCAGCTCTAGGCCACCATACAGTAGGTGAAGGCCGAGGGTTCGAGGCTTGCTGGGGTAAAAAAAAAAGAAGAAAAATTCGAGGGGAATCTGGACAGAGAAATGCAGAGTAGAAGAGAGGGAAATAAGAAGAAGAAAAGGGGAGAAAGGGGACGAGAAAGAGAGAGCAGACAAGACCATTTTTATTCAAACTGAAAGTACAATTAACGATGTATGTATTCAAATACTTGGGGGATATCTATTGTTTAAAAGACAATAAAGTGCATGCATAATTAAGTATTCAGCATGCATAATAAATGTATGGGGCTGTGCGGAAATTTTTCCGAAACAAATAACAAAACATGTTATGCCTGAAAATATGCCAATTGCACATCGCCATGAGGAAACAAATTACAAACATCTCATGCCGGAAAATATGCCAAATACACATCGGCCATGAGGAAACAAATAACAAAACATCTCATGCCGGAAAATATGCCAAATACACATCGGCCATGAGGAAACAAATAAAACAAAATGAAGACTGAAATAAGGGCCCACGCTGAAATAAGTTGAGAATACAAAGGGAAGCCAAGACAATAAGACAAGGGGAAACAAAATACCTCAAGTTGCTCGAGTTATACCCGTAAGTTGGTTCGGAACAGTCAGCTTCTCTCCTGGCGCCGTTGGCTGCACAACTTGCCCGGGCTTGAGCGATATGAAAAGGCATGCGAGTTAACTGTTGCCATAAACGGTGAGTTGTAGAGCGAAAGCCACAGTGCGAAGTACGGCATAGCGAAATAGTGAGTCTTGAAGCAAGGACAACAAGACGTGTACAGCGCACGAGTGTGCGAGAAAAGAGGGCGAGTCTATGGTTGATTCTCCTTATATTTTCTACTTGCACAATCCCATAATACATCGCTTCTACCCCGAAAAAATTTGATAAGCATTGTTTTAGATTTCCCTCGGGACATCTTCATGTCTCAGGAGAAATTGCAAACAATTATTATGCAAAATTTGGGGGGTAAAAGGTGTATTATGGGATTTGTGCAAGTAGAGAATAAGCTTAGGTGAGACCGCTGAGAATAGGTAATCAACCCACCGTAAGGAAAAAAGACTGGTATATTTACCTATAATGCTTTGCGCGCGAAAACCATAAAAGAGCGTATAAAAACAAAAAGAAACGTTGTAAGTCGTTAAAAATCCACAAGAGCAACGTTGTTAGTACAGGACAGCCGCCATCTTTTATCTTATGGTGGATTACATAAATGAGTAATCGATACGCCACAAAATTTTCGGGCTTTGATTACTCATCGATTACTCATTCATCATCGCCAATAATCAACGACTAATCAACTGATTAGCCATCGATTACTTATTGATTACCAATTGATGTCATTGATTATCGATTAGTTATGTCTGGTGTATTGGCAAGTCAAATCACGAATGACGAGTGAAATCAGTATACAGGGACATATTGTCTAATAACAGCTTTATTATATTTCTACCTAAAACTAGATTGAGTACTGTGTTACCTGTGTTGCACTCAGTTAGCTAAGCAGGGGACTACAACTCAGTGTGCGCTCATTATTTGTACTCCAATGAACCAAACTAGCTATAATTAGTCCATCAGAGTTTTTTTGCTTGTTGTCTGGTATCACAAATTTGTTTATTTTTGTAAGAAGGGTGAAATAAACATGCATCCACAATTAATGCAGCTAATGCACAGGTTTCCTGTTTTTTTTTAATAGCACTAAATGTTTCATCATTGATAACACAAAAAAACCTATACGCATAACCGGGTACAGTGTAAAAAATCGTATGTTATGCTGATTTCTAATCAATGCAACTAAGAAATCTCAGACATACATTAATGTTTGAGCTTGTTGCTTTCCATCAAAAAAGTAATTATACTCAATAAATACGAAACACCGGTATCGATCTTGCTGTATTTGGAATTCTATCAAAGGTTCGGCAACCTAACGATGTCGACAGTAAAACCAAGTCAAGCATCTATCAATTACCATTGTCGGATGTGCATGACATTGTAATTGTCGAAAGTGGTCAAACCCTAAAGCTAACAACTTTAACTACTTAAGGTTTTCGTTTAACTATTTTTCGTTTTCCTAGCAAAACTGACATTTTAACCATTGTGAATTATGTAAGTGGACGAAAGATGAAAGAGTTCTGGCAATGATTTTTTTTCATACACTTACGCTGACTGAACCATTTTGAAAGTTTCTAGCAATTATTAGAGGGTGTATTCTGCCAATTTGACAAATGTACATGAAAAGGAAACTTTCAAACTTTAAAAGCTTCAATAAGATGTGAAAAATTAAGTCTATTAACCTCGTAGAGACTTTTGTAAAATGAAATATACAGCTCTAAATTAAACGAGAAAGTTATTTGTCAACGTTACTGTGATAAAATTACAAAGACCGGAGACCCTTATTAAGCACTGTGAGTGACAACTTAATAACTATTCATTCCTATCAGCTCGCAGCAGATCACATACAAAGAGCCCTATGCTAATTTTAATATATTTGCTTACTAATGTCAAACATAACAAGGATTATCATTGACTTCACCCAACCATACAATTTAGATGCTGGTTTTACCGCATTATTTTATTAGCCAGTGTTAGTCAGTAGTCTGTGGAGGAGCCTGGTGTTTGAAGAGCACCAATCAGACCTTGAGCTGTGCTAAACAAGTTGATTGGAGAGCTACCATCAGTTATCAGGGTAGACTTCAGACCCAAAGACTGCAGCAGCTTCACCTGCAGCACAGCAACACAAACACGATTTACAGGAGTTGTATTAACTGAAGTCAACATGCATGTAAAGTAGTCAGTTAACCAACAAATGTCAGTTTGTATCTAAGGAAAAAAATAACAAGACACTTTTGCAGGTTGTAGCCTATCAGTATTAAGGTACAAACCTGCATCTCTGGTCCAGCTGTGGCTATTGCCTGAATAGTATCTGAACCAATAGAGGACACCATGTTCTTAAATTTGTCAGTCTCAATGGCCCCCATCTCTTTGGCCTTTGTTACATCCAGGACGTTCTGTTCTTGTTGGTATTTCAACTCTGCCTCCCTTGTTTTACTTAGACGCTGCAGTTCTGATTCCTTTTAAGAACAAACAAATCAAAATAACTCAAGACTACGTCTGTTTACATTGAACACCTGTAGTGCTGTTCAGAAGACATTCACTAAACAAGATCCCACACACACTATTCAATGAGAAGTTTTAACTTCATCTGTACTGCCATTAAAGTGCCTACGAAGCGAAATTGTTTTCTGTATAATTGAAAAATTTACCATTTGAAATACCCAATTCCAAAGTTTGAGAATTCTACGATGAAAATTGTCGATTTTACAAGCGCTGAAAGTTACACATTTTTGCCTTAAAATACCACGTGACATCATGGTGTGACGTCAGTTTGTTTGCAAAAGTTCGAACAAATATGGCCTACAGTAAGAAGGAACAGCGCAGAGAAGGACAGCATTGCGTTGCTGGGGTTCCAAATGATTTAAGCAGCTAAAGCAAATCATTCACGGAGGAGTAATAATGCTCTAGTATCCATCTGAGCCATTTCTTTGGGGAAAACAGGTACAATTTGGTCGGGGACATCTCGTTGATTGCAACATGTCGCGGTACTCCGCACATTTAAAGGCCTCGTGCGAAAGGAACGCTCTTCTGTGCTCGTTAGTTTTGATTTTGCGGATGAAAAGGAGCTATTCCCACCAGCTATAATGAGCACAGAAAAGGCAAGTAAGCTAAGAATGACTGTTGTGTATCATGTAAAGCACAGTCTTGTTTTTGCTCGTTTTCTTATGAAAATGAATGAACCGAAGTATTCTTGTTTCTCCTGTTAACTTAATCTGGAGTAAAACGAGTAGAAAATCGCACAGCTATAATATTCATGGTGGTCTAGTTGACTCTATCTATGCAGTGACTTCATGTTGTATAGGAAAACTGATCATGAAACAAGTGTCAGCAGGTTTTTAGGGGAGTAGAGTTCCTTGTGTTGTAAACACAGTCTTGTTTCATTGAACTGAGAACTGGCAAATTTAAAGATTGACATATTCATTGGCAATTTAGGAATTGCACGTCACATCTTTAAATTAAAGTTGTATTGACAGCAACCAGGCAATAAAGTATCTGGGAAACACAAACTGTCAACTTTATTCTTCACTTGCAGTTGCATTTTGTACTGCAGTCACTAATATCCTTATCCTGATGAATGCATCTAAGATCCAACAGTGTGGGTTATGTGTTTTGGAATTCACATTTCTTTTCCCTTTTCGGGTCAAAGTGCCATGCCTATAATTTAGCAGTTTAACATTGAGCTAAATTTGTTGTAGTTCTAGTTGGTACAATGTTACAAGTGGTTGGCCATACTGTACAACACATTTATTCGCAAAAACAGAGAGTAACCAACCAGCCCAGGAGTGGTCCAAAGAAAAAGTTTCACCATAAAATAATAATGAGTTACATGTCATTCAGTTCTCCAGGGAAGTTTTCTGGCCAGTCGACTTACCCTTTTCCACTTTTCATGTTCATTTACCTGATAGGCAAGGTCATAGCAATGGGTTTGATTGATTTTTCATGTGGATTCATTCCATTGGTTACACCAGGTACACAAATGAATAACTGAAGATATGATGTGTGTTTATCTCAGTCAGAATGCCTGTTGTATTTATCATTGACATGCAGTCAAAACTGACAATCAATAATTTAATTTTTTGATGGCCTCTTGATTGCCTATATGATCCTGGTGGCTTATCCATCCAAGAGTTTATCCTGGTTCCCTTAGGATGAAGCCACATTGCAGGGTAGCCCCCACCATTCAATTAGCCAGTGACCATTTAATATACACCTGGGCCCTGTTGTTCAAAGGCTGGATAACACTATCCACCGGATAAATCACTATCCAGTGGATAAATGTCCACGAAACAGAATAAGCTATCCAATGAATAGTAACATTTACCCCGTGGATACATTATTCAGCCTTTGAACAACTGGGGCCTGAGTGATGAGAGGCACTATGAGAATGTAAAGTGCCTTTCCAAAAACAACACAATACTCTGACTAGGGCACAAGCCCAGACCACTCGACCTGGAGCCCAGTGCCCTCAGTAATCATGAGACTGGAATGCCTCCTATAATTATTGATTGCATGTGTGGTTTGAATTGATATCCCACCCCATTGACCCTTGGCAGCAGGTGGAGTATCCAATGATAACATTCCAGATGAAACTGCAAGAAAAAAGAAAATAACACTGAACCACAACATCAACATCTAAATGGCATCAAATCTATGATGAACATTTTACCTAACTAAATGGTGAGCTGGTGGTGGTTTGTAAGGATATTGTTAAGTATGTATAATATTTTCAGGTTGAAATGGGGCCCTAGGCCCCATCTATATACTCGAGACAACCCTCCCCCCGAGTTACCCCAGGCAAGCTAACTTTTCACTAAAAGCTGAAAAGTTCCACCAACTGTTTATATGATCCTACCCAAGTTGTCTCGGAGGCAAGACAACTCAGGTAGGCGAGTTGCCTCGTCCCAGCAGGTAGGGTAACCCCTGGCAGGCGGGACAACTTCTTTTCATATAAACACTTTGGGTCACTGAATGCCACATACTCTCTGGATTTCAGGTTTTCAAGCAAAAAATTGCACCAATGAAATAGAATTTAACCCAAGGCCAACAGTGATTGAATAAACGAAAGAAATTCAAAGGAAGAAGGATAAAATACTTTATGAATACTCAAACAGGATCAAATTTAACTCGGCTGACAGGGACAATTTTTTCTCATATAAACACCAGGTAAAGTTGTCTCGGGGGTGGAGGGAGGAGGGTTATCTCGGGTACCAGAGACCATCTAACTGCTGAGGCCTTATCCTCATTATACTGGGGCTGGAGTATATATAAAATCTGAACAAGTCTTTAATCACACGACCGCTTTTCATTTTGGTGATGTAGCCTCAACGATGCATAACTTACACAAATAAGAAAAATTGGTCTTCACGGAACAGTATTTGCAACATGGGAAAGGGAGCAATATGTTTTCAAGGGTCAAAACCGTAGTTAATCAATTATTGTAAAAATATATATGCTGTAGACCTGTCTTATCAGACGATAGAACTCAAAAAGCCTTCAAAATTTCGATACACTGAGTGCTTCAACAGCAGTACAAGGTTCGATATTGCGAGAATTAATGCACATGAAGCCATAGCCATAAATGCTGTCAAAAGTATACAAACCAGGCGTTCACTGTAACTTCCCCCTCGCATCCTGCCCTGCTATACTGCCGGAGATAGGCCATTTTAATAAATCCTGTGAGCAGTGGTTCCTCCTCCAAGCTTCGTGTTCAATTTCGATGTCGGCCCAGTGGTTCGTCTTCGTATGGCATTATAATCATTATTTTGCTGCACAGAATCTTTCAATATCGTTCTCTTCTTCCTTCAGAATATCTTCTTTAGACCTCTTCGATAATTCCGAAAACTACTCGATTCAGAATAACACAATTTTAGATCTCTCTCTTGAAAAGTCTTTCAATATCAGTCACAGGAGACGAACAGCTGCAAACAAACTGACATCACAGGTTGGCTTTTCGTAATAAATTCGGACCCAGTCCTTTGGACACTTTTGAAGGCAGTTTAAGCCAACTTTCAGCGCTTATAAAATCGACAATTTTTATCGTAGAATTCTTAAACTTTGGAATTGTGTATTTCAAAAAGTGAACTTTTAAATTATGCAGAACAAAATTTCGCTTCATAGGCACTTTAATACAATTTAGAACATGTCTCAATAAACAGCTGTTTACATAGATTCGTCAAAGCTTGCTTCGCCGAAAGCACATGGTGTTGACGAAATACTCGAAGCTTGCTTCGTTGAAAGCACATCGTTCGGCACAATCGTTGTCCTTACTATCGCTCATTCGATTGGTTCTGATTGTTATCGACTGCCCACTTCGGATCAGGAAGAAATTACAGGTTATTGTCGATGACTATTACGCAGACAAAGTACGTCATGTGTAATGTCACGAGGGGGACACCTCGGTGAAACTCTATTAGCATGACGTCATAATTTGCCTTATATGAAGCCCCCATCAAAAATTTTAGCATTATAGCACTTTGTCTGTGCTTCGCCCGGCACAAGACACAAAAATCACGTCTACTATGTATTTAAGTGCCAATGAAGTGAATTAGTTTGTTATTTAGTTTTAAAATTTACCTTGTGAAATAAGCGACTCCAAAGTTTGAGACGTCTGGCGTTAAAAGTAACGATTTTACAAGCCTTCTAAAGTTGAGCCACTTTGCTCTTAAAAATGGTATTTGAATCGCGCGGTCAAAATACCACGCAACAACAACCTCTGACGTTATTTGCGTGCCAAAAATTGTTTATATTTCCTCGGGGTTGCTGGATCTTTCTGAAAAATCGCTCATTTCCGAATCGTTCGACATGTTTATCGCGCAATCACTCCTCGCTGACAAGAAACTTTGATCGTGCAAACAAAGTGACGTCACGGCGTGGTATTTTTGGACCCATTCCCCTGAACATTTTGGAGGGCAAAATGCGCAACTTTGAAGGCTTGTAAAATCGATACTTGTAATCCCAGGTCTCAAACTCTGAAATCGCGTATTTCACAAAGTAAATTTTAAAACAAAACACAAAAAAAAAATTCACTTCATAGACACTTTAACAGGTTACTGCCAAACAAAAGAACTTCGCTAAAATGAACCGTCCTGACAGAAACGTTCATCACAAAAAGAACAGCATCGAAAGTAAAACCAAAACAGCTAGCATAAAAATTAGTCGCCAAAAACTTGTTTTAAAATCAATGCACTTGGCTCGTTAAAGTTCTCAAGGTTGTTGAAGCCTACTTCTCGTACTGAAAAGCACTTACAAAACAGCTTGCGAATCGAGGCGAAAGTATAAAAAGTGAATGAACTGCGTAGTTTGACTTGTTAGGCCGCCTGCCTATGGCACAATATTGCGAGAACTGATCTGACTCTATTTTGTTATAGCATTTCATTTTCTTGAATGGTGGTTAATAGTGTTTTGTTTTGGAAAAAACAATAGCACCAAAAGTAAGACAGTTTGGATGATAAACAGGATCGGTAAATTCTGCCAATAAAGAAAAAGAATCAGACTCGTCTTTTGGAGAACTTCAAGGCCTATAATTTGCTAACTAAATAATTTGTCCTTTCACATTCACAACAGTTGATTCCCGCCTGCTTACGCGCTTAGAAAAAATAAACAATTTATTGTAGTCAAAGGGCTTACAGCCTCGATCTTAGCAGCTTCTGCCTTCAACTTGGCCTGCTGTACAGCAGCCTCCCCTTCAATTCGAGCTGCCTCTGCTCGGGACTGTGCCTCAGCTTTAGCTTGCCCTGTTGACTCCACTGCAGCACTCTGAGCCTGCAGCTCTAACAACTCCTTTCTGGCACGTTCCGCCTCAGCCTCGTCTGTTATCTTCTGCCTTTCCAGTCGACCCTTGGCTTCTTGTTCTAGCCGCTCTGCTTCATGTCTGGAATGTAGACATAAAGTGAGTACAGTTTGGAAACAGATACATGACTGTGTAAAATTATATGCTAATCAAATAACAGTTGTTGTTTCTCGAGAAACAATTCAAAAGCTTGACAAAACTATTTGTGTTTCCAGTGCTGAAGTTAGGGTATCTTAAAAAAATAGAATCTTAAAATATAACCCAACTGAGGTATAAAATCATACATTCAAGGACAATTAAATCAAAGGAATGATTGAGATGAATTCGATCACAAAATCAGTTAATGCCTCAACTTATTGCCTAAGGTGCCGCACAACAGTTTCCAGAAAATTCCAGCTTTCATGCTTTGACGGGAAAGCACTTCCACTCTTTGTCATTTAATGCGCAAGTACTGGTATCAAACAAACGCCCAATCATTGGCGAACAAGTTGTGATTATTTTCTTGATGTTACTGATTTTCATAGAGACAGTATAACCTGTTAAAAACACCCTTAATTTTAGCTTTAAGTGCTTATAAGTAAAAACCTTTTAACCTTGCAGAAAGTTGCATCTTAGTATGCTGATCAAAATTCAGTTATAAAAAATGGGGGTCACCGTGCTCATTTTTGAGTAATAAGCACTTAAACCTAATAATGTTGAAGCTAATGTTGTTATATTAACCAGTAATGTTACGAAAATAATCACAATATGTTCACCAATGATTGGGCATTTGTTTGATACCAATGTTATAGAATCAACTGATAAAGAGTGGTAGTGCTGAACCATCGAAGTTTAAGAGCTGAAATGTTCTGGAAACTAGTGCCAGCCACCTCAAATAGTAACTCATTTAACTTTACCTTGCTGTAGCTTCCTGAGAATTAGTTGTTATCTCAATGGCCAGCTGGACTGACTTCTGAAGTGCATCCCTGGTGCGTTGATCCACTGGCTCGACGGACTGGATATCTATGCTTGTTATGTTAAGATTGTTTGCAGGGAAAGTGAACTTGTTTCGAATCTTGTGATTTTCATCAATGCCAAACACTGAGGTACGGATGATCTTTGCTGAATTCTGCAAAATATAGACTTTTTAGCTTGTGTATTCTTTCGTTAATTAAATAGCATTTGTTGTAGAACTGTTAAACCTAAAAGTGTAATTTTTGATAATCTTTTTGCAGATTCTTTATTGTCTTTAACCCACAGAAAAAAAGAAACTGATTTAAACTTATGCCTGGTTTCCATGTGAATTACAGGTTGTAAATCCTACGAATCACACAGAAGTATGCACATTCTTGCACTTGCAATTAAAGAGAACCAAGGATCTCATGGTTCCTACAACGATACTGCAAACATCAACCTTTGAGCAATTGTCAATAATAACCAAACATTAGAAGTCCCATACATAAGGTTTTTCACTATCATACACATATTTCGTCTCTTGTTTGGCGGCTGTGACATGCTGATGTCATTAAGCCCACAATTAATGGAACATGAATGCACCTTGTGAAAGTCATCGAACTGGACCCCAGCCACTGCACCACGTATCCTTGAAGCAATTGCTTTACACGCATCTCCGACAAAGTCTGGAACAGAGAACAATTTGGCAGCATCTTTTGCACTCTTGTCACCAACTTCAAAGTGCCTGTTAAAGAAAAACAGGTTACACTAAGTTAGAGCAAGTTTCAATTGAGTGCCGAAAAACCACAACCTAACTGAGTAATTACTTTGCTCAATCACAATGGACGGAGACAATCCAGTGAACCAATCAAAACTCAAAGTAATTAGACGTAGCCGACACAAAGCGCGGGACAACATGCCCGCAAGAGTCACGATTGGTTTTGGTTTTACTTCACATTGCACATACATACATACTTGATTCAAGTTGATTCAAGATGGAAGTAAAAAAAAAATACTTCTTGGAAAAGGGGAGTTATGAGGTTATCCCTATGTAAGAACTCCCTAAAAGAATACTGAGATAGAAAAAAATTTAAATTAGATTAAAATACTCTAATAAAATATCAATTTAAACAATGAAGCTGAAGCTTAGATTTGAACAGCTGCAGGAGGCTACCAGCTTCTACTTCAGTCCACAACTTTAGTATGCTAATGATTAACGAGTGTTGATTACAATTAATGCAAGCAAGTTTCACATAAAGTTTGTAGAAGTGATTGGTTCTTGTGTACTTAGTTGTGGAAAATTCGAAATAGTCATCAAAATTCAAATGATAATAGCCAAAACCTCTTATAACACTGATTGGTTGAAAAAGTGGCACGCGATTTTTAAACCAATCACTGAGCAGACTAATGCAAAACCAAAGCAATTCACTAATTACTTTTGACAATCAAAATGAAAACCACTGCAACAGACCAAATAAGAACAAAAACAATACTACCACCCCAACCCCCACCCCTGGCAAATACATAAAACAATTTGAATTCATCAGTAAAGGGAACCTCGGCTCTTGAAAAAAGTTGACGCTAAGTAGTCTAAAATAGTACCTAAATTACAAATGTTACCGGACAATGGAGATATAACATTTCATAATGATAAATAGTGAGACAACTCAGATAGTGCAGAGTGTTATATAAAACTGAACATGTAAACAAGTACAACAAGGCCATGGCAAATGATCGAGGACACATTGTTGCTCTTTTCGAGCAAACTGGGAAACATTTTTTTGCAAACACAAAATGTTTCTGAACCAAAAAAACAGAAACATTTTTTTGTGTTAACAGGCAAACAGGGAAATATTTGTGTCTGCAACGGCCTTTAGGATGGTCATCTACATAGGTGACAGTACTCATGCAGGTCCCCCGCCTACTCCCAGCCTGTATAGACCAATTGCAACATATTAAATTCTAACATGGTGCCGAGGCTTAGGGGAATAAAACAAAATAAATTATTTATTCATCCCTACACTTTCCTGAAAGCAACCGCGTAGTCCCTCGCTTCTCGCGACTTATCCGCACTTATCGGGACGTCGTCCTAAATAAAATTATAAGGGAATCAACGCTCGAAACGTCAGCTCTTGAATCTCTTTCCGGTGGCCAATTGACATTATCAACCCAGTTGATAAAACCAAATTAGATTTTTAACGTGGGTCGTTTCTCTAAACGTAAAACGGATCGAATCCAAAAACATGCTATTTGAAAGATATTTCGAAGCGTAGTACAGATGTTATATCTGTTTCCTATCTGTTTATGAAATTTGCCACGAAAATCCCAGTAGAAGTTTTTGTATATTTAATCAAGCTGTCAAATTTTTGCCTCATTGCTCCACGACTGATTTTAAAACGAAAATTCTTGTCATGCGATTTTTAATGAAGGCTGTTTCTCTAAACATAATAAACGGATGAAATCCAAAAACATCATATTGGAAAGACATTTTGAAGCGTAGTACAGATGTTATACCTGCTTCCTGTCTGTTTAAAAAAAATTGGCACGAAAATCCCGGTGGAAGTTTTTGCATATTTAATCACGAAAGTGCCGTGGAAATATTTAACTAGCAAAACTGTGATGAAACTCCAGCACACGCATCTTTCAAACTTACTTCGAAAGGTATTTGAATTATTTTTTCGATAAAAGAGTTCGCCAATAACATGATGTCATTTGAACTAAACAGCACCCTTCAGCGCAGAGATTGTCCCGCAACGGACGTAGGACGCACGTGTACTTCACGTTGTATTCTGATCGCCCGAATAGAAATTGTCGTTCCAGTTAATCATTGCCTACCGCTGCCCATGTAATATAGACGTTTCTTCTGCGCATTCGTAAAGAGCATAGCCCTTTCTTCTAGTAAAGGAATACTACCACAAGGAAAGAGAGGGGTTACTAAACCAAATATATACCTTGGTGATATGACTTCAGAAGTAATTATATTTATCTGGAGTTTTAACTTAGGCCCTGTTTATACGTCGCACAATCGTCGAATTAAATTCGGACGAATTTAATTCAAGTACCTGCTGGTAATTAAATTCGACGATTGAGCGACGTATAAATCGAATTACATTCGTCGGATGAATTAAATTCGTCCAAGACGTTTTATCCGTCTGGCTAGGACGGATACAATTGCGATAGCGCGTCTTCAATTTAAACGTCGCACAACAGACGCATCGAATTTAATGCATACATTATTAAAATGTATATATAATGTATATCCTTTGAGCCCGTGGTACATTTCGTTCATGTCGCATGCGCAAAAAGTTCCTTCGTTCTAACTTTTTTCCCGCACTATTCCCGCTTTTCTTTGCTCGAAACGTCTTTGTGGGTAAAAAAGTTGCCGTCCGCGTGCACAATTTGCCAGAGGAATACAAAGTATTCACGCATATCTTGTGGAAAAAGTGTATGTGTTTGATTGGAATGTTTGATTGCCGAATAGACTATTCACAGTCCGCTATTTTTTCGTATTTTTCCTCGATCGGCAAACGCGGCGAATGAATCGCGAGATAACTGGACTCCGGCGCAAAACGTGATGAAGAGACGTTGGGATGGGAGGCAAACATAAGTGTGTATTATTGTCTGCCGCGTGCTGGGCTACTGGGCAAAATGAACCTTTCAACGAAGCCCCTCGCCATTTTATTTTTGTTCATCCACGTAATCTGCGTGTTTCATGCGTGTTTTTAAATTCACCGCTGTTTAACAGATAAATTCTGAAGGCTCGTGTATGGAAGCCCGGGTAAAAAAATTAAATTCGTGTTATAAATTCGCCGTCTAAACCACCCTTCGACTAATCGTCGACTGATCGACGAATTTAATTTGAATTGAATTCGTCTGAATTAAATTCGACGTATAAACTAGGCCTTACGCACGATGGATAGTAAAGTAGTTGTTATTAATCAATTAATCGATTGATTGGCTTTCAATTAGTGGTCGAGTGGGGTTTGGGTCTTGTTACCGACAAAAAACAAGGAGCTCATAGAGCTGAAAGCAGCGCCATTTTTTAGTGCCTACTTAAACTCCATTTTTGCGCTTAAAAAGGGATAATCAACTTCTTTTTCTGTCGCTAGAAGGTTACCTGATTTACCAGAAAAATAATTGTAGGGCGACGCGCATTCAAGACCCTGGATCCACCCCGGATAAGTGGTTATTCTTGGCTGCCCATCAAAAAGTGATTTGGTCGATTTTGCGGAATGTGAGAACTTGTGCATATTATGTGTTGGTTGATTTACTGCTCAAACGGTGAAGAAGTCCTCAACCACAGCTTTATAACTTATTAACGTCATTTGAATGACACCTTTCAAATCTAGGGAACTGTCACGTGGGTGCATCGCCCCCGGGGGGATACTCCCTTATATGTAAGCTGTCCGCAGTTGCAGCCCTGCATTATCGGTTTCTGTCGTATTGTTGTCTTGCAAAGTCAACTTTTTCACATAGTATCAACCTTGCAGTGATGTTTGTGTTACAGTTTATTTTTGGCTGATTAGGTCTCTTGTATATCCTACGTCAACTGGCAGCATTATCGTTCCCAGTCCTTAGCAGTTTTCACTTCTCCCTTATATGGGCTATACGGGGACGTGCCGCTGGATAGGGTATGAACAGGGTATGGATATTAAGGAGTGGTTGACAGGGTATGGCTTCAAGACGTTCCTCAAGTTTGAAATCAAAAATGTTTATCAACATTTATTTTTATTATATACATAGTGACAATTTTAGGCAATAAACCTTGCAAATAGAATTCTATATGCTATATTTTCACATGTGAGAAAAACCATACGTCCAATCAGCTTCGCGTAAAGCTTTCTTCATAACCAATCAGCATCAAGAGAACGACCTAACCAATCAGAGCGCGTAAATTCAAATGTTTACCAATGAGGTTGTGAAAACAACGAGCGGCAAGTTCGCATGCTCTTGAAGACAGTTTTTGTTTTGGCTACAAATTTTGTACTTTTGAGAACTTTATGGAAAGGAAAGCCATCAGAAACACGCCAAGCAAAACCTTAACAACACAGTTATGATATGGAAATGCTAAAATTATTATTCAGGCGGAGCGAAGACAAACTAAATGTCGATACTAGTAAGGGAAAGCCAAGAAATGAAAGACTTTAATTGTAGCTTTGATACAACACAGCCGTGGACTTTCTAAGAAAATTCAAGCACTCTTGGAAACACCGCGGTAAAGTATTATTTTCTAATTAACCGAATCCTTGTGTTATCACAATTTTTGTTCAAAAATTCGCCCGTTGATTTGCAGTAGTTGATTCACTTCTGGATACGTTTCTCGATGTGATAGCAAAAGTTTTTAAAAAGTGTTATTACACAGTGTGTTTTATACCGCTATTTAATAGAGATCTCGCTTGGAAAGCCACCAGAATGCATTTACAGCTTTGTTTTCCTCGCGCTGCGTTTAATTAAAGATCAGAAAAATCGCTTTACGTTTACAATGGTTTAGTACTCGTTATATAAAATAAACAAATTACAGCATAGAAAGTGCTTTGTACGGATTATTATTCACTCGTCGCAAAACTTTGGAAACGCACTCGTTCGCTGCGCACACTCGTTCGTTTTCCAAAGTTTTGCAACTTGTGAATAAAAATCCGTACGTCGCACTTTCTATGAAGTAATCTATATATTTATAGCCAGTCATCAGTCAACATTAGATCACTTTCAGGACATTATTAGCTGTATAGTATATATATAAAAAGTTTTCTATGTTTTCGCCCAACGGAAGTGGCCTCTCGTGACATGCAATAAACGATTTATATCTTGATTTTAGAAAACTTGACATGTTGCGTGACTCGAAGTTCCCAGTTTCATGGCAAGAATATTTAGCACTCGCTATAAAGCAAGCGCTGAAAAATACATTTCACACTCGTTAAAAGCCGACAGACTATTCGCCAAATTTCTATTCGCTGGAAATCTTGGAATATTGCGTGATTCGAACCCCTGCCGACCACAGTTGCGAGCCGAGTAGGGACAAGTATGTCCATGAAGTTTTCAAAACTACACTTTTCGAGGACTGGACATTTTTCTTTTCGTTCTCAAAGAGTTCACGATTTCCTGGCGTGATAAGAACTGCAGCATGATATCCATTCCGAAGCAAGCATTTCAGTTTTCAAACGGCGACCTCGATTCAAAACTCAAATGTTAATTTCATTATTGCTCATTGTCTCTGGCTTCACGGAGTTCACTAGCCAGGCCTCAAGGACCTGGAATAGGTTAAGAGTTCATGCGACAGGCACGCAAGTATTTGTCTTGTCAACTGAAGACATATCCGAAATCAGAAACGTTCATCATCATTCCTTTAGCCGGTCATCAGTCAACATTCAATCATTTTCAGGAGTCGGACTAGACATTGGAGCTATAGTATAAGTTGCGTCATGTCAAATTCCTGCTGAGACTTGCAAATATCTATTTTACAGTATAAATAAACACAAGCTCTAGCTTAATGGCACAAAAACGAAATTCTGTTCACTCGAAAGCCGAAGACGAAAAAAAATTGGTAAATATGAGAAGAAAATCTTATAACTCAAACTGACTGCTATTTTTCTCGAAAAAGAAACTGGAAAGCAGAGAGGCCTTTCATGGTATTGTGATCCAGCAAAAATTGTGTTATGTTGAAGCGTGGCATTCAGATACACGATACATGATACTCGGCCGTGAATAAGTATGAAGTGTGATTACCGCCAAAATTAGTACTTGGTATTTTGCTATTTGAACCTGTAGTTTTGTAATTGAGTTTTGATATCTTGCTTTTGTAAACTGTTCTTTTTCTATTGCGTTCTGGTATCTTGCTATTGGGACCTGCTCTTTTCAATTGTGTTCTTGCATTCTGACATTTTGCCATTGGAACATTACACCTGCACTTTTGTCATTTTGTTCTGAAATCTTGCTATTGAAAATCGCTTTTTTGTTATTGCGTTGTGACATTCTGCTATTGGAACACTATGACCTGCACTTTTGTTATTGCGTTATTCTAGTTTGATGGTGTTCATTTCATTTTGGTGTTTTGACAAGGTAACATGCAGTTCGGCATGGCACTCAGTAACGCGTTTTGGACACAATAATTTATTTCTGGAGTCCAAGATGGCGGACGAGCAGGCAATGATAACTCGCTCGTTGCTATCATAAGGGAATTGGCTTCAGAAATACTTAACAGAATCGCAATGAGGTTAGCAAGGAGTTGACAGGCTTATCACGGCTCCCGCTGTCTCGTAATGTGACAAGTCTGTGACCTTCAGAGGGTATGTCTTTTAGAGATTTACCTTTCCTGTAAGAAATGAAAGGTGGTTCCCTGCATATTTCTCTCAGCAATGGTTGATTATCTATTATGTTGTGTGAAAAAGTGACAGGCCAAACACGACTTCCGTTTGTCGATTTTAGCCTTCACTGAGAGCAGTAGATGATTTCATGCTATTTTAAGAGCCGTTTAATAGTATGTTTATGCCGTCGTGTTTGCTAGCTTTGTGGCATTTGGTTATATTTATTGGCTCGTTTTCTGCTTCCAGATCTTTTGTAGCCTTTAAAATGTTATCTTGTAAACTTTTGATCTTTTAAGTCAGCCGGATCAGTTGATTTCTCTAACAGTGACCTTTTGTTTATCGCAAGCTTCTGGTTAGCATGTACGATACTCTTTCTCACATTAACGGAGTTTTAAGATCCCAGTCTTTTCTAAGCTACTGTTCTCTAAAATCATCAAGAGCTGTATTCCAGCCGTTACGAACTGCACCTCCATTGCCTAGATCTATATTGTTGCGTTACTAGCATCCAACGTTTGAAATCTCTGGAATACTGCAATGATACCTTCTGGCAAATGCTCATTCTATATCACATTGTGTCTGTTTCATTCTCAAACAGAGGTTAGCAAGGTCAACAAGGGCTAAGGTTAAGGTTATAGTTTGGTTTTATCAACTGGGTTGATAATGTGAATTGGCCACCG
>OX393569.1:11009054-11046554 GCA_947652115.1 Blastomussa wellsi
CAAAATGAAATGAACACCATCAAACTAGAATAACGCAATAACAAAAGTGCAGGTCGTAATGTTCCAATAGCAGAATGTCACAACGCAATAACAAAAAAGCGATTTTCAATAGCAAGATTTCAGAACAAAATGACAAAAATGTTCCAATGGCAAAATGTCAGAATGCAAGAACACAATTGAAAAGAGAAGGTCCCAATAGCAAGATACCAGAACGCAATAGAAAAAGAACAGTTTGCAAAAGCAAGATATCGAAACTCAATTACAAAACTACAGGTTCAAATAGCAAAATACCAAGTACTAATTTTGGCGGTAATCACACTTCATAAATAAGTTCAAACACTGCAATCCTCTTAGACAAGAAGTCATCTTTGGTCTTTGTGTCATACCGCTTGACACAAAATGTGTATTTCACACTAAATTCCAAATTCCGAATTCCGGATTCCGGGATTCCTGCTTTTCCAGCCTACCGGGACCACTTCGGGCATGTTTTCACTTCGGTAATGTTTTTGACTCTAAGGATCCGAATCGTTGTCAGAAAAAGTTTCACTTTTTATTAAAAAATAAAATTCCGAATTCCGAATTCCGGATTCTGAATTCCAGGATTCCTGCTTTTCCAACCTACCTGTAATTTGTCTCTCTACCGCTTGCCAAAATGTGTATCTGACACTAAGTAGATAGCAAACTAATCTTAAACGAGAACTTAAAATTCAATATAAATGACAGCTAACGAGAAACGGCTTGATCGATCCGCCAAAAAAAAGGAATTAACACGGAGACGTGTGGGAATGTTTTTGCAAGTTAAGCAAATTCCGTGAATGACGTGGTGCTCTTCATTTATCAACGTTACATGTCGAAACAGGTTTCGGCCTGGCCGGCTACACGGCTCGCTGACGTAATACCTTTTTAGCTTATTTAATATTCCCTTCGAATCCAACGCTTCGATAAAACCAAATGAAAATGTATTTTATACACAGTAAAGAAAACAATATCCGTACAATGTTTCAACAGCTTTTGGCGAATAAACATAACAAGTTGCACGATTCAAAGTCCAGAACACGATTTGGCCGAGTGGAGGTTTGGGTCTGGTCACCGACACGAAAAACAAGAAGCTCGAAGAGCTTATAACCGCGCTAACTGACTTTTTGTTTAAAAAATTAAAAGTTATCTGCATTTTGCTCGCAAACACTCAGCAAGCTATGATCGCGTATATACGTTAGTTTGGAACTACACGTCGATCGGACAATGCGTGACTCCAAGTTTGAGCGTGTAGACACCTATTATCTTATCGTTTAGGAATGTTATGATCTCGACAAATTCCTCGAGTGCCGATGTGCTGGTACCTATTAAAGACTCTCTGTCGACCGGAATGCTTTGTGTGCCTCGCCCGAGGTTTCGTAGCCCACAAAACCTCCAATTTGTTGACTTGCAGATCAACAAGAAGCTCGAAGAGCTTATAACCGCGCTACCTGACTTTTTGTTTAAAAAATTAAAAGTTATCTGCGTTTTGCTCGCAAACACTCAGCAAGCTATGATCGTGTATATGCGTTAGTATGAAACTACACGTCGATCGGACAATGCGCGACTCCAAGTTTGAGCGGGTAGACACCTATGATCTCATTGTTTAAGAATGTTACGATCTCGACAAATTCCTTGAGTGCCGATGTGATGGTACTTATTAAAGACTCTCTGTCAACCGGAATGCTTTGTGTGCCTCGCACGAGGTTTCGTAGCCCACGAAACCTCCAATTTGTTGACTTCAATCCTTTATAATTCCTAGGCATCCATCTCAATTGCTTGACAGTTATTGCTTTAATGGCAAGATTTATTATCGTTCTTAACGTTGAGGAGATTATTTGGCCGTTAATTGTTCGTTTGGTACATATTCGAGAAGCTTTTATCAACTGCTGGAACACTATGTTTCTTGGGCCATGGCGAATGCGAAGAACCCCGCGAAAGGCCGACTGGGAGAGGCTCTGTATGAGAAGTATTTGAGAAAATCTGTCCAGGATCTGTGGAGTAACAAGGAAGATGCACTTGGATGCAAGAAAATGAAAAAGAATTTCCCCGATTGCTGCAGTAGTGACATTGACTCATTGCTCGTCTACAGAACAGCTGAGAACAGGAACAGCCGAGACTTGCATTGCTTGTACATTGTACTCTTCTTTTTTTGAGATAACTTGAGATTTATCTCGATGATAGGTGCTTTCTCTTCTGTGTTTGATTTCTGGTAAAGGATACCTTTTATTTAGAAACAGTGAACTGAAAATGTTCGAGTATCCGTACGTGACCGCCCATCGACAAATCCGTGCAGGAATTCCAAACCGCGGTATGAAAATCGCCAACGGAAAAGTAAAATATGTTCATAGCTCGTATTCTACATCTTCGTTTGGAGAGTATTTTAAGCATGGTAAGTACTATTTATTCTGCAAATGTGATTGTGAACGCAAATAAAAAGCAAGTTTATATGACGGAGTTGTCATTTTCAAAGTGTTGCGTGACGCTACAACACGCGTCAGGAGCCGTGACCCCGAACGTCTTTTTAATCAGTCTGCATTCAACGGCTTATATGCTCTTCTGTGGAAATAATCCGAAAAGAATATGCCACTCTTTGTCTGTTCATAAAGCTATGAATCAAAGAATGTTTTCATTTGAGGGAATTATTGAATGACGCGTATAGGCGATAAATAGAAACGTTCATGGTTGCAAGTGAACGTAATAAAGTTACTTTCAAGTCTTCTTTTCATACTCGTGTTTGCTGGGTTCATTTTTCGTTCGTGGCGCAAGACAAGAAACATTTCGAAAGTTATCAGATGGCGCGACAAATTATTGGAGTTTCCCTTTCTTGCATATTTAATTAGGTGTACTTTCTTCTGAAAGTTTCAGTCCGTGGTCAATATTCACATTAAAATATAATCAAACTGCTGAAAGACGAAGAAAAAGAGGGTTTACCTCGGTGTAAAAACCTGTGACTTTTTTCTTTGTTCTTGATCTATTGCTTTTTTGCTCCATCTTGTTTCAACGTTCGTTCTTTGTTTTACGTCACTCGTGAGTTTCACAGGCTTTTACACCGAGGATTAGCCGAAAAAGAACATTTTTCTTTCACGAAAGCAATTTACTTTAAAATGTTAATTTGTACAGATCAGAAAATGAGTCTGTGAGAGTGAAAAATATTTCGGCGTGCTGTTTATTTACATTTCACAAGAGGTTTAAATCCATTTAATCGTCGCACAAAACTCCAGAGTGAGAAAGAAATCGCAAGTTAAACACACTTTTGGCCACTTTTAAACACTCAGGTCAAGAAAGTAATCCAAGGATGTGACTCGCATCCATTTAATATCATCACGGCGTGAAATTTTGAAATTTCACGTTTCATGGTGAGCTTCTGAAGCCCCCTTTTTGTGTGAAGGGTCACAATAATTATAACGTCATATAATACAAAACAGGTGGATTCAGCTGAAATGTATTTTAATGGTATAAATCTGGGAAATCTGAAAGAATTTGTGTATGGAAAAAAGCTTTTAATTTTCTTGTCAGCATGGAACCACGGCAACATTAACAAAAGCAATACTTTGGTTTCTTCGGTTTCTTACAACAAGATCGATCGATTGTTCACACACCTACAGCTTTATATGTCAAAACGGATTTAATTGTCGAGAGTTGATAAGACACTTCCGTTAAACACGGAAGAGAAACATGACTTCGATTCTTGACATACTCTTGAGTACAGTATTGACAGTCCTGTAATGTTCAAGAGTCAACAAGATCCAACTTTTTTATTCCAACATGGCTGCCCACAGTTCTGGTACAAATGCGCATGTCTATACTTATACGAAAAACCGCTGTTCATTACAACTTTCCCCTAACAAAACAAAAAGAAAAAAAACGAAGAACATGCACACTGATACCAAAATGAGTAACACTGTACAATAACAAAAAAAAACAACTTCATGTAAAGGTCGTGTAAATGTCCATAGTGTTTCATCAAATTTCAATATGTGAGACGTGTTCATTGTCACATAACGTAATCCTTGAAACGTAGAGGCCTTCTCACAGTTCTTCCACTTGCTGTCTTGGGAGGCTCTGAAACTTCCTCCTCAGCTGAATAAATTTCCTCTTACTCTTGAGAAGTAGGCTACACAACAAATGGGACTGCCTGATTGGCTGCTTCCTCGGTGGGTGAATGTTCATTTGCTCTCGCCAATGGAGACTTGAAATGAGGTTAAATGTCTGTTGCTGATGGACTGCTTTCTGGTGATTTTATCAACACTATTCTATTTCTGCGATATTCTCTACCTTCATCAGTTCGAATCCTATCAGATCTCGGTGTTCCTGCATGTTCTGTTACAACGCCTGGTTTCCCATGGTTTCCCATTTCTACTCTGATTCGGTTACCTTTCTCTGTTTGAACTCCTTTCTAAACAAGACCATTTGCCTTGGGGTACAGTGGACTGACAGTAGTATGTTTGAATTCCCACTGTTTAGCAAACAGTGAAAAGTCCTTTGAGGAGTACTGGGGACCATTATCGCTGATTACTTCTGATGGCATTCCATGTCTGGAAAATATGGATTTGGTGTAGGTGATGACTGTGGTACTTTTGGTGTCTGGTAGTTTGGCTACTTCAAAATATCTTGAGTGATAGTCAACAATTATCAGGTATTCAGATTTGTCCCATGTGAACAAGTCTGTGGCGACTATTTCCCAGGGCTTGCTGGGTATGGGAGAAGGGATCATCGGCTCTTTCGTGTTTTGCTGTTGATGCTCCAAGCAATTGGTGCATCTCGATATCATGCCGCTGATTTGAGAATTCATTCCTGGCCAGTATAGTACATCTCTTGCTCGTCGTTTGGATTTTTCGATCCCCATGTGGCCTTGATGTATCCTTTGGAGCATCTTTTCTCATAGAAGATGGTACTAGTATTCTGTCATTTTTTAGAATAACACCCTCGACTTCAGAATGCTCATCTCTTACATTCCAGTAGACTTGAATGCTTGCTGGCATGTGAGATTTTGTTTCTGGCCATCCAGACTTGATCATTTGCTTCAGTTCTCGTAATGATGGGTTATTTGCTGCGGCTTCTTTAATTTCTTCTAGTTTGGGCTTCGAGACTGGAAGGTGAGAAGTTAGCAGGTGGACATGTAGTGCAATTTCTTCTTCCATGCTGCCAGATGCTGTTTCAGTAAGTGGTGCTCTGGAGCGCATGCCAGGAAGCACTAGTCATACCTCTGCATTCTGAGTAGAATTATTTTTAGTCTTGGTGGTGCTGATGCCAGTGCCTTTTTAACAATGGCCTCTAGTGGCTTGTGATCTGACTCAATGGTGACTCTCTTTCCATAGGTGTATTGGTTGAAACGTTCTAAAATCTCAGGACTGGCCCTCCATCTTTGGTTAGGATGCTTTTGATTTCTTGAAGCACTTTATCTTGTTCATAAGACCATTTAAATTCAATGTCCTTTCGTAGAAGAACTCTGATAGGTTCAGTGACAGTTGCCAGATTTAGGATGAACTTGCCCTGATAGTTGATTGTTCCAAGGAGTCTTTCTACGCCTTTCTTATCAGTTGGTGCAGGCATGTCATTAATGGCAAACATCTTTTCATCATCAGGTTTGATTCCTTCTTGTGTGAGTTTGTGACCAATGTAGGTGACTTCTTCGACTTTGAAGATGCATTTTTCTTTTTTTAGTGTTAGGTTAATCTTCTCACATAGTTCCAGGACAGCTTGTAGATGATGGTCATGTTTTAATTCTGTTTCTGCATGGACTATTGTCATCGATGTCGGTTTCAACTCCTTCCTAGTCGCCAAAGTGTTGACTCATCCGCTTTTGGAAAACTTCATGGGCAGATGTGATTCCAAATGGAGTGACCTGATAGCAGTACTGCCCGAACGGAGTGTTGAAAGTAGTTAGAAGCTGACTTTCTTCGTCAAGAGGTATCTGCCAGTATCCCCGGTTTGCATCTAGCTTGGTGAACCACTTTGCATTTGCCATGCATATAGTGATATCTTCAATGGTGGGTAGCTGAAAATGTTCCCGCTTTATTGTTTCATTGAGGTGCCTTGGATCTAAACAGATCTGCAGACTACCGTTAGGCTTTTCAACAATGGCCACAGAGTTTACCCAATCTGTGGGTTCTTCTATCTTGCGAACAACTCCTCGCTTTTCCATGTCATCCAATTCTTCTTTCACTCTGTTGCGAAGAGCTGCTGGGACGGTTCTAGGTGGGTTTACGACAATGTGGTCCACTTTAATGTGGTAAGGTTTCTCCAAACGTCCCAACCCAGTGAACACCTGCGTGTATTCCTGCAGTACTTCTTCTTTCAGTTCTTCAGACAACTTTGTAACTTCCTCACCTCTGTCTGGTTCGGTTTGCTTTTCTTCTGACTTGGCCATCATAACTACCGTACTTCGATTAGACCCAGATCTTGAGATGATGTGAGCCCCAATAATCCAGGTTGATTTGTTTCCACTATGTGGAATGTCAGCTCATGTTCTACATCTGTTTTAGATTTCACTTCTAGTTTGGCTGTGCCGAGTACAGTTAGCTTGTCTCTGGAGTAACTGACTAGCTTATGGGTGCAGGCATTTATCTGCGGATTGCTTCCAACTATCTTCTTTAGGTCTTTAAATGGCAGGATGTTAACTTGAGAGCCAGTGTCTATCTTGGGTTTTGTGATACGCCCTTTCACTAGCAACATCACATAGCACTCCTCATTATTGTTATTTGCTGCGGTTCAAAGAATAGCAGCAAATCGTTGTTTTCACGGTTCGCCGGTTTTTTTACTATGGCGATGCAAGTACTATAAGGGCGGTATTTTGCTGATTTGAGCCATTCTATGCTGACGTCGCTGCCAACTTGCATTCATTTCGAGATTTTCTCAGATCAAGTTTTTTCATTAGCCCAGCACATAGTAGTCAAGTTCCAAGGTCCAAGTCGTCTTCAGATTCTGTATCAGGACGCAATGTTTTTCAATATTCCAAACAGATGGATCCAGCCATTCAAGCCGAAATTGACTGGCAGCAGTCTAGCATGCTTGAAAAGCATGCTCTTCAATCATCGACAATAAACTAGACTCCATGAAAAGACAGCTGGACGAGCCCTGTAACTCTCAAATGAGTGAATTAAAAAAGATCCGCTTTACGGAACCACGTACATTCAAAAAGAAAGGACACGAACAACAGTACAAACACAACCAGCAGGTGAAGACCGTAGTCAGTGAAGCCAAAGATGCCGTCACCAGCGGAAAACAGGACGCATGCATCGCTAAGCTGAATGAAGGTATTGAACTTATTGATCAACGCCAGAAGCTCATTCTAATAGCGGACAAATTGGACGAGTATGGCTGGAAAACCATCGGTGAATACCTGGACAACGAACTTGCCGATAACGACCAGGACGCCAAGAAAATGAAAAAGGCGGAAAAAAAGCTCAGAGAAAACTTGCCGAAACGAAATTCAGCCTCCAAGGCTGCGAAGGCTCGCTCCTGGTCATTCAAGTCTACGAGAGCAGTGGGAAGCACAACCATTTCGCCATTACCAAGCCCGTTCACCTTCCCATCAGGGAATTACACATCCCGTTTTTCCCCAACCGCGGGTGGCACAAGACATATTGGTCCATTTGTAGGCGGTTCTTCCCAGAAACGTGGCACATGTTTCAGTTGTGGTAAATCAGGCCATTGGCGAAATGAATGTCCTTTGTTGTTCGTTGCACAGGCGCAACCAGATGGAAAGAAGTTAAGTAATCATTTTATTGATTTATGTGATAGTGAATCCATGTCGGGGAGCAATGATGCCTTTGAGCATGATTCTGAAATAGATAATAGACCCCTTGAGAAGGGAGATTTTCTAGAGCGAGAATGCCGTCCAGACAGCGTTCGAGGGAGGCTTAAGACATATTTTGGCGTGGAAAGAGCTCACCGAAGCGGTTCTGAGTGTAATCAAAGAGGGTTATAAATTACCATTACACACTATTCCGGAGTCTTGCGTTTTGCGGAATAATAAATCTGCCTTGAATAATAACGACGTCGTCACGGAGGCCTTGAATGATCTCTTAGTCACCCAGTGTATTTCCATCGTTGAAAGCCAGCCATGGGTAGTGAACCCTCTCACCATGTTTACCCGGGACGATGGGAAAAGACGTTTGGTACTTGATTTACGACATGTTAACCCCCACCTTTTCAAAGATAAATTTAAATGTGAAGACATTACTACAGCCCAGGACCTACTAGGGGAAGGTTATTATCTGTATACATTCGATATCAAGAGTGCTTATCATCACGTTGAAATTTTTTAAAGCCACAGAACGTACCTAGGATTCCAATGGCCCTATCAGGGTAAAGCCACTTATTTCGTTTTTAACGTGTTACCCTTCAGTTTGTCCACCGCGCCTTACATATTCACCAAACTCCTGAAACCTCTGGTAAGTCATTGGAGGGGTTCAGAGAGAATTTGCATGTTTTTAGACGATGGTTTAGGCGCCAATTCTCCCAAAGAGTCCGTTGCTGTTGACGCCAAAGCAGTCAAGGAAGATCTCAGCCAGTTGGGCTTTGTTCTCAGTGAAAACAAGTGTGTTTGGGAACCGTTTGTACGTAACTGAAACTAGGTTGTCAAAACTAAAGGAATCCCTTTCATCAGTTCTGGAAAGAACTGAAAATGTTTCAGCCAAACTCCTAGCCCAGGTTACCGGCCGCATTATATCCATGCCAAAAGCCATCGGGTCTGCCGTTCATTTGTACACCAGACACATGTATTTCGCGATAGAAACTAGGCAATCGTGGGACGCCATTATTCCTTGCTCTTCAAAGGTTATAGAAGAACTACAATTCTTGGATAAAAATGTGGGCCAGTTAAATGGCAAGAAGCTGTTTGCCGAGCCTCATGATTTTGATTCCGTGGTTTATTCAGACGCATCCGAGTAGGGCTTTGGCGGTTACATAGTTTCCGCAAAACACAATCTGGTTTGTCAGGACAATGGGCAGCTAACAAAAAGGGAAAGAGATCTACTTGGCGAGAGCTTAAAGCCGCACACAATATGTTATTGTCCGTTGGACATAACCTTAGGGGGCATAACGTACAATGGCATACTGACAATCAGAACATCGTTTGTGTTATCGACAGAGGGAGCACGAAACCTGATCTTCAATCATTGGTTGAAGACATTGTTTATTTGTGTGCTGAAAATCACGTTGTGGTTGTTCCCGTTTGGGTACCCCGGGAGCAGAACCAGTTGGCTGATTGCCTCAGCAAACTAACAGACATTGACGATTGGGGTATAAATCCAGATATTTTTCTGTGGATCAGCACTCTCTGGGGCCCTTTTGCAGTAGACAGATTCGCAACTTGGTATAACACCAAATGTCTTAAATTTAATTCCCGCTTCTGGAATCCCGGCTGTGAGGGCGTGGATTCTTTCACCCAAAATTGGCAGGGGGAAAACAACTGGCTGGTACCCCCCACCAAGCCAGATAATTAGGGTATGGCGACATCTTAAGCTTTGCAAAGCAAAGGGGGCTTTAATAATACCCCTGTGGAAAAGAGCTTTGTTTTGGCCCTGTGTATGTCCAGATGGGGTTCATTTAGCTAAATGTGTTTTGGACTGGGTTGGAGTCACAGAATTTAGCTTGGCCGCCACGACAAGGGGCAGGACTTATAATTCCATGTTCCATGGTGAACATCTCGAGTTCAGACTTATAGCTTTGTACATAAACTGGCAGTCTATTCGCCAGGGAAGCAGTGACAGAGGTTTTTGCTTGTCAGCAAAAGGTTTGTGTGAACATTGCATTCGAGGTTAAGCAAAGTACAGACCCTTAACTTTGCCAGCTACGGCATTAGTAAATTGCAGCCTACAGGTGGCAAGAAAACGAGGAACCCACAAGCGGTTTATTAAGGAACCCACAGGTGGTTTTGAACACCAGGCCCTTAAATATTGTTCACTGCACTCACATAGTAGGGAAATGTTTGCAGTCTAATGTTAGCATCGGAGATGTCTTCTTTCTCATACTTGTCTTTATTCCGCACAGTCTCTCTGTCTCTCACAGGTTTAAACCTCTAGGATCAAGGCCCGAGGAAGGAGCTTCAAGGCCGTTCAAGATCTGGCCATGGAAACATTCATCTCAATCGCTTGTTTGAAGTGTTAAAGCAAACAGCCCTTTCTTCAAAAGCTTGTGGAACAGTTGTTAACTATACTAGCTCTTTAAATCGTTGGATTAAGTTCGCTCACAGCAATAATTTAGTCGTTTTTCCAGTTGCTGTTGTTGATGTCGCTTTGTATTTTACCTATTTGTCCACTTCTCAAGTTTCTGCCTCCGTGATAGAAACTAGTTTTTGCGCTTTAAAATGGATTCACGACATTGCTGGGGTTGACCTGAACTTCTGTAGTGACAGCTCCTACAAATAGGGTAGAGTCAAGATCTTGAACTTCTTCTTGTTGCTCTACGTCCAGTCCATGGATTTTTTTCCGTGATCTGCACACACTCTGGAAGTGATTTCGTCTCTGACATAGTTACATGTTTTGTCATATGTAGGACACTCCCTTGCACCATGTCTGGTTCCACAGTTTCAGCAACTGAACTTCTTGCTTGGAGGTCTTTTGTCTTCATTATCTGAGGGTGTTTTCTTGTCTGTTGAGGAATCACTGTCCAGTTCTTTTATTTGCATTTCCGTTTCCTCTGCAGATCATACCACATCTAATGCTTTCTCAAGTGTAAGGTCTGACACCCTGAGTAATCTTTTTTGTGTTGTTTACACCAAGCACAATTCGGTCTTTCATGAGAGAGTTTTTCATGTTCCAAATTCACATGTTTCGCAGCGCTTTCTTAATATCGTAACGTACTGGTCGATACTTTTGCGGCTTTGAGAAGAATTGGCATCTCTCGTAACTGACATTTTTCTTTGGTTCCCAGTGTTCCTCAAATTTCAACAGTACCCTATTCGATTTTCCTGTTATCGCCTTCATCATCCCAGGTTAGAGTGACGGACGTAACAGGAATCAACTGATCCTGTGACATGAACTATGATCGCCGATGTTGACTGCTTTGAAATACGGCCACATTGTACCTATACGGTACAAATGGGCATGTCTATACTTATATGAAAAACCGCTGATCATTACACGTGCTACTTGTCAGCCGCATATAGACGCCCAACGGATTCAAAAGTTTACAACTGAAGGAAGGAGGGAACGACTGACCGACCGAGCGAGTGATTTGGGGCTAGCCACAACACTCCTGAAACCACTGGCTGCGAACGTAGTTGGTCTAAAGCTGCATTCCAGCGCAAGTTTCTATCATTTTCCCACAGCTATTAAAACCCAAAACTGCAGGAGTACACGAGCATGTGAACATGTCTGAGGATTCACACAATGACTCATGACACAATCTTAATCCAGAATTTCAGGATTCGTCATTCATGTAACATTGCACTCATGTAACATAACGTTTGCAAAAGGCTTTACTGTAATTTCAAACGAAGTTTATCCTTGGCCGCATAATAGGGGTTTTACCGTAAACTATCAGGAACGAACAACAACTACTTCTATCTTATAAATTTGAAACAATAAAATGTTTTCTTCGATTTCATTTTCCTTGTTTTTGACTGCAAACATTTGAGAAAATCGCAACTTGTTTAGTTTAGATGGACATTTCTTCTTGAAATTAACTTTTGGCTGTAACAATAGGTAAAATGCGTCTGTTAAAATTTGGTCATAAATATTAGGCAAATATTGTAAACAAAGTAACTGTATACACCTAACTGCAACTCGCAACTCCAACTCGCAACTTCAACTTGAAACTCGCAGACTCGCATTGTTCCCACACCCGTTTTCCGAAACATATATACCTTTTGATATTGAAGAAGGAGTATCACAGATACTCGCGTTTTATGTGGTACTGTGCACACCGGTTACTACTAACCCCCACCCCCTCTGCAAGACTAATTAATTAATTGATATTAATTAATTAAGCAAACATTAAAGTTTACACATTAGTGCTTTAGTGCTTTAGCTCCTTAGCGCCTTAGTGCATTATAAGACAACAGCCCACAAAACATCATTTCAATAGCGCACTCTGCACTACAAACGGAAAGATTATCGCTTTTAAATTCCTGTGCACCACCACGTTGGATTATGATGTTGTATAGAATAATGATGTTTTTATAGGATGGCGATGTAGTTTTGTAGGTTTACGATTTTTGTTGTTATGTTTATTATGTCAAGCGCTTTTGTTCCATTGGGAATTTTTATAGAATGACAATGTAGTTTTGTAGGTTTAGGATTTTGTTGTTATTTTTATTATGTAAAGCGCTTTTGGACCATTGGGAATTAGCGCTCTATAAATATTGTATATTATTATTATTTATTATTATTAATGCGAGATTCTTTTGTGTCAAACAATAGGAAAACACACCAACGTCAAAATCCAAAATGGCGGCGTGCAGGAAATTTAAAAGCGAGAATCTTTTTCTCGCTTGATAAGTATGAAATGTTACATGCCCCTCATCCAGTAAAATTTTTCATTTAGCCACTATTTTAGACAACCTAATGCCAACTTGTTTCAAGAGCCGAGGTTCTCTTTAATTAGAAATTCCAATAATTTATTACTTAAAATTGTTTCAAGTGATTAAAAGGACAATAATTGTCCTCGGTTTAAAGCGATTTAACATGAAAACAAAACTGAAATACAACACAGCCCTGCACAATGACATAGTAGTTACCAGTTGTAAGATAGCTGCAGCTGCAGCCTCGCATGGTCAGATGTCTCTACAGTGACAATGTCAGTACAGAAGTCAGGGCCAAGAAGCAGACACAGTGCTTTGATTACGTTGGGTTTCTTTGGTTTTCCTCCTGACAGACTAAGCTGTGTAAACTGTTCATCAGGACACAGCATAACCAGCTCGGGACCAAATACAACTCTGTAAAGAAACAATGAAAAAGCTATAAACTTGCAAAGACAAAGCAATGTTTCAGTGGGGACAATCGAACCGTGAACACTTGACATTTTATTGTACATTTTCTTTTACCATTGTCCAATGTTAACCATTGATATCAATAGAAGAATTAATACTTTTGTCTATATCAAGGGCTCTCACTGGATGATCACAAAAAATGCAAAAATAAATGTCAAGTATTCAAGGTTTGAGTGTCCACACTGCAATTGGTGCAGGAACCTAACTGTAACATCTCCCTAGCTTGCATTTCATCAAAGCTAGGCCTGTTTTTGCAAAGGTAGACACATTCCACGAATTATATTTCCAATAATAACAAGACAGCCGGAATTACCTTGGATGCACAAGAGAAACAAGTAACCGAAACACTTGACCTTATGATTCACGTTGTAGCATCATATATCGTATATAAGATGTCACACCTCAGTATAACACAACAACGGCAAATAATGTTACTAGGCCCATGTAGTTGAATCAAATGCGTAGATCCGTGTATTTTCATTTGGCGGATAGATCTAGCCGTTTGTCGTTAGCTGTCATTTATTTTGAAATTTAAGTTTTAAGACTAGTTTGCTATCTGTTGTTTTTGTCAAGTGGTATGAGTATACTATAAGTATACTAAGACTAAAGAGACAAATTATATTTTATGACTTTATGAAAACAGCACAGCAGCGTTTGACCTTACAGTTTTGGCAATGCCACGCTTTAAAATAACGCAGCTTTTGTTTAACCACAACATCAAAAATGGCTGCATTTCAGTTGTTTTTTCAAATGAAATAGCAGTCATTTGTAAGATTTGCTTGTTAAATTTGCCAATTTTTTCCCTCTTCAGCATTGGAGTGAAATGACTTTTGTTTTTGTGTCATTCAGCAAGAGCTTATGTTTACTTGTACAGTAAAATAGTTACCTGCAAGTTTTCACTTTATGCGAATTAAGGAAATTTTTCAGATACTCGAATAAATAAATAAATATACCGTTTATTTGCCACATAATGAAATCAACATTTCAGTTTTGAATGGCGTCGACAAAGCCCATATTGCACTAAGTCTCCTAATTAACCTTTAGGAAGTGGACGATGTTTGCTCACAATCAAATAGAGTAATCATTTATAGAGATCAGGAGCCGGGTGAGTTGCCATAGCATCACCAAAATATACACCAAGTGGTGTATTTCTTAAGGTATAACGTGCCCACCAAGTTACCGGGTTCAGGGATGTAATTTGTGAAAACATCCCAACGGACAACATCAACAGGATAAGTTGGAATCTTGTCTTCTGTGAATGCCATCAAAAGATTAGGTCCAAGCTGTTGTTCATCTTCACTCAACCATCCCATTTTCTTGGACAGTGTAGCGTTGACTTTGAATGTCACGCCACGATGTTTTTTCGTGGTTCCCATGTTTTTTACGATCAATTCGTCACCATCCCATTTGAAATTGGCAAATGTTTGTCCTCTGTCTACTCGACTGATAAAAGAAGCTCCCCATTCTGGATTGTAAATCGGAGCGCCATTGCCACCGGTTTTGTATCTTTTTTGATCATAAAAATTCACCACGCTTTTCATGAATTCCACACCATTCAGTCTGGAGAATACATTGTTCAAATCGCTGATGTTCAATCGGCTTGTGTAGTAGTGATTGTCATTCTCGCCATGAAACCATTCGTACTTGAACAGGACAGTTTTGGGATCATACGTGACAGCAGGGATTGTGAGTCACCAATTTTCCCGTCTTGTTTTTCACGGGTTCTATCCACGCGTATTTGAACAACACTTCTCAAACTCATTAATAATTCATCGAGTTAAAACAAAGAAAATCATAACCGTGAAGGAGGTTTTGATACCCGATCTTAATTAGCATAGATTTTGACGATTTTATTTCTCCGTTTACTCCTTGGTTTTTGTTTCAATTGAGAAGATATATCAAACACTCGAGACTGTTTCATCGGATATCCAAACACCTCGAAGTTCGTTAAAAATACTCCGCTGCGCGTCGTGTTTTCAACTCTCTTCTCGGTGTTTGGATATCCCGATGAAACACTGTCTCTCGTGTTTGATATATTACGTCCAAAACGATCAGCAGGTAATGGTTGCCTTTGTTTTGTTTGGCCAAGGTTTGCACTTCCACCAAATCAGCTACCCATTGTTGATCGATATTAAACACCAAGACGGGAGAAGTAGTGTATTGCCTCCTTCTGGGTTTACGAAGCGTGTGTCCCAATTCTCTTTCCAAGAGTTTCTTGACTCTGTTGACAGGTAATTTTTGAGCCTTGGCGAATCGTTCAATACCTCCCAAACTACCAGGTTTGGTGGGATCGCGGTAATCTTTAAAGATGTTTTGGTCATTTTTCTTCTTCTTTTTACCTTTCTGTGGCATTGTTGACGGCTTCACGCAGTGCAAAGAAACTGCGTCTCACGATCGACAGTCGCATTCTATATATGATGTCGTACCATTCCGTTGCATGTTGCTGTTTTTCAACCACATCACAAAGGGTACCAATCGAAATGCATTGCATGCCACGTCCACCTGGTCAAACAGGTCTAAGGGAACGCATTCAATTCCGTAGGGTAACTCGATGTTTTCGTCGAATCTCGACCACACTTCATCACACAAATCGCAAACGGTTGTCCACCTGATCTTTTCTTCCATTTTAAAAGCAAGGTTTCGATCCTCTGCGCCACTCTGTCTTCATCCGATCATTTATATGATGTTTTTGGTGCACATCATCCCGATTTTTTGCCTTATATGGAGTGATTGGTCTGTACAAAGGTCGATTCACAGCACCATATGAGTTGTTGACGCATCTGGAAAGTCCAAAGATCATCGCGCAACTTTGACGTGATTGGTTTAACCACTTTCAGTAACCGGTTTGACTGCTGGCGTCACTCGATTCTGATTGGTTGTTTGGTTTTATATAAAGAAGAACGCTTTTTCGTTGTTTATCATTTCAAGAATGGAGCAAGCAGAGATGCCGGAGATCAAGAAAGAAGAGGCAGAACTGACTGACTACATCAAGTTGTTGACAAGTGAAGAAGAAGGTAATCTTCCCGCTATTTATTATCAACCCGGTGATGTATCGCCGATACGCACATGTTTGACTAAAAAAAGTCAAACCGCGGTAAAAAGAAAAAAAATAAAGAAGGAGATGAATCTCCCACACGTTACATGTTGCCTAAAGATTTCCCACCGGCTTCCAACAAGAAGAAGAAGAATAAGAAGAAGAAGACAAGCAAAGAACAAACAGAAGTGGAAGTGATGGAAGAGGGTGAAATACCGTCGTACGATGAAGCCATTGATTTTTTCAACAAGTTCTGTAAATCCATTCCACAAGCAGAAGTGAGTTGCCCGATTCACATCAATGTTCCACTTCAAGAAAAAACAGCAAGCAATGGATGGAAGTACCTGGTTTGTAGTGTGGGAAGAGATGATCGCAAAGATCATTGTTTTGTCTTGGTGGACAAAAACAAAGCCAAAACGTATCTCGACATCATTCGAAATACGAACACTGTGATGACTTACTGCTCTAACAACCTGGATAAATTGTTGTGTTACTGCGACGAACCGGCCATTCTTAGCATCTCTAATTCGACGAAGAATCCAGATCGCCCTTACTTCCGCTGCAGACAAAACATGTGCAAGTTCTTTCAATGGGCTGATTTGCTACCGAGAGGAAAAGTCTTGGCTTGGATAGAAGGAGGAAAATGGCGACACCCATTGGTCCAGAGATGAACAAGGTTACCCAATGAGAGGACAAGATTCTCCTTGGTATCACAAAGCCACCTACACAGATGTCAATTCCATTCCTTTTGACCAGCTGTTGTGGCTCGAGTGTCAAGCCGAAAACATCACGTTCATGGAACAGAATCAAGAGGTAATAAGTCCTCCAGAAATAAGGGGACGTTACTATACAAAAGAGAATGAACCTGCGTTGAAGAATCAGATTTACATCAGACGTCTAATGAAGAAGCACGGTCTGACAGATCAAGAATGAAATAGAAAGTGTGTATGATATTGGACTTGGAGGGATTTTTTTGTCAACAAGAAGTTTCAAGTGCGGGAACTGGGATATTACGCTTGGACAGGAGATCACGGACGATACGCACTTTACGCAAAAGTACCTTGGTACAATTTATCCATCAAAGACAAAAGAACTGCTGCCTATCAAAAGTATAACATTCATGGACTGACGTACGATCCCAAAAAACAAGAAAGAGGATACGAGTCTCACCAGTTGGAAGAGATATTAATGAATTTGTATCAGAACAATAAATGCAGTGAAAGACATGTAATAGCCTACAAAGGGGGACATGTGGAAAATGATTTGTTGAACAGACTGAACATTCCAAGTTTAAACCTTGAAGTGTATAATTGTCCTAAATACGAAATACTAAAATCGAGTGTTGTCGAGCCTTTGCCCGATTGCGGATTTCATTTCAATTGTTGTAACACTCATTGTAGCATAGTCGAATGTCATGCTTTTTGGTTATGGATGATCACTTGCGTAGAATAAAATCACAGAGACTTTTTCAAATGTGTCAACATTGTTTTAATCATACTTCTCCTAATATACATCTCTTTGTTTCTAACGTTTACAAATCAAAAATTTTCAAACGTGACAATAATCCTGATCTACATCGCTTTAATTCCAACGTTTACAAAACAAAAGTCTTCACGAATTTCATACGAGCGAGTGCTACATCAAGATTCTCACCTAAAAATACAGTTGTAAAGTTCCAGTCCTCAATGTCAACGTTAGACCATTAGGTTCCTCGTGGAACAAAGGGCGGACAATGTCATAGTACTCTCCGTAAATAGAACAGCAACAAGTCAAGAAAACGCGACCAAGACACCACTTCGCTGTTATTTCGCCCCATTTGATTTCTTTCACGAACTTCTCATGATGAGCATTGTGCACCCTGCGAAGAGGTTGTGTACACGTGGGAGGTTCCTTGCCACAAACCAGACAACAAGAAGGTAAATTTCTGCAAAACATGACTGACAAAAGAAAAAAAATCAAATATCGACGCCATAACTCTCGGAAATGTTCATTTCCCCATACAATACAAAGTCTGCCTCGCGTATGGCATCACGCAGCTGCCACAAGTGATGGTGGTGTTGTTCACAACGTCTGGTAACACGTGCAAGTTCACGAATGGTTCTCATCAACCTGCACAGAACTCTGACAAGCTTCCTGTATCGCTCTGTCTTCATGTTTTCTTTGTCTTCGACCAACGTTCTTTCACAGTCCACTAGTCTGATTTTGCACTCACAAAAAAACATCGATCGGTTCCATGACTCACCTCAACTCAAACTCAGCTTCAAAGGGTAATAGGTGGTGTGGGATGGAAAGCGAATGCCTTATATACAATCAAAACAGGTCACGTGATACCAAGGGTATGGGGATGGGGGTATCCCCCTTATGAGAGGTTGAACACACTATATCAGGAACTCACTTGCAGCGTTTACTTCATTCTCAAGTTTGAAACTGTGGAGACATACAAGATGGCAAGCAATGATGACAGAGAGAAGTTATGGAGGAAGAAAGGGCCAATGCAATGGGAGTTCCTTGGAGAAGAAAAAGAAATAGAAGAGGTAAGAAGTTATTGAGATGCACTGGCAGAAGAAATCAAAGAAAAGATGCAATGGGCAAGTGTAGAAATGCATGTACAGGAACGATTGAACACTCGTTGCGAGATTAAGAAGCTAGAAGTAAATGAAGATCGTCATTATCTCCATCTACCTGTGACTTTGAACACTACACATGTATAAAAACTGTTATGTTAGATAAAAGCAAAACAGAATTTGGAACTTGGGAATTAATTCATTTATTCTTGGATCCTTGCGAAAGTTGCGATTTATTCCTCTCTCATTACGCAGAAAAAACAAATGAAACAGGAGACATTGTAAATCAAGATACATTGTATTGCGATTTAGATCGAATTCCTTTCACGAAAACGAAATAAGAACAATGAACGTTGGTTTCATCAAGAGTGTATGACAACCATGGATATTGTTGCCTGTGTGCAACATATTTCGATCCGGAAACCGCATGCAATGACTTTCGTCACTTCTTCTTTTATCCCAGAGATGAAAAGTACAAAGAAATCAAAAAGTTACCGTTTTGTGATGAAGACAAATTGGTTGTTCATTTTCTTGTTTGAAATAAAATTCCTTTTCATCGCAGATAATCAGTCATTGGGATATTCTTCCCGTCGAAATACAACAAAAGATACAAAGGAAAGCAGATCGTTTGATGATTGAGACAAAACGTAAATTCAAATATTGGTTCAACTTGAAAGTTGTATTGGATCAATGTTCTCATTGCGGATTCTTCATCGATATGAGACATCGCATAGATGAAGAAGGAAATTTCAAGAGGAACAGATTCGTAGTAAAAAGTTACAGCAACTTTTGGTCATTACAAATATTTAAATCACATTTGGGACATTGATCGTTTACCTCCTCGCATGATTGAGCGGAGTGGGGAAAAATCACCATCGTGGAAACAATACATTCGTACCGTGACTGAGGAAGAATGCGTAACATTTTGCGACGAAGGATTATGGATACACCCAGATTGCATTTTACCCTATCACATTTCTATTCACAGGGAATGGGAGTTAACCCATGGGATCAATTACCAGACGAACTGAAACCAATCATACAGCGACAAGCTGATCAAATCATGATCAATATCATTCACCATTTGCCATATTGGCCTGCTTTGTTTACTTCCTTGGATCCTTGTATTTATTGTCATAGTTTCATACACTATCATTCAATGGAAAAACCTCCATCGTGTCTATGGCTCAAATCGCGTTTACCTTGGCACTATTACACAACAGAGGGAAGATATGTATCTGCATTTTACGTTGACAGAATTGAAAACAAAAACAGAATAAAACCAGAATCAACATGGATCCATTGCTATTGCATTGGAAATCACGTTCTATCCTCAAACTTTTCACACACACCATAGTGATCTCATTTCTGTTCGCAGGAAGCGGGAGCCAATCACTGGAAACTATTACCAGATGAACTGAAACGAATTATACAACGGGAAGCTGATCAAATTATGATCAATATCATTCACCATTCGCCTTATTGGGATGCTTTGGATTCGACCTTGGACCCTTGTATTCATTGTAACACTTTCATTTTCACTTGCGGCACAGGATACTGTCCACTATCTCTATGGCACAAATGCACTTTACCTTGCTACTATTTCGCAAATGATGGTTACGTAACTGAGTTTTACATTGACAAATTCAAACAAGCAGACTTACAACGCACAAGAGAAGTACTGAAAAATCATTCTGAATTAAAAAAATGGAGATATATGAGGAAACCCCATATTTATTGACAACACATGGCGAATACCATCCATGTGTCATATCAAGCCCAGTGAATCAGATTGGCATCACAATTATTGTTGTCTTGACATGATTGCAGATTGATGACGACACAATGAACGAAGCGGCAAGAGAATGGGAACGCGGATTTGATTTCATTTTAACTCCACACGTGGACAGACGATTGAGACGATTTGATTTACATCACAGAAATTACACTGCGCGACTGGCACAGCACGGTGGTGCATTGGTCAACTTGGACAGAGCCATTTTGCCGGGACAAATCAAGGAAGCCTTGCAACGCAGCATAAACAAACAAATATTAGAAGACTCAGAAGTACGACCCGACGATCATTTGCTGATCAACATCAACTCAAACAGACTGAAAAACGCTTATCATTTCAGACAAGTGCGAGTGCGTGATTGGAGAAACAATACGTTGATCGCTCGCACCGTTTTGGAAGAATTAAGCAGACTGTTAAACTCCAACGAGAATTTCAGAATGGACGATACGCTCAACTTGAACATTTCTCACATAAAAGCCACTGGGATGGGAAGCGGACGACCGAGACTAAAACTGGGAACAGAGCACATTGAGAAACTCTTAAACTCAGAACCCAAAAGAAATGGAAGAAAAAAGAAAAAGGAGAAAGAGAAAAGCGGACGACACTCAGCAAAAAGAAGAACCTCCCATTTTTGTGACTTGGGATGCAGAAGCCATGCAAGAAAGAGGAATTCACGTACCCAATTTGATTTGCGCCATGACCTCGAACAGTAACTTGCAATACAAGTTCGAGGGTTTGACATGTGTGACAGACTTTCTCGACTGGTTACGAGAAATAGCCATCGACAATAAAGTCATTGCCATTGCTCACAATTTCAAAGGGTACGATTCCTATTTCACTTTGAACGAACTATACCGTCAAGGTATCTGTCCGGATCAATTAGTAAACGGAAGCAAGATTTTGTCAATGAAAGTCCACGACATTGAATTCAAGGACTCGATGTGTTTTCTTCAGATGCCGCTTTCTGCCTTCCCAAAATCCTTTGGACTGACGGAACAGAAAAAAGGGTTTTTCCTCATTTCTTCAATATTCCAGACAACCAATCGTACGTGGGTCCCATTCCGGCACGCGATCATTACGACCCGGGAGGTATGAAACCAGAAAGAAAAACAGAATTTGAGGAATGGCACCTGTTTGATTTCCAGGCGGAACAGTTGGCCTATTGCCAATCGGATGTGAAATTGTTACACGACGGATGTAAGGTGTTCCGACAACAATTCCAACAAGTGGCCGGATTTGATCCCATGAAAAAGTGTTTGACCATTACATCGGCTTGCAACCTGTACTACCGCACAACATGCATGCCCAATAACTGTTTGGCCTTGGAACCCATACGAGGTTGGCACGGAAAAGGAAAACCTCACTCCCAGGCTTCCATCGAATGGTTACATTACTTGAACCGCAATGCCACATCAACCGACCGAACGGTGGAGAACACGTGATCCGTGTGGGTAACAGACGAGTGCACGTTGATGGGTACGCGGCGTCCACCAATACCGTGTACGAATTCTACGGTTGCTTCTATCACGGTTGCCCCACTTGTTTTCCAAACCGATACCAGAAACACACCAAACTGGACGAACGTACCATGCACGACGTGCACGAAACCATGCAACATCGAGCTGATCAGATCCGACACGCAGGTTACAATCTCATGGAAATCTGGGAATGTCAATGGAACAATCTCAAAAAACGAGACAGGGACATTCAAACCTACCTGAAATCTTTAAACTTGACGGAGCGACTAGAACCCAGAGATGCTTTTTTCGGGGGCAGAACCAATGCAGCCAAACTTCATCACAAGCCGCAAGAGGATGAAAAGATCCATTACGTGGATTTCACGTCACTTTATCCCTTCGTAAACAAAAACTGTGTTTACCCCATAGGACATCCCGTCATCGTGCTAGAACCAGGGCACACAGATCTATCCGAGTTTTTCGGACTTGCCAAATGCACTGTGTCACCACCCTACGGGTTATACCACGCCGTCTTACCCTACCGCAGCGGCGGAAAACTGACCTTCCCGTTATGCCGCACCTGCGTAGAAACGGAACAATCCAAACCGTTAACAGAACGCAGCGCAAGTTGCAGTCACACGCTTAAAGAAAGAGAACTCACCGGTACTTGGTGTACCCCTGAATTAGAAGAAGCAGTGCGTCAAGGATACGTGATCCAACACGTGCATGAAGTGTGCCATTTTCAAAACACGTCCGACACGTTGTTCAAATCGTACGTGAACACTTTCGTGAAAATCAAGCAAGAAGCCAGCGGGTGGCCAAAACGGGTTGGAAATGATACCGACAAACGCGTGAAATCACGGACTGAGAAAAAGGAAGGAATCAAATTAGAACCGGACAAGATAGAAGAAAATCCGGGAAAACGATCTCTAGCCAAAATGATGCTAAACTCTTTCTGGGGAAAGTACGGGCAACAAAGCAACAAGACTCAAGTTCAAACGTACACCAGTCCAGCCCTATTCCATAAGTTGTTGGAAGACGACAGCAAGGAAATAAACGACATCCGCATCGTCAATGAGGAAATGATCGAAGTTGTCCACAAGTATCAAAGCGAGTGTGACCCCATTCAAGTGAACATAAACATTTTCATGGCTTGCTTCACCACTTGCTGGGCAAGACTACGATTGTATCAAGAAGGTCTCTTAAAACTGAATCCTCTACAGACTTTGTACTTTGACACTGACTCCATCATTTATCCCCACAAAGGAAATGAACCCATTTTACCGTTGGGTGTTTTCCTAGGAGAATACACAGAGGAATTGAAAGACCCGGAAGATTACATTGTAGAATTCGCTGCTGCGTGGCTTCTCGCTGAAGACACGCGGACAAGAACAATTGAACTATGACATCCTAAAAGAAAATGTCATGGATGAAGTGACACAACCCTTGGAGGAAAAACAACAGCAAATTCCCATCTTCAATCCATTCAAGATCACAAGAGACAATAAAACCAAACATTTAGAAACAATGACTGAAATAAAACGTTACCAAATCGTTTTTGACAAATGAGCAGTGGATCCCATCACGTTTCACTCTTACCCATATGGCTATTACGAAGAATTCGAATGGGATGAACAAGATGAATTGAATTTGCAAAGTTTATTGCTTTGTTAAGACTTTCGGCAAAAGGCGCATGTGTTCCCCCACATCTTCTTGGCATATTGATAGACGAAAAACCCGATCTGGATGGGTCCATCTTGAGTCTCTTCTTGGCACTCTTGATCTCGTACACTCCTGCAGCCAATTCTTCCAAATCACGAAAGAAGAAACTGTTGATGGCACGTGCGACTTTGCTGACGTCTTCTGTGTAGGCCACTTTCTGGTGGGGGGCCACATCCATGAGGAACCGATCGTACCCTGCATTCCTGACGGTTTTCGCCGTCTCCCCCAGAATCTTTTGGTTCGAGTCTGCATCGGCTTGCCTGTGTCAATCACTCACGAAAGGACCAAAACAGTCTTTACTACTCCACTGGACGGCATGGTGGACGCGAGTGACTACTAACCCTTCTTCCAAGTAAAATTTTAGAAGAGGTGTGGCCAGGAGAATCTTTTCTCCAAAATAGCTTCCAATCAGTGATCGACGCGGTGTGGACAGGATGTCGTGTTCTTGTGCAAATTGGTGCATGTGTTGGCCAACATCCTCCGAGGAAATTTCCATGTTTTTGAAAATGGGTGTCATTTCGCTAAACTTCTCTTGATTGCATCAGGAACTATCTTTCTCCTTCAAGTATCGTCGTCCTTCTCTTCACAAAAAAGACAAAAATTCACAATAATAAAATAACACTTCGCTCGTTCAGTTATTGCATGACATTGAACTGAGTGACTTTTCACTCGTTATTGCGTGACACTTTAGTTATTGCGTGACATGTATATTTCTGTGACCATTAAAATTTATTTGAATTCAAATACTGTCTCCTCATTGGTTTATGGCTTGTGACGTTTTTGCTGACGCAATTTGCGGTTTAGAAAAGTCACGTGTTTGAAATACGATTGGTCCATTCAAATTATACTCGATTCTGAAAGGTCGGTTGTCAAACCATACGCTCTTACTACTATCGAGTTGGAGGCTTATTATTAAACAAAGTCAGTTACTCTCCCCTCCACATTTGTTAAATGGTACCTTGTTTGTTACAATGACGGATGGATGGAAAAAGTGTTGATATTTTAAAAGCTACATCAAAATTACTTTACAAAGAATTTAATTCCAAAAAGCAAACCCCTCCAACTGCCCAAAAGAAGCTGCAGCATAAATACCCCCAGCTAGAGGTGGAATGGACAAAGATCTATTCCCTTCCGTTTTTTGTTACAACAGAAACAAAGCTACGTGAATTTCAATATAAGCTTTTGAACAATATTATTTTTACAAACGAAAAGCTTTTCAGATTTAAAATGATTGATTCACCTTCATGTAATTTTTGTAAAAAGGAAGTCGAATCCCTCGAACATCTATTTTTTCACTGTAAGTGTACAGAGGCCTTTTGGCAAGCTCTTATATCTTGGCTTAGAAAACATAATTTTTGTGTAGAGACCATAACGTTCATAACTATTTTATTCGGCGAGTTTAGAGAAAGTGAAGATAACATGATTTTAAATCACCTGATACTCATGGCAACGTTTTTTTATCAATAAAGGCAAACTGAATAATATGGAACCATCATTAAAGGTTTTCGCAGCCAAGATTAAGATTGTCTATGACATAGAGCAACAAATAGCAGTCAAGCATAATAAGTTGACTAAACATTACAATAAATGGGAAAAACTTTTAAAGTGCACCTTACCCCAAAGTATTTTTTCGCTACAATAAACCATTGCACCAGATCGAAACGCGTTACACCTTTCGTTTCTCCTTTTTACTAAATGCGGACTATTTATAGCATTTAAAAGTTACGAAAAACTGTACGTTATTTGGTTCACAACCGAGTCAGAAGGGGCATGGGTCTATTCCTGGATTGACGTCACAAACTGATTTGCATGCAACGTTACATTGTATATTGTGACAGGAAATGTCCCTTTTGCTAACAACGCATATTGCGGGCTCGCAACATTCCATACTTTTCCTAATCTTGTACCGAGATCTTCTCAACCCTCGAGAGAGAACATCTAGTAAAAGCCGATTTTGCTTGCGACAAATGTGTCAGAAATCTGACACATGATGCCACTACGCATGCTCGACAATTTAAATGGATGGAAAGCTCACTCGTTACACCTAGGTCATCATACTTTCACATACAGGGAAACTCCAGTACCACGGTATTGAGATGGAGTTTTTTGAAGAAAAGAAGTTGACACTCATGTTTTGCTAATAAATTTAAGTCGTCAACGCAGCTGGAAAAAGCCGTGATAAAAAGAGCGCACGTTGTGATGGACGTGTATAAGCTCACCATACGCGTCAGCTTTGCGAAGTTTTCTAGACCTTTCTATACATCTTCTCTTTCACATACATGTTTATTGACAACCGTTGGTACTTACAAGCTTGATAGTAAAACTATTTCTGTAGCTAATTAATTCACTTTAGAAACGTTTAAAAGAAGGAAGTGTTTTAATAGAATTTGAAGCTTTAAAAGCCGCCATATTTTCTTACAAGCTCACGTATGCAAGACAAAGTTTGTATTATCCGCACGCAAATGATGATGCAGTTCACTGACCAATCAGAATGGCGAACCGAGCGGACTTGGCCAGATGTTTCCTACAAAGTGAGTAAACATCTGTGTATGAGATTATACTTTTCGAACCGTGACGACACCTTCCACGTGAAAACATGGCTCCTAACTTTTTGGTCTTGGCGACAACTTTGGAAAATTTTGGAGCCAGATGGCTCCTTGAAAAAAAAGTTAATTTCGTGCCCTGGATATATATGTATGGTTGTCGTTTTTTTAGTGCTTAGGATTATATGAATTATTTTCAAATACGTCATATAACTTCAGATAGTATTTTCTCAAATTGCCTAAAACCCATAGACCCTTTGCATAAATGATGCCTAACAATACTTTGTACATCCTTAGCCTCGTACTTATGTTTCTAGACAAAGGATTTTTCACATAAATGTGAGGCTTAGGATGTATTGTTAATCAAATTTTGGCACCATTTATGCAAGAGGTCTATGAAATTTGTAAAAACTCAATGAGCTTAAAATGTACAAACTACGATGTTGATAATGTCTCTTGTCAGTACACGTACCTGGCAGTCTTCTCTTTGTAATCATATATCTGCACAGCTGCATTATGAGGCACTCTGAATGTCACAACTCTGGTTTTGTTTCTTCCAAAGTTACTCCTGGGTTCTCTTTGTGCTAGAAAGCAACAACTAAAATGTTAAAATGTTAGTATTACCTCAGCAAGTTTTCTGAACCAAATAAACCCCTTTCTGATATAGAGGAAACAATCATTTGAATGGGAGATAAAGGAGAAAGGGTGGAGCTGGGGAGAGGTGGAGAAATTAGAGAAGGACAAACAACACTGGCGTTCACTGGTAATGGCCTACTGTGCCGACACACAAAGCGGATTAAGTAAGTGATATGTATACAGAACATAGATTTACCGTGTGTTTTACCTAATGCACACTGTCAGGTGTTCTGCACACCAGGGTCTGGGTTGGCTGTTTTTTTTTTTTTGCAGAGGAACCTCATTAATTAACACAGGAATTAATTAACGTTGATGACATCATAGGCTATGGACTTCATCTCATGAATAAAACACGCTGGATTGTCATTATCTTCCCCTATTTTATTTGTAAATAAAGAAACAATAGGCCCATCAATCCTTGACATTTCTTTTTTATGAGAAAACTTAATCCTAACCAAAGACGTTCAAAAGTGTTTCCTCCTCCTCCTATACCTCCCCTTCCCCCTCCTCAATGGAGACTTTAAGCAAATCACTACACCTGGCACTGCTACAGCTGCCACAAGTAAATAAGACACTGCATGTACGTCAGTTGCATCCAGGCGTACCCTCAAATCTGTCTATGTGGGCTACTACGTTTGGGTTTATTTCGCTTAACTGGCCCTTTTCAACATACATCTCGGCATTTTAAGAGTTCCAATGGATAATATATCCTTCAAAGTCAATTTCAGTCAAAAATTGTCTCAAGGTTGCCACTCATAAGCTTGTAAATCCATATTATAAATTCCACTTATATCAAACTCTGCCAGTCCCAGAGGAGGCAGTGGAATATTAGCAATAGGACAGGGATCTATATTGCATTTTTGAGTTATTTTTAAAAAAAAAATCTCTTAGTCGGCATACCGACGTATGCCGCTATTCAGTGGATGGATGGATGGATCGGTGGACGAGCGATGTATTTCACATCAATAAGAATTAGGATACTATCGATCAATAACCAATGAAATTGCCGCTTGTATATATCGTTTAATTTTGTATCAATATTTGTTTCGGATTCAAGGGACGGCCATCTTTATTTTCGTATAAACTTGGCCTTATTGGGCGGTGTTGGCATGATGTCTCTATTTCCAGCACTCGGTGTTTATGCAGCTCTGGTGTACAACGTTGCGTGCGGGTTTTAAGTGGAAAACTGTTTGGAAATTTTCATGGTGGTGAAGAAGGTACGAGGATGTGAAATTTTACATGCTGCGAGCAGTCTGTTTTGGCGGCTTTCGGTTGAGGGATTGTTGTTTGATTGCAGTTAGATGTGAATAAGAACCATGTTGAATTTTAAAATGTTTCTGACTGAAGTAACGATAGCTTTAATTTTGGTTAAATTTGAAGTTGTGGATGTACCCAGCTTCCTATTTCTCGGAGAAGAGTTGTTTGAAATCAGTTGAGCTGAGAGATCAGACATGATCAGAGACTGCTTCAGGACATAGTAGATGTCATACGGCATTTAAGAATTTGACGGTAGGGACAGGGTACAGCAATTCCGGAGAAACAGCTTTCATTGCAGACGTACCAGCTCTGGTAAATATTTCACAAACCGTTCGTAATTGAATATGCAAAATCTTTCACCAGGATTTTCGGCACAAATTTCGTAACAACCAGAGAACAATGTACTAACTGTACTACGTTTTAAAAACCCTTTGGAAAGATATATTTTTCCATTTGATCCGCTTATTGTCTTTCAATAAAAAAATATGACGCTTTGTGTTGAAAATCAGCAAAGTATCATGTTTCAACATTTCGAAGAAAAACAAAAGTATCATATTACAAATAAACAAAAGTATCGTGTTACCGCTGTCAAGAATCACGTTTGTTGCATTCTGCACTGTCCTTTGAGTTGCTGGGTTTTTCATTTTCAGGTAGAAATAGCTTTGTTACAGCGGTTACCGATCACACGCGCCCTCCAACGATTTTTTCTTGTTTGAAAATTAAGTTTTGCTGGACGTCAGTCATCGCATGCGCCAGTTTCGATTTGCTTTTTTATCGCCAAACACAACAACAAGACGACAATATTCTAACCTTTTGTGAACTATTTCCATGATTTGATGAGTGTTTCAAAAAAGCGTCTAAACATTTAAGCAATAGGCCGTAACTCGAATTCCACAGAGCAAGCTAGAGCGTAATATTGTGACAAAACAAAAAGCTGGCCACTAAAAAGCGACTGCTCTCGCCAAAGCATCACGCCAAATACTTATGGAAACCAAATATTTTTGAAGTGGTTCGTTCGAAGAATGAAAGTATCTATCTTTCTTATTGCAGCTATATAACACGACTGTGTTGACAACGAATTACCTGAATATCGACTCGCTTCATGAAATTCGTTCATTACGCATGATCATGTTTCTTTTTTTGCAATTTCACCGACAATATTCAGGACTTGAGTGCTGTTTCTCTTTCCAAAGGGTGAAAAACAGCTGCCGGAAAGCCGAATGTCACTCCACGGCTTGAATGAAACCTACTACTGTCATGGAAACAGATGATTGACGTCCATCGAAACTCATTTTTCAAACAGAAAAAAACATCGTTGGAGGGCACGTGTGATCGGTAACAGCTGTAATTAGAATTGGCATTTAGTCACAACAAGCGGTAGGTGGGTATGTCTTCACAACATTGTAATGCCGTGTAGTAATGAGTAGGGTTAAAGAAGAGAGTATAAAAGCATTGACATTTTCTAAAGATTTGTTGCATGGAATCCCTCAAATATTGCTGCAGACTTTGTGGCGGCAAGTGTAACCGCAAAGTAATCAAATTAGACTTTTAGGCGTCACACCCAAGTTAGTGACGTACATCAATCCAATCAGGTTTGGGGTTGCATCAAGAAACCAGTCAAATTGTCAATCTCGTCCCCAGAGCCCGTTTTTTGTGATGCTGACCAAAAGAAAAGCAGGCTCTGGGGACAAGATTGTGAAATTGTTTGATAAAAATGGAATGACATGCGCAGTTAAGTGATTGTTAATTAATCACTTTACTGCGCATGTTATTCCATTTTTATCAAACAATTTCTGATTACTGCAGTTTTTACAGATATATTATTCATGGTCGACAGGAAAGTTTCGTCGTGAATGAATTCGCTAGTCAAACGTCAGCAAAAGGCCCAACACTAAATTGGTCATTTGGCATTCCTTTTTATCGGGCTAGTTTTGCTGAACCAAAAAAAAATACCCAATACGTCTATATCAAAACTGTTTCCTTGAAGTTGTCAGCTGGGCAGATAGGCCAGATAACATACTTGCTTTACAAAATTTTTCTTACCCATTTGAAAAGGAAAGAATGGTAACACATCAACATGAAAATGTAAGGAAAATTTCTTCTTTTGTCATTTTCACATGATCAGTTTTGGGGTTGTTTAAGGGTGGAGAGCCCTATCTGCAACGGTTTCTAAGGATGACTTCTAACCATCATAACCAACATCTTGGTTTTAGTTTTTTGCCATGCTTGTTCCATAGACCTTTTACACTCGTTTGTTATTCATTTGTATTCATGCTAATCTGCCCACCCAACCTCATTTCTGAGTACAAGTTCTTTTCTACTTTGTGCATGGTGACGAGGCTTGGCAGGCAGATTAGCATGAACACAAAAGAATAACAAATGAGTGAAAAAGGTCTATTGGAGGCTCCTTCCACTTTTGCAGGAAGTGAGCATATTAGGAAAGGCATGTTATCGGATGAAACCAAAGCCAACTGCACATGTCAGACTGCATTCAGAAGCAAAATCTGTAGTACGGATTTCTAAAGCTTCGAGGTCATAAACTTTTTGTGCGAATTTCAACAAATCTATACCACAGATTTTGCATCTGAATGCACTGTTGGCTTTGGAAAGAGAAAGACATAAGCTGTGGTATTGTGATGACATCATAGATTTAGAATAAGTAATTTTCTCAAAATCAAAGACTTAACTCTTAAAATAATATAGAATTATATCTAGAATTCATGTAGATCTTCCAATTAATGAGATTCCTATGCAAAACCGCTTTTTAATCACGTGCTTGGTCATGAAGTTGACTTAATCGTTAAACCATTTCAAACCAAACCAGACGAGATAGGCTTCAGTTCACATGGAACCGTTTGGAACCAATGTGGGTGTTAATAGTAGATCTTTATGGAACTGGTCCGGCACCGATCCAAAATTGGACCTGAAAATTACATGTCCTGTTTTGGATCAGTTCTATAGCTATGCCAGTTCCAGAACAGTCCCATGTAAAATGAAGGCCTATTTGGTCTGAGTTTTGGACCAGGTCCATTTGGATCCGTTTGGAACTGATCTCATGAAGAGAACATATGCGCACTAACAAACGTAGGCACTGTTCTTAAAGGGGTACTGCCACTGGGATTTTGCTGTTTTGGGGTCAATTCTGCCAAAATCATTGTCTTGTGCCCATGATGATGTTATAGTGTACAAAATGCTCTTGCAGAATTCTCAATTGCAATTTAGCTGCAATTGCAACTGCAATTTTCAAATTTACATTTTCAAGTTTCAATTTCATTGTAGCTTTCTACAATGATGCCATAAGCACATGTAGCATGCCAATACCCCATGTCAATACCCTTTAACCCACTGACTCCAACACTCCCACTTTCTCTTCTCTTTTTGATTTGTGCGCATGCCTGAGCTAAAATATCATATAATGCGATTCTAGTCTTTATTTTGCAAATGCATTTTGGAGAGATTTGGACCAGATTTAGCCTACAACTGACTAAAAAATGTTCAAAATGTCTTAACAACGCGTTTTTTGTAAAAATCTCCAGGAGTCAATGGGTTAATTTAAGCCTTAGCCTATACCTTGCCTGTCCATTATTATTTTCTAGACTACAAGTAGTCCCATTTTTCTTTGTCAAAAAAGAATAACCGTGCGAAACCTGGGAGACACGCCCATGCGGTGAGGCATGAAAAAAAGGGAATACCGACTAAGCCACAGCATTTGAATTATGCGTTGCTCTCACAATGCAAAAATATTATTGGCTAACGCTTTGAGTGCTGACAAGAACATGTCAACAAATTGTCAACACTTGAGTCTGTCTTTGCGTGCTAGTTTACGATGGATGACATCCTGCAGGAATGCTCATCTCTGCTTCCAAAATAAAGGCTTAGAAACCGGAACAAACACAAACGTCGAAAGCTCTTCTTGTGGGTCACGACGTTCTTGCTATTTTGCCAACTGGATTTCGAAAAAGCCTCATTTATCAAATGTTTTGTCAAGCAAAGCTCTCTTAGCTTTGAATGGAAAGGCGACAGTGTTAGTGGTTTCACCACTTGAGGTAGTAGAACTGCTATAAACATGTCCATTTTGAAAATTAGTATCATCAATGTTAAATAATTTTAAGAAATAAAACTTACATAGGCTTATTAACCAAGACTTGGACTTTCAGAAAATTAATATGCGAGGTGTCAATTTTCACACCTTACGCGTGAATTCCTATTTAAATCGCAGGCTCAGAAAATCAAAGATTGCAGATTTCTGGCTTTCCTTGATAGTTGCAGGAAAAATAAACATTGAAACCAATTCATGCTTAGAATGTTAAGTTACCTTTAAATACCCGAGACATGCCGGCGAAATGTTCTTGAGATTTTTGTGGTCAAAATAATTTGAAATGTCCCTTGACTTTCAGCGACCATAATTCACTCCAGAATGCCTGGTACGTCCCAGGTATTGAAGGAGCATTTCCTCAATGTTATATGAATAAACCAGCCAAGTTATAAAAAGATCCGGAAATTATTCATTTCTTTACTTGATTTTCTTGTCAGTGTAGTTTCTAAAATCCTTGAAATTAGGCCTAATTCCTGTCACGTCACGCTCTTTATTCGTCGCCATTTTGAATTTTAGTGGGTAAACCGCTGGTCTTAATGTCTGCTGCGATTCAGATTTGATAATAACACTGCTTTGAAGTCGGCCCGTGACGGATTGTCAATATGACATGCATGTACTGAAGACATCATGCAATCACGTGACTCGAAAGAGTTCGGCCTTGTGCGTTTTGCTGGTTGATTTGTAAAGTAAAATAGTCGGTCGGTGTATTTCCCCCAAAGACGGCACATAAAAGGGACATTTATGGATTAATTACTGCAAAATTTCGGCTGTGGACATCTCTGCTTGCAGCAGACTCGAAGCTGTAATATTATTTTTTGATTTGCAGACAACTTAACATGAACCTTTTCAGTTATCAAACTTTTGGAGATGGTTTTGATAGCAGTTTTACTACGTTAACAGCATAATCAAAGAACAAGTCGCTGAGCTAACCGAACTCGGTTTTCCTTCCGTTCAACCGAAAGAGAACGATTCAGATTGCATGAAAGCCATTTTAACATACTGTAACTCCACTCATTAATCTTTAACTTTAATCTTGTTTTGCACTTTTTTCTAAATTGTGCAGTGTTTGGTTTCAGTCAATTGCAGTGCCATTGTTAGTCTCATTGTTAGTTAATTGTTTTGTGTTGTGTTATTTTATTTTATATTTCCCAGAGAAATTATTAGACCTTTGTCTTTTTTTTTTGTCTCCTTTCACATACTGCTTTTCAGTTATTGGGTCATACATTCTTTAACAATATAGTTCATGAGATTAACCTTTTCACACAGCAATGGCATGTAAACTAAAAGTCCTCTCGCTAAATGTGTGAGGTATAAGAAATCCAAACAAAAGGAGTGCAATATTTCGTTATTTAAAACAGCAAAAAGCTACTATTTTTGAGTTTTTTTTTATTCAAAAAACATAACCCTTAGTCGGCGTACGGATGTATGTCGCTATTCAGTGGGTGGATGGATGGATGGATGGGCGAACGATGTATTTCACACCAATCAGAATTAGGATACTATCGATCGATAACCAATGAAATTGCCGCTTGTATGCATCGTTTAATTTTGTATCAATATTTGTTTCGGATTCAAGGGACGGCCATCTTTATTTTCATATAAACTTGGCCTTATTGGGCGGTGTTGGCATGATGTCTCTATTTCCAGCACTCTGTGTTTATGTAACGTAGAACGTTGTGGTTGGGTTTTAAGCGGGAAACTGTTCGGAAATTTTCATGGCAGTGAAGAAGGTACGAGGATGTGAAATTTTACATGCTGCGAGCAGTCTGTTTTGGCGGCTTTGGGTTGAGGGATTGTTTTTTGATCGCGGTTAGTTGTGAAAAAGAGCCATGCTGAATTTCAAAATGTTTCTGACTGAAGTAACGATAGCTTTAACTTTGGTTAAAATTGAAGTTGAGTATGTGCACAGCTTCCTATTTCTCGGAGATGAGTTGTTTGAAATCAGTAGAGCTGAGGGATCAGACATGATCAGAGACTTTGCTTCAGGACATAGTAGATGTCATACGGCAAGGAGGCCACATACTCAAGAACGCAGGGTACAGTAATTCCGGAGAAACAGCTTTCATTGCAGACGTACCAGCTCTGGTAAATATTTCACGAACCATTCGTAATTAAATATGCAAAATCTTTCATCAAGATTTTCGGCACAAATTTCGTAACAACCAGAGAACAATGTACTAACTGTACTACATTTTTAAACCCTTTCGAAAGATATATTTTTCCATTTGATCCGTTCATTGTCTTTCGATAAAATACTTTGGTGCGTGTTTAATAAATCACAAAATATGACTCTTTGTTTTGAAAATCAGCGATGCGGAAAAACAAAGTATCATGTTACAACATTTCGAAGAAAAACAAAAGTATCATATTACAAATAAACAAAAGTATCGGGTTACCTCTGCCAAGAAAAAGCTAGGAATCACGTTTGGTGTTGCATTCTGCCTGTCCTTTGAGTCTCTGAGTTTTTTATTTTCTGGTAGAAATAGCTTTGTTAGTTAGAATTGGCATTTAGTCACAACAAGTGGTAGGTGGAGGATTTACTTTTTAAGTATGTCTTCACAAGATTGTAATGCCGTGTAGTAATGAGTAGTAGTAAAGAAGAGAGTTTCAAAGCATTGATATTTTCTAAAGATTTGTGGTATGGAACGCTTCAAATATTGCTGCAGACTTTGTTGCGGCAAGTGTAACCACAAAGTAATCAAATTCGACTTTTAGACGTCACACCCGAGTTAGTGACGTACATCAATCCAATCAGGAAACCAGTCAAATTGTGTGATAAAAATGGGATGACATGCGCAATACAGTGATTGATTGTGATTGATTAAACTGATCACTGCAGTTTTTACAGATATATTGTTCATGGTCGACAGGAAAGTTTCGTCGAGAATGAATTCGCTGGTCAAATGTATTTTGCGTTGCGCTCATTTACTTAAAATGCACACGCCGTCAGCAAAAGGCCCAACACTAAATTGGTCATTGAGCGTTCGTTTTGGACGGGCTAGTTTGCTGGATGCAGGTATCTGCTCATATATGCTGACCAAAAGAAAAATACCCAATATGTAAATATCAGAAAGGGAAAAAAATAACTCTCGCACGCATTGCGTACCTATGTTTTTATAAGTGAACGAAATAATGTGATGACAACAATAATTTATCAAATAAGCGTTGCGGAGATGGTTCCGCAAATTGATTCTGTACTGCCTTTCTCCATGTATATATAAATGCAATTATCAACTGAGACAATCTCATAGTGCAGAGTGTTATCTACAACTGAACATGTACAACCCTTACGAGGATACATTGTTGCGGACAAATTGTTGCTCCTTTCGGGCAAAACATGTAGCAAACTGGGAAACAATTTTTTTTTGCACACACAAAATGTTTCTGGTCATCTACATACATTAGGTAACAGTAGTCATGCAGGTATCTGCTCATATTTGCTTGCCAAATATGAGCAGACAAGCAAACAGAAACTTCGATTTGCTTTTAGCTCAGTAACATGATAATTTTTGATTTCTCGAAAAACATTTAAGATTTGCTTCTTTTTTTTTCAAGACCAGAGATAACTGGTAGAACGTTAAATATCTGATTAAAAAAAATTGAAAGAGAAAAGATTTTGCTTCATTCAAAAAACAGTTTTTCATTGAAGTGATAAACAAGAACTAATTTAATTATGGACTAGTCATGAATAGTACGTCCTTGTTCTGTTGCCGTCATCGCTTGTATTATCTTCTGTAAAAACCACTTAAAATTATATTTATATACAATGATATCGATTTATCTAGGAAGCATTTCAAGGAAACATGAAGTAATGAAGGAAAACAGCTTTGCTTGACCGAGAGTTTCCTGCATGAAAAAGAAACGCCTTATTTGCGGTTTCGGAAGGTGCCACGGAGTCTGCAGCAATATTTGGGAAGCTTTCTTGCTTCAACCCGAAAAAATATTGTCCAAACCTTAACATTTTGACTCTTCTTTTTCAGTGAACAACCCGTTCATAAAAAGATTAAACCCTGGCAGGTAACTTAAGTTGTGGAGGCGCCAGGCAGTGTGCAACAATGCCTTCAAATTTAACAAGTTTCCGGTAATGGCACAAAGTTGGCGGAAAGCTTGAACTAACTTTGAACGTTTTACAAGATTAGAGTGAACATTTGTTGATCAACAAAAGTTGAAAGATGTTGAACCGTGTATCATTGGCTTTACACGTTGTGTTCAACAGAAGGGAAGAGCACGAGCTTGCAGCATGTAAATTCACATCCTTGTACCTTCTTCACCACCATGAAAATTTCCCAACAATTTTCCGTTTAAAACCCACACGAAAACTTCTAGACCACAGCTACATAAACACAGAGTGCCGAAAATAGATACATCATGCCAACAACGCCTTATAGGGCCTATACGAGTCTATACGAAAAAAAATTATACGAGCGATACAGCTTTACAAGCGGCAATTTGATTGGTTCTTAGCTTTGATAATAACTCCAATCTGATTGGTGTAACATACATACATGAATGAATGAGTGAAGAGTCACATAGTCCACTTGCGCTGACTAATAGTTATTTTTTACAAAAAATAACTCATGTAACTCAAACATAATCTTCAAGGAAATATTTCTCATTGTTAATATCTATGCACCCACTGATTACCGAGATCAAAATGAATTTATAAAGAATTTAAGTGAACTTCTCGAAAGAAAAACGGATACCTCCAGGTTATTTTAATTATCGCGGGGGATTGGAATTGTACACTTTCTAAAGCAGGTAAAAGTTGGAGTGTAGTCTGGAAATACGCGAACTACAGAGATGCTGTTGACAACCTCATGAATGAGTTGAATCTTATTGATACCAGATTCTATTGCAAATTGCACCAAAATACAAAAGCTTTTACCTACGAATCCAAAACTATTAACTTGAAATCAAGAATAGATTTCATCCTTGTCTCCTGCCCGATCTCCATTGAGGCCCAAAATGCTGAGATTCGAATTTCAGTTGCACCAGACCACAAAGCTACTTTTTTTAAAGATTAACATTAGAAACGAGCTCAAGAGAGGTCTGGGTATGTGGAAATTCAACAATTCTCTTTTAGCAGATGACGATTTTAAAGAACGTATTGCATTCTTTTATCCTCGAATACACGAGAAATACACCGATGTTCAAGATAAGCAACTATTGTGGGAATTAATCAAAATGGAAATACGAATGGAAACAATTAAATACTCCAAAGAAAAAAGATTAGAAAGATTAGAACTTAGAAAAAGGGAATCAGCACTTCAAAAAGAATTACAAGACCTTGACTATAAGACTTGCAACGGGGATTTTGAAACTTTAGATCAAAACATTCTTGTGGAGTATGAAGCAGCTAAAGATATACGAATACAAAGGGAAAGAGGTTATCTTTAGATCTAAAGTGAAATGGCTGGAATAGGGAGAAAAACCCACAGAAT
>OX393569.1:11054054-11061419 GCA_947652115.1 Blastomussa wellsi
TTCTAGTCATTTTTGGTAGTCCGTTTTAATATTTGTCAATGACCCCAGATCTGCATGATCTCACAAGCATATTTATGTGTTAGGTAGGTTCTTTGGAATGGTTTAATTTCTCTGGGATAAAAATCACTCAAATACTGAAAACAGGTTTGAGGGGCCTGGAAAAGAGTGTGTTGCCATGGAAACAGCATTTAATTATAACCATAGGTGTGTCGCCTGTAGAACTATTAGTGTGCCAAGTTTCAATTGTCTGTGTAGAAAACTGACCAAAATATCCCTATTCTGTACTTGCACAATACCATAATACACCGCTTCTACCCCCCAAAACATTTGCATAGGCATTGTTTTAGATTTCCCTTGGGACATCTACATGTCGCAGGAGAAATTGCAAACAATGATTATGCAAATCGGGGGTGAAAGAGGTGTATTATGGGATTTGTGCAAGTAGAAAATTTATTTACTTGATATAAAATTGGGTTGAGTAGATGATGTCATCAGTCTCCTGATTTGCATATTTTACCAATTTTTTTAAACTTAAATATCTCGGGAACTACTAAAGATATTTGAAAACGGAAAACGGCATTTAATCTTACATGAAGCACTGCATGAAAAAAAACAAGGTGTAAAAATTTGATCATTATACAACCAACATTTTCCCAAATGGCGAACTCATTCTTTGGAATAACAATTCAATAATTTAGACAACACAACCCTGTTTTGGAAATCATGGTTCGAACGCGGTATCATGTCAGTAAAGGATGTGCTAAATTCTAAGGGCAAATTTTTATCGTATGAAGAGTTAAGTAATAAATTTAATACCACCACAAATTATATGCACTACTTTCAGCTAATTTCAGCCATTCCATCTGAGTTGAAAAGGAGAGCAGCTCAAACGTTCATAGTTGCAGCTGATCTTTCTACGAACCTCCGCATCCATTCTTTCAAATCAAACTGTATTTAATCAAGCTGAAGCACACTGCCAAAATTATTATCAGTTGTTCAACAATCAAGGTTTTATCATCCAGAGTGGTATATAAAAGTGGCAGAGTAAGTTCCCTGAAAAACTTGGCGAATGGCTAGAAAGTTTCAAGATATGATTATATCGCCTTACTAAGGACAATAAACTTCACCAATTTTGTTTTCGTTTTTTGCATAGAACAATCGTAACGAAGAAAGAACTCAAACTATATCACCTAGCCAAAGACGATAAATGTATTTATTGTTTTAGTGCGGATTCAATAGAACACACATGTATTGATTGCAAATTACATCATGGTTCAATCATTGTCATGGTACAAAGATAACACTTTCAAATGAACAAATTGCTTTTCACGACACACGTCACGCGACTGATGTGCTCTAAGATCCCTTAAAACGCAGGCTAGATTTGCTTTTCATCTTGGTCAAACAATATATCTATGCTTCTAAATATCTTCAGAAAGAATTGTCTTGAGATGAACAAGCAAATAAGCTAACGGTTAAATGGAAACTAGAAAGAAATGCTCAAACGTCAAACTATTTAATATCTAAATATCAACCTAATGGTATATTAAACTGTCTAATAGCATTATTACATTAATATTAAGGTTAATGTAGCAAATTGAAAGAAAAAATTGCTCTCAATTAATATCACGACATAGTGTATTTTAAGTTTTTTATAATTAAAAATTGTAATACTTAAAGCTAATGCATAGACCTCCTCATGTAGTTTCTTGTGATTTCTTTTGGTGTATTTAGTGTATTAGGTGTATTAATTAAACAAAAAAATTAAATTGAAAAAATACTGTCACTCCGAATTGGATGAACGTTGCAAAACAGACATTTGCTTGAATGTTTCCACCTCTATCGGGCAATATTGTATTGAACTTGATGAATCTTCTACTGATACAAAGCCAGATCGCAGGCTTTTCTCGCAAGAGAAACCGAGTTCTAACACCAAATCTGCCAATGGACATTTTTTTGACTCCTGCTCATTATAGAATTTCAAACAAATTCTCAGTTAAAACCCTTAGCCTACGATTGAAGTCTCCGTAAAAAAACTTTTAAATTTACATTCGCAAACTATACAAAAAATACTTCTCCCTTTTTTTTCTGGGGAGTTTCGCTGATCAGACATACCTTTCGCTGCATTCTTTTTGTCACGTTTTCTTGTGACAAAACTACTTTCATTTTACCTGGGGTAACGACGACAGAGGAAAATTGACAAGATAAGGAAAATCATTGGGTGCAGTTGATTAGATTTGAAATGAATACCAAAAAATCACTCGGCCATGAAAGGTCAAATGCTGTGGCTGGGTTGGTAGTCCATTTTTTTGTGCCTCGCCGCTTCGCACTCGATGGACAAAGAATAAAGGGACTGCTCATACTCAAATTATTTTCTGGTTGTAACCAGCTTTTGAAATTGTGTTGAACATTTGAATTTTCAAGCCTTAGGATTTCAATTCTCATGGATAACAATTTTTCGGTTCCCTTCCCAGAGATCATGGGAACCCAGCAGTACTGGGAACTCGTTTTCAATAATAATGATGGTAATTTCCTGCAATTTCAGACTTTTATCTGTTTACTGTCATGCTATGAGAAGACTAAGGGTTTGGTTCACAAGATGTAATGAGGTAAGATGAAGTTTCAAAAGAGTGGAAGCCATTATTACGTAACAGAAGTCCAATTCATTCAGGCAACATGACCGAAACTAGCTGAAAGCGTGTGGGCTATATTAAGCGTACAAGGCACTTTGGGAAAAATACAAGATGGCGGACGAGTAGACGCTCAAATTAAAGGTGCTAAACAATGTTTTAGTTCGAATATCCCAGACTCATAACAACAGAATTTCTCCACTAGTTGACAACTGCAGTAGAAAAACCCTCATATCAGGTGCATTTTGACCGGTAAGGTTGAACATGTAAATGGGAATTGATTTGTCAGTTCTCTGGTACCAGAAATGATCATTACTGTGAAATCCTAGGGCTTGAATTTTCCCAAAAATTCAGCAAAATTCCCAGAATTGATCACCTCTTAATGGTCCAGGACGCCTCGAAGAATTGGATTGCACTGTATTAGATTCTACTACATTGGACAATTCATCCCATTTGGTGGACATTTGCTGTAGGGATGGAAAACCTTGAAAAAAATGCATTATTTAAATTACCATGGAAAGAAATAATTGATTCAGTGTTAAAGCTTAATAGAGTACATTAGAAATGGATGTTAAATTGACACTAGGCACAGAAATATCTTTCCCAAGTTCACCAAACATAAATTGAAACGTTCTATACACACATCGATTTGATACTCTAAAACCCAGCTACGGGAGATATTGTGGCAGGTAGGTTTAGAATGTTAAGCCAACATAACAATAATATATAGATTTAGCCTAAAAGCGGAGCTACATATTTTCTCTGGTTTTTAATAATTTCTCAGAAATAAATAATAATTAAAAACGTCAACTCGAATTGCAGAATTTCCGCTAAAATCGGACCTGAGACCGCGATCAATGAAGAAAACCAACGTCTGGCCAGCGGTCAACTTAAAAAAACCTCGATATGCGATGAATTCTAACCTGAGCCCGCGATCTGGTCATGTGATACTGGTCAGCGGATACCTCGATTTGACAGCTGTCAACTGACCATAACATGGATGCCCTATAACAAAGATGTAAGCTGATAAGGCTGACAAGGTATGGCTATTTATGGCCGCCATGTTGCACGACTCCATCGTCGTCATCGTCGCCGTCGTTGGTCGTGCGTACGTGCCCACGAGCAATACCGCTAGCCATGATAACCATGAGAAAATCAACTCATGGGTTTCGTTTTCTTTCCCATAAGTATGGGGCTCCTCTTGGCGGCCCTTTGGGCCGCCGGAGCTCCGCTATAATCATTTATCATTATTTACAATAAACCAAAAGGAAATGAAAAGTAGGGAGTATAAGGCATACTAACTAATTGTGACTGTGACTAACATGGCCTATAGCTAGCACCTGTATGTCGCTAAAAACCTTACCAGAAATCTCTGGCACAACAACATTCCTTGTGCCACGGTCAGCCAGGGGATCTTTTCCCCCTGCAAGAAGTTGTTCAACAGTTGGAGGCAGTTCCTTTTCCCAGAGTTCTTCATCTTGGGTCAACATATATGTCTGACCACAGACAGCTCTCACCCTTCCTGTCTTAATGTCCCGAATATAAATGCCTTCATTCTCATCCAGGGGAATGGCTTTCCTTCGTGCAACAACTTCTACTTCAACAGGAGGAACATATTCACTGGGTCCACGGATCATCCAGCGATCTCCAGGCCGTCTTGGTACCTCTTTCTGTACAAAAAAAAACATTGTTAAATTTCTACTAAAACTATCCATGCAGGCAATTCCACTGCTGAGGGAAGACTATGGGAACGAAGGAAAGAGAGGTGAATGAGAAAGACTTGGAAAAGACGCATGTCCCCAGGGTTGGTATTCCCTTTGTTCTTTCTGGCTCCCCCTTCTTTATTTGTTCCTATATTCCCCAATCAGCAAAATTAGTTGCCTGCAGGAAGGAGGCTACACTGAAACAAAGTTGTATCCACCCAATATTGTTTACTTTTCACACATATCTTATCATGTGGTGAATGGTGAAACACTTATTACAATGTAAATGTATGCTATTTTTCATGGCCAAAATAGACTTTTTTGAGCCCAACAGTATCTGAGCCCTAGCCAGGAACTGAGTTTTATTACTTTACCACTGGTTTTACATGTCAGGGAATGCACTAGATTCTGTGTTACTTTCACTACATCTGTTCTTTTTACTGCCTTGACCTAAAATAACTTATTTTGTATTTATTATCAATATATGCAGCCAAATTGAAATCTGGCCTTGTCAAACCAAGTGGGCCGCAAATGACTCCTAACGGCCCTCAAGCTGATAAAGGTTTTTCACTAGCATCACATTTAACGACATTTTAGCTCGGGCATGCGCACAAATCAAACTTTTGAGACCCACCTCTTTAGGCTTTTCGATTTCACTGGAAAGCTCTTTCCCTCCTGCAGAACTGGGGTAAATGGGATTCCTATTTTGGTCGAAGCTGATGACGTCAGCAGCGGAACAAAGGTCAAGGTCTGCCACGGCCGGTTATGGCCGGTTTAGAGTCAATGGGTTAAGAGTTTTAATTTAAATAGAAAACTGTCGCAAGGTTTCTGCTCATAAAATTGTAAATTCATATCATGAATTTACAATAAGTTTTGGCAAAGGTGTAGCAATGGCGAAGTGAGTCAAGTGAAATATTCGTGTTCAGCGCGAGGTTGTTTTCCTTCGGTAAAGTTTGCTTTGCGGGTTTAGTGAAGGTGACACATATCTGGATAGCTCCGGAATAACTATACCGTTTTGCTTCGTCGAGTATGTATTGATATACATGTATTTGGGTTCATCACTCCGTTCTTTGAGATATTTGCCTTTGAAATTATATATTTTATCCATCAAATTGTTATTGTACAAAGTCTATGGCATTCGCTTTCGCTCAGAAATAATCTATTTGCCCTAGCAAGGTGAATAACAGCCATCTTCCTTTGAGCAAAGCCATTTGGCTGTGAGAAACTAGATAAAAGAGATTTCAATTCCTTGGCCCATGTTTCTAACATGCTACTTTATATTTCGCTTTGCTTTCGATATGACAGCTGTCCTGGTTGGAGAGATTTGGGTAGAGTACGTTACTTTACACTGTAAGCAATGTGCAATGCGAAATAGTACGGCTGGGAAGTTTCTCATAATAAAATCGTAATAAAATCAAGCGTTCTTTAGAGAAACGAGAGATTTTATTGTGCTTTGCTATGCTCTGGGGATTATTGACTTCCGGTGGCCGTAGTACCACCAGCCGTAGCGATTTGCTTAAAGTCCCTATTAGCTTGGCTGAAGTACTGCGGGAATTTTACACTGAAGATGTAAGCTCGTTAAATATTATGATTATCCATGAGTTCTTAACCTATTGGCGATTATTTTCAGAGACATAATAGCTATACATGTATCTGCAACTACACCAGTTCAAAACATATTGGTCCAGGTTTCACAACTTGGAGCATGGAGCAAGCATGGAGCGAAGTAAGTTCTTACTTGTATTCTTGAAAATATTATTAAACTTGTTAGTTATCAGGCTGTTACTTGGTCTTGTATATTGATAATAATGACAATAAAATGACATTTATCGGGAATATTGTTTATTTGCACCCTTGTAGTGTCATTTACAACCCCTGCGCTTTGCACTCAGGCCGCAAATTACACCATGTGCGCGCAAATAAACAATATTCCCTCAAAAAGTCATTTTATTCCCTTATTAATTCATGTGACCCATACGGCCCTGCTCGCTTTTTCCTTGGAAAACCATACGGAAAAAAGTCCCACATGAGGGCCATATGCCTTCATCTAGCAGGGCCGGAAGAAGCTGTACAGCCTTTCTACTGAGAAAAGTGTACATGGCCCCGCGACTGCTGTGAGATGCAATTTGAACTGAAATAGAGAGTTAATGCAACATCATTAAGGAACTAACAAATCCAAGAACTAAGCAGCAACAGGAGATACATAGAATCTTCAGTGATAAAGAAAACAACTTAAAGGCAACGAGAAACGAAGCAAAGCAAAATCTTCAACCGTCTATAGTCCCCTATGAAAATTAGTGGCCATATGATAAAATGCTTATTGACTGAGTTAAGTTGGGCCGGACGCTGCACTCTGCACGTTTTTTGTTCCTCAGCCTCCCCCTTTTTAGGAATGGACACAAATAAGTAAGACACAAGTATGTAAGAGTAGGGAGCTAAGACATGCTAAACACTATTGTTGTGAGCTGATTGCTATGACAAGACCTGTGAGATATAATTAAGTAGCTGGCAGAACACCAGTAGTCTAAACTGGCTGAAGCACCCTTCTTATAAAAAGCTACAGAGCTGGGTATCAAATGAATATTTGTGACGGAATAACACAATATAAAGTTTCAGAAGTAAAAAACTGCACCATTTCTTCAAGGCACTAATGAAAACAATAGTGTGTCCTAAAATACAAGAATATATTGAAAAGACCTTTTACCTCTTTTCCATCAACGTCAGTAAAAGCTTCATTTGCTTTTAAAATTAATCCTTCATCTTCACCAAGAATAAACACATCTTGGATGCCTTGTTCAAGCTTTTCACCCGGCAACAAGAAGAATGACTTCTCTCCCTGAATTGATCAGTTGGAAAAAAGTACACAACAATAAAGTTAAACACCATCCAATATAATGTCGTAAATGACATATGTACCAGTTGGTACCCCCAGAGGGGAAAGGTTAAGATTGTTGGATTGCTACGAACACCTTAATTTTGGAAATAAATTTCATAAAATGAGGAAAATTGGCTGAAGATATTATAGGTTGATA
>OX393569.1:11061619-11085677 GCA_947652115.1 Blastomussa wellsi
ACTGATTACGTCATAAGGTGTTATTTAACAAATGAAGAAGCCCAAGCCATGTATTATACTGTCGTAAAACACGACGGGCATTTGAGAACACGACGGAAATGTCTCGAGTGTCCTCAAATGTCCGGAGTGTTTTACGACAGTATAATAAATGGCTTAAGCTTCATTTGCTTTATGATATAGATTTTATACGCCGCGAGTAAAAACACCAAAACACGCATGATCGATAAACTGAAGCAATTTAATTTCACTTCTTCTACTTTCATCTCGAACTTAGAAGCTTCTTCAACAATCTCTGCAGCTTGACTCAGAATTTTGTCCGGAATTTCTTTATAGAAAATGTTCGCCGCCATCCCTTGCGAATTTTCACTGGAGTAAAGCTGACGAAAAACAATAAAACACGCTTTTTTTATACTCTGATAACACATGGGTTTTTGACCAATCAGAGCACGCGTAGAGTCCTATCTATATAATAATCACTTATACGGCGCACTCGGTGGTTAAGGGGTTATAAGACGCACCCTAAACTTTTGAAGACGATTGTGACAAGTAAGAAAAATGAAAATTTCACCTAAATACCCTGTTATAAGACGCACTCAGAATTACGGGAAATTTTGTTGACCACGTTTTATTCAAGTCAAACTTTTATTCAAATTGTATAGCGTTCGACGTGCGTTGTAAAGTGAGATGAATAAACATGTCAACAGTAAGTGATACATGTAAATCGTAATTAAAAGAAAGATCCCTTTAGGGAAAGACGCATGCAACTGTAAAGGAGTTATGAACAAACATATTCATTAAATCGAATTGGTCAGATAACTGAAAACAACAGCAAATGACAGAGAAGATGAATTTAATGTTATCTGAGTTTACATGCTAGAAGTATTTAAATATAATGTGACAGAAACACTGAAAAACATCAAATTCACCTGAGTATTCTGCCTCAAACAATCACATGTTCTTTCAAAGCTACCAGTAATCGATCGTCATGCTTAAAGCTCTTCGTTCTTCGAAAAACTTAGCCTTCAAATTAAAAGTTATGGGTGAATTGGTCACTGAAGAACAGCTCCGAGATCGCAAGAGAATACACCATGGTTCGTCGCTGGCGAAAAGATCAAGCAAACCTCTTCAATGGTGAACTAAAAATGTCACCAAAAACGAAAGACAATGGGCTGTTTATTCGCCAAAGTATCCTGAATTGGATGAAACACTTCTGAAGTGGTTTTTGGAGCAGAGAAGCAGTGGTAAGTTTTCTGTTTTGAACCGCAATTACAATACTACCGCCAGCTGATTTCTGTCAGATTGTGTTGCAATGTTTACTTGGCCGTGGGAATGGCCACTTCTGATTGGCCAGTTTTGGATATTGTCAAAACAATCGATCGATTGATTCAGCTAAAGGAAAAGGAGGGGGTAAGTTTCTAAAGAAACTGTGGTGCTGCGTCGGTGGGAAGTATAACAATATAATTTGGTTTTATCAACTGGGTTGATAGTGTCAATTGGCCACCGTAAAGAGATTCGAGAGCTGATGTTTCGAGCGTTAGCCCTTTGTCGGAGCGAATCAAGGAATTGCGCCCACTCCAGGCCTGCAGTGACATCGGTTATAATTATACTATTTGCTTTCCCAAATATGAGCAGACAGAAACTTTAGATATTTTGCTTACTTTTTACTTGACCTTCTTAAAAACTTTTTTAATGCCCAAGACACAACTTTGATTTCCAAGTGTAATATGTTTTGTTTAGGGTAGAGACTAGAGGGCTTTTCATTATATGAGCAGTGTATATGTTCACTTGTCTTTCATTCCGGACACAAAAAACGCAAAGATGCCACTTTCTCAACAACTCAATTTCAAGTATATTTATCTTACTCCTGATACTACAGTGACGTCTTCCACGGCAAGAAAAAAATCGTTTCCTCAGACGTTTTAGTTAATTTTAACCGTGGCTTTGACGTCAATCTTAGTTAATTTTAATTGCAATAAGGCATTCAAGCAGCAAACGTGGTAGCCTCCTACGCAGGCGTTATTAGGGGATTGCCTTACACTGATTGTCAACGTTTGCAACTTTGATACTTTTGTTTGTTTCCTGCAAACGTTTGTAACTCGATACTGATGTAAAATTGAAAGAGAAAAATTTCGTTTCATTCAAAAAGCAATTTTTCATTGAAGTGATAAACAAGAACTAATTTAATTATCGAATAGTCACGGAATAGTACATTCTTTTTCCGTTGCCACCATTCTATTAAAACCACTTAAAATTTTCGTTATATACAAGGATATCGATTTATCTACTGAGGAAGCGTTTTAACGAAAAGTATTGTATTTAAACAGCTTTTCTTGACCGAGAGTTTCCAGCACCGGTGAAAGCTAAATACCTCAAACAATAATTAAATTTATTTGCGGTTTTCGGAAGGCGCCACGGAGTCTACAGCAATATTTGGGAACCTTTCTTGCTTTAAACTTGAAAAAAGTCTTAGCCAAACATCAATGTTTTGACTCTTCTTTTTCAGTGAACTATCCATTAATGCAAAAGATTAAACCCTGGCAGAGACTAAGCGGTAACGCAAGTTCTGGAGGCACTTGGCAGTGTGCAACAATACCTTCAAATTTAGCAAGTTTACTGTACTGCGACAAAGTCGGGGCAGAGCTTGAACAACGTTTGCACGTGTGTCCATTAAAGGAAGAAATAGACAAGACAATGGCGAGAAATAATACGCTTCTCTTTATTTGAGCCCTAATGAACACATTACTTTCAAAACTGCAGAAAAACTCTCTTTACACAAGCTTGGGTTATTCCACACGAAGGATACGCAACCACAATACTAAATATGGGGAACGTGTCGATACCGAAATAAGTCAAAATATTCCCGCTCCCCGAATGCGCCTTACACGTTGTGTTCTACAGTAAGGAAGAGTACTAGACGTTCTTGTGTGATCCCGTATTTGCGTACTTTAACTTCCATCTTTTAGCGTGCAGTATAGTAACACAAACTAATCTTCTGCGCATGCGTTGGGAGCAAATCGCTTTGTTCTAGGAACTGTAAAGATAGTACCACAAGGAGGGTATGGTGTTTTCTGAAAGATATATATTCCTTTTGACATTCACGTAGCTGTGGTGCAGATAACAGCGTTTTACGTGGTACAGTGCACACAGGTTCCTACTAACCCCCCACCCCTCCGCAAGACTAATTAATTAATTGGTATTAATTAATTAAACAAACATTAAAGTTTACACATAAGCGCCTTATAGCGTTAGCGAGTTAGAAGAAGACAGCCCACAACACATCATCCCAATAGTGCACTCTGCACTAAAAAGGTGATGGAGTACAGTAATAGCCCGCGTATAAGAACCTGGGTTTTAAGAACCTGTTAGGCTAAAATTTTCATTTTAAGCCCCCTCCACATAAGAACCTATTAAGGCTAAAATTTTTAGTTAGGTTCTTATCAGTGGGGTTGCTGTAAAAGTGTACTGGTAGAAACTGCTGAATTAAGATCATCATCTATTTAACAGTAACTTGACATAACTTTTTTTTACTTTTAAGCTTAAGTACCATGTTGTATGTCTGTTGTGTTTGCCATTCAAATAATTCCCCAAGTATTTGCAAGTACTGTACTCTACTACAGTATCAAAGAAGGCTTTCCAACCATCTCCAACTCTGTGAGAATCACAAAATATTAAATGTAAAATATCAAATATTGTTATGTTTTGTTAAGGACATATACTGTACCTACACTGAACTGCCTATAGGCATTGCTCTTTGGTACAAATAAATGATTTATACTGTATTATGAGATTAGATTTATAATACGTACAGTATATTCAGATAAAATTCATATGAAAATATAAGAACCTATTTGAAGAACCTAGGTAGCCTAAATTTGCTTTAAGTACCATTTATATAAGAACCTATTTAGGCTAAATTGAAAAATTCAGGTTCTTATACGTGGGCTATTACTGTAATATCTTCGGTATCAGTTTTTTATATTTAATATCATTTCCCCATTTCGTTATTTCAAAAACCCTTTGCTTGCGTAAAAACATATTTATCGCCACACCACTTTCGTGATCATTCACGAGTGCAAAATGTCACCTAACATTGCTCATAAAGTGATTGATAGCCAATTCATAGGAACAAATTTGCAGGTTAAAAGTTTACATCTACATTTTCAGACTTTCTTCAGTAGCGTTTCCCAATAACAACGCATATGAAGGGTTATAAAGAATACTGTGTTGTCTCTGATTTGTCAAAAGAAATAAAAACTTTATGCTCTTCCCTCCCAGTTTAGGGATTTTAAGTACAGTTTGGGACTGGTACTAGATGTTCCAGGTGTTTACTAAAATGCAATTCACCATTTAACATTACAGGAAACTCCAAAATCACTTGCAACAAAAACTATTGTGAACAACCCATTGGTAACTGTTCTTGATCTGTAGTTAAGAGTACTGAACAGGTTCGCAGGTCAAATTCGTTCAAAATTGTGATTTTTATTGTACATAAACTGTGTATTTTTCTTTCTTTTACAAAAAAAAACCAGAAATCTGAAATCTTTTTTCACTCTGGAGTTATTACGAATTTCCTTTTCTGCGTGACTCATTACGTTACACTTGAAAGGTGTCGAGCTGTCAACACTGCTGGACCAAACTCAGGAAATTGGCTTCCAACAGAGGGAATTTCCTTTGCTCACGTCGCTCACTTCCATCGTTGCAGTACAGTTTTGGCTGGAGCTTTTGGATGGAGAGAGAAAAGAACAGAAAGAAAGCGAGAAAAAAGTCCTTGGGTTCCAAAGGCTGATTGGTGGTACCATAAAAAGTAACCAGGGAATTTTTAAGAAATGCAGAAATGCTGGCGTAAAGCGACAAATTGTCACAACGACCGAACGAAACACTAAATATTGCTGCTAATTCGGGTGTTTCCCTGGGTTTCTGGAAGTAGAAAAATGCAAAAAACGTTAAAGAATTCCATTGAACCAGGCGAAGGTGGATTCTTGGCGTTCTTTTTTGTCAAACGAATCTAGTGAAATATCACACACAACAGCGACGAATTCATTCTATTATAAAGGGACACAAGACTGAAGAGCCGATACACTAAACAATACCCTACTGCTATCCAGTGACTCTTCTTGTGTGCACCGGTACATGAACAGAAAAAAAGGAAAATCAATTATAACAAAGAAATATTGCGCGTTACATACCCTGCTGCCCACATTATCGGAGAGCACGCTTTCCCGATCGGCGGCTTGCTCGCGATTTTCGTTCGCCTTTTTTGAAGCCCTTGTACTCTTCGATGATCTTTTACCTCTTACTGGGCCGGAAATTTTTCAGTGTTTTCTCCATCGCGGTCAAAACTCGCAAGAAATTCCAACATTATAATTCTGCCTCAGAATTGTCGGCAAAGGATACTTTGATCTTGAAATAATATCTACCACCACTTTCCCGCGAGTTTCGCGAAATTGAACCAGATTGGCCCATAAAGACGATAAACCAGAAAACCACTCCCTGTGGGAGTGCTATGTTTACGAAACTTTCTTTGCCCTATTTCTTGCCGTATTTCGTGAAGTTTGTCATCTTTGGGCGGCTAGTTTGCATATGAGAATTCATCATAGAAGAATGAAATTTCGCTCAATGGTACATGAATCCCTCTTCAAAAGTGTGTCGGGCTTTAGCTTATTTGTTTTTCGTTTTGAAGATATAACTCCAAATGCTGTGTCAATCCGAGAATAGTACGTGAACGAACTTTGAATTATAACTTTTTTTGAGAGCTAATGCAACGATTGCCCAACACACTTTTAAAGCCAAACATGTGCCGAGTGACATGCAGTCATTGTTTACTTCAAAGGGCCAAAATCCACACTTTTTAACATTGTTCTATTTGCATTTAACTGACTGCAGCTTCTCTTACATTTAATTTCACCAGTTAAAAACATTTCCACGACATTCTTAGTTCTATAATCTTTAAAATGATGCATAAGCTTTGGCACTTCCCTCAAATTACGCGCGCGTGAGGATCTTTTCCTGCAAAGCACCCGTGAACCTGTTCAGTAACTTTAAGGTGGCTCGATCGGATTTTTGAGTGACAATACCTTTCAACTTTGAGAAGCCACCATAGAGTTTCCGACAGAAAATCGATTGCTCCAGGTGCACTAGAGAAAGATCAAAGTTTCAGATGAAGTTCATTTTATCGTGATTGGAGTTACCATAGCAACGTAGTGACGCCATGCCCCACTTTACTCAAGACCGAATAACCTGCCACCAAGGGATAATTTTGGGAAACCCTTCCTGGATCTTTAACCTGACATACTTTTCTTGAGGTCTGCCAAATTTGAAGATTTTTTATAAGAGCGATTTCGAGAAAATTTATGGTGAAGTTTTAAGGTGTTAAAATACAACATAATCGTATCAGTTACTGAATGCTATCAAAAAGTTTGTTCACCAGGCCTGATGTAAGATGACTTTAGTCTGAAATAAATTGAATAGCATCCAGTTACATTTGGCGAAATCCTAGAAAAATCGTTCTATTCGATTTCTAAAAACACTGGCTTGAATATGAATTATTTAAAAAGCGGTAGATAAATTTTTCTAAAAATTATTCTTCAGGCAGATTGTATTATTTAATATAATCCCGGAGTTTAAACTTCATTGAAACATTTTAAGGCTGCCAATTTGTAGCCTCAACTTTGGTAAACATTGCGCTTATTTTCCGTCTAGTCGCTTTGGTTCTAATTATACCTATCCATTGTCCTGAATCCCCGTGCAACTGTACATTTCAATGCGTCTTGAATTCATATATCGTTATTTAGACCAATCACAGATCAACATATCAAAAGTCTAGAAAAATCTAAGTAGGGGAAGTTACAATTTTTTACTGAGAAAATATAGCTTCAGAAAGGCAGCATGAAAACGAGGCCGCCAACAATAGCCTACTCTGAAGTGGTATCACATCCAAGTATCGCGTGAATAAAGAAAATGTTGTTGCACACGTCTTGACCAAGCGTCTCCTTCAGATTTTCATGTTCCAAAAGCGTCGCTTTGTTGTATTTGCACTTGGTTCAGGCTGAAAAAATAATTCATAGGCGCTCAGTTCTACTTAATAGCACAATAAAACAACGATAATAGTGCTAGCCCTTCTTGTACTGTCTACGGCTGTCTTAACTATAAGAAAATCAGCATCTGCCTGTGAGTGACGTGTGTGGCATCCAACTTTCTAAAGGATTGCTTGGAAGGAAGTGGTCTTTCTTCATGGTTAGCTTCATGTCATCATAAAATGACGGACGTTGCGGTTTTTCTTCCAGTTTGCCTCTGGTGTGTCATATCCTTAGTGGAACTTCGGTTGTAATCATCAAAGATAACAATTGCAGCACCAAACTTTCGCGTCACATACTGGCAATGCATGTCACAGATCTCACTGCATTTTGAGAATCCTCGAGGCCAAGGGATCCGATGAAGGAGTGCGCCACCATCCAAGACATATTGCACTTTACCTTTTGGTCTAGTTGTGTCTGAAGGAAGCTTAGCCCAGATAGCATCTGCCAGTGCTGGCTTTTGTGGCTTTAATAGCATTAATGGAGAATCAAACAGAGATGGTGGATAGCTGCATAGCTCATATTCAAATATGATACTCATGTCATCCAGAGACTGGCGTGGCTGACGATGATACGACGCTGAAATAGCAACTGTGGATCCACTTGAATCTTCTCCCCATCAACTTTGACAGATGACTTGGCAATGAATGTGATAGCTTGGTTACTCTTTGTAAATGAGTATTCTACAACGGATTGTCCGGTCATGGAGTCCAAGATACTTTGTACAACTTCTCTTGCCTTAACAGAACTATCGGCATGAACACCAGTCATTATGTTTATCGGATCCGTATGAGTTGTGAAAGGATTTCTTTCTGCTAGAGTGAGAATCAGCGTCCGAATGTCCTTCATGTTACGGGCTTGTTTGGACTAAGTCAAATCCTTGTTTTGCTCACCTGTACTGTAACTAACACCTGTGAACTTTAGCATGACACGATTCATCTCTGCACACGCTGGCACAGAGAGCAGCCAAATAACTCGTTGTCTTTCAGTCATTCCACGTCGCCTCGTCAAACCACCACTCGTTTTTAGGCCTCTCATTAATACCTGCTCCGTGACAAGATCCGTTGATATCCCTGCCCACAAGCGGTTGTTTCTTCTAACAATGTGAAATCCAGCTTCAAACTTTCTATACACATCAGGATGATCATGTTTTTCAAGACTTCAAGACTACTCACTGACTGCAAGTATAAACGGACCGACTTTGTTTACTGATTATGCCCTGCAGCAGCTAGTCTCCAGTCTCCAGTTACCGGTTCATTCAGCCTTTATGAACATGCGGAGAATGTCTACCATATCCAGGTATTGCAGCCAGAGTAAATCAGTGCGGTCATTCTTCATGAGATCCCTCTGCTCGTGGAGAAGGTGTTTTATTCTGGTTAGAACATCAGAACTGACTTCCTCTGTTGATTTTTTTTTTATTAATTTGTCAAAACAAGAACGTGCTTCTTCAAGATCACAGTTCTCTCTGCCATCATCAGAAGATGGCGCATTTGATACAGGAGCAGCTTCTGTCGTATGGTTCATCTTCTTTGGTGTATCTTGCAAACCTGGAATGGGCACTTTCAGGGCTTTAGAGACCAATTTGTGTGTTGACAGCGGCATTAACAAGGTGTACGCGCAACCTTTTACAAATATACTTACACGCTCAATCTCCAATCAATAGCCATCTCTAGAAAATCAATCAGAAAATACTCACCTAAACAATGCAAATCGCACGCGGAGGCCGCCATTGCATGATTTCAAACCGAAAGGGACTAGGCATGAGTCTGTACATTATGGGATTAGCAACTATTGATCCACAAAGTCAGAAAAGGCACACCGAGATTTACAAAATCCCCAAATTTGGTGTTAATCGGGCTAGTTTTGACTGGGATACAGCCATTTAAATATGTCAAAATTACAAAGAAATGTTTGGTAATACGGACGCAGCGTCCGGATGGCCATACATTTCTTTGTAAAATCTGACGTTTTTTAACTGGCTGTATCTCTCTATTAACACCAAACTTGCGGATTTTGTAAAGCTTGGTGTGCACTTTCTGACTATGTGGATCAATAGTTGCTAATCCCATAATTTGTTGACTCGTACCTTGTCCCCCTTGGTTTGAAATGAGGCAATGTAGGGCATTGCATTACTTGAGCTTGCAGTCATTATTGGTCTGCGGCTGTTCGTATTAAATATCACAAAATGTAAAAATGATATTTTTCAAACAAAAAACAAACATTTCTCTACCATCATAGTTAATTAAAATTGATTTAAAACGTCTGTAGCAAATAGCTTTCTTGTAGCCTCGTTTTCATGTTGAGCAATGGGATCAACACATTATCAACGAAATTTTCGTGTCTTCCTGCACTTCGATTCTTCTAGACTTTTGATATGTTGTTGGGCATATATTTCCACTTTCAAAACTGCAAAAATACTTTCTGTTTCAATTAGTGATAGGTTAACTATTTTTATTTGCTAAATTGCTTCGACTATTTTAACACCTTAAAACTTCGCTATTAATTTTCTCGAAATCGCTCTTATAAAAATACTTCAAATTTGGCAGACCTCAAGAAAAATATGTCAGGTCAAAGATCCAGGAAGGGTTTTCCAAACTTATCTCTTGGTGACAAGTTATTCGGTCTCGAGTAAAGTGGGGCATGACGTCACTACGCTGCTATGGTAACTCCAATCACGATAAACGTATTCATCTGAAACTTTGATCTTTCTCTAGTGCACTTGGAGATATCGATTTTCTGTCAGATACTCTTTGGCGGTACACTAGCTGCTCAAAGTCAAAAGGTATCGTCACTCAAAAATCCGATAAAGCCACCTTAAGGACCCCCCTGTGATGAATAATGTTGCTCTTGTTCTCTTTCGATTCGGATTTTTTATTTGACAAGAATGCTCCTTGCCAATTATTGTACCTCAATTTTCAAAATACAGTAAGTCCATTTTTTTAAGCAACGATTTCTTGATTAAACTGTCCACCATTACCAGAGTCGGCTTCAGTCAAACTGCATTGAGAGCTGGATCAAGAGAGAAAATGACATCATCAGCTCACTAGTTTATTTTTGCAATGCGTGAACCCAGCTGATTAGCATGCAGCGCAAGCTTTTAGAAGCAAGTTGCTGTTTTGCATACCAAATATGCTCATTCACACAGTAAAAAAAATTAAACTGGTGAGCCGATGAAGTCATTTTCTCTCTCGATTCAGCTCTCTTCAGTGCACCTCGTCTGAAGCCAACTCTGGTAATGGTGGACAGTTTAAACAAGAAATCATTGTTCAAAAAACAGACTTATTTTGAAAAGTGAGACGCAATAAGTGGCATGGTGCATTCTTGCCAAATATAAAATCAGAATCGAAAGAGAAGAACAACAACATTTTTTTCATCACAGTAGCACTTTAACATCTAGAATGGTTCATTTTAATGATCAGCCAAAACACTAAGTGATAGTGCAATATTAGGCTTTTGAATACTTATTGAAAGGGTCTTGGGTTTTCACTCTGTAGGCACCCCATCAAAACAACAAAACTAATTTATCTATTGGTACCTTAACCAGTTTCTTTTGTCCAAGCTGGGGTTTACCATCTTTATCAACTGGATCTAGAACAACACAGTACTGCCGGTTGTTCAATGTTGTGATATCAACAACGCCAACATCCTGAAGCATGAAAACAATTAATGAATCAATAAATTGATTGCAAACATTTACCTGAAGTAATATATCAAGCTGGAATCTCCAGTGTATATCTCAGATTGGTATCCATTAACCCCTATAATTATACTTTTAAATTGGGGATGGGCAATAACCATAAATAACTATAATAGCAATCAATTCCCCCAAAGTAAAACCACAACAGTCACCTGTGCAAAACGTCTTGCCAAGAACTCTGCAATCTCGATGAGATTGGTGGTCAGTGATCTGAATGCCAAGATCTTGGTAAGATCTCGCCGGAAATGGAATGCCAAGATCTCGGCAAAATCATAGTGCATGCCAACAGATCTCGCAGCCATCTTGCCAAGCCAAATGAAACTCTCACCAAAACAGGGTACAAAGAAGTTCAATTTTCCAGCTTGCCCTTTGGGCAAGCCGTAGTCAGGATGTACACGTACTAGCCCGGAGGTCATTTCCACTAACCCCGCAAAATTCTCAGAAGTGTGAGGAAATAATTAATTGATTAATTTGTGAAAACTTTCACTTGGGTAGCGGGCAAGTGAAGGATAATATCCACTAGCCCGACAACAAAATCCACAAGCTCTGGGCTATCGGGCACTAACTTCCTTGTACGCTGCCAAAATCTCAAGAAAAATTATATACAGGCATATCCATCCTTTTTGGCATTCTGCACAAAATGAAAAGATCACAAGTCTTAAAGCCGCACAATAAAAAAGTTTAAATCATTTGCTCCAAAAAATAAATAATTACTGGTTTTTGCTCACAAAAAATAACAACTAATAATTAATATCCTAGTGTGACAATTACAGCATATGCATCCCAGAGCAATCCTTTTAATATTTCATAGTTCAGATGGCAACTTGATTCAAAACTCAAATGCTGATTTCATTATGCCAGGCTTAATGCAACAGGCATGAGAATTGAAATAAAATTTATGTAACCTGATTTGGGAAAATGTACAAGGATAATTGTTTTCTTATTCAACAAAGCAGATTTTTCACCTGGAAAAGCTGTGGTTATGCAGCATTTAGAAAGATTTCAGATGAAACATCACAACGTACCGTTATGTATATCGCAGGATATCAGTCATGAGCATATGATGGATAACAATCACTTCATGGCCATAATTATATGGGCAACGTGACAACTGGTTGAATAATAAATAGGTATCTGTTTAAAGGGATGTTGTTGTTGCTGTAGCTATCCATCTATAGGTAACTATTCGCTCCTTTAAGGACTTAGATGTCTAACCTTTTGATGAAAAAAGGTGAATTTTTACTTGAACAAATCTGCCACAAGAATTCCCAGCATTTGGTTGGATCTATTTGAGATAACTTCTAAACTTAAATGCTTTTGTTATCAATTTACAGGAATCTAGTAACTGTTTAAAGTTCCCCTGAGATCAAAATGATGGGATTTAATTTTTACATTTTCATGTACTGTGACATTCTTACTTATCTTGCCAAATTTCAATCCATTTCGAACTTTTACTTACACGAATTTCAGGGGTTTCAAAACAAGGCGGTGGCTGCCGGAGTTCCACCGGCTACTTGACTATTATGCCGCTTCGCTCCGACGAAGGGCTAACGCTCGAAATGTCAGCTCTTGAATCTCTTTACGGTGGCCAATTGACATTATCAACCCAGTTGATAAAACCACATTATATATTATTATGCCGCTACTCTGGTCACAGCAATCACCTTGTGACCAAACAGCTCACTTATAACAGCCGCCTACTCTACCAGTCGATGACACCTACTTCACAACATTTTGAAATCCCTGGAATTTACAGCTACCAGTCAATTGACTTTGATCAAAGGCTAGGTTGAGAAATGGAGAAAATGATGTCAAAGGCTCCATTCTTACTCATCTTGCCAAATTTCAATCCATTTCGAACTTTTAGAATGTATGGCTACTAGTTAATTGTCCTTGTTCCAAGGCTAGGTTGAGAAATGGAGAAAATGATGTCAAAGGCTCCATTCTTACTCATCTCGCCAAATTTCAATCCATTTCGAACTTTTAGAATGTATGGCTACTAGTTAATTGTCCTTGTTCCAAGGCTAGGTTGAGAAATGGAGAAAATGATGTCAAAGGCTCCATTCTTACTCATCTCGCCAAATTTCAATCCATTTTGAACTTTTAGAATGTATGGCTACTAGTTAATTGTCCTTGTTCCAAGGCTAGGTTGAGAAATGGAGAAAATGATGTCAAAGGCTCCATTCTTACTCATCTCGCCAAATTTCAATCCATTTTGAACTTTTAGAATGTATGGCTACTAGTTAATTGTCCTTGTTCCAAGGCTAGGTTGAGAAATGGAGAAAGTGACACCAACCTGCTACAAAATACCACACAGATTGAAATTACTATCATCTGCATCCATCCTTGAAGCATGATGAATTTTGCATGTTGTTTTACTTTCAAAACATTAACAGTTTTGACTGGTTACTTGTCACTGTTGACCAGTGAATCATTTAACGTGGCTCGATAGTCAAATATAACAGTATCTGAAGATGTTGCTAAAAACGTGAGGGGGGGGGGGTATTTTAAATCCTCCTTTCTAAGCAAAGGTTGTGATGCAGGGACTGGGTATTGCAAGCATATGTTTTGTCACATGGCAGCTGCTCACATGACTACAATCAGCTTATTTGAATTCGCTTTGTGATGGGAAGAATCGTTTGCGAAATTATCTCAAAGATGGGTAAAAATTTACTTTCATTACTTACATTTTGGTTCATTTGCTGGTGCCAGAGCTCATCTTGAAGGGCCGAAAAGGCTTAAACCCTGCCAATTCCAAAGAATTGTTTGTTGGCACTGTGTTTGTGACAAACTTTGACCAGATGCTTGATTTCAGCTACTAGCAGTTTGAAGTTCACAGACAGGGGGCCATAAAGGAAATGATCCTCACCAGCTTATCTGGTAAATATGAAAGTTTCAATCAACAATGAAAGTGACTGGAAAACATTTTTGTGTCTTATTGAAGCCTGGTCAGAGACCAAATTGGTTGGAGGCATGCCTTTCCCTCTCAAAAAAAGTCATATTTCCCAGGATGCAATGCAGTCAGATTCCTGCTAGTTGGCTGCTTGGTTGAGGTTGCTGTTGCTGAGTTGATGAAAGACGTATTCAGGCTGTTTGCTTGTGAGGTAAGATTTGCATGAAATCCTTGCACTGTTTTGGAGCTGGTATGTTGATTCTCTGCAATCTCCATTCTCTAACTTTTCTGAGAAAAAGCAAAGTGCTGCCATCTATTTTCCTTCATTGTTTTAATGCAAAACAAATACTTCTGCACTAGAATTTCTTACAGAAATGATAAGACCTAGCCCTAGGAATTTTTTTCTCAACCCTATGCAGTTTTGATGTTTGTACTTGCATGGAAGATGTAAATGGTAACATTTATCTATTTCCATGCTTTTAACTTTTCCAGCTTTCTGGGGCTCAGGCTAAAGGTTGATAAACATTCTATGCAATGAACCAAAATAATGCTTATCTGGTGAATTCTTTTGCTACAGTAGGCAAAACACTGGAGCTGGGTATATGCCACTGTTTTTACAAACAGGTTTTTTCCTCTGTAAATAATCATTGCCAGCCAACCAGTTTGATACATTGCATAGACCATCGTAAACATAATCTGAAAAACTTGTTTCTTGCCTGAGTGACTTGCATTTTTTTCTCAGTTATGGTCATAAGGAAAGCACCTTCTGAGACACTGTACCAAAGCTTGTACTATTACCATGGCAACTGGTGTGATCATTTTGTCTAATTAAGTTTGATTTTCAAGTAAAAGGTCTTCTTGACTATTGAGCCACCTTAATCTTGCTTGCAACTCCTGGACAAAAATTACTTCAAAGGCTGTCCCTGGTCGATCTTGCTGCAGCGAGATGCACATGTACCATCTCAAACACATATGTACCATGTCAACATAAGACAAAGCAACATATGGCGGTCTGCGGCCTTTCCCTTCACCAAGGAAACACGGAAAGCCGTAAAACTCTAGAACAAAAATTTATTTTTCAAATCGGCACTATTAATCCTCATGGTATCAACGAACGCTTTTCATTCAACTAATTTATTCCGAAGTTTTCACGTTACCAGGCACCAGCCAATAGCGAAGCTCCATCTTTCCGTATATAAAAACACACGACGCACAATTCCTTGATTCGCTCCGACGAAGGGCTAACGCTCGAAACGTCATCTCTTGAATCTCTTTACGGTGGCCAATTGACATTATCAACCCAGTTGATAAAACCAAATTATATTGTTATACTTCCCACCGATGCAGCACCACAGTTTCTTTAGAAACTTACCCCCTCTAAGACAAAGTTAGTGTTACATGATGAACACACAAATAAACGACAGGCGATCAGAGCTAAACTCAACATTTACTCAACATGTTCCATCTCCTATTACAACCCATAATGATTTCTCTAAGCTTGGGTCCAATCCTCCAACACCTTCCCCCCAAGTAAAATTAACAATTTTACGTTCAACTGGTCTACAAAGAGTATCATGCAGGTACTAAACATCCCAAACTTGTGCGCTTGGCAGTGATCAGTTCCAACTTGCTAGTGGAACTGCTGTTGCTATTCTATGTATTGTATAGTAGTGTTTTCTCTGTTATTTAGTCCATCTATAGATAAACCTTGTATTTGTAAAATGTCTTTAGATCTCCCCGCCTCGATTAGTTTGTAAGCTATTTGCGGGGGGAAACTAATGTAATTACTTATATTTCTAATCCATAAAATTTTGTTGTTGTTGTTGTTGTAGTGGGTTTAACTGTTTTGGTAGTCTTTAAGGCCTGTTTCGTGGAACTGAGGCTGACACTCTTTTGAGCAGGAGCTGTGGGTCGATCTTTTGTCTTCTGTGTGGCATATGGTTTGTTTGGAGTGTTGGCCTTCTTTTCTGGCCTCAGTTGTACATGGCTCCGTCGCAGCACTTTGCCATCTACTTTAGCATCATATAATCGGTACCTGTGGCTCTGTATAATACTGGCTTTCTTCCACTCTTGTCTTTTTACCACTCCTTTGGGCCTGATTCTCACCATTTCGCCAGGTTGTAGTTCATTCAGATCTTTAGCTGTTTTGTCATACTGTAGTAGGATTTAGATTGGTTGAGTTTCTTCGCCTTTTCTTCCAAGACTTTTTCAGCAAGTTTCGGAGTCAACAGAATTGATTTCATTGGTATTTCCGTTTTTGTCATCTGGTTGAAGAATCACTGTGCAGGAGATGTTGTCATACCAGCTGTGGGTGTATTTCGCTTATCAAGTAATGCTTTGTACGGGTTTAGAGCAGTTTTTGTTGTTTTTCTAAATAATGTTTTAACAATCTTCACTGCAGATTCAGATTTTCCGTTGCTTTGGTGATGATGAGGTGAAGATTTCATATGCTTTATCTTCTTCCGTTTACAGAAGTGTGAGAATTCTGCTGAATCAAACTTCTTACCAAAATTTGTAACGATGTCATCTGGAATTCCCCATAGAACAAACTGTCTTTGCATCAGTTCAATGGTGTCAGTTTGGTTCCTCATTTGGTCAAACTCAATCGAGTCACCAAAGGGATGTTCTAGCATGTCTAAGAGTTGATTCTGTACCCATGTGCGCTTGATGTAGTTTTGCAGTCAGCGTCTTTCTCACCGCAGTTAGGACTACAATGCAGTCACCTCTGTATACAATGCCGTCAAGGAATGACAGTGCATCTTTGATGTTCCAGAACGGAAAAATGCCAACAGGAAGGCGTTTTTTGCTGGCTGTCCAGTTTGCAGATATGTGTAGGCTTACTTTTTGTAGGATGCTGTCCTTGGCGGTTTCTTCTGCGATTTCACTTATGTGGCTAGTTACACTTTGATCTTCAATGACCAGTCCAGTGGTTTCAATCTCTTGTTCAGTCTTACTTCGATCCAGATTGGTTGTTTGAGATCTGCTAAGGGCATCAGCAATGAGAAGGCTTCTTCAGTACTGCAGCAAGTGGTTTGTGGTGTAAACAGTTACTTTTCTGCCATACATGTAAGTAAAGAATCTGGTTAAGCCAAACAAAATACTGAGTAAACTTTAACGTTTGCTTTTATCAAAGGCATCCTTTTGCGACTGACGAAGGGGTTCTTCCCGAAACGTCTCGTTTCTTTTTAATATAAGAACAAGAGCACTTTCTCAAAACAACTTTCTTCATCCAGTAATTTGAAGTGCTACACAGCAATAATTTAACTACCCTTAAACAATATTGAGCATCTCTTTCTCAATTTGACTGTAACATTTTTCAGTTTCTGTTAGTGCTCTTGATGCATACTGTATAGGTTGTCCACCCTGCATCAGGCATGCTCCTAGCCCGGTCGATGAGGCGTCAACTTGTACTTCGACTGTCCCACTTGGGTCAAAATTTTTAGCAGTGGTTTATTTGAAATGAGTGCTTTTATTTCGTCAAAAGCTTTCTCTTCACTCGTTTCCCAGATGAACACAGTGTCTTCCATCAGGAGAGTTCTGAGTGGTCAGATTTGGTTGACAGGTTTTCAGAAAAATGTGAAAGGTAAGTTACAACACCGAATAATCTTCTCACTTCATCTTTGTTAGTTGGAGGTGGGATGGATTGGATACTATCTTCTTTCTTTGGATCAGGCATGACTCCATTGCCTGTCAGGACCACACCCATGTAGGACAATTCAGTTTTCCTCAGCTGGAACTTTTCCATGTTACGTTTGATGTTCTGCTCTTGGCATCTTTCAAGCAAAGCCAACAGTTGTTTGTCATGGTTGGCTGTCCACTGTTCAATGGTGCAACCATCACCCCAGATAAGGATGTCATCAGCTATAGCTTTTACACCCTCCAATCCTATCAGATTTTCATTGATACTTCTTTGAAATTCCTCAGGGACAACACTAATGCCAAACGGGGTTCTGTTCCATTTCATTCTTCCAATAGGTGTATTGAAAGTTGTCAGTGGGACAAGGCAGATTTGATGTCAGCTAATGTAAATACTTCAGCATTACCAATTTCTGTGAGCAGATGATCAACAGTTGGAATTGGATACTCAGATCGCTTGAGTGCTGTGTTTAGTGGCCTGTTATCTATGCAGAGTCTTATTCTGTTCTTAGCAGAGGACTTCTTTACAATGACAGGGGCACTCACCCATTCAGTGAGCTCAGTTACTTTTTCAATTATGCCTTGTTCTTGGAGATCTTTTACTTCAGCAATTAAATTGTTCTTTACAGAAAGAGGGATAATTGGGATAATTGCTCAGGATGGTTTCCATGGTTAATGGTGTTGGCACTTCTGAAACAGTTGAAGGAACACTGGGCTTGGGAGTTTCCACTAAGGCGATGTTGTCTCGTAGGACCTCAATACGCTTCAGAGTTTAAGAGTCATTCAGACCAACCAGCAACCGGGTGGGGAGGGGGCAAATCCTTGTCCACAATTCTAAATTGAATTATCACCTCTTCATCAGTTGCTGGGTTGAGCGCAAAGACTTTTCTGGTACCCAGTGTGTGGAGTTTGGTTTCCTCATCATAAAGCGATAGAACAGGCTTGATTGAAGTGTTGAAGTCCTGCAAATCATGATCTCCACTCATGTCTTTGTAAACATCCAAAGGAATGATACTACATGCAGACCCAGAGTCTATCTGAAAATGCACAGGTATTCTGTTCTTTGACAGAAGGAGATTTGCAAACGCTTTCTTGTGGGCACAGTTTTGATTTAGTACACAAATTATGTCCACATGCAACTTCATAGAAATGCTCTCCACCATCTTCTTCTACTTTCAAGACAAAGGACTTCCTTGGTGACCTTGATTTTTGCTCATGTGCTGGTTTTTGCCTGTCTTTCCTTTTGTAATCTCTTACATTCCTTGGAATCTTGAAAATGATTTTGACCTTACATAGCTTGCAGGCTGACCTCCAGGCAGGGCAGAATCTTTTGTTTGAGAAACTATGAGTGCCAACTGATGTAGTCGTTTCGCTGCAAAACCGTTTCGCTGCAAGTCGCTACAAGGCGATTCACTACAAGTCAAAGTCGATTCCCTGCACATCGAAAGTTGATTCGCTACAAATGTTGTCGGTTTTGTAGCTATTTGTACTACTTTGCCGAGGCAGTTGTTGAGGTCTGAAGTTCCAATGCCCATCTCTTGTGAAAAATATTTATCGAGTTGAACATCTGTAGCAAATCGACTTTATATTTGTAGCGAATCTACTTTCGTGTGTAACAAATGGACTTTGGCTTGTAGCGAATTGACTTGTAACGAAACGGTTTTGCAGCTAAATGACCGCAAACCAAACTTTCGTCACTGTTGCAGATAATGATTGCTTTAACCAATGGAAAGTAAAGTTGTAAGGTCAGTTTCAAATTTAACATCAGGTGCCCTGCCATCCTTGACATGGGTATTCTTGACATGTGGTATGCTGAAACAACTTGATGATTATTTTGAGCTTGTAGCAAAGTTGAAAGAAGATCTAAAGGATCCAGACATCTGCTGAGTAATAATACCGCAGTCTAAACAAACAACGGCAAGACTCTGAGGAAAAGCACGAGTAAACGTCAATAAAGAAGATTAAAGCATGGCACCTATACCACTGGCCAGGTCACTGTGGGAGTGCAAACTTGTGTTTGCATGTCAAGAATGGCATATGGGTCACATGGCGATCATGTTGCAAAGAAATCACCAGTCACTTGAACCAATAGACTGATACGAAGAGTATAGATATGGATATGGTAGATGAATTCACTGGATTAACAAATTTTGAATGAAAACAAATATTTAGTATGCAAGGTAAGACATTCTTGTACGATCAACATGCAAACTCTAGTGCACTCTAGTGTTTATATATAAGAAGAGTTTTAATGGTTGGTTTGATAGCTTATTAATAAGCACTTTTGATGGCCATTTACAATTTGTTTGCTCTCCCTTTTTTCAAGCCCTTTAAGGGATATCGGTTAGTGTACATTTTCCTAAACCAGGTCATAATGTTATAAAGCAGTTCTACAGCATGATGTCCAATAATCACTACTTTTTTGTCTAATTAAAATGGTGACTTCATCAGACTGACACACGTGACCTGGAAAGCGAAAAGGGACATTAACAGTGTTTTGTTAATCGAGTAAAAATAAACAGATTGTAAATGATTAGCACAATGGTTTAACTGGTTTTCATTTTCATTTAAATGGATAGCCAAAAGCGTTAAATGGTTTGTTTAAGTTCATAAACTGATCTAGCTAAATGTTAAATGGTTCTAAAACTTTATAAACACAAAATCAAAAACGGTTACACGAAATCATTAAACGGTTAAATGGTTGCTCATAATGAATAAATGGATAGCTGAAAATCACTGTTCAGAATGTTTAACAAGGCCCAATTACGATCGAACACAAGTCAAAATAAACAGCAAATGTCACATAATTTTGGAAATATAAAACTTCAAGAAGTTCTTGCAATGCAAAAACATGCAAGTCATAGGTGGGTCTAAAATACTGGTAGCTGTTCCATGGTAGCTGGTAACTGGTCACTGGTAGCTGGTCACTGGTCACTGGTGAAATATGACCACCCACTAAGATTTACCTTTGAATATTAAATTTTGTTGTTGAATGAGCAACTTGAAAGAGAGATGAAAGAAGGAATTTTCGCATTTTCTTCCTTTCAATAATATCTTTTGCCTGTAATTGTTATTGCCCAACAAAATTTAGACGAAGTAGTAAGAAACGACAACAAAACTGGGCAATCGTTGATTTGGCTGCGGTTTTGGGAACATTTAATACACTTTAAAAGTGTTAATTACGGAGCTGTTAGAAGAACACAGGAAGGGCCTAAAGAGTGACTGATATAAACACTGAAAATTACAAAGACAAAAAAGGAAAAAGAGATCAAAGGAAAAGCCAACAACGAGGTTATTCCTGTCTTCCACCCATCCAAATACTAACCCTGCCCAACAGGGCTTAACTTCAGTGATCGGACGAAAACTTGTGCTTCCTTGTGGTATCAGTGGCAAAGGGTCACATTCATGCAGAGGGAAAACAACAAGGTTTAAATGGATCTTTCCTTTAATTTGGCACTCTACCCTGTTCTGGACTGCCTTTTATTTCCTGATTTACCTGACACTTAGGGTCTTCAATAGTTCTTTGTCTTGTCTTGAACCGATACCACAAGGAAGCACCAGTTCTATACCAATTGACAAAGTTAAGCCCTGTTAACCGTGTTGTTTCTTCTTTGTTTTCCAACAATATATCAGTGACATTAAGGAACACCCCCTTTATCATTCTGACAGCTTTTTTTTTTGCTCATGGATGATGGCATCATCAGCCATGAGCTTAAGTGGCACTTGAATGGCACTCGCTCCCTTACTAGATTTTGAGTAATTAATTCCTTAAACCCGGATTAAATAGTTTTCTTCTATCCCTCCCCTGGTAAGTATTGTTTTTCTCCAAGACACTTCATCCTACAGGTTTGGCAGGTTTTAGGGGGGACTAGAAAGATATCACTCTCCAGTCGATCAGCAGTGACACTGCTTGTGAAGGACCAACATGCAGAAGACCGAGTTTCTCAGCGGTTTCTCAGCCCAACAGTGTTCATTTGTTGCCCTTGACTACCACAAAGTCTGCTCTAAAAAGGGTGTTGCTCTCAGTCAGCATCACGCCTGCAGTAAAAGTTCCAAGAGTTGGCAAAGGTTCTGTTCCACCATAAGCAAAAAGCTCTCTAACTGACTTGGGTGACTCGCATTTGATTCCGTTCAGCTTTAACATCTCCCAGGTCTACTGACCCATCATGTTACCTGTAGTGCCAGAATCGATAAGAACATCGGGTAGCTCCACACCTCTGGCGACCAGAGTCACCACACCACTACTTTGCTTCCCGTCTTCCACCACAAATGCATACTCGAGGCCTTGCTGAGCTTGTCGGAGAGGTTCTGCACTGTGGCTTTCTCTGACAAGATTTGTCTTGCGTGGCCTCCCACGTTTGCATGCTCGTCCATATCCACCACTTCTTCTGCCCCTGCCAAGTTTGGACCCTGATTCAGGTGCACTGTGCTAATACCCCCACTTAACCTTGCCCAATGCCTCTGCAGCTTCTGCAAACTGGACACTTTTTGTCTCCGCTGAAATGTCCCTCTTGTCCGCAACAAAAGCATGTCTTCTTTTTCCTGGAACCAGCATTTCCATCAGATTTGCCTGCACCCACTGCATTTATCTGCTCACCCACTTGACCTTGCCGCTGTTGACCTTGGGTGTTCACTTGACTACTCGCTTGCAGTTGGTCAGCACTGTGTTGTTCCAACTGGGGCTCAACCGCTTCCCGTGATCTTGCAATTCTCAACAAATGCTCCAATGTTAATGCACCCTCTTTTTCCAGGAACTTCCGATGCAACTTACTCGAATAACATTTATCGATCACTTGATCACGAATGTAGTCATCCTAATTTTAGCCGAACTCACAATTAGCCGCACCTTGATGAAGCCTACAAACGAATTGGTCAACAGTTTGTTCGCTTTCCTGAGCAATTTGCCTAAACAGATGCCTCTTGAAAGGAACATTTGCTTTTGGGATGAAATAGTCATCCAATACTGTAATGGTTGCTGCAAAACTGGCACTCACATCCTCACCAGTGAGCGTGAAATAAATTTCTTGAACATCCAAACCCACAACATGTAGAAACAAAGCTCGTTTATGTTCGTCATTTGTCACTCCTTTCCCCGTTACAGATGGAAAGCTCTTTTTCATTTCTTCCACTGTTGATTCAAACCATGTGGTTCAACTTTTGTGTTAAAATGGCTCCAAACTTCCAAAGTCTAAAACGACTGAAATGCTACTCGTCAATGTAGTCGAACCCAAACCACTGTTTCTGTCCTGCCTACCAGCATCGCTGATGCGATAATTCCGTGTCAGAAACCACGACAAAATTCCTGATGATCCTCATCGCCAAAGTAGGAATGCCAAACCGATAACACGACAAGAACACACTTATTCTAATCTGACCGTTACCAGAGTCGCTCTTGCACTCCCACTCAGATACATTAAATTGGCATTTTTCTCGTAACAAATGCAAAGGTACCCTATATTTTTATAATTATTTCACGCTCTTAAAATAGTTCAATGCCTTTGAAATTTTCAGGGAAAGCACATAACATGTTATACTTTCAACTAGATTTTACATAGATGCTCCCATGTCAAAGACGTTCCTTCTATGAGAAAAATGTGAATATTAAAGAAATTACTTTTGAGTTCATAGAGAGAGATCTAGTGAAGCAGACTAGACAAAACCTTTCAGGAAAGTTGTTCTATGCCAAAGGTATAAAACATGGAAAGGACATTGTTTAAATCTGCAGGAAGTCGCTGGAATCAACAAACTAATAGATACTGATATAATTTGGTTTTATCAACTGGGTTGATAATGTCAATTGGCCACTGTAAAGAGATTCAAGAGCTGACGTTTCGAGCGTTAGCCCTTCGTTGGAGCGAATCAAGGAATTGTGCGTCGTGTGTTTTTATATACAGAAAGATGGAGCTTCGCTATTGGCTGGTGCCTGGTAACGTGAAAACTTCGGAATAAATTAGTTGAATGAAAAGCGTTCGTTGATACCGTGAGGATTAAGAGTGCCGATTTGAAAAATAAATTTTTGTTCTAGAGTTTTACGGCTTTCCGTGTTTCCTTGGTGAAGGGAAAGGCCGCAGACTGCCATATGTTGCTTAGAATGATTTGGGATGATTTGAAGTAATTTAAAGTTTTTGAGAATGATGGATTTAACTGTGTGGTTGTGAGGGTGAATGGAATTCTATCGTTGTTTTCTCTCTGTGACGTGTGTAGTACTGACTGTCGATCAATTTGCTGGGCGCGATGATGGCCCGCTTGAACAACAGAAGCAGGATAGCCACGTTTGTCGAAGAAATTGCACATTTCCTATGACAATAGGTGCCATAATTATGGCACCTATTGCCAGATCTTTACCGTCATACGTTAAAGACAGTCAACATGCACTTCAAATTTTTCGCGATTTCAATTTCCTGGGCGAAGACAAACTTATTTTCACTATGGATATTACATCTCTTTACACCGTCATCCCAAATGGCGAAGGTCTTCTAGCCCTCAAACATTTTTTGAGCTCGGAAACATTACTCCGCCTGGCTGAGTTAGTGTTAACACTCAACTGTTTTTCATTCGTGAACAATTACAAACAAATCAATGGCGTGGCCATGGGTACCAAAATGGGACCCAGCTACGCCAATCTTTTCGTAGGCTACATTGAACACCAATTTTTCAATCAATACAACGGCCCAAAACCTGAACTCTATGGTCGCTACATTGACGACTGTATCGGCACTACCTCTTCTACCAGAGAGGATCTTAATCAATTTATAACTG
>OX393569.1:11085877-11273377 GCA_947652115.1 Blastomussa wellsi
GAACTTTTAAATGCGCTCGCGCACGATGCAAAACATGCCCTTTCATTCACAACGTTGACAACATATCGGGACCCAAGCGATCTATCAAAATCACTGATCACTTCACCTGTACCTCAGCCAATGCCATCTACTGTATAACTTGCACTCTGCAAAAAGTTATACATCGGCGAAACAGGGAGACGACTTGGCGACCGATTCCGAGAACACCTTCGTCACGTAGAGAAAGGCGACAAAAATGAATCGAAACCGGTCGCGAGACACTTCAATCTCCCAAATCATTCTAAGCAACATATGGCAGTCTGCGGCCTTTCCCTTCACCAAGGAAACACGGAAAGCCGTAAAACTCTAGAACAAAAATTTATTTTTCAAATCGGCACTCTTAATCCTCACGGTATCAACGAACGCTTTTCATTAAACTAATTTATTCCGAAGTTTTCACGTTAACAGGCACCAGCCAATAGCGAAGCTCCATCTTTCTGTATATAAAAACACACGACGCATAATTCCTTGATTTGCTCCGACGAAGGGCTAACGCTTGACACGTCAGCTCTTGAATCTCTTTACGGTGGCCAATTGACATTATCAACCCAGTTGATAAAACCAAATTATATTGTTATACTTCCCACCGACGCAGCACCACAGTTTCTTTAGAAACTTACCCCCTCTAATAGATACTGAGTCGAACTTTTAAATTTTGACTGCAAAATATTCAACTTGCTTTTTTTCAAAAACGCTCTCATAGAATTTTTTCAAACTTTTAGTGTTGAAGATCTACATGTATACTACAAGGGACGTTGATTCGTTTTAAAAGTTTAGGTCTCGATATCGAGAAAAATGTCGATTTTCAGAAACCATGACATAATCGTTTCGTTGCTATGGTAACACCGATGCCAATGAAATCTACATTTTTGGAAATATTATTCAATCTGTAGTAAATGTGCCAAAAATCTTGCCAGACCGACCCAAGACAGTGAAGTATTGGCTTTTTAAAGTTGGATTGGTGTGGTTCTCAAAAACTGAGATGAGCCATCTTAAAGGCCATTTCCAGTTCGTACTGTGCAATCTCCGCCTGCAGTGTTTATCAAGTCTCACAGGATGTAATGTAAACAAGCCAAAATTAAAATTACGGGAAAAAACTTTTTCTTCATTATAAACATCCGATATCCTTGCATTATAATAATAAAGAGTAGACGAACCTCGACGATATTCCAAACCGACGTTTCAGCTCATTGAGAACTTACAAACAAAATGATTTTTATAAGTGGAAAAGAAAAGCTGTACGATCCATTTTAAACAGATTATAAACAGTTAATTTCCATTTTAATGTCACGCACAATAGAAAAGACAAATTAATGTGTATGGGAGAAAAGGTTGGGGGTAGCCAAGTGTTGTCCAGGACCCGAGCGCTGCCTGCCGCATGCAAGGCCAGTCCACGGGGCTAGGTTATTGTCAGCGAGTGGCATGGAAGACCATGAGATGGGTGTGACAGAAAAAGCTACTGGCAGCAGCGTACGTGTCTCCATGCCAAGCTCCCGGAGGGTAGATAAGCAAGGGGAAGTGGTCATGGCCACGGTAGCTCACCAAAGCTAAAAGACCCCGGCATCGCTTCAGTGTGGGACTGAAGGGTTGGCACCAGCAACACTTGTCCCCTCAACCATTTAATGACAAAACAACCAACAAGTTACAAATCGGTAATTTTTACAAATCAGTAATCTCAACGTCATTAAACTCATGACAAGATAAAAACAGAGTGGAAATATCAATGCACTACATAACAGAGTGCAGAAACATGTTGTTGGTGAGTGGGGTAAAGATAACGAAAACCACCTTTCACCGTCACTGGGAGTAAATGTGAGGAAAAACCTCATGTTCAAGCAGTTAACTAAGTTGTAAACAAGGTAAACGTGATAGGCCCACAAGAGGCTAATATTATTGGTCAATGGGTAGCACGAACGTGCCATTAATGATATAATTGGCTGCCAAAATAGTGGTGTGATGAGGTGATACAAAGTACAAAGAAGAGAGAGTCAAGCGCATGAAAGTCAATTGAGCTAAACATTAACTTCAGTTTATGCACAGGCAGAAACAGCCATTTGCTTTCCAGGTCACACCTGTCCTTCATGGGGAAAAATTATTTGCAGCCCTGCTTTTTGTGATATATTTACAAGCATTTTTCAATTAAATTTTTCACATCAGAATTGTCAATTGGAATAAATGCTTAAGTAACTTAATCATCTTTTTAAATTAATATTAATTTGATCTCATAGATGTAACCAAAGAGCCAATTGGAACGCTGGAAATGTAATAACCAGAGCTGAAAATTTAGTAATTTCTGTTTATCTGATTGTTCTCACTCCAACCTACTTCATATGTTTGCACACCAGCACTGTGGGGACTGATTGGAAACAATGAGTACACACCTCAAAAAAATATTAGAATATAAAAAAGGCAGTGCAGCTGACTGGTTCCTGGCATAAAAATTAGCCACATGTGATTTACAAATGTATAGCTCTTACCTCTTCATAGACATTTGGTATGTGAGCCTCTGTGTCTGCCATAGTGATTAACCACTCTTCTCCATTCTTACGTAGAATACCTTTATCATCTTTGAATGTCCGCGTGGATCGCAGGTGTAAAGCTTTCTAAAATAAATTGGGATGGAACAAAGACAAAGGAATAATAAAACTTCAAATTAAACTGAAGATATTAATTGTAAATTAAAGTAATTGATTTATTTTACATGACTTATGTATAAATGAAACAAATGTCAAGTAAGTACAGTGTAATCATTTTGTACTACACCAAAGTTTTCAAATGCCTGTGAAGGAGGCTCATTTTCCTAAGAATAGAGGGGGTACAGTAGTATAACAGCCCAGTTGATGAAACCAAATTATCGTTTTCATAAGCACAAGTCTAAGATTGATCAAACCAGCTGATTTGTCCATTTTCTAAGGAATGAATAAATTCTCTGAGAAAGAATATTTAATTGACATCTGCATTACTATAGGAATGAAATTAGTGCTGATGTCATGGATTTTGTATAAATTATTATTATCAGCAATTTTCTTGAAATCAAAATAAATCCTAAACTTTTAAAACAACTCAGTGTCTCATTTATACTGTTATGTACCAAATAATTTTTCCTTTAGTACATTTTGTTGTTCAATACAGTAGGTAATTTTAGTTTTTAACTAGTTGGTAATTTTTGAACTGGTTTAAATTTTTCTAACTAATATATTTCAAGAGAGCAATGAAAGAAAGAAATAAACATTGAAATGGCATCATCTGGGACTCGGATCTTTTCCGAGTTTCCGTTGATGCCATTTCAATGTTGATTTAATATATTTCAACAAAGTTAATTATTTTGCAGCCAAGGTTTGTGGTTACTCCTCAGTATTACAAGTTTCAAGGTTAGTGTTAAGTTGGGGTCAAGGTGATGACCTCTTCAACAAATTGTTTTGCAGCCAGGGTTTGTAAATATAACCTACAGTATTCCAGTTTAGGGCAAGGTTTAGGCTAGGGTCAGGGTGACTTTCCAAGCCAAATAAATTGGCATATATTAAACTGGAATCTGTTCAATAATATGCAAATATGATTTATTGACTGTGGTCTCTCTTGTTAACTTGCTTGAGATTTTTCACGTGATCTTCACTAGTTTCCTATTATTTTTGGGCTTCTTACTCATACGGGCTTCACAAAATCTCATTTTTTTTTCTGGAAGGATGCCAGATGTTCAAATGAAACTAGGCATGCAGATTGATCAGACTGAGATGATGATGTGCAGTTTTGGCCCCTGTCTGAAAGGTAAATGTCAATGATAAAAAAAAAATAAAGTTAATTAAATCTTTCAAACTGAAAATTGAACATTTTGGTCAGAAATATTTCATTTGCAAATGAGGCTGAAACTATGTTAGTGTAAACTGTTCTGCTGAACAAATTTCAAAGAACTTCTCAAAATATTGTCGACTACTATTTGTGAAAAATAAAAATTTACTGATTTTAGCTCATTTAATAATTAACCAATTTTCACGCCCTCAGATGCTCCAACCTGGAAAAGTGTGACGTTCCTGTGTTCTTTAAGGACAACTCATCCTTATAAGAAATAAAGTCTTACAAGCAGAAAAATGATTTTTATTTTATTTTTCAAAATGTACGATTTTTTGCCAGTGCTGATACCTTAAATAATACTAATTTTTACTTTCAACTGAGATGAGATGAAGCTAAGCAATGCTGTGTATGTCAAGGCATTCGATCCTGGCATTCAAAACGATGATTATTATCTACATGGCATTGTCTCTTGCTCAGGAAAGATCTCTTACATAAGAATGTATGATAATTGCCTCCGCCGTAGTTTGGTAGGGCCTTTTGTTTTTAATTCAGGGCGAAACATTCTCCAGTATTTCAACGTTTTCTGCAACATTTGGATTAAACGTTGGAAAACATTGTCAACGCGTCGAGAAAACATTTTCAATTCATTCCCAAACATTTTTCAAACATTTTCAACATTTTTTCAATGCAATGAACAACATTACAGATGCATTGAGAATCATTACCAACACATTGATAATGCATTATCAATGCATTTCAAATGCGTTGATAATGCATTATCAATGCATTTCAAATGCGTTGATAATGCACGACAATGCTATTTTCATTTAGCCGCGTTTTCCCAAATAGGGTCACATATATAACTGATATAAAAATATTATAATCTATGATATATAAAAATATATATTAATTAAAAAGCTTTAACTAATTGTAAAGTTATGAATAAAAATAAATAACTTGAAGGGCATTATGCAGGGCATCTGATCGGATGCGTTGGTGCGGATCCACATAATTCGCTAATCTCTGCATCCTCCGCATAATCCAAGCTTTTTTCTGCATAAAACGGAAAAAAAATTCTAAATAATGGCGATGAATCCACTGTGATAACCATTCTCACGAACTTAAAATCTGAAAAGATTGATTATTTTGAAGCAGTTTTTCTCCTAAGCATCTTCAAAAACACGCTAGTTCATTCGAGAGCAATTCGAGAGTGATTTTAACCCACAGGAGTTCTACGCGAGTTGTGGTGATGAGCCTGGGTACTAGTTTGTGCTCGACTTCCTCGTTCGGCTACTCAAAGAGGATCATCTACGGTACAAAATGGATAAATATGTCATCGATAAGACAAGGAAAAGAAAGATTGATTGCTTCTTAGCAGTTCAATATCCTGGAGTTTTCCACACCTCTTGTTGTGTTCAACGTACAATGGATCATGAACAAATTTGTAGAGCATCTTGAAATTTCCACATACCACAAAGAAGAAACTCAAGGAGGTAATGAAACATGGCAAGCAGCAAATAATAAACTTATTACAACTGCTTACAGTTTACCTTGTCTATGGTATTTCTTGACTGCAATTTAAACAAATCCAAAGTTCAATCATGTGGCGATCACTGATTCAGAAATCACGTTTATGAAACAAAACGGGTTGTATTAATCTGCTACACATCACAAATAATCAATTGGTTAAATAATTACAAAAAAACATATTAATATACATGCAAATACATTGGAAAGGTCCAATTATTTATTATTATTATTTTTGTTTTTTTAAATTTCCACATAATCCGGCGATTTTTCCACATAATCAACACATTTTTCTGCATAATATTCACGAAAATTTCGGATAATTTTTCATTTTTTTTCCGCACCCTGTCAGATGGCCTGATTATGTGCAGCATAGGGTGCAGCCCTTGCACCCGGTGTCCATTAACTGAGATTACTTTGCCAAACAGTACATAAGGATGCAACAGTGATGTTCTGTCAACTGGATAATAGTCACAAAGACAGTCATCAATGTCACAGATAACCATCAATCTGATTGCAGCTTTTTTCTTTCAATTGGGATGCAAATTCTGTTTCTTTTACCATATATTCTCTTTTTATACTTATTTTACTTATTGATCCATTGTACAATTATCCTATTAAAGTGACAAATTCACTAAACTTTAACATATTTTTTTTTCTGGACAGCTTCATTTTCTTGCTATATTAGTTGTTTTACTTTGCAATCTTTGTTTTTTTTTTATTGCAAATACATTTTTTTCAAAACACAGTACTAAGATTGCATGTACTAATAGCTAATAATACTACTTACCAGGGCTTGACTTTAGAAAAAAAACCTTGGGGCCAGCTGGCTCCTAAGTTTCAAGATTTGGTCGCCAGCACAAATTTTTTGGTCGCCAAAAATTGTCAAAACTTTTTTCTTGAAGGTTTCCGCAGGTTTCCGTGTTCATTAAGGGACCGATCGTTTATTATGTCCCAGGGGGCCGGTGGTTTTTTGAAAAGCGTGGTGTTTCAAAACTGTATCCCCAAAAATTATTCCTTTAGAAAATTATACCCCCCTTCACAATTCTAATTTAAAGAACGTATCCCCCTCCTGACCATGCTTTAAACAAGTTCTTTGCTTCATTCCTCACATCCCAACGCGAACCACCAGGAACCTCCACTGACATTTCTAACACGCAATATTTTTATTTTGCATCACAAAAGTGGTATGGTTAAAACTGAAAATAAATACGAACAAAGCAAAGTCAAACTAGGCGAAAGACACGAACTAAAACCCAAAAGACAGAGACTTACATTTGTAATGTGGTGCCTGGGCTGCAGAACAACGAAAGTAACAAGCTGCACTGAGTAAAAGAAAGACTACACAATTTTTAATTTGTTTGTGGTCGAGATTGTTCTTTGTAAAAAGGGACACAACCCCCACTTCCATCTGCCAGAAGTAACAGCTTGTTCTAAATGTTATGAAAAAGATTTACTAGCGTTGTGTAGTCGGTAGTGCAAATAGCTTTATAGAAGAGCAGAAAAAATTTTGAATTCAAGACATTTCACGAATACGTCCATGTTCACGGTTATAATCACTGCAAACGCGTTTGACTTCATGAAACCAATTAACCCAGACGGACGCATCATAACTTCAAAGAGTACATATATTACCTGCAAGTTGTATTCAAATGCAGTATCACAGAACCAAGGACACACATAAAATACTGGTTCTGGCCCAGCAAGTTTGCAATTTGTTTCCTTATCGCTGAAAGCCGTTTTTTCACTAAACTCGGCTCCAAAATGTCACCTTGTTTAGTGAAAAACAGCTTTCAGCGATAAGGAAACAAATTGCAAACTTGCTGGGCCAGAAACCAGTATTTTATATGTGTGTGGGAGCAAAATAAATAATGCAAACAGACAAAATGCGTGGGCCTGCGGGTCAAGCAGAGTGAATAAATAAAAATGACACAACTGACTTTTTTAGACATTGCAAAGCGCCCCGGAAATTACAAAACGCCCCGAACATTACAAACCGCCCATGAACATTCTGAATCGCCCATGAAAAAAAAGTCAGACAGCAATCATGGCATTCCGGAATTAGCTGTCGCTCAGGAACATGAAACATAACGCATAAAAATAAATTATTGCGTGACTTTGTGGTCCAGTGAAGTCATTATCAGTAGTGCATATGTGCCAGAGAATAATATTTTTTATTGACGAAATGTCTGCACTGGATATATACGAATCTGTGGACCAGAATTATTGTCCAATTGAAGAATCATCTGCACAAGTATATACGCCAATATGGCTGCAGCAAATTATTCATCCGCTGTTTTGCAAATGTTTTACGGTCCAATAACGAGGCAGGAAAACAGAAACCTACGTCAACCATTACAACCACAACTGGTTGTATTATATGATGGGTTTCAAATATCACAAAGTAATTACCAGGAATGGCTTCGTGTTTGGAGAATGGATGTATCCAAAGGAAATCCAAACAACAAAGATTTATTAGTGTTTGCAAGAGAAAATAGAGCAAGGTTCGCTGATTTGGTTGAACAAGAACTCCAAAAGTTAAAAAGTGTGAAAGTAAGTTTCGGGTTAGAAGTAAAGTTTTCAATAGAAAGAAACGATGAAAAGCAACACATGAAACATTATTTTCAAGAAAAACAACCGCATGTTTTCATGATGAAGAACTGATAAAACAAAAATTCGATGAATTCATTGAAAGAACAAAGGGAAAAAGAGAAAACTGGTCTGAGAAGGGATCAGGATGGGAAGTTGAAATGATAAAGACTGCGTTTGTGAATGTCGTACGCTATCAACCGCTGCGCAGAGGAACTTATTTGCCTCTTCCGGCAAATGTGGCAAACGAGAAGGCTACAGTCAACGTGCAAAACAGGGACAATGAATGTTTGAAGTGGGTGCTAAGAGCTGCTTTATTTCCTCCGCAAGATGGAAAGCACGCGCAAAGACCAACCAAATATCGGGTTAATGATGGTATTAACTACAATGGCATCGATTTCCCAACACCGGTGAAACAGATAGACAAGCTTGAGGCGCAAAACAAAGGCCTCGCGATAAATGTCTTTGGCTGGGAAAACAACTGTGTGATAGTCCACAGGATAAGCAGAAAAGAAGCAAATGTGCCACGGATAAGCCTGATGCTAATAGAGTCAGGGGAAATACAGCACTATTGTTATGTAAAACGGGAGAGCGCTTTGCTGTTTGACAAGGCAATAAATAATAAAACTTTCTATTGCATGATGTGCTCATCACGTTTCACACGAGCGGAGTTGCTCGAGAACCACAAAAAATATTGCAACGGCGTGAATGGCAGGCCGACAAGGATCAAGATGCCGGAAAAGGGGAAAAACACCCTTTCTTTCCAAAATCATCACAGATAGATAAAGTTGCCGTACATGATATATGTGGACTTTGAGGCATTGGTCAGAAAGATTTCTGGCTGCGAGCGCGAGCCAGAGAGCAAGCAAAAAAGCTACACAGAGAAGACCGAATGGCACGAGGCATGCGGGTATTCGTACATGGTTGTGAGAAGGGACGGTGAGGTTACAGGGGTGAAAATGCTGTGGGAACGTTTCTAAGTGACATTCTGCAGATTCTGCAGGAGGAGGATGCAATAAGAGAAAGCTTGGCCGCACCCAAGCCGATTGTTATGACGGCAGAAGACTGGGAAAAATACAAAAATGCAGCTGATTGCCATATTTGTAACAAAAGTCTGATAAAAGACCAATTCTTGGACTCATTACCTGTTTGGAACAAAACAGAGGACCAATATTTGGGCCAAAGCCACAAAAAATGTTTTTACTTTGAACAGAATAAAGCGGATTTTCTTTGTCTGAAAAGAAGCGGCAAACAATCAGGAAATGTGTTTGTTCTGCGCAGAACCTTTGCTTCAGAAAAACTTCAGAGACGCGGTAAAAGACCACTGCCACATAACAGGCAGGTTCCGCAGCACCGCACACAACGCATGCAATTTTAAACTGCGAATAAACCCCACGACAGCCCCAATACCAGTTGTATTTCACAACCTGAGGGGCTACGATGCACACCACCTTATGCAAGCGATGTCTCAGCAGCAGAAAGAAGTGAAATGCATCGCCAACAACATGGAGAAATACATCACATTTTCAGTTGGGAATCTGCATTTCACTGACAGCTTGAACTTTCATTATGGGGACTTAAAAAAACCCCCTTCTTATGATCTTGAGTATTTGGGGCAGACAGCTTGACGATCCCTTCGATCCGTACGGATCGTTGAATGTCCTACGCTCCGTAGAGTAGAGTTTACGGATCGTATATTGCATCTCATTAAGGGGACTTAGAAAAAAATCCCCCTTCTGATGATCTTGAGTGTGTGGGGCAGACGGCTTAACGACCCGTTCGATTCGTACGGATCGTTAATTTGCTACGCTCGATCCATAGTAGAGTTTGCAGATTGTATATTGCATCTTATTGGGGAAACTCTCTCGCGATTCATTCACCGCGTTCGCCGATCGAGGAAAAATACGAAAAAAAAGCGGACTGTGAACAGTCTTGAAAAATCCCTCTTCTGATGATCATGGACGTCTGATCATGAGTGTGTGGGTCAGACGGGTTATCGACCCGTTTGATTCGTGCAGTTTGGTAAATGTTCTTCGCTCTGATTCGTCCGAATCGTTACGTACAGTGTAGTAGAGTATATTAAAAGTAGAATAACGAGTCGTTCGATCCGTCCAAATCGGCATGCTTTACCAATTTGCTGAACGAGTTCCATTCGTTACTAATTGGGCGATAAATTGCCTCGGGTTATTTATTATCACTCGGGTTTCTTTTGAGGAACTTATCGTGCGAGTTTCGCTTCGTTTGACGGAGGCAATCCTTTGCGGCCTTAGACAAGATGGTGGCCGCTTTTCGTGGTGATGGTCGTTTTCTTTACAAGTTAATTTGCAGTGCGAAGCAGTATTTTGAGGTAGGTAAATTTTTATTTGTTTTTATTTTACTTAAGGTAACGATTTTTCTAAGCCAGCAGGTCTTGGTTAAGTGTGACTGGTATTTATTATTATGACAGTGACCGAGATTGCATGTCTAGGATATTTCCTCTTAATTTAGTTTGCCAGACTTATCAAACCGAATAATTCATTAAATAGTTTCATTAAATAGTTTTATTCAGTCAAAATTCAAATATTGATGCTGTTTAATTCTGGTGTATGAAATGTAGATCAACCTGGACCATATTGCTTTACCAAGAAAAACAACAAACATGCAAAAACTCTCTTATAGCTGTTGCTGGAAAAACTGAGGGTGGAAGGAGAATTTACAGGTTTATAGTTATATGGACTTTGCCAAACCGGTAGTCTTGAAAACATTTCAATTTGGGTTCCTGGTTTTCTCAGTGAAATGTGTGTCTTGTTATCAGGGTCTTAAACTGCGATTCACTGGTCGCAATGCCACTGAAAATTGAGTGTTGGCGACCTGGATTTCGTAGCTAGTTGTCACCAGGTGACCAAGTTGTATCATTGTGTCAATCTTTTCACTTTTGATTTCAGGAAGAAACTTACCCCCTGTCTTATCAAAGTTTTTAATCTCTGTAGATTCCTGTTAGTTTATTTTCTTAATTGTCGTAATCCTTGCTTTTTTATTGACATTAGCAGATGTTCTGTTTGCAGCGGTTTCATCTAACGGCCAATTGGGTGCCTTGAACAAACACGTTCTTTCCCTTTTGCTAGGGAAATATGCTAAATTAACAAGCAATATGATAACCTTTTGCACTTCATACTGTTCTGTTGTCAAACTAAGTGGGTTACCTATTGAATGAAAGCTTCTTTCATTTGAAATATAAGCTACATGATATTTTAATCACCTTATAAAAGCGGGTCTTTTAGGTTTGTCTTTTCAAAGTCAATGTTTTCTTGTTTTGTTGTGAGGCTGAATTTTATGAACTGCTTTTGGCAACCAGATTTATTATTTGGTGACTGGAAAAAAATGTTCATTCGCCACTTGACAGTTGCATAAAAAAGTTAATTTGAGACACTGTTTATTTTCATTGGGATATTGGAACTTGTGTAACTGCTGGATAACAGGATCTTTTAAAACCCAAGCATGTTGTATCGCAAATTCAAAGTACTTTAATTTGGAAATGCCAGGAGCTGTTGTGTGTTGCTTAAAAAAGAATTATGTTGAAATATGTGTGCCACCTAGTATTTCATATTCTTTATTTTCACTCACCCTTCAAATCTCTCACAGTGCTAATATTGTACCTTTCGAAGATAGAACAGGCTCTAGTGCGTTTGAAAGGAGTCACAAAGGAAAAGAATTAAAAGTAATTTTAGATGCGAGGAAACATACTTGCATTGTGGTTTCCGAAAACAGGCAGAGTAGTTTGTTTAAGGACGTCCGCACTAATTGTTTGTAGCATCATTACTGCGCATGGAATTTGTCGCACCACCTCATCCATCGAGCTAGCAGTTGAGGAAAAACAATGTGCCAGAAGCAGTGTCGTAGCTTTGCTGGTAGTTTACTCTTATAAATGGTCGGTGACCTCTGCTTTTTTTATGATTGATTTTAATTTATATTCTCGGCAGATTGTCAAAAAGTGAATCAAAACTCAATGTGGGAAGTTTAACAATTGCGAAAGTTTTTTGCATAGAGGACATCATATTTTGCCATCTTGGAGCTGTTAGGCGAGGGGGAATGTTGTCGCCAAATGCAAATTTTTATTAGAGTTTCAAAAACCAAATCAATGGTAGAAAATTTGTGCACAAATGTCATTAAGTGAATGCTGTTGCATGTAGTGAAGGGGAAGGCAGCTTTTGTTTTTCTCAAAAAACCCATACATGTTAAACCAAATTTTGAGTATTTTATAGCCCTTCAGCCACACCATTGTAAATCCTGGGTTTTCGAAGCCAGGAGAAAAGAAGCAGCAGCAATAGGCCAATTTTGAGTTAGTCAAGACTCTGACCAAAAAGACTGAATACTTAGTTTTATAGGGTTAGTCTAAATCTGATAAATTATTTACAAATACCAGCAGAAAAGCACTGAAGCATAAGATGATGGAATGCACTAAGTTGTTAGTAATTTCTGGACAAAGCTAGCCCTGTATAGACTCGTCTTTAGTCGGTTTATTCAGCGTTCTTGGCTAACTTGAAACTGGACTATTTGTAGCAAAGGCAAAATAAGGCTGTTGAATCTTTTCTAACAGTGCATCATGTAAGCGACAGCAAATATATCCCTTTACTGGTTTAACTCCTGTGCTGAAAACTTGGGAGACCACTGAACACCAGCACAAATAATAAGAAAATATTAATCCCCATTTGGTTACTTCCAATTTTTTGACAGCTACTTCAAAAGTTATGGACAACCCTGGTACTGTCATTAATTAGTGTGGCAGTTTACAAATGCAACTCACTGCAAATTATGATTTTTTCTACTGGAGAACAAATAACATGAGGTAGTATATTGACATAAATTTATCCTCTATTCCAGAAAGCGTTTGTTATGACAATGCTTTCCATTTAAAAAAGTTTTCTCAAAGTCCGGTTCGAAGTGGAATAATGGCGACATCCAAGCGTATGGCACAAATGGAGATGGTTGTTGACAAATTTCACTTTAGAAACCATGTTGATGGATGGTGCAAAGCAAATTGCAACCCTCACAAAAGTAATAAACTCCAGATAATTGCATTGTCTATTGATTGTGTCATTTAATTATAACACACAGGCACAATATTAGGACAACAATTTACAAGATAAATTAAATACAGACTTTATAAAAATCAATCATTAAATTACATTCTACTTCTTTAAGCCAGGCTGTAAGTGCCCCTAAGGCACGGGTTTTATCCCTTGTTTTGATTTAGTAATCGTTCAATTAATAATCTATTAAGTCACACTAGGTGCCTCGTCACGCGTTCCTTAAGTAGTATCGCATTTCCACAGACCTATTGTGTAATTCAATAATTTGATCGATTTCGCAAGCACTCGTGGTTTAATAGAAAGAAGTTGTCTGTCGTTTTTATCGAAGGAAGGAAAGGTCTTGTTTATTCAGTGTCAACTCTCGCCAGATCCGGCAACAATGTAAGTTTAATTTACCTCGAGTATTTCTATAGTTAATTTCTTGTTCCTAATTTTGTGAATCAATTATTTTTAGTTTCACGGTCAGAAGCAACATTAAAGTCATTAAAGGAGGCGTTCCATGAAAGAAATATTGGTGCGATATTTGTTGTTTCGATCAGTGCGATTTGTACGGTCCAGCTAGCGGCGATCAAGCGCCGCTATAGTGAAAATTGAAGGAATTCAAGATATTAGCGGGAGTTTGTCGACTGCAAACAATAGCCATGGCGCAGGCAAACCCTACGATGGAAGAAGTCACGAGCGAACAGAACGAAGACCATCAAGTCGGCCTTCAAGCGACTGAAAAGGACAAAAGAGAAAGAATCCCTACCGAAAGGGGCGAGTCACTTCGCCTGGAAAGGCTTGTTGAGGAGCGAAAGGCCACAGGAGTCGCTCTGAGGAGGCAAATAACGAAGGTAAACTCTTTACTTGAATCGATAACAGAATTAGACGCAAGAGTCCTAGAGCAAGAGCGTGCTCATCACAATTATTACAAGGAATTGCATGACACTAAGGAAGCAGATGAAGCGTACGAGTGGTTTGATATTCGGGATCGCGAACATTTCCAATGTCGCATTAGAATTAACGAAGCCTTGCTTAGTGTGGAAAGACAAACAAGCGATAAAATGTCTCTGGTTTCGTCAAAATTATCCAAGCGTTCTTCCTCCTCTTCAGTAAGATCTAGAAGAGCAAAGGCAGCGGCCAAAGCAGCGTGTCTTCAAGTAGAAATGGACTTTCCAGAAAGGGAAGCAGAGTATAAGAAGCTAGTAATGCAAAAGGAGTTAGCTAAGGCAAAGGCTGAGGAAGAAACCATGCGCAAAATCGAAGAAGAAGAAAGGCAGGAGGATTCCCCCCAGATCCCGAAGCATGAAATACCAATTCTAGACGTCAAACCCAAGTTATTGCCCAAAGAGGAACCTAGTGAAACAAAACCTTTGCAAGATGACGGGATCTTAAACCCAAAGGCTCCGCCCTTTGAACCCCCAAATGGCCCAGTTGTACGCCAAGGCACGCAAGCTGGTGAATCACCATCACGTGAATAAAAGCCGGAGATTTCCGACAGAACAGACGAGTTAACCTCAGTGGTGAAGCTTGTCGCCGAACAACAAAGAATGAGTCTGCTCCCAGCACAGCAACCCCCGGTTTTCTCTGGAAACCATTTCGATTACGCAGCATTCATCAGTGCCTTCGAAAGTTTAATAGAGTGCCGAGTGAGCGATCCAAAGCAGAGGCTATATTATTTAAACCAGTTCACATCTGGGGACGCTAAGGAATCAATTCAAGGCTTCATTAACCTCGACTCTCCAGATTCCTATGATAAGGCTAGAAAGGTATTAAAGGAAAGATTCGGCCATCCTTATCGCGTTGCACAGGCCTACAAGGATAAGCTGAATGCTTGGCCTCCTATGAAAGAAGGGGACGGCGCGCGTTTGCAACAGTTTGCTGATTTCCTGGTGCTTCGCGAACAAGCCATGAAAACGCTAAAGTACATGGAAGGCCTTAACTCCGAGGATACTCTTAGAAGGATAACGTCAAAGCTGCCAAGTAACATGGGAGTGAAATGGTGCCGTTTTGCCAATAAGATGTTAAAATCAGAAGAAAGACTTTCTACATTTCATGACGTTGTCAAATTTGTAACGCAAGAAGCAGCCTTGGCAACCGACCCAGTATTCTCACCCGAAGCCCTCAAGGAAGCAAGGAAAGACGAGTTCACTAGCAGTGGCAGCAGTGACAACAACATCAACAGGAACACAACCCGGCGAAACAATGGAAGAAAGGACAAGAGTGCAAGTAGCTTCTTGACAAGTGCCACACCTCACGATGATCAAAAGGCACCATGTTCTTTATGTCCATTCTGCAACAGTCAGCACCACGATCTGGAGAAGTGCTCAAGTTTCAAGAAGAAGACTGTTAAAGAAAGAAGAGCATTTATCCAAGAAGCTAGAATATGTTTCGGTTGTCTCTGCTACGGCCACGTCAAGAAGATGTCGAAACCGGAAGGTGTGTAAGACATGTAGTATGCCCCACCCGACCATCCTTCATGATGAAGCAAAATTTCTCCCAAGCAAAGTAGTGAAGACCAAGCAAGAGTAGTTCAGGCAGCTGAAGCAACTAGCAGCTGTACAAGTACCTGTAATGCTACTGGAGTCACCGATGCCATCACAAACTCTATGATTGTTCCGGTTCGAATGTACCACCAAGACAACCTCGAAAGACAAGTGGTAATTTATGCGCTGCTCGACCCAGCTAGTAACGGAACGTTCGTTAAGGAAAGCATACTCGAAGAGCTGCAAGTTAATGGAGTCGAGACGCAATTGAAGCTGAACACAATGCATGGTTCAGAAGTAGTTCCTACTCGTAGAGTGAGCGGTCTTATCGTGGAAAGAATGGATAGAGAGGTCCACATCAAGCTTCCCAAGACGTACTCAAGGAACGAAATACCATCGAGAAGAAACGAGATCCCAAGGCCAGAGTCAGCAGCAAAATGGCCACACCTAAGTCACTTAGCCAACAAGATTTACCCGTACCAAAACGATCTGCAAGTGGGACTTTTGATCGGCTCGAACTGTCCAAACGCCATAAAGCCGAAGCAGGTCATTCCTGGTAGAAGCAGCGATCCTTATGCCATCCGTACCATCCTTGGTTGGGGCATCATTGGTCCAGTGACAGGAAGTACAACCACAGAAGATTCGGATGTCTTATGTCACAGAGTTGCAGTGAAGGAGATCGGCAGCGAAGAATTACCTTCCCATAGTTTTGTTGTTGAAACACAAGTAAAGGAGATCATCTCTCCAGAAGCAGTTAAGAGAATGTTCGAGCGAGATTTCAATGAAGGGAAGCACGTGGCTCAACAAACTCTTTCCATTGATGATCGAAGATTCATGGCAAAGGTTAAAGAAGGAATTACCCATCATTCAGATGGACATTATGAACTGCCATTGCCACTACGAAATGAATCGTTAGCCCTGCCGAATAACGAGAAGCTTGCAGTCCATCGCCTCCAGCAGTTGAAACTGAGATTTCGAAGAGATGAGAAATACAGAGAAGACTACACGGCATTCATGAATGACATGATTAAGAAAGGATATGCTGAGAAGATACCAAAGGACGAAGTTAGGAAAGATGGAAAGACATGGTACCTTCCTCACCATGGTGTCTTCCACCCTCAGAAGCCGGACAAGATCCGCATAGTCTTCGATTGCTCCGCGTAGTACAAAGGCGAAGCTCTTAACAAGCATCTTCTCCAAGGCCCAGATCTTACCAACAAGCTTGTTGGAGTGCTATCGAGGTTCAGAAGGGAGCCAGTTGCCTTCATGGCAGATATCGAAGCAATGTTCCTGCAGGTCCACGTCACTGAGCATTGTAGAGATCTGTTACGCTTCTTGTGGTGGGAGGATGGCGATGTAAACAAGGAGCCCACGATATACCGGATGACCGTTCATCTCTTTGGAGCTGGTTCGTCTCCTGGTTGTTGTAACTTTGCGTTAAGCAAGACCGCTGATGACCATGAGCAAGAGTTCGGCTTCGAACCAGCCGAGTTCCTAAGGACAGATTTCTACGTTGACGACGGTCTGAAATCTGTACCTTCTACAAGTGAAGCAAAGGAGCTCATACGCAAGACTAAAGAGATGTGTCGGCGCGGAGGATTTAACCTGCATAAATTTGCAAGCAACAAAAGAGAAGTCATCGAGTCCATACCAGTGGAAGATCGTGCGAAAGGCATAAAGGAGCTGAATCTCGAGAAGGATGAGCTGCCTATGGAAAGAGTGCTTGGTGTGAGTTGGTGTATCGAGTCAGACGCTTTCAAGTTCCGGATCGTGATGCAAGATCGCCCTTTAACACGAAGAGGAATTCTGTCCACTGTTAGCAGTGTGTACAATCCGTTGGGGTTTCTGGCACCTCTAATCTTGACAGGAAAGGGCCTTTTGCAAGATCTGTGCAGAGGTAAAGTGGAATGGGACGACCCTATCCCCGAGAACATAAGATCACGTTGGCTGAAATGGAGGGATGAGTTACACCACTTAGAAGATCTCTCCGTTCGCAGATGCTTCAAACCAGAAGGTTTCGGAACGGTGATATCAACACAGCTTCATCACTTCTCAGATGCAAGCACGACTGGGTATGGCCAGTGTTCATACGTTCGTTTGGTAGACGACAAAGGCCAGATCCACTGTTCTCTGATTATGGGCAAAGCAAGAGTAGCTCCTTTAAAGATGGTCACCATACCACGTCTGGAACTCACAGCAGCTGTGGTGTCAGTGAAGGTCAGCGAGATGCTCCGTCAGGAGCTCAAGTATAAAAGTGTAAAAGAAATCTTCTGGACTGACAGTAAAGTCGTGTTGGGCTACATAAAGAACGACTCGAAGAGGTTCCACGTGTTCGTAGCCAACCGTGTTCAACAAATAAGGGACCAAACCTCACCTAGCCAATGGAGACACGTCGAAACGAAGTGTAACCCAGCCGATGATGCATCGCGTGGTATTACTGCCAAAGAACTCGTCGAAAGTTCAAGGTGGATTTCAGGGCCAGAGTTACTTTGGACGCCCGAAGACCAGTGGCCACAACCCCTCGAGGCTCAAGACCTCGTTACGCCATCAGACGATCCAGAGGTGAAGAATGTAACTTCTTATGCAACAAGTACGCAAGAGCCATGGAACCTTGTTGAGAGCTTAAGCTACTTCTCGGACTGGCATAGGGCTTGTAGAGCCGTTGCTATCTGTCTACGCTACAAGCAAAAACTCCGTCAACTGGCGTCCTCCAAGAGGGAAAGTTGTGCTAAACCAACCAAACGTCAGCAAAGGCCTGCCCTGACAGTGGAAGAGATTTTATCAGCTGAAAGGGAGATCCTCAAAGCAGCCCAGAAGATCACCTTTTCAAGCCGTTTCAAGAAGGACAAGCTAGATCATCCGCGCAGCAGAAGAAGAGAGCCATGAAGGCAACGAGCTCGTTGTACCGCCTCGACCCATTCCTTGACCATGATGGAGTGCTGCGAATTGGTGGTCGGATCCAACGAAGTAATTTCACAGATGAAACAAAGTTCCCAGTCATCCTTCCCAGGAAGGGCCACGTGACAGGTCTGATCATTAAGCACTACCATGAGAAGGTTCAACATCAAGGTCGTGGAATGTCCTTAAACGAGATCCGAGCCAATGGATTCTGGGTTATTGGCGGAACATCAGCTGTAGCATCCAAGATTGCAAATTGTGTCACCTGCCGGAAGCTACGAGGTGCAGTCCAGGAACAGAAAATGTCCGACCTTCCGGAGGATCGTCTGGAACCGGCACCCCCCTTCACCTACTGCGCTGTCGACTACTGTGGACCATGGTATATTAAGGAGGGGCGCAAGGAGGTGAAGAAGTATGTTGCCCTCTTCACATGCATGGCATCAAGAGCCGTACATCTTGAAGTCTCGAACTCCTTGGAAACTGACTCGTTCCTCAACGCCCTGCGTCGTTTCATCTGCCGAAGGGGTCCTGTACGTCAGCTGCGCAGTGATCAAGGAACGAATTTCATCGGAGCAAAACGAGAGCTCCGCGAAGCGTTGCAGTCTATGGATCAAGGCAAGATCAGTGCTGGGATGTTGAAAGAGAATTGTGATTGGATAACCTTTAAGATGAATTCCCCATCAGCCAGCCATGCAGGAGGAGTATGGGAACGCCAAATCAGGACCATTCGCAGCGTATTGTCAGCCCTCCTGGAGAAGAGTGCAAGTTACCTGGATGGAGAGTCCTTTCAAACGATGATTTGTGAGACCGAAGCGATCGTGAACAGCCGTCCCCTGACAGTGGACAATCTAAGCGATCCAGGGTCACTATCTCCACTGACGCCAAATCATATCCTCACGATGAAAACAAAGCCAGTTCTACCTCCGCCTGGCGTGTTTCAAAGAGAAGACCTGTACTCAAGGAAACATTGGCGACGAGTCCAGCATTTATCATGCGAATTCTGGGACCGTTGGAGGAAGGAATTTCTTCATAGCTTACAAGAGAGGTCCAAGTGGACGAGGCCACGCCGTAACCTGCAAGTTGGCGACGTAGTTATCGTTAAAGACGACAACAAGGCGAGGAATCGGTGGAGCCTTGCTCGTGTGATACAAACGTACCCCAACAAGGCCGATGGACTGGTGCGTAGTGTCAAGGTAGTGATTGGAGACCCTGATATCTCCAGCACTGGCAAGAGAGTGCACCCCCCATCAGTTTTGGAAAGACCCATTCAAAAGCTTGTCCTGCTGCTGCCAAGAGAGGAAAGACCGGGATTCCCGCATGGGGAGCCATTCAACGAAGACATTCCAAAGGAGGACTAGACACGGACATGTCAATGAACTCTGAACTTGTTTCTTTAATTATGTTTCGTTTTGTTTTGAAATCCGGTGATTTCAAGGGGAGCCATGTAAGTGACCCTAAGGCACGGGTTTTATCCCTTGTTTTGATTTAGTAATCGTTCAATTAATAATCTATTAAGTCACACTAGGTGCCTCGTCACGCGTTCCTTAAGTAGTATCGCATTTCCACAGACCTATTGTGTAATTCAATAATTCGATCGATTTCGCAAGCACTCGTGGTTTAATAGAAAGAAGTTGTCTGTCGTTTTTATCGAAGGAAGGAAAGGTCTTGTTTATTCAGTGTCAACTCTCGCCAGATCCGGCAACAATGTAAGTTTAATTTACCTCGAGTATTTCTATAGTTAATTTCTTGTTCCTAATTTTGTGAATCAATTATTTTTAGTTTCACGGTCAGAAGCAACATTAAAGTCATTAAAGGAGGCGTTCCATGAAAGAAATATTGGTGCGATATTTGTTGTTTCGATCAGTGCGATTTGTACGGTCCAGCTAGCGGTGATCAAGCGCCGCTATACAGGCCACTCAGATAAAGGCAGCCAATCATAGGTTAAATGCGAACACATAAATTTGAAGAATTCAGCAGATGTAATCTGAAGCCAAGAAAGATTGGAATGTATAATCATCTTAGGAATCTTTGTCCAATGGCCCTGTTTCGGAAGACATATGTAATATAAAATGACAAAAAAATAATAAAAGTTTGTCAAGAGAATTAAAAATAATAACAATTTCTTTTCTTCCTAATTTCAGGTCGTCAACACCGAAGTGTGTGAACAGCTATTCTCGTGGCTATTTAAGTTTGCACACATTAGCAAACACATGAATCGATGGCGATTTTTATTTGTTGTGTTGTATGTTGTGGACAGCCACAATGAAGATGTAAATAGCAATGCGATTTTTTAAACGATTCATATTCTACATGTATTTTACTGCATAAAGTTAAGAGAAATGTAAATGTTTAAATGCTACTGCAATGAAAAAATGTTGTTCTTGTTTTTTAAGCAACAAATTCTTTGTTTAACATTAAGGGGTAACATTGAGGCGCTCATACTGCATACCAATCAGCTGCAAAAATTGCAAGAATTACTTAATGAGTCAAAGACATCATTTTGTGTCCAAATCAGCTCTCTCAATGCAACTTCACTGAAGCCAAATCTGGTAAAGGAAACAAGAAATTGTCACTTAAAAGAACGGATGTAGTATGAAAACTGAGGCTAAGAATTGGCATAATGCATCATTGCCAAATATAAAATCAGAATCAAAACTGAACAAGAACAACATTATTCCATAATTTGAAGTAGCACTAATTTGAAGTAGCATTTCTCTTATTATATGGGTAAGCTAGAATATTATTTATTTTATTTATTTATTTAATTCTAAATGTTATTTTTTAAGATAGTTTATGTGTGCTTCCAAAAAAAATCACCATACTTCCCCCAAGGATAGTTTTTGGGTTTAAACTCTCCCCTCCTGGAATTTCCAATTAACCACATAATTTAATATTATGGCTTCGACCCTCCCCCCCCTTCCATGGAATATCCAATGACTATCCTTGGGGTGTTTACAGATATTTCCAGGAAACACAATAATATTCATTAAGAGAAATGTGAGTTTCAGAAAAAAATTACATACTTTTGCCCAAGGATGGTTGTTTGGTTTGAACTTCTCCCCCTTCCCCGCCTCCCTTGTTAGAATTTCCAATTTAGCCACATACATTTAACATTTCGGCTATTCACTCACCTGCCCTTACACAGAATATCGAGTGACCATCCTTGGGGTGTGTATGGATATCTCCTGGAACTTCGCAATAATAATAGGAAAACGGCAAAAGCTAGCAATTTTGTGAACGGCTTTTCTCGTGGCCCACAAAGTTTGTAAATATCAGCTAACACATAAATCAATGGTGATTTTTATTTGTCATGTTGCATGTTGTGGACTGCCACAATAAACATATAAATCAGGGTTTTCCATAAAATTTTAAAATACCGGATTCATAAATTAAGCAAGCGATCGTTAAAAAATTATTTCGTGTGAACCATCGACGTTCCTACGTTGTGAGGATGTTTCATTTCAAACAACCGGATGTTATGTCCGGCATCCGGCCACAAATGAAACCCCTGGTAAATAGAAAGGTAATCTTTTAAATATTGTTTTATTCTAACGATAGTTAGTACTAAATATGTTCTAGCTAACCGCTAACCCCATAAATTTAAAGAAATGCAAAAGTTTTAGCAGCCATTTGTAGTTTTAAGTTGTAATCCCTTGTATTAACAGAAATGTGTGCTTTAGAAATAAATTACCATACTACCCCAAAGGATGGTTTTTGGTTTGAACTACTCCCCCCCCCCCGGAATTTCCAATGTAGCCACATTTTTAAAACTTTTGGCTATTGACCCCCCCCCCCTCCCCACTTCATGGAATATCCAATGACCGCCTTTGGGGTGTTTATGGATATCACACAGCAATAGCTAGCAATTTATTTTGTACGTCTTCGTTACAATGCAGTATTTTGAATGTTCATAATCAACTAACTACCTATCTTCCTAGCTACCAAAAAGGTATAAAATACAAAAGAATAAAATCTGCTTTTCATGGAGGCGTGTTCAAAAAATATACTTAAAAATTACGCTTAAGAATTAATAAAAATTGCTTAAAACTGTGGCGACTTAGTTTTGTCTTAAACTCGCTTAAGGAAGTCGCTTGTCTTAACTCTGTGGGTAAGTTGTTCCACAACTGAGCTCCACTGTATGAAAAACTTCTCAGGTAATCAGTGCGAGGTTGTGGAAGAACTAGTTTGTTTTCGGTACTCCTCAAACGATAAGCACTCGCTTTGTCGCGATAAACGAATTTTGATAGTAAATATTCTGGTGTTATCCCATGCAAAGTCTTATACATCATGATAGATTGCTTTTCTAATCTTTGATGATGTTTACGCCACCCTGATGCCCGGAACACCTCATCTAAATCACTATCGTAGCTCGCAGACATCAAAATGCGGGCTGCACGATTTTGAAGCCTTTGAAGCTTTTCCGAAAGGCCGTTGCCACAGTTTCCCCATACAACATTACAATAATCAAAGTGAGGTTGAACAAGGCTATTATAGACCCTGATCAAAATGTTAAATGGGATATAATTTCGTATTCAATGTTTCAAAATTTGCCTTCCACGTTTATGGCAGAACATCGCACTGCTCATATTCCAAACTCTCTTCTCCTTTGGATGCAATATGGTGGCCAAGTCGGCAAGCCTCTGACACAAACTGATTGCCGGCGCAAGCAGCACGTGACAAGGATTTGCAAAAAGTATTACGATTTGAAATATTTTTTTGGATTTGAAAATTATTTTTGGATTGTCTCTGCTCGGCTTCCGTAGATTATCGATATAGAGCGTTTTCACGTGACGTCATAAAATTTTAAAATCCACAACCAAAGAGCCACCAGACTTTTCATACTGACGAGGCATAAGAGGTACTAAATTTATATCTGTTTACAACTTTTCAGCTCAACAGCGTCATTCGTTTGGAAACTAGCGCAATTTGAATTTCAGCGTTATGGCGGTGTGGGACGGTAACTGGTTGATTCGCCTACAAGACGATTCGCCTACATCGAGGTCGATTCGCCTACACTATCTGAGTCGATTCGCCTTCACTACAGTTGATTCGTCTACACCGAATACTTGTTGAGAAAACACGCTATTAAACTTGAAACTTTACTCAATGATGCATGTGTGTGTGATTTTTTAGTAGTAAAGTAGCCTAAGTTCCAGTTTTGTAACGCAATTTGACTCGGGACTCGTCAATTTCAAGGACTATTCTATTTCCCTCTTTCGCGACAAGGCTATTTCATGACCAATTGTAAAAGGGTCTATATAAAATGGACTATTTTAACACACAAATTCATTAGTTGCCCGCGTAAGGTACATGTTATTTTTTGCTGCTTTGTTGTCCACATTTCTATTGTTTATAATATTATTTGGTTTCATCAACTGGGCTGATAATGTGAATTGGCCACGTCGGAGCGAATCAAGGAATTGTGGGTCGTGTGTTTTTTATATACAGTAAGATGGCACACGATTCCTTGATTCGCTCCGACGAAGGGCTAACGCTCGAAACGTCAGCTCTTGAATCTCTTTACGGTGGCCAATTCACATCATCAACCCAGTTGATGAAACCAAATTATATTGTTATACTTCCCACCGATGCAGCACCACAGTTTTTTTAGAAACTTACCCCCTCTATTCTATTGTTTATACTTGTGACATTTTGCTAATTAGTGCCTCGGTCCATATTTTATACCTCAGTCCATGTTTTATACCCACTCCGTAGTCCACAGTCTGTTTCTTTATACTGACCGGTACACTGTGAAACAGTTGTTGCGTGATTTTCCTTTCTCCCTCAAAACGAGTCTTTATCCACCAAAAGAATCCTGTGGGACTTACTGTTACGATCATGTATGTTGAAAAACACATACTTATCTCACGAGATTTAGCCATTTCAGAACTTTAATTATTAAGAAAAGTGTTTATATGAACATTTGTTTGTTCAAAATAGGTAACCAGTCGCCTGGGTAACCAAAGTAAACTCCAGATGTTTAGACTATTTCCGGCTGCCAAAAACGAAACGCACGCGGACACGCACTTAGAGTCACTGAACTCGTTGCGTTTCGGCTTCTTCAACGCGGCTTGAAAGCACGCCTGGTGTTTTCCACATTTAGAACGAGGAATATACATGTATACTGTATTCATGGCTGCTATTTTCTACATTTAGAATAACTGAGAATGTACATGTCTACAGTATTCCATTCCAAGCAGGAATTACGAACCGCACTCGTGCGTTTCGGGTTCTTCAACACAGCTAGAAAGCATGTCTGGAATTTTCTACATTTAGAACGAGGAATATACATGTATACAGTATTCATCGCAGGTATTTTCTACGTTTAGAACGAGGAATATACATGTATACAGCATTTGCCAGCTTGCCCTTTCGAGCAAGAATTACGAAACACACGCGAACATGCATTTAGAGTACATGTTAGAGCGACTGAAGTCGTTGCGTTTTGGCTCTTTCAATGCGGCTTGAAAGCATGCCTGGTATTTTCCACATTTAGAACGATGAATATACATGTATCCTGTATTCATGGCTGGTATTTTCCACATTTAGAATAACTAAGAATGTACATGTCTACAGTATTTCCTTCTAAGCAGGAATTACGAACCGCACTCGTGCGTTTCTGGTTCTTCAACACAGCCAGAAAGCATGTCTGGTATTTTCCACATTTAGAACGAGGAATATACACGTATACAGTATTCATCGCTGGTATTTTCCACATTTAGAACGAGGAATATACATGTATACAGTATTCCCTTCCAAGCAAGAATTACGAGCCGCACGACTACACTCTGTTGATTTAATGAGATGCAAGAATTGCGAATCGAACGAATTGAATGATCCGTTAACACACACACATGGCCTCTCATTTAATGAGATGCACTTCACACCGAATGAAAGCTATTCGCTCCGTGCGAAACGTACGGACCGTTGATTGCCCTTTTCGTTCCGTAAGAAGGGATGACGATCCGTTTGAAATTTACGGATCGTTGAGATGTAATATAGAATATACGAACCGTCAACCTTACTACAGAGCGTAGAACATTTAAACGATAGAACGAACTGAATATGACTTCAACGGATCGATACAGTGTGGGTGTATTGGACATGACTGCTAGTGTGAAACCCAAATTTGGAAGACATCAGCATATTATCCAAAGAAACATGAATTGGCCACCGTAGAGAGATTCAAGAGCTGACGTTTCGAGCGTTAGCCCTTCGTCGGAGTGAACCGCTCACGAATCTCTTTACGGTGGCCAATTCACATTATCAACCCAGTTGATGAAAACAAATTATACTGTCATACTTCCCACCGACGCAGCACCACAGTTTCTTTAGAAACTTACCCCCTCTGAATATTTATGACCTTGACGTGGGTCATTGAACACTTTATGATGCGAACGCAACACACAACGATCAAAATATAGCATAATTTGAGAAAGGGGCACCTTATATTGTTGCAGATCAATGAAGCCATGTTGAACTATAAAATAAACAATCTTTCTTTCCTTTATCTGGAACGAAAATACTAAAAACCTTGAGGAGATTGCATCATGGGATACTATTTGACCGCCATCTGATGTATAATGAATAACGGCAGCCAACGCACTGATGGTCTAGTGGTCATTGGACATGCTTGTCATGCATTTGACCCGGGTTCGACTCCCCTGTACATTCTTATAAAAGTTGTCTTTTTCCATTCTTTCACTTTGATATCAATTAATCTAAGTGTCTGGGAGATGCGCTTTCCCTAGTCGCAAGTCATGATAGAAAGGGAAGCGTGTTCAATCAAGTTTTAATGCATAAATTAATTGTGTAACGAAATAAAATGGAGTGAGTGAGTGATTGATTGAGTGATGGCGCGAGTGAATATACGCTCGCTTTTGCATACCATAAGGTAAAAATGGCATCAGTTTTACTCAATCTTTGAAGGAGGAAAAGATCTTTCCAATAATACCCAGATAAGAGTGACAATTAATTGAGCATGAAATACACATGGAAATGCTCAAGAATTTCCTGTTTGGATGATGCTTTTTCGGGAATTTTTGGACTGAAGATAAGCCCAGTAGAAGGCCAACAACTACTGCAAAATGATAAAAGGACAAAAAGGAAAAGCAAAAGAAAAATGGAAAATATGAAAAGCCTTAAGGTTTGCACTGGCAAAATTTAGGATTTTTGTTTTTCCCAATTTTTCCCACCACGATTCTTAGTACTCCTATTTTATAGAAATATTGATTTTATGGCAAAATACGTATGAGGAGATGAGAACGAAGAAGCTCAAATTTGTGCATTTACCGGAAGCCAGTAGTATTTCCGAGTGAGGAACTGGGCCGGTTGCTATGCCCCTCATCCATTTATCGTTTTTTCGCTGCAATATTTTCCTCTCATAGCTTCTTTGTGAGGTCATTCGATTTTCAAGCCCTGTTTACTTTGTAGATGCCATATTTGATTTGAAACTGGTCCCTAGTCCTCGAAAGGAATTAATCAAGAAACCGGAAGTCTGGGACGAGTTCTGTAAAGTTTTTGAGGTCTGCAAACCATTTTAACAGTGGAAACACAAACATGGTGGCATCAAACACTCCTGAACACAAGGAAGTACGAACGTGAAGAAACTGAACTATTTGTGGGTTTTTCAGGTCATTTTACCACAGATTTGCAGTTTTTTTAACTATGAGCTGGAAGGAGCAGTAGGGAAAATGGAAATACATACATACATACATACATATTTTATTGCAACTCCCTAAAAAGGGTTTTTCAGTTACAAATTAATTAAAAAATACAAAGAATAATAATCAATATAAAAATAATAAAAAATAATAATGCTTCAAAACTTGGCAGTATGAAAGATTACATGCAGAAAAACAAACGCAGTTTCAACACCAGTCAGAATGAACTGTTGTTTTAAAAAAATAGAATAGTGAGTGTTCTGTTCCAAATTTTAATATATATTCATTTTCACTAGATATATTTCTATTCACTGTGGTATTGAAACTATATCAGTGTAAAATGTGGTACTAAAACAAATTCAACGCAGTTTTTGCCATATTTTTAAGTAAAAGAGAAGAAAAACTGAAAATTTGTGATTTCACTGTTATTAATAATTAAACCAATACGCACCACAGGGGGCCTATACAGAAAATCTCTTAATTATCCTTGTGAAGTGGGTTGGGAATGTGGAGCACTTGAGAATGCGAGAGTGTTTGCATACATGTCAGCAAGTATGTAATAGGTTCAGAGAACTTTCTGCTGTCCTTGTTGAGTTGAGTTGGTGTGCTTCAGAAAAATACAGATTAGCTACCTTAAGGCAAACAAAGTAGAACACAAGAAAAATTCTGAAATCAGGGCCAAAAGAACACCATGTACAATACAGGAAGGCAAGGAATACCATGGCCAACAACAATTCTGTTGTTTGGGTCTCATAGCTCAAGAATGATAAAGAATCTCACCTTCTCTGTTAATACATAAGCATTAACCACATCCACTACTTCCTCATAAGCACCTGGCAGGTAAGCCCCAATCTTTTTAACTAGCCACTCCTCCCCAGCAACACGCAGGTTACCATCACGATCCTGTTTGATACAAAAAGGGAAAGAGTACAAAATAATTAAAATCAAAGAGATTGAGAACTTGAAGGTCTTTATCAGAGGTATCAATACCATCTGAAATGTGCCGATCTACCTGGTATAGCTCCTTGATGGGTTATAGACCAGGGTATTTGAAGGTATTTTAAGACTTTGCCGGCGCTTTGTCCTCGCACCTTATTTCAGGTGTTTGATTGGAAGAAAACCGCAATTTGATTGTGTTTTCAAATTTTCATGCTTTTATGAAAAATGAAAAATCGCTGGAACTTTTAAATATGATTTTAATAATATATCACTAAAGGGTATCTTTGGGCAAAATATGAGCGATTAGCCAAATGGGCCACTGGCGAAGAGTTTGTTGCGAAAAAATGAAAGGCATGGTTCTCCTGTTTTTAACCTTGTGTACATGCTTGGTTCTCCTATTTCTATAGGCATGGGACTCCGCTCTGTGGCCCAAAGGGCCACCGGAGCTATGCTATAAAAACCATGGAGTACTTTGATCGAAGTCATAAATTTGTTTTATAATTGAGATTATGCATGGTTAGTTACCAAGCTTATATTGGATCTTACTTTAGTTTCCTTTCTTGCTCTCAGTCTAATGGCTTGGTTTGGCTGAATAATAGTGGCAAGGATTGTTTCTACAACTTCAACTTCTTTCTTTGGGATATAAGTGCCTGTAATATGTGAACAAAACATACCATATGTACAGTTAACACTCCAAGGCCATTTAGGTGTAAAGGTATATACATAAATTTATAAATAAATCAAGATAAATAAAGGCTTTCAACAATAAAAGATACCATTCACAATGTTTAAAGAGGTGTCCCTATATAGGCCTGTAAATATGTTAGATGTTAGTCAAACATACAGGAGTTTCACTGTGGCATGAAATGACAGATAAAGAGAGTGTAACTAAAAGACCTGCTTTGCATTGGAGAGTCACTGGCATGCTTATTTTGCAATGAAACTTTTTGGTTTGCACATGTTATGTATAGACTAATTTTTGTGAAAGTAATTAATCAACATGACACGAGCGTGGGACAAAGAAAAATTCTGAGTCCCCGACAGGAATCAAACCCATGACCTCCCGAACACCGGGCGGGCGCTCTATCCACTGAGCTACGAGAACTCCTGGAAAGCTAGGTCATTTTTACTGAGTTCTTATGTGACACGCGTCCCGCATACTGCATAGGATCAGCAATGTCGCTATCATCATGAGTTGTGGAAATGAGAGTGATGGCAAATTTTTAGCTCGGTAAATTTAATGTGAAAGTAATTAATCAACATGACAGGAGCGTGGAACAAAGAAAAATTCTGAGTCGCCGACAGGAATTGAACCCACGACCTCCCGAACACCAGGCAGGCGCTCTATCCACTGAGCTAAGAGAACTCCGGAAGAGCTGGGTCATTTTTACTGAGTTCTTATGTGACACGCGTCCTGCATACTGCATAGGATCAGCAATGTCTCTATCATCATGAGTTGTGTAAATGAGAGTGATGGCAAATTTTCAGCTCGGTAAATTTAATGTGAAAGTAATTAATCAACATGACATGAGCGTGGGACAAAGAAAAATTCTGAGTCCCCGACAGGAATCAAACCCATGACCTCCCGAACACCGGACAGGCGCTCTATCCACTGAGCTACGAGAACTCCTGGAGAGCTAGGATAGAGCGCCCGCCCGGTGTTTGGGAGGTCATGGGTCCGATTCCTTGTCCCACGCTCGCGTCATGTTGATTAATTACTTTCACATTAAATTTACCGAGCTGAAAATTTGCCATCACTCTCATTTCCAGACTAATTTTTGTTCTGGTTCTGAAATAAAGACTAGATTGCCTCATCATGTCAGAAGATTTAAACATTCCAGTTGCACAAAATTCAAGCATTTGGTAAAGATTTTGTACAGTAATGCCTGAAATCATATGCACATTGGCAGAAAGGGCAGAATGTGGGAAGGAACACAGGAGGAACAAGATGAAACCGTGTGGTTCCCGAACGAAACCCATGCGGTTCACATACGAAAACCGGTCAAATGGATGAAAAACCAACACAATAGCCTTTTGTAATGTTGTTTTTGTATTGAAGAAGATTTTTCTCACTTCAAATAAGCTATAAAATAATTGCAAACAGTGCATTAAAAATTCTCTTTGCACGACCGACATCGATTGTGATTACTGTAATGTTCCTTTTTATGGCTGAATTTGATAAAGTTCAGGAGTGTTGTAGCTAGCCCCAGATCACTCACTCAGTCGTTTGGTCGTTCAGTTGTAAAAGCTTTGAATCCCTCTGGGTGTTCGTATACGGCTGACAAGTCGGTCTGACAATAATGTACTCGATAATCTCAAAAGGGAGAAAGTTATATCTCTTCTGTGTTTAGCCTAAGTGTCTTACAAATTCTCAGCAATTAAATCCGTTTTGACATATAAAGTTGTAGGTCCATGGACAATTGATCGATCTTATTATAGTAATCTGGGAGTAAAGAAATCAAAGTAAAGTATGTTGCCATATTTCCGGACACTTTTGCATAAACCGTGATACAAGGCAGGCAGCCCAAGCTCACATTGTGATCAGGATCATATTGCATAATAGCTGTCATGGCAAAGATATAAGAGTTTGTATGGGAATATTTTACAACACCTTTTAGCAAACCGGCCGTGTGTCGTGACGAGCGTGTGCAGGCACAATGGAGATCTTTTTACCTTGGATTTTTTAAAAGCAAACGGCAGCTTGGCATCGATGACTGAGCCTGGACTGAGTTGTTGTTGAGTTAAAAGGAAACTAGAACATCTCTTCTTGGAATTCGCGATGGATTTGAGGCCGTTTGACCATTTTAAGCTGGGATTTTTCTCTTGGCTCGTCGGGCGTTCCGAACTGGAGTGTGCAGCCTTGTTCTTTTCTTTGTAGTGGGGAACCCAGAAAGCGATAACTCGCCTAAATGGCCAAGAATCGGCAAAATAAGCGTTCAGACAAGAATAAAACCACAGTGAAAGTAAGGTAAGGCAATTTTATTTAAGATTTGGCAGTACTTCGGTTTGCTAAAAGGTGTTGTAAAATATCCCCATACAAACTCTTATATTTTTGCCGTGACAGCTATTATGCAATATGATCCTGATCACAATGCGAGCTTGGGCTGCCTGTGGTGAAACTCACCAGTGACGTAAAACATAGAACGAACAAGACAACAAAGAACCTCGAAACAATACAGAGCACAGAAACAATAGCCCAAAAACAAAGAAAAAAAGTAACAGGCTCTTACACCGAGGTAAACCCTTATTTCCGGATGATCATTACGAGATAAATACTCTGCTTTTCTTGGAAACATTCTTCTCACGGTAAAACGAGGAAGACTGGCAACTGATTTATTAGATACTGGATTGTACTTGGAGAACAACACGCAAGAATTTTTTTTCAAATTTCAATTATCTTTATTTGTAACACATTTCTTCCGGCTATTTCCTTCATGGCTGCACTGACCCTTCTGCAGACTGTTTTTGCACTGCCACCTTCCTTTAGTTTGGCGTACAATTGTTAGTTGACTTACCTTGACCTGTGACCTACGCGCTTGATAGTGAATCTTTCCCAACGCTTTTCTTAGCAGAAAAGAGTTTGATAGGACTAAAAAATTTCAAGAAGATATGGAAATGGCTGCAGTTATCAGAAGTAAAATGAAACTGTCCAACACAATTGTTTCTTTCAACTTTTTTCAGGAATTATGGATAACACTACAAATACCGCAACTGTTTCGTTAGTAATATTAATATTTCACCCGTTTTAAACGACAAAAGCCAAGTAAGGTTATTCAATACCAAACCACGTAAGTTGAAATTAAAAAAGGATCGAGTTATAAAACGCTTGCCTTCCAACAAGTCTCAAGCTTCAATAATATTGCATTTGAAACAAAAACTAAGTTGCTAACGTTAGGTGTCCGGAAATAGGCACACCTCACCAAAAATGCAAATAAACTCTTTGTGGTTAAGGTGGCTCATCTAAGTTTTTCGGAATCACACCAACCCAGCTCTAAAAGGCTACAGCTTCGCTGTCTTGCGTAGGTCGGGCAAGATTTTTCGCACATCAACTAGAGATTGAATAAGGTTTCCAAAAATGTACATTTCAGTGGCATTACCATAGCAATGAAATGATGACATCATGGTTTCTGAAAATCAGCATTTTTCTTGAAATCCAGACCAAATCTTTTAAAACGAATCAACGTCCCTTCTATACATTTAGATCTTCAACACTGCAAAGTTTGAAAAAATCATATAAGAGCGTTTTTGAAAAAAAGCTAGTTGAACATTTTGCTGTCCAAATTTAACAAGTTCGCCTTAGTATCGGTTAGTTCGTGATTCCAGTGACTTCCTGTAGATTGTAACAATGTCCATTCCATGTTTTATACCTTTGGCATAGAACAACTTTCCTGAAAGGTTCAATCCAGTTTGGTTCACTAGATTTCTCTCTGCAAACTCAAAAGTAATGTCTTTAATATTCACATTTTTCTGATAGAAGGAACGTCTTTGATATGGGAGCGTCTATGTAAAAACTAGTCGATAGAATTTTTTTAAAATCTCTAGATCAAAAGTCTAGCATGTTATGTGTCATTCCTGAAAATTCCAAAGGCATTGAACCATTTTAAGAGCGCAAAATATTTATAAAAATATAGGGTACTTTATAGGGTACTCTATAGGGTACTCGCTGCGGAAAGTTTTGTTATCAGATTACTTGTTGACAGCTGGTTTGATTCAGAAGTTTATCTTTTGTCTATATTCTACATATCTGTGTGCTTTGGAATCAGCAAGTTTGCCATGCTTGACTTGCCGCGCTTGATTACAGCCTGGACGATCGTGAAAGTTTCATAGCAATTAGCCAGTCTGCATTAGGCTGTGGTGGTGACGCCTGTGAGAGGCTGCTATGAGCGATGCAGCAGCTCTTGTTTTTGAAATGACAATAAAACAAGCAACAGGAACGATGCCCCTAGTCCCTAAAACAATAACAACTGCTAGCAGTATAATTGCAAGCTTACGAGAGCTGCAACCCAGCTGCATGTGATGAATCACTGCAGCCTTATGCTAATTGCTATTCAGTATTAAGAATGAAATTTTCACAATCGTCCAGGCAGTAATCAAGCGCGGCAAGTCAAGCATGACAAACTTGCTGATTCCAAAGCACACAAATATGTAAAAGATAGACAAAAGATAAACTTCTGAAACAAACCAGTTGTCAACAAGTAATCGGATAACGAAACTTTCCGCAGCAAATGCGAAAATATCCTACATTTTTATAAATACTTTGCGCTCTTAAAATGATTCAATGCCTTTGAAATTTTCAGGGATGCCACATAACATGCTAGACTTTCGATTTAGAGATTTAGAAAAAATTCTATCGACTAGTTTTTACAAAGATGCTCCAATATCAAAGTCTGGGACTGAAATAAAAACCTTCTTATTGGATACCAAGGACTGTTTGGCTCTTATCGAATCAGTTTTTTTTGGCGAATTCCGAATCGTAAGACATGGTTTTTCGCCAATATTTTCTTGTCTGAGTATTGCTGGTGATTTAAAGATGGCCGCGCGGTATTTAACTTCGGAAGAGGTTCTGGAGAGAGTTGTAAACGATGAAGAAGTCAGCGATTTCGATAATGAAAGTGAAGAAGACTTACCAGATATGTCAGAAAGCGAAAACAATGGCGATTCGAGTGAAAATGAGACTGAATTCATCGAAAATGGTGACAACTCTGGTATGTTTGTGCATGTTGCTTACATTTGGAGTCGAACATTTGTCATTTATGAATAATTTCGCTTTGTTTTTTGTATTCCCATGTGAATTTCTTTTTATAAACATACAAGTGATAGCAATGAAGAGTCCAACGGCAATGGCGGACAAGATCGTACTGCTAGTCCTTCTACATGTGCCCGTGGTCAAGCAAGAGGCTCGCGTGTAAGACGAGGACAAGGGCTACATTTCAGAGGAGCTTCTCGAGGATCTACAACCAGTTGCAAAAATGTTGAGACAGTTAGTGCCAAAAAGGCTTTTCTTACTTCTATGGTTCGCAAATTGCCAGTTTGTCAGAGAAGAACATTTTGCACCCCTTTCCCCGTTTCAATGTTGTCCATCTAAGTTTTGTACGTCATATTGCATAGCTAGCAACATTGGGAAGGGGAGGAGGGGAGAGAGATTACGCGCAATAGCGCGGTGAAGAGTCTTCTCTCGTTAAGGTAGGATGTCTCAACTACTTATGCAACTGGTTGTCTTTCCAGTGTATTGAATGAAACATAGTCCAGCGGCAATGGAGATGATTTAGAACGAGCTAAATACTGAAATGTATTGAAAAAAGAAAGGATCCGTTCGTTTCAAGAGAAAAGAAAAGGTAGAGCGCGCAGATTTGGATGGAATCTTGCTAATACTTAAGTTACGTTTTGTGACATAAAGAAATTCATCAATCGAATTTCTTGTTCAATAGAGGCAAACGACATGGTTTTTAAGGAGAAAATCAAACCAGAACTAAAAGCTTATGTAAGATTCCTTCGAGAACAGGGTGATGTACATGTTAAAGAAATAGTACACCGTTGTGGAATATCCAGGGCATCGGTTTATCGCTGTTTAAAATTTGCAAATCAAGCACAAAAGGAAAGTAACAGGCATGGCAGGCCGCGATTAATCGATGTGCACCAGGAAAGGAAAATCCACAGAACAATTGGAAGACTTCGTGAACAAGAGGGAAACTTCTCATGCCACAGAATAAGGGCAGAAGCGGGTTTACACAATGCTTCACTGTGGACTATCAATCGAACTTTGAAACGAATGGGATATGCCTTCTTGGAAGCAAGAAAAAAAGGAATATTACTGGAGAGAGATTTCAGAGAGCGTTTAAGGTTTGCACGTAAAGTGAAAAGAACTTATTGCAACGACGTCTACATGAATGATATCTGCTTTTATCTAGACGGGGTAAGCTTTTATCATAAATACAATCCACTCGACGACGCTAGAGCCCCTAAAGGTAAAATCTGGAGGAAACGAAAGGAGGGACTGTCTGTGACTGCAAAGGGAACGCACGTAGGCTCGGGCGGAAGAGTTGTTAAAATGATTGTAGCCATTTCATATGGAAAAGGCGTTATATACTGTGAAAAATATGAAAAACTAGATGGTAATTATTATGCAGATTTTATACGCAGAAATTTCCGAAATATGTTTCAAAAGAGCGGGAAATGTTCAAAGCTATTCGTCCAAGACAATTGCCCCATACTGAATTGTGCTAAGGCGCGAAAGGCTCTTAAGGAGGTTGGGGGAGAATTATTTCCTATTCCGAAAAGAAGTGGAGATCTTAATCCTATCGAGAATGTTTTTAATGCCGCGAAAGAAGAACTCCGAACACAAGCTGTGAGGTTGAATTTAACTTATGAGAGTTTTGAGGCCTTTGCAAGAAGAGTGAAAACTACATTGTATTCAATGCGAAGGGAAATAATTGACAATACCATCGCTTCAATGTTTAAGCGCTTGGATTTAATCACAAAAAATAGTAAAAATACTAAGAAATACTAAGAAAAATAAATCGAAAAGGAAAAAATGGAGCTTTATAAATAATGCAAAAGTGATCTTTTATTTACAATGCGACAAAATATCTCATGTAATGACAGGATATTGCGTGACATATGTTATTATTGTGTGACTAATTTAAAGAACTTGAACGTATGAGATATTCCTGCATTGAGTCATTTAAAAAATAAAGATTTAGTGCATTCCAAAAAATAGCCGTGGTCCAAAAATGTCTTAGCCATCATAACTTGGATTTCCCAACGGTCTACCATAAAAACACGGTCTACCCTCACCACGGTACGAAATAGGATATTCTTTTTTGTAATTACATTCCGATGGTAGACCGTGGTAGACCGCCGCGGTGGATGATTGCGTTTCTATTCACCTATACACTCTTTCTCCTGGCCTTACTAAAGGACTCATTTTAGCTAAGCACTAACGAGGCAAAGCACCTGGCACACTTCGGGATTTCCTTTTGATCGTTTTGTTCAATTTGTACATTAAATTGAAAGATTTTCCACCTTACTTGCATCATTTCTGTTTCACGCTGATCGATAACTCCATTTTTAATGTAAATAAAGGGTTGTTTTCCCGAACAGAAAATTGGTGTGTCTTTATCAAATACAATGTCTTTCGCGTAGTGTGTTTTGGGTGCAGGGAGATGCACTACTTGACCTTCAAGCATAAGAAGAAAATCATGCCATTGTATAACTTGTTGCGACCAGCGGAAGTCGTTCAAGAAAATGCATTCTGCATCTTCCGCTCCAACCCATCCAAACAAGACCTGGCCGAAAAAGATCTGAGTAAAAACCTTTCTTCCAATGACTTGTATCACTACAAGAAATGATTTCTAGAAAAGTTGAATTTCCTTTAAGTAGCGAGCAATTACAATAGAAGGTGTTATTGTCTGTATTGCAATTTCGTCCAGGAACTTTATCTCATTTTAATCTTACGAACACGTAGTGCGCCATTTTCATACGTAAATGCAGTTGTTTGACAATATTTGGAAATTTTGCGCAAGAATTCGAACCCACAGCAAATTTCAAACAAAAAGGATTTTTAATTGACACGTGTTTATTTCGAAACTCAAGCATACTTGCTGATGTCTTCCCCAGGGTAAATGAACTGTGTAGATGTTACGTCATCCTATACACCCCAAAAAGAGGTTTTTCCGTGGCCATTTTTGAGATAGCCAACATGTTACCCTAAAACTTTTTCTTTTGAAAAGCTCTCCTGAAAAGCTTCAACAGGTGTGATTTTCACCTCAATATATAAGAGAAGAATATATTTTTGTGCCTTGCATAAATCAGACAACCAGTTGCAAAAATGTTGAGACAGTTAGTGCCAAAAAGGCTTTTCTTACTTCTATGGTTCGCAAATTGCCAGTTTGTCAGAGAAGAACATTTTGCACCCCTTTCCCCGTTTCAATGTTGTCCATCTAAGTTTTGTACGTCATATTGCATAGCTAGCAACATTGGGAAGGGGAGGAGGGGAGAGAGATTACGCGCAATAGCGCGGTGAAGAGTCTTCTCTCGTTAAGGTAGGATGTCTCAACTACTTATGCAACTGGTTGTAGCTGTGGTGCTCCTCATTGTGGTCGCGAAAATAGAAGACAACCAGGCAATGCTGATCCAGAATTAAAGTGGTCTAGAGATGCAGGAATACACACAGCACCCCAAGGGTTTACTGAGGCAGCACCAGGACCTTCTAGACGATTTGTAAATCCAGAGAAAAATTCAGCTAAGTTTTACTTGGATCTACTTTTCACTGATAACATCTGGGAAGTGATTGTTCCGGAAACCAACAATTATTATAATTTTATGGTTGGAACTGATCCAAACAAACATAAAATGCCATGGAAGGGAAGGGAAGAAATGGAGGCTTTCGTGGGCATAGTAATTTTGATGGGCATTATCAAGCTTCCACATTTTTGAATGTACTGGAGAGAAGATTATCTTCTTCACCAAGAGGGTATCAGTGCTGTGATGTCACGCAACAGATTTTGACAAATCTGGCGTTATTTTCACCTGGCTGATAATTCAGTTGCTGGTGCTGATGGATATGATAAACTTTACAGAGTCAGAGAATTTCTGAACATTATTTCCAGTAACATCAGCAGGGAGTATAAACTGGCAAGAGATATTGCAATTGGTGAAACCATGGTCCCTCATAAAGGCCGACTGTCGTTCAAACAGTACATCAAGAACAAACCAACCCAATGGGGGATAAAGCTCTGGGTGTTATCAGAGTCCCAAACTGGCTATGTGTACAAATTGCAAGTGTATCTTGGTAAAGAGGGTGGCAATGCGGAACAGAATTTGGCTCGACGTGTCGTCAGAGACCTCACTGCACCAATTGAAGGGAACAACCACCATTTGTATACGGACAATTTCTACTGTGACCCTCATTTGTTCATTGAACACATAAACTCTGGCATTTATTGCTGTGGCACGGTTAGATCTGGAAGGAAAGGATTTCCAAAAGATATTCTTATTGCAAAAGCTGACGAAAAGTGCCTGCCCAGGGGGCATTACCAGTTCAGAACCCACAATCAACTTGTTGCTATGAGCTGGTTTGACAGGCGTGGGGTTTACCTTCTTTCAACAATTCACCCACCTAAAAATCTTAATGGCACCCTTCCAACTGTGCCACGCAAAAATGGGCATGAACAAGTGGATGTTCCATGTCCCCCTGCACAAGTGGACTACCAAAAGTAAATGGGCGGGGTGGACCTATCAGATCAGCTTATCAAGACCTTTTCTGTGATCAGAAAATCAAGGAAAGCATGGAAGAAGCTCTTAGGGTATGGCCTGGAGATTTGCCTTCTTGATTCTTTCATTATAATGAGGAAAGCTAATCCCCAGTCCTCTCAGGAGTTTATTGACTTCTGGCTGGAAGTGGCACGGCAGCTGATTGGACAAAGGTCATTTCGCCGAAAATCTGGCCGACCTCCCCACCTCCCTTTATCTGAGACAGATGAGAAGAGGCTAAATGACAGATGACATGAGGTGGAGGTACCTGACACAAGAAGAGACTGTGCTGTTTGTGCAAAGAAAGCCATTACGGAAGATCTGGGAAAGAATTTCCGATACAAGTCGTATATTGTCTGTGCTACATGTAATCACACTCCGCTATGCATCAACAAGGAGAGAAATTGCTGGGAAAAGTGGCATACATCACGTGTTTATTGGCAGTAGAAAAGACTGGTGGACATAATTTAGTTTCAAAGTACTTTTCATCTACAAAAAAAACATTGTTTTTCTTCTGAACATTTGAAAACGAGGGTTGAGTCTTCGTAACTTTCTGCAACAAGTGACTGCAACTCGCTCACCGAATTTTATTGCATTTAGAATACTGAACAAATGCAAATGGAAGGGGTTTTCTCAACTATTTTACCTGTTAGAAGGTTTCAGGTCAGGTTTGTTTTTGAAATGTTCAACATTTGGGACCCTGATCAAAATTACAAAAACTTGCGTAGTTTCTGTTATATTTATGATATTCACAAGCGGTTTTTTGCATTCTCTTCCTTTGAAAATGCACAATCTGGCTAGCATAAATGTAAACAAGGCAGGGTTCTTTTCCATGGTGAAATATGACAGTACTTTCTTGTTTTTGAGTTCATTGCAAACAGTGAGCAAGTACTGTGCTTACCCTGAAAGGAACAAATTAGAATTAATTACATAAAAACACACTTCTCTGGAAAGATAATTTTATAAGGATTACAAAAATATATAGCTTTATAGCATTAAATTGGAATCCTGATGATCTGTGACTCAAAATGTTGTCGTGATTTGCGCGAAAAAATTTGGTTTGAAAAAAATGTCGGTCCTAAAGGGTTAAAGACATTACTTTTGAGTTCGCAGAGAGAAATCTAGTGAAGCAAACTGGATGAAACCTTTCAGGAAAGTTGTTCTATACCAAAGGTATAAAACATGGAATGGACATTGTTACAATCTACAGGAAGTCGCTGGAATCACAAACTAACCGATACTAAGGTGAACTTGTTAAATTTTGACAGCAAAATATTCAACTAGCTTTTTCTCATAGGATTTTTTCAAACTTTGCAGTGTTGAAGATCTAAATGTATAGAAGGGACGTTGATTCGTTTTAAAAGTTTAGGTCTGGATTTCAAGAAAAATGCTGATTTTCAGAAACCATGACATCATCATTTCATTGCTATGGTAATACCGATGTCACATTTTTGAAAACCTTATTCAATCTCTAGTTGATGTGCGAAAAATCTTGCCTGATCTACGCAAGACAGCGAAGCTGTAGCCTTTTAAAGCTGGGTTGGTGTGGTTCTGAAAAACTGAGATGAGCCACCTTAAGTTCGAAGATACAAAGCTGAAAACGGAAAATTATTATATGCTGACAAACCTGGTCCTTTAAGCTTACTTATGCCCAAAAATAGAATTAATCTGTTTTGCATTTTGCGAGAACAGACTGCTTAACTGTAAATAGGTAATTCGACTTGCACTAAAAATCACATTTACATGTAAGAAGAAACAAATTTTACCAACCTCGATAAACCTGCCTGCCTAAATGGAGCGTGGCTTGGCCACGAAGGTATCAAACAAAAGCTGACTACTCGATAAGTCTTCAGAACATATCAGTCGGATTTGTTTTATTGTTTCAATGATATATGTAATCTTCAGTTGTCTGGAAATAGGGGTGTCCGGGAAGTAAGGCGACATACTGTATTTCTAGAGTCTAGTTGCGAATTCTTTCAGATTTATACCATTAACATACATTTCAGCTGAATCTGTCTGTTTCACGTTAACTTGAAATATGACCCTCCACATGAAAAGGGGGCTTAAGAATCTCACAATGAAACACAAAATTTATTTCAAGGCCACGGCGGGACATGAATTGAAGATTTCACTCAGTGAATTCAGTCAGTGAATTTAATCTTTCCAGACGTGAAAATGAAGACCATAAAATTAAATCACACCATGTTGATGGATTTGAGGCCGTTTGACCATTTTAAGCTGGGATTTTTCGCTTGGCTCGTCGGGTGTTCCGAACTGGAGTGTGCAGCCTTGTTCTTTTCTTTGTAGTGGGGAACACGGAAAGCGATAACTCGACTAAATGGCCAAGAATCGGCAAAATAAGCGTCCAGACAAGAATAAAAACATAGTGAAAGTAAGGTAAGGCAATTTTATTTAAGATTTGGCAGTATTTCAGTTTGCTAAAAGATGTTGTAAAATATTCACCAAACAAACTCTTATATTTTTGCCATGACATGATACTGATCGCAACGTGAGCTTGGGCTGCCTGTGGTCCCCTACTGGTAATAATATAGTAGGAGCAGGAAATTTCAACAAACTTTCGAGCGCTCATTTGATATTAACTGGTTTTTCTTTTTGATTCATTCTCTGGACATCTGCTAAAGTTCTGGTGGTTCCCTTTATATTAATTCTATTGGTTATTTGGACTATATAATCTATTATTACCTCATTCGCAGAACAACGAAGGTCCGATCAAGTTTTCCCTTGAAGTTAAGTCATACAAAAATTTGGAAAGAAATGAATAATGGCTACTATGAAGATTGCGGAGTTCTCTTTGACGACACAACTTTAAGAGAAGAGTTAAATGAGGTTCAAGTCAACTACTTTTCAGCTACTCACAGACAAACAGTCGAGCGGTTGGTAGACTCGGAGTCCAGTGATGATGAATGTGACCTGGAACAAACAGAAATTGAAGGCCAGATAGATTCCACCGAGAAAGAAGATGCTGAAAATCTCATACCCGAAAGCTCTTCGATCGAGTCATCGCTCAGAGACGAATCCACAGATTCATTCAGTGTTTCTATGAAGAAATTTCAAGAGCGTGACTGTGGGTGCACTTACGGTAGAAACAGAGAGCCTTGCAGTAAATCTCCGGATTTCCAAGATATCATAGAACATCAAATGCAGTGCGTGGAACTAACATCAGCTGAACTTGATCTCGTGATAATGACTACAATTCATAGTCAGACAAAAACTACATCTGGTATGAAACGCTCAAGGGCAAACTATTTTTTCAAGGGACAGCAAGTGTGCCAAAACACCTTCCAGTTTTTACATGGAGTAGGCAAAGAACGGCTTACAAACTTAGAAATGTTGACTAGCCTGCGCGACTCCTACGTTCCGTGACATTTGTAAATTTGCCGTTCCCTTTTCGATTTCGATCTTTTGACCGTTTTCTTGCTTCGCACTTGTTTTTAAAGGGCACTTAATTCTGTGTTATGAGGAGGACTATGAATAAGAATAGATCCGTTTTAGCGTTGTACAGCAAATGTTAAGAGGTCATAGGTCTGCATGATTTCCGATGTTATCTGACGCTTTTGTGTAGAGTCTGACACCTATATAATTTATCATATGCTGTTACATGTAGTTTATTTTGGATCATATCTGATGCAAGACTTTCTTTTAGCTCTCTAAATTTGCTTTAGACAAGTGTGAGGTTTACCATGAGATTTATCTTACTTGCATTCTACATTGTGGAGCCCTGGCTGTTTCATTAAAACTGTTGCAAGTTATTGCTGCATCTTATCACGGATACGATAATTATCTTTGTCCGACGAAACCAAATACTGCTGTAGCTTTACTTCTTGAAAGCTACTAGTTTGTCTTAGAGAGACGCTGTCTGTTGCCAAGGTTGTTTCTTGCATCAACTCGAACAAGCTTTTTACTCTTGAGCTTGGTGTTTAGGTTTCTACCTCCTTTATTGGTCAATGTGACATTCTAGCACCACACGATTAAGCTGTAAATTTTCACTCGCAAGTCTGTTGACTATTTTGCGTGTTATGTTTGCCACTATATGGTTTTGTTCATAATATTATCAGTCTGTGAATGGTTAAAAAACAAGACCCATATCTGTGTGAACTTGAACTTCTTTTCTGGCATATCCAGCTGTGAATGACAGAATTTTGACATGATGAGATCTCTGTTGTCTTTTGCTGATTGTTTTCCAGCTCTATCATATTTTACCCTGTATTCTAGTTGATAGACAGCCTCAAACACATTTAACATTGTTGGCAATTCTGTCTGCATTAAATACGACTGTCTAGCTAACTGAGACAAATTTGAATACAATTGATTTCCAATATTCATTATGTTGATGAGATCATGAGCAGAACTAATCCTTTGTCTGGAATTGTAAATCAAAGAACACAAACTCATTTGTACACATTGTTGCCCTGAATTTTGTCCAAATACTAACTCATTACCTTGACTACTGTATATGGTGCTGCTATTGTTTTGCTAGAGTCGACGTGCATTGAGGTAGGATCAGGGTTCTTTTCTATGTCTGAAATCAATTTAAATTTATAATAACTCGCAGCATGGGCCTGACTCTTGACTGACTCTCACTCTATTTGTGCCAGAGGCGCTATCATTTCCTCACTTCCATGCTATTTCGAAATAAGATAGCACGCAACCGGTTTTGCGAGGGTCTGTTTCCTTTCGTAATTTGACAGGTCTCTGCATGTGGCGTAGCGATGCATAATAAAATCTGTCAAGCTAGTTGACGAGGGTATCTTGTGTTTGAGAGATCGCATACTCTGTTATTTCGTCCATTTTGTACGTGAAAAGTCGAAGAAAAGAAGAAGCGAACAATTTTGAAAGTCCCTTCCAGAGTCCGACTGATTTTCGAAAAAATCTGCGGAATTGCGAAAGGATTAAAAGGTGTTCAAGGATTGCCGACAACACCCCACAGTGAAGTCTCTTGTATGCTTTCGGGAATAATCGCTTTTGAAAGTAAAGTTATTGTATTTATACGGTTTTGACATGTAAATTAATCAAGGTACGTTAATTTGTAATGAAGGGATATATAACTACTGTGATGTCAGTCTCAGGATAGCTGAAATGTTCGTGTTGACTGTGCAATTGTGAAATCAGTGCAAATTAAATTAAATTTTGACAGAAATTGAACTGATATCAAATGAGCTATCCAATGCTTCTTTACAAGATTAGCATTGGATAGCTCATTTGATATAGCATGGTTCTTGAGGTTATTTTGTATGTGGCTTGAGTGGAGAAGAAATATAATATTTGTGCTTCCTTTCAAGGACAACGCTTGATATAAATCCACCATGTGCGTCTGTGCGTGCTCTCTAATCATGCACATACACAGAGACAAAAAGAAGGCACGCATTCGTGTTAGGGCCCAGACGGCGATTTGTGACCCAAGGCAGGAAAAAAACGAAGGGCATTTTTAAACTTGGGCTGCCTGCAGGAAGCCCAAGTAATAAACAATGGTTAAAAATAAACAACCTTCAGATCAGTCAGACCGAAGCAATGAATTGTGTGACAGCATGAAATGACTTGACATGGTGGATTTTTCATGACAAAACTTTTTTATTTTTTTCATGACCTGTTCATTTTCATGCTAACATGATGTATTTTCAAGCCGTGCTCACGCTTCTTCATAGGAATTTCATGCAATTTCCAATCATTTTTATCCATTTCACGGTCAGGATGGTGAAATCAACCTCACCGTAAAATCTGTAAGCCCCATTTCCGCGTGAAGCCCAGGCGTGAAGGGTCGGCATGCACATAATTATTTTGTCACATGGCAGCTGCCCATGTGACTACAGTCAGCTTATTTGAATTCACTTTGTGATTGGAAGAGTCGTTCGCAAAATTACCTCAAAGATGGGCGAAATCTACCTAAACATTATTGCTGTGTTTTGGTTCATGTGCTGGTGACTGAGTTCATCATGAAGGACTGAGAAGGCTTAAAGTGCCTATAACACCCAAAAAATTTTTCAGTCCAAAGAAATATTGGCATTTCCCTGATCATAATGCCGAAAACATTTTTGCTTTTGGTTGAAACCACGATTTTTACGAATTTTCAAAGTCGTGAAAATTGCTCTTTTGAAAAGCATGACCGAGTCAAATAATCGGTCAAAAGGATCTGGGTCCAGCACATTTTGTGACGACATTCCAGGACATCGATCACAAGCGTATTGCTCGCCTTGTGTTGAGTTGTTGTGGCTTCGTTCTGAGCTCGAAAATGCGTTTAAAATTGTGAGCGCCGATCAGGTTCTCAGCTGTGTATGCTAAACGCTTCAGTGGACAAATTTCATGGCCAGGTCTGGTCGATCAACGAGTCTGCAGCAAAGAACGAGTAAAGATGAAATTAGAGTTTTGATCTATCTCCAATAATTCAAAGCTTCAACCCCTGGCCTTGCTTCGCATTGCTTCCAGAATTTCCCTAGAATTCAAGGTAATCTATTCTTGCAGATTTAAAATATTATCTTTGTTTAAATGTACCACGCGATTTTTGTGAGAGTTACTGATTTGAACCAGACTGCGTGTTAAAATTGCTCAATCTGTTTACACACACAATGCGAACGATAGGCTCATGTCGCAGCGCTTCGCGTTTGCTTGAAAATACTGATCAGCTGGATACTGGAAATAATCTATTCGTGAGTCCAGACATTCAAACTTCGCAGAATGGCCGTGCAAATAGTCAAGCCCAGTCACTGTATTATATTTTTCTTCAAACATTTAGAGCAATAGCTGTTTATGTAAATGTAAGCCGGTGTGCAGGTCATTAACTGTAAAACTACGCCACATCAACTAGCGTCTGTAAGGGCTCACCAGTTTCCCTACATCATCCTTTATATTACATTTTTTACCGCAAGTTGTGAGGAATTCTTTATGCCAATAGTAAGCCTTTAAACGGGAGGTTGCATGATATTTCTGTGCGCTGAGCTCAGTAAAAGGGACGCACAGACTGAGTAAATGCTCAGCAAATTAGTCGGAATAAAATCATCAGCACTCATAACAATCGCATAATAACATTGTACAAAAATTCTGCACTATCCATACAGATCTACTCAGCTGGGTCCATCTGCTTTCTTGTTCGAAACTGCCGCCAATGTACTAGAATGACGTCACCAGCCCCAGACTCCTCTTAACTCGGTCCTGTGTCAAATAATTCCGTCTTAAAAAATTCATAAAAAACGTTTTGCTTCATGTAATGCAAAGATTTAAGCTGGCCAAAAAACTTTTTGGGGTTATAGGCACTTTAAACCTTTCCAATTCCAAAGAACTGTGTAGGAACCAATCCCTTATGTTGTATGAAGGGCTCTTGGCCCAGTCTCCCACGCTAAGATACCGGTAATGCTGGCCTTTCGCACACTTACAATTGTCTCAATTGTCTACCGTTAATGCTACGTTGTTCGTTTATGCGGTTTGTCGTTTGTTCCGCCATATCCCAATCGTCAGAAATCACTGGTAATTATGCTATTTGTTGTTGGAAGAATTAAACCTGTTTGACGTTAGTATTGCTGGTGCGTTCGCTACAAACTGTTTATTGGGACTGTTATTGCGACCAACTGTGATCAGATGCTCAATTCCAGCTACTGGCAGTTTGTTTCTCATGGACAAGGGGCCATAAAGCAAATGAACCTTGTCTGACCAGGCTTCAACTGGTAAATATGAAAGTTCCAATCAACGCAAAGATTCCCACCTTCCCGTTTTGGCCAGAACCATCCCGTTTTCAGCAAATATTTCTGGCCTCCCATATTTGTCTTAAATTCACTTGGTTATTGAAACTCTGCCTAGCCAAAGAAAGATAATTGTTTCCTCTGTTTAGCTAGTCTTTTTAGCACACATTTTTCTGTCCGTTTCTCAGCCTTTTTTTACCCATTAGGCATCCTGCTGTAATTTTTGGCACGGTAATACACTGGATTGCCTCGACCTTGTGTAAGGTTTGCATCGGGAGTATTCATTTGTCATCGTGGCATGCTCTTGTGGTGTTCGCTTTCTTCATCGATCTACACTATGATCTCAAAATGCAGGAAATGGCATCTTAGAGGTAAATATCTTAAAATTTTTCCTGGGTAAGCATTCCCCTTACTCCCCTAGAGGCTTGCACCTGCGGCGCTAAAAAATCTCCCTTTTTTCTAGTTCACAGTGTTGGAATCTCTGTCAACAATGGAAGAATGGAAAATGTTTAGTGTATTATTGAAGCCTGGCCAGAGACTTGTAAAAAACATCAAATTGGTTGGAAGCAGGTCTTTCCCTCTCAAAGAAAAGTTTCAGATTCCCGCTAGTTGGCTGCTTGGTTGAGGTTGCTGGCAGAAAGGAGCTACTTGGGCTCTTGTTTGACTTTTTTGGCCAAACATTGCATTTGAGTTGGAAGAAGAACAGTTGTTTGCGTATCACACTTAATTGCAATCCATACTGTTTTAAGGGCCCTGAACAGTATCTCATTGCCATGTTACGCGGTTGCTATGTAAGTGCAATTTCATTTCCTATTGAATGTACTTGTGAGTAAACAAATGCGAACATAATAGAACTACATGTTTTGAAAGTTTCCCCTTCAGCTCAGTACAAAAGCCTGTGTAAACCATGGTCAAAAATTAAGGCAATATCACTGGAGCTGAAAAAAGCACAAACAATCAAACAGAAGTAGTATTAATTTCGATTCGTTTGTCAGCGAGCGAAGGCAAGAAAAAAATTGTCAGTGTCAATTGAAAAACTGATTTGTAGTGAACCAGACTTAGCTGCCGAAAATTACTCACCGAAACAACTGAAATAATTTGTTCTGTTGATAACAACATTTTAAAGGACTAAAGCTATTCAACTATTCAGTGTATTAATTTGACCGATCAAGTTATCAAGCACAAAAATTGACTACACTGTTTATGCCTGTTTTGCAAAATTACAATTGATTATGATGAAACTCAAAATGAAACTCCTTTTAATACTTACATCCAACTTTGTTTACATTTGTAGTAGCCTGTAGATGTTAACTGACGGAAAAAGTGACTGTTAAAGCTACGGAAAAGCAAGCAAGATCCAAGTAAAAGTTTGCTAAATGACACTTTGCTGAATGAAGAAATGTAGTTTTTGAAGCGTACGCGAGCAGTGTGGAAGCCAACTCTTTGCGGCGATGTCAATTACGATGATTTCAGGCAATCAATCATCATAATGTTTTACTTCCGGTGCAGTTTTTTGTATTTTTTCTCGAGAGGAAAAAAGCACAGAATCTAGTTTTTTGCAGTAAATCAAAAGAATATGCCTTTTTCTTGAAACATAAGCATGCATTTTTGGAAAATGAAAATAGCAAAAAATTGGTGCACAAAAATGTGGTTATCAGACCACATTTTTTGTCATTATTTTTAAAGTTTTTGTGCCAACGAAAAACGCATGCTTACAAATCTTAAGATTGATGTATAGATTGACCTGCTACTGCAAACTGGGAATAAGACCATAAGTGTCTTGCGTAAAACTCAGTTTTCTGTTTTGGGTAACGTGACATAGGGCGTGTCCCAATGAAGTCATCAACCCATTTGCACCCACATTCATAGTCTACTGTCAAAATTTAGTTTCATAAAAGCAATGCTAAGCCAAGTTACAGCTGATTGAATTTTCCCTAGCAACGGCCCAAAAAGATACTGTTCAGGGCCCTTAACCAAACATGATAAAATAGTATCATACAGTATTGTGCAAAAGTAATGCAAACGAATTTCGTCGAAATTCCTAGCTTTTCAGAGCTTTTCGAAGAAATTTCGCTTCACACGATATTTCCTCGACAAATTGTGATTGTTCGCCGCATCTTCACAACACCTATTGTTTGGAACAGGCTAATCTTTTGAGCAATATTTCGCGGTGCACGGTAGTTTGCTGCGATCTTTCGCGCGACAATTTGCTCCTCGCGAAATGTAGCAAACTTTTCTAGGAAGATTTGAGCGCTTTCGAGCAAAGTTTGCAGTGATGAAAATATTTAACTCGCTTCTTGATTTCTCTGTTGTGCCGGCGTGAGACTTATTAATTGATCAAATGCTGTTAAAAGCTTACCTTGTTAGTCTCCAAGAAAAACTTAAGAGTGGACTTGATTCCAAAAGTAAAAAGCACCATTAATGCAGTTTGTTTTTTAAAAAAGTTGATTCACTCGCGGAAACCAGAGCGATAAGTTGCGTGAACGCCATGTACATTGTATAAAACAAAACTATTTTTCCTGCTCACCCCACTCCCCGTGAAGGTGGTGTTGTTTGTTACCATAGCGACATGTTGTGAATAGTGAGCAGGCAACACACTTCAAGTAAGGTTATTCGCTTTCAAGCACTTGTAATCATGCCGAAAGTCTCGAATTATACAAGAACTCGAATTGAGCTCCCCAGTTGGGATATTAAGGTCCCTAAAAAACGAAGGTTTGGTTGTCAGCCTTTCAAGCATTACACGAATCATCAAGAAGCTTCGGATTACCGGCTCTGTGGCAAATCGACCGCGTTCTGGCAGACCTGCAAAGCTTTCAAGTAGGGAAGCACAAGCTTTCATATATCAGCAAATGCAGAAAAATGATGAAATGACAAGCGGCCAAATCCAGAAGAAGCTAGTGAAATATGGAATTTCCGTATGCTCGGCCACTGTGAGAAGAATGCGTAGAAAGCTTGGTTGGACATTACAGCGCACCGCATATTGTCAGCTCATTCGGGAACCAAACAAGGTGAAACAACTCGAGTATGTTCAGCGTGTGCTGGAAAGTGGCGACACGTTCATAACAAACCATCAAAAATATGAAATTTAAGCTTGAATGGACCATTGTTGTCACTTTGCTTTTGCAGACGTCAGCCACGTAACTTCAGATATTTTGGTTTTTCTGTGGAACAAACAGAGGTTGCTGACCTTACAAGAATGGTAAGTTGCTCAGAAATATGTTCAATACGTCGCACCGTTTCTCAACTCAAGCCAGCGAATTGCTTAAAACTCTTTGCAAATATCATTTGTACATGTTAGCAATGTGACTTATTTACACATCCAACGATTGAAAATTACCATTTGTAAGTTATCAGCTTCAATTGAAAGCACAGTCATGAATGAAAAACAAAGATATATTTCGTGTAAATTACATAACCAGTCAATCATATCGATCACGTAGAGGAGCTAGCGCGAACGCTGCTGAACTATTGTTGAGTGTCTAGCGAAATTTCGCGTCTTGGCTAGCGAAGTAACTCGAATTGTCGTTGAGGCAACAAAAGTTCTTGGATATATCGCTCTTTGTTCCAGCGAAAAAATTTTTGAAACATCGCAAACTTCTGTTCAAACTTTTGCACGAACTTTCGCGCGAAAGTTCTGGGGAACAAAGAAGGAAATTCATGCATTTCGCTTGCATTACTTTTGCACAATACTGTAGGATGAGCAAAAACAGGTTTTCAGTGAACAATTGAAAATAGAGTGAAACACTAGTAAGATTGAAGCAAATTTCAAGATGTAGTCGACGCATTTGATTTCAAGAGCAGGTGGTCTTTTTGAGAAAAGTGAGAAAACTAGTTTCCAGGTCAGCGCAGCCCCAAAGATGACTGTGCCCCTTTAAAGGCCATTTCCAGTCTGTACTGTGCAATCTCCGCCTGCAGTGTTTATCAAGTTACAAACTATGGAATGTAAACAAGCCAAAATGAAAATTACGGGTTAAAACTTACCGTTTTGTTAATTATCAACATCCAATATCCTTGCAAAACAAGAGTAGATGAACCTCGACGATATTCCAAACCGACGTTTCAGCTTATCGGGAACTCCTAAACGAAACGACCGGTAATGGCAGACTCAAAAACTTCATGCATGCATGCAGTTACCGAAGTGTAACATATCAACGAATTCAAAACAGAAATGTAAAGAAATCTTGAGACTGCACAGTACAGACTTGCCAACGCCTTTAAGTAGAGGTAAAGGGCTGGTACACTGACTCATGCATAAATGGCTGCCAAATTAAAATTCTTTAATTTGTATAAATTATATTTAAATTAGCCTCACTAACCTCATTTCTGAGCTGGTAAGTCAAAAGAAGTTTTACTCTCAAACTAGGTTAGTGAGGCTAATTTAAATATAAACCAAAGAATTTTAAATTAGCAGCCATTTATGCATAACAACTATTAAGACAAATTTGTAAGGCAAAATTTATACTTAGAACATGATTATAACTGCAGTAAATTATGACTGGTCTATCAAACAATTTCCAGCTACGTCAAGGCTGTACCTGGTCCTTCAAATAACCACTCATCCCCAGCTACCCTCTTCTCTCCTGATTCAGACTCAAAGTCCAGCATAGCACGGAGACGACAAGCAGAATTTGCCATGACTACTCTCAGACCTGAAACACTTTGTTTTAAAACTTCACCAGGATATAAAGGAAATGGGTCTTGTGCAAGACGGATATCCTACAACACAAAATATTTACCTAGAATTTAGACCATTTTAAAGGTGTATGCTATTTCCAGTATTGGGATTCCTTTTAATATTTACACCAAAATAATAACAAAATGATGTAAAAAATGTAAATTAATGTACCGGTGTTTATAAATTTAAAGTATTACGTACGGGTCAGATGGGCCCAAAATGTGTTTCCATTTCCATTTTTCAATAATTTTATAAACTTCCTTTATATGTCTATTATGGGTACCATGCAATACAGTTCCAGTCAAGACCCACATTTGACCCTTGCTCACCACAGAGTCTCCAGTAGCTCAGTGGTTAGAGCATTAGACTAGATGACGGAGGGTCGTGGGTTCAAATCCCATCTGGGAATCGGATTTTTTCCGAGTTGACCGTTGATGCCATTTCAATGTTGATTTATTATGGGTAACCCAAGGTTATTTTTCTGCAGAAAATGCCACCCAAATGAACAATTATTTTAATTACTCCATAGATTTTCATTAAAAACATTTTTGCTTTCTGATACATGTATTTAATACATGTATAAAAGGACTATTTTGTGACTTAACCAACAGCCAGATGTCAACCCTTCAAGAAATAATCGCAGCTTTTGAAACCAGTCACGTGACATACTCTAAAATCGTTCAAGGAGTCAATACAAATCAGCTAAGTCTGCCAAATTTCAGAAGAATTGAAGAAGTGAATGTATGAACGGCTAATGAAAATTTTCGCACGGATAAAGTTGAACGTATGAACGGCTAATGAAAATTTTCACACGGATAAGGTTGAACGTATGAACAGCTAATGAAAATTTTCACACGGATAAGGTTGAACGTATGAACAGCTAATGAAAATTTTTGCACGGATAAGGTTGAACGTATGAATGGCTAATGAAACTTTTCACACGGATAAGGTTGAACGTATGAACAGCTAATGAAAATTTTCACACGGATAAGGTTGAACGTATGAACAACTAATGAAAATTTTTGCACGGATAAGGTTGAACGTATGAATGGCTAATGAAAATTTTCACACGGATAAGGTTGAACGTATGAACAGCTAATGAAAATTTTCGCACAGATAAGGTTGAACGTATGAACAGCTAATTAAAATTTTCGCACGGATGAGGTCGAACAGAAACACAGATGATAATTTTCGAACGGCAAAAGTTGAGCGGCTGAACGATTGTCAAAATTCTTCGAACGGTGGATAACATTAACCGATGAGTTCGGATTATCATCAGTCGATCGATCGACTGAATAAACTGTCAAACGGAACAATTAATTTTATCAAATGGTTCACTTGTAATGGGAAATAAACACCCAAGCCTTGAATAAAACAAATACTGCATAGAAAATTGAAGTCTTTTGAGAGTAAAGCAAAATCATTTCTCTTCTGAGAAAAAAACAGACCCGAAGCGTCTTCTACACTCACTTGCTAAAAAGACATGTCATGCAACCATTTCGACAATGAAAAACATCTTGCTGGTCAGAGTACTGCTGTTTAGTGGGTGACACTTTTCCTTAACAATTTATATAGTCAAGACAATTCCCATGACGTGCCGACTGCTTTTTGTGACAAACAGAATAAGTGCTAATTTGTCGTGCAGTGCCAATTTGCAACCATTTCGACAATGAAAAACATCTTGCTGGTCAGAGTACTGCCTCTGAGTGGGCGACGCTTTTCCTTAACAATTTATATAGTCAAGACAATTCCCACGACGTGCCGACTGCTTTTTGTGACGAACAGCGTAATTGCCAATTTGTCGGCCCCGTTGAATTTGCATATATTTTGCCATGTATTGACACAATGAAGGCAATCTGTAAAAAGATCACTTGAAACTTGTCTAAACTCGAGCTGACTCGACATTTGAAGCATTCAAAAGGAGAATCCCCCCATCGGTTGCATCTAAGCAGTGAAACGCGTCTGGAAAAAAATGTTCTAATTGGGTATCAAACGTTGCGTGTTTGTTTGTCAAAAAATTTCAAAGTTTGAAGCAACGTGCCTGACATTTCGCATGAGTGATCACATAAGTGTATTGGCGACAAATAAATGGCTATTTTAATATGCCTGACGAATTTGGTGAAATTTCACTTTATATCGCTTATATAGCAAACTTTAGTTTCAAGCCTTATGCGTTTTTCAAGAGAATAAAATTGAATGATTTTCAGAAAATTGATTTTCATTCACAGCCAAGTCAGCCAGACAAAATAATTCGCCCCAGTGTTGGCGGCTCGCTGAGCATCGTAACATTTGTTTTTGTGTTTTATTCAGATGGTCTAGCAAAGCAAAGCCATTTTTGACAACTTAATTGCATAAGGGTTTAATCTGCACCAGTTAAAAATACTGTAAAGAGTTGTGGCCAATATTTTTAACATAACGCACCACAACTTTCATGCAATGTTTTGGTGAATGAAATCCCGGCTCTCTGTGATGCGGCATTCTCAAACCCTGCTGTGTGCAGCGTTTTTGTTTTTAAAACCAAGGTGTTTGATGAAACGAAACTAAACTATTTACGGTATTGTTGATTTAACAGCACACGAAACCGCTGTAAGACTTCGAAGAAAAGTTTTATTCCGAAGAGATTTTAACCATCAAACTACATTTCATATCTCAGGATACACATTATTTTGTAGTCTATCCAAATTTATGTTTTCAGTTCAGTTCAGTTGCCAGTTTTCAGACTCCAAGTTAGCACCGGGAGTTAGCATTTACATGTAGAACGCAAAATTTTTGTTTTAGTCATAAAACATAGTTTTTACTTGAAAGCGTGCCGGAATGCTTGTTAATTAAACTTGGCACTCTTTGACAGGTTTATATTTTACACATTTGCTCGCCTCGACCATCTAACATCTAACATTCGATTATTGGCTTCATTCGAGACTTAAGTTTAATTTCAAGATCCCAGTCGCATCCTAAGAATCCAAGATATCATACGTTTGAAATCTTGCCAGAATGTTTGTTAATTAAAATGCCGACAACTTGGCGCTCACTCTTTTGACAGGTTTATATTTACATAAGTTTGTTCGCAGTAAAGTAAAACTAAAACAAGAAAATTATTATCGGCTGATTGACTAGTGGAAACGGTCACCACTGCAAATTGTGTGTGTTAGTTCCGAAAATACATGAAATGGGAAAAACAAAACCCAGTGCCAAACGCCAGTGTTCTGACGAGCGAGATGTTGGTTATGCATTGCTGATGGTTCCATGACTGATAAAAATACTGACAGCGAGCCTTTCTTCGCTGTTCAGCCATTCGGCCTCATCGATTGAAATGGTTTTCACAGGATTTTTCGTTTCACTGGAATGCGTTCTCGATGTTTGACCAAATTAATGGTTAAATGGTCATTTCCATAAGGGTCGTTTTATGTCGTGTAATGAAAACATGGCCGAAAATTCGAATGGTCGACAAATTATTTATTTTTTCAACGGATAGCTCGAGCCGTGCGAACGGCTGTTTAATTTTTTCCAACAGACAGCTCGAGTCGTGCAAACAGTTGACAAATATTTTTCGCATGGACAGCTCAAGCCTTGCGAATGGTTGATGAATTTTTTCTCAAGGATAGCTCAAGTCGTGCGAACGGTTGATGAATTTTTCCAAACGGATGCTCAAGTCATTCGAATGGCATTCAAATCCATTCAAATGGGTAATGAATGGCTTCGAAACAGCTATCCGTTAGGAATGTTTTCGCATAAGAGGTCACAATTGTGCTTGTTTTTTTTGTCGTCCATGTTGCAATGGCTTCTGGGACACTTAATTCATGGAAGAAATGAGGAATCGCCAAATGTGTTGCCCAAATTTACAGAGCCCAGTATCGAGCCGCCATGTTGGTGCACCTCAGATGTTCACCAAAATGGCGGGATGGAAAATAATGTAAACATTTGGAACTTACTTTAGTTATCTAGGCCAATGATAATCTGTTATGGATAAGCAAACATACACACTTTTCCAACTACTTCAACTTCTCAAATGGCTAAAAATCACAATATAAGTACACCTTTTATGACACACATGACCACACATCGCTATAACTTTGACATTCAAAATGTGCTAGTCCCTAAATGAAGGATGCTATTGAGCTGAGAAATTGTAAACGGTTATAAATTACCGTAAAGACTCGTGTACAAGCCGCACCTTTTTGCTAAAGTTTCAGGCCAAAAATCGTGGGTGCGGCTTATACAAGAGACCAACTGCTTTCACAGGGAGTAAACTGGCTTGAAGGGGTCATAAATTGAACTGAAAACCTTCAGTGAATAAAGATAAACATATTGAAACCTGTTGTTGATCATTGCTTACGGTAGAAGTGGTGGCTCCTAAAGGAGCTGTTTGTTTGCATCTTCAGGTTCTAAACACGAATCTTGCCCACCAGTAGTTCTTTCAAGCATTTCATTTGCAATTTGTTTAAGCAGGTAAACTGTAACTGGCATGGAATCTCCATTCCTCTGCACAGCTGCTTACAATCGATAAAAGAGAAGCTTTTAAAAGGTATTTTCACAGTTGATTAACTTATTAATGTCGCTGCAAATGCACAACTTAAGATTTCATCAAGATTGTTGTGAGCATCTGCGAACAAACAACAAACTTTTTTACAGAGTGCTTTTTTGGAGTTCTTATTTTTTCCAAAATCGTGCTTGAAAGTTGGGGGTGCGGCTTATACACGAGTCTTTACGGTAAGTACCTCTTGTGCCTGATAAGGATAAAAAATTTAATTAATATTTCTTTAGTCTAGGAATTTTAGTACCCGATGATGTCACATGAAAACGATCTATTAAAACATTTCGAAAGAATCTGTTGGTATTACTTTGTCATTGTTACAGATGGTCGTTTTATATTTGAATTTTCTTTCAATGCATGTTGCTGTGCTGTAGCCTACATAGCAGATGGACAAAACCGCCGGTAAAGTCCGTCTGTGCAACGGCTCCCAAAAGCTTGTACCGTTTACAAGAATCTGTGTATTCATTTCTGATTGGCTAGTATCATATTGCTTTCTATCGAGCTTTTCAATAGGTCCAATTTTAATTTACTTCACGTGCAATAGATGTGCAGTCAACTGTGCAGTCGCGTAACGAGTTATTTCCCGTGAAAACAAAACGACGGAGATCAGTGATGAATGTTTGAAATCGATCAACTTCTACTAGAACGAGAAAACACACTAAAGACATTTCTTGGAGGCCACAATGTATTTGTGAATTTGACAACAGGATACGGCAAATCTTTTACTTTCCAGTGTCTTCCTATCGCACCAGGAGCGCTCGTGGTTCCAGTGTTGTCGTTGTGATATCGCTGTTGTAATCACTTATGGAAGACTCAAGTCTCTTATCTTTTATGATAATGGAGTCCCAGCAGACATTTAAGTTCTTCTTCTAACTTTTCTATCTGCTCAAGAAGTCTTCTTCGTTTTTTTTTTTCAGCTCTGCAACACAGTTTTTGTTGATGTACTTGCTTATTGATCAGATCAATAACTCCAGATGACTCCAGACTATTCAATTCGGCAAGCATGTTGAATTGTTTCCACCCTTTCTCTAGCAATACTCTTTCGTGACTCTTATCTATTAAACGACAGCATAAATTACAACATATGGACAAATTAGACACAGGCTTTTTGACCTTTACGACTTTTGTTTTTCAAAGTGTAAGCTTCTCAAATTGTCGCGTGACAATTACGCAATATAATACAAAACTAGCCAATCAGATATGAATACACAGACCACAACACCGGGAACTCCACGCCCTACTCTTTGCGATAAGTGTGTGGGTTCTTTAACGTCCCCTGCTGACCTGTAACATTAAAGATGCAGGAGACGGGACCTACGGTTTATCGTCCTTATCCGAGAAGACTAGAGCATCTAACCATTTGCAGATTTTAGTTACAAAGGCAGCACGTTCTCCTCAGTTATTTTAAGACCCTGAGTGTTGGTCCGGTCTCGAGACTTGAACCCGAGACCTCCCGCACGGTAGTCCGGCGCTCTACCAACTGAGCTAACCTGCAGGGGGTCGGAACAAGCTTTTGGGAGCCATTGAGCAGACGGACTATACCGGGGATTATGTGACACGTCCGGCTGCAACACAGGCTACTGTGCTGTAGCTTTGACAAAATCCTGCTGTATGCGAGACCCGAAGCGAGTATACACGCAAAATTACAAAATGGTGGGCTCAAAATGGCGCACCTGAAAATGAATTTAAACCCTCGCCTTCTTCGAAAAAAGCAGACAGCAACTTCCCACCTTCTAAACTAGCTATAGTTATCACTACAACTGCCCCTGCTAGCTGAGAGATCTATGATTTTGTAGGTGTTATTTATCTATTATAGGAGAAAGTGTTTTGGAAATACAATTTCAAACTGAACTTGTAACTTTTATTTGTAATGTCTGAATACAGTTTTCTTGTTGATGGCAGTTGAGTTGCTATCAAATGTACATAAAATTATGAAAAGGTAACCTCTGGACAATCAGCTACTGAGTACTATTTCATCAAAGCTTGACATTCTCGGGAAGCATGCCGAATCCCACCATTTTTTTTTCTGTTCCTTTCCGCCATCTTTGTTTTTCCGCTGACCAGTGCCAACGAGGGCATTTGACTGGAACACGCTTTGATCCACGCAAATCCGGGCCCGCAAATCCGCAAGATTCGCAAGATGGAGAATCCAGCTCTAATCTCTTCAATCATTTGCAATCTTTATGTCTTTGTTTCGAAATAACCTTTTATATTTTTTGCAGTCATATCTTAGCTCACGAAGGTGTAGCTAGCTCATAATTTGGTTTCCAACTGCGTTTTTTAATAACAATTTCTTGGAAATTTTTCGCACAAAGTGTGCAAGATTTTTGCGCTTCACCGCTGAAACAGTCGTGTAACGCCAGTGTTATTGACACTGGTCAGCGGAAAAACCAAGATGGCGGCAAGGAATGGAAAACAAAATGGCAGGAGCGAGCTGCGGGAGTGGGCATGCTTCCCTAAAGTATCAAGCGTTGAGGAAATAGACTAAGTAGGTGATTGCCCAGAGGTTTTTTACCTCGTAGGCAATCTGCAAGAAAAATTTTTGGGAGGCTTCACCCGTACATAATACCTTACAGAGCAAGGCCGAGAACCAACAACACACTCAACCCACATATGATGTTTGGTCCGAAAATCGAACCCTGGCCACATTGGTGGGAGGCAAGTGCTAATAATACTAATAATAATGATAATAATAATAACAATAAAATAAAATTTATATAGTGCAGATATCAATATTGCTATTTTCATCAGCGCTTAAAAGAAAATTTTAACAATTATCTAGACTACTAAAAAAATGCTCTCACCACTGTCCCAACCCTGCTCCCCAATTAATATCAAGGATATTTTCCAATGGGCAGAATTGACATTCAGAAATAGAAAACACTGAATTACACGATGAAATTGTATCATTTCTATTTTAAATGAAGAATCTCAGCCAATATTATAAAACACATTTAAACATCTTCTGGGCATATTTACAATTAGAAAATCTAAACTTGTTTGACTTATTGCACCAAATTGACAGGTACATGAGTTCAAGTGGTTACAAGCTAATTACTAAACTATGTACCCTGCAGCCAAGTTCACTATAATCAACACAATGGCAAATATTTACAGCCGACTGCGATTGCTTTAGTTGACACTTTAGTTAATATAATATAAATAAAAGGAACAACTTTTTGGTATTTTTAAGCTAAAAACTGAGAATAATTCCCTTTAAGGGGTACAAAGCAAGAAGCACAATCAAATTCACACATTCCATCAAAACACACTGATCATGAGTGTACGGTGTCATGCATTACTTAACATACGTAACCTGATCAGCATGGCCCAGCTTGATCTGTCCATTAGCATCAATTACAACACGCCCATCTTTATCCCTCAACACTGGATTTTCAACAACACAGTAATGTCGAGGAGGAATAGTGATCATTTTTTCTGGACCAAGAATAACCTGCACAAATAAATTTACAGAGAAAAGTTTCATATTCACTCAACAGGGCTTTAATACATGCAGATGCAACCTTTAATTATTTTGTACCGAAAGCTCAAACAATCTACCACTTGCATAATTATAGCCATTTTATAAATAACAAGAATCTGCACACACTGTTTTACGTGCTTTTATATAACTCCATTTACTAAAACTAAGATTTCACATTCATAAACAAAAGTATCTTGCAAAGTCCTAATAAGGAATTTATTAGGACCTGAAAAAAGATCAGACAGGCACCAGGATATAGGCTATGCTGACATGGTATCAGATGAACTTTCGAGCAGTTGAAAAATTGAATCAGGCATTTTGATCACATGAAACAGTGCAATATTTTCATTCTGTTTTGTACATGCATGCATACATACAGCTGTATACATACACTTTATTTATATAGTATATATACATATATAAGCTCATATACATGCTATTTTATTATATAAGCAACAGTGAAATACCAGGTGAGCTTCCGCGCGAAAACATATCTTCACACATGAAGAAAACATATTATCTTCACATGTGAAGATATCACCGTTGCTATGATTATGTAATACTGGTAAATCGTGTCTTTCACAGCAAAAGTGAAAAGGTTTGGAAGTTCATTGCTGTTGATATAATAAGTAGAATATTACATGGCCCCTTGAGATACAAAATTTCTCTTCTCGTGTTGAAACATATTTCACTTGTTCACTTAATGAAGATGTGGGAAGTGAGAAGCTGTTTCTTTATTAATTTCTACCATAGTTAATGGAGGCAGACTGGTTATGAAAGCCGGCGGACTTCAAACGATCAGAACAATAGTGGCGCTCTGAGGTTGAAGGTACCAGTCATGTGATCGTGAAGGTGTACACATTCAAAATCGGAAGGCACTGATGAGTTCTCTGCATTAAAGACATTGTATGATGACTTCTTAAAGAATGGCAACCTTGAGAAATTTTATAGCAAATACTATGCTACAGTGCCTTTGCAAGGAACCCTTTGTATGTTTGCCAGGAGAGGAACATGCACGCCCTTCAGAGCTCGACGTTGTGACCTGTGGGGTCGCCAATGCGACTGGATTTGGTCCGCTGTGTGGTCGCCAGTGTGGCCACTGCGATTTCAAGTTATTATTTTATTTATTTAGTTTTTCATTTCCTAAGATCCATGACAAAATGAATGAATGTTAATTGTAAACCACAAGGAATGTAATTTCTTATCACTTTCATGTAAAAAGTCATTTAAACCACCTTAACTATAATTACTATTGTGAAATCAGTTATCTACATGTTTGGTTGAAAGCATTCCGGAAGCGACATTTGTTCCTAAAACAAGATTTTTGCAAAAAGAAAAATTCTTTACCATTTGATTGTAAACTATGGTCTATCCATTTCAAAAGAAATAACATTCGTTTTCACAATAAAATTAGCGCAATGTTGTAGGAAAAGCATAGGGAGTTAATTTAATTTACGAAAGCTCGCATTATGATTGACGAGAGACTGAATGCATATAGCGACTGTATATTTGTCGTAGCTTTCTCATGAATAAAATTATAGTTTTCTTTTTCATTGCCAATATTTTGTAGTTCCTAAAGAGCATGTGAAAGAATAAAATACATTGATAGTAGATCGTAAACGGCCGAAAAGCAAACCTCAGACACACACATTAGCATTTTGTGTTTTGTTTTGTTGGAGATATCGGATTTCTTCTTGTCTCGCTGCAACACGAAAACTTTCGCATTCTCTCCAGTTAAGCTATTTTTAGGTCTCCTAAAAAGCTGTTAGTATTTTGGTCATATGTCAATTTAACTTTTCTTCCAATCATGCAATTTATCTGAAGTTTTAACAAAAATAGCCCGCTTTTGACTTTCAACATTTGTATTTATTCCCGCTTGTGATTGAATTCAATTACCGTATTTAGCACGTCGGCATGCTATCGCATTTTCCACCCGGCGCGACTCGTCAAGATGGATGCTTCAAAGACTTCAACTTGAAAAAAGGTTGACTTGAAATAAACTGCTTAAATGGCAAAAAAAAGAAAGATGATCAAACCAATTTGAATAAGGAAGGCGTATTTCAGCGTTATTTTTATGTTCGCTAAGACCTATTTTCAAATGTAACATTTTGTTTGGTTTGGTTTGTACAGAAAATACAAGGAAGAGACTGAAGGGTTCCAAAAACGATTGAATACAAGCTTGCATGCCGTTTCGAACTCTTCCAATTCCCACCGGTTGCAAATGGAAATTATAGTTTCACACACACGCACATGGAATTTCCGCGTGCAGTCGCCACACATTAATGAACACGGAAACCTGCGGAAACCTTCAAGAAAAAAGTTTTTTCAGCCCAAAGGGCCAACAATTTCTGGTGACCAAAAACTTTGTGTTGGAGACCAAATCTTAAAACTTAGGAGCCAGCTGGCCCCAAGGTTTTTTTTCTAAAGACGAGCCCTGCCCTTGCATTCTGGCTGAAGTTTCCAGGTCTGTTTTCGGTGCTCTCTTTCCAGTTTCTCAAATACTCAAGGAATTCCATCAAGAACTGAAACCTATGAAAAATGTTCAAAAATAACATTTATTACTTCAAAATCGGTCTAATTGGTGTAGAACTCACAATAAATAAAAATATAACTTTGAGTTGTGAGAACACTCATCATCTATCATAATCCATACAGCGAATGTCGTCAGATGTGGCATAGGCACTTTAAAAAACAGTGTTTCAGAAGACCAATCACAATAATTATGCAAAATGTGAAGAGATGTAACATTTCTGCCAAGAAACTAGACAAACCTTCCATCCTGTAAGGAGCCAAGAATGGCTTTCGCTTCCTCTGGTGCTCTGTAAGACTTCACACATTGAGGCAGTCAAAAAACTGGTCCACCATCTCACATAGTCTGGCAGTACCTGCAACCTCTGGTGGCCCAAATGTCTTTAGCACTGATGCAACAGAGGCACTCAAGACCTGGGCAGCGAGATTTACCCGCATGACTGAATAAGAATTCAGATTGATATGCTCGTATGTAAGTCTGGGTAAAAGTTTCAAACCATTATCCACATCCTGATAAAACATCTCTGCGATGTGCTGCCACAAGATGTAATTGCCACCATTCCACATATATCTTGTGCAGGTGCCAAAGCCTGAGCACTTCAGGCAGTTCTGGGTGGTTTTCACAAGGTGTGGTACATCCGAAAAAAAGTAAATGAAACGATGAGGGGCAAAAAGGTTCACTGTGCGGTCACCACCAGCATTTCCATCAAGTTCTTTATGAAGACGATAAAACCTCCTGTTTGGAGAGGCACCATCTGAGGTTGCTGCAACAACCCACAGGTTACAGGATGTTTCCAGGATTGCAACTGCCTCCCAGAACAATGGCATCAGTTGTGCAGCAGTGATCCCAATAGTGGCAAAGTCCAAACTCAAGTTCAGTGCACATTCCTCGTACAAGAAATAAAAGAGCATGCGATGCAATGACATCCGCTTTCTCTAATGCAGCAAAGTTCAACTCTGGGTCAAGTCGTTGCTAAGTTCATTGTCTATCTCCATGCTTGACTTTTGTAGCTCTAGACGTATTTCACTCGATGCTTGTTCAAGCTGTGTGCATCTCAGCCTCTGCTCCTGTAATGTCATCTTTATCCGTGCTGGATCTGTCTTTGACACTGGCGCATTAAGGTGAGTAGGCTTAGAAGACCTACTGTCCTTTGCCCTTTGTGTACTGTCTGCAAATCTAGCATATGTTGTACACACAGGACAAGTTTCTTCTTTTCCCTGGTCTCAATATATAAGCGAACTTGCCATGAACGTGTTAGTTCACAAATTCTGGTGAAATCAAGGGAGGTGACCACTGGCCCCGGTCTGAATCCTGTTATAACGGCTTGTGCAGATAGTGAATTACCGGGTATAGGGGAAGTCCTTCCAGTGGGACATTACCCTCCGGTTGAGCCCGCCTGGGCCCTACTGGTAACAGGGGGTGCTCAGAAATCCCCCCGCAGGATTTCAAACCTCGCTCCCTGAGGTAAAATGGGAATTGACAGCCGCCTTGTCAGCGGCGCGAAAGTCCTGGCTGGAGCCAGGCAACAAACAGCCACCGAGCACCCCCGACAAGGGTTTTGTCCCGGTGTGTGACCAGTCACGCCACGTCACGCGTGACACATCACACAACGTCACACGTGACAATGTCACACAACATCACGCATTATCTACTTTTCAAAACAGAGAGATTTTTTTTTGTCTCAAAGTTTAGTTCAAATTTGTGCTGGACGTCGTCAGTTTTCTTCGAGGCTCTTGCCAAAACTCTTGCCGAACCTGTTTTCCCGCAGTCTCTCTTTGAGTTCACGATATTTCAGCATTTCACCAGTTATTTGTTTGAATTCTGTCGGAAACATTGTTATCATCAAGAGCTTGAGAGACAGAGCTTTTTATTGAGTCATGCTTTGCAAGGGCCAGAGCTTGAATTTTCGTGTGCTTTTTAACTTTCCTTTCCAGCTTCTTCTTCGCAACAGACAGGCCTGTGGAAGCAAACCCAAGGAGGGCGGCAATTCCAGCAACAGGCGCTCCGACCACAATTCTGACGCCAGTAAGTGAAGATGCAACGGCCCCGGAAGACAGGGCGGCACTTGCAAAGCCAAGAGAGACCACAGAATAGTGAATCACTTTTTGAGCTTTCTTGTATTTTTTCAATACAAACCTGTAATGTTCAGCCTCATCGGCTATTTCTTTTTCAATTTTGCTGATCTCAGTTAGCCGGAAATTTTCGGCTCTTTCCAGGGGAAGCTCTGGATAAATAGGCGGAGCACTAGGCAACACATTTGCCGAAGACATGGTATATACACAGATTTTATTTTTCAAATGATTTGCAATTCGAATTCTAGAGGTTGATCGTTAAAATCAAAAAGCTCCGTCGTAGTCTTTGACTGAAAGCGTAACGCTGTTCACATATTTGCCTGTCGAAGCGTCACGAAAGGGTGGCTGTTCGTCCGTTTGATAGTGGACTTTTTGGAAAGCTTCCCCTCGGATGTCAAACTTTGCAAGAAGGGTTGAAGCTTTGCCATTGACCAAATCTTGATTGCGGTCAACCAAGTCGCAATGGACAAAGTAAGTACTCGGTGTTCTAAACCACGGCCTAAGTCGTCGTCAAGAGTTATTTTTTTATTCCCAAAGTTGTCAATTACCATTGCACCAACTGGTGTATGGATTTGAGTGGGAAGTTTTACATCAAATTTAGCGAAAGCATGTTCTATATTTTGAGCCATACTTTCGAGAGCGTAATACCCTCTGGGGAAAGTAATGGGAACAGCACGTTTACCATCTGGATCAGACATTGAAATTACCCCATCATTTTTCAAATTATGCCACGAATTATAAAGCAAACAAGACAACAGCCTTACGAAAGAGGCCTCAGGAATCGGGTTGTCAAAATTGACGGTGCATGGGTTTGAAGACATAGAAATAGTAAGCACAACCATTTTATTTTGTTGTGCGCAAATTTTCAATTAAAAAACAACGGGGAATAAGATGAACATCTGGAAAACCACATGCAAGCAAGATTCTGTTGCGTTTGACTATCTCGAAAAAAGAGCGCAGTCTGCCAACGGCATCTCCACGGTGAATGCGAAGCTTGCACAAGCCAAGGCGTGGGCGGCTTTTTTCTGCACGGTTTCCGAGGGCCGACAAAAAGCAAATTTGAAGCACAGACATTTTTTGCATCGGACCACACAGCAACAGCTGAAATATTTTACAAAGAGGGTCCCGGCAGTCTGCAAAGCGTCTTCGGTTCAGACCGCAAATATTGGAGTGCAGGCATGAAAAGCGCACTGGGTTTGGATGACGTTGGCGGCTTCCCTTACCAGTTATCGCCCAGTGCAAAAAGGTCGCTGCCAGTTCCAGCAGTTCCACTGGAAGATGCTGCACCGAGTTTGAAGAAAATATTCAACAAATCAATCAATATTTATGTCTCTCCTGGCCAGTATTTTACAACAAAGTTCAGAGAGATATTTACCAAGGAGCAGATAAAGTTCGAAACGTCAAAGCCCGCAAAAAAATGGCTAGCGGGGCCAAATCTATCTTTCTGGGAACAGCAGCTGAACTTTGCAGTGTGGTGCGCTACGACAGGTTGCGGAATCTCACGAGAAGTATTTGACAACACAACGCTGAATCTGCTGCCGCAGGTGCGGGCTTTCTACATCTTCCACGTTTACTTCACAGTTCGGCGCATCCTGTATCAGCACGGAGGCATCCAAAGCGTGAGCACGCTGCCGGGCGACCCATCATTCAATCAGATTAACAACCATTACAACGTAGCTTTGTACAAAAGATTGTGCGCAGAGTTTAGTGTTGACACGTCAACTGATTTTCGGTACACGCGAGGACCAAACCACGGGCTGGGGAGCGTTTACATTTATTGCCGCGACCCTTTCATACTGGACGTGCCCTATCCATCGGCAAAAGCAAAATTTGACGACGAGGACCCAAGGGCGTCAGAAAAGGGAATTTTAGTATGTTTTATAAGAAACGACGCCGTGGAAGAGCAATTCAACTGGTTCATGCCCAAAACCTCGGCAGGTTTGACCCAGGCAGGTTTGTCACAAATAAATAAATAAGTGTGCAAAGGAGGCACAGAGTGAGTTCCTGGTCTTGTTCTTTTGTTTGTTCTTTTGATAGTTTTTCAAGAGCTGCAACCTCTTTTTTTGCATTTTCAAAATCTGCTTTAAGATTTTTTAGCAGTTCCTGCAGTCTCCGCCTTTCTGGCTCATTTTCATCCATTGCATCAACCTTTGCTTGAGTTCGATCAGTTCTGTTTCTCAGATTTTGAAGCTCTTGGGTAGCTTTTTGCTTTTCTGCAGCAATTTTTCCAGTCTTTCTTTGTTGTTGTTGTTCGGTCTCTCTCAATATGTGGCGTTGTTCTCTTATGCTCTCATTATCTTGAGCAATCAGGGATTCAGCTTCTGGCCCAAGGGCTTTTTTGAACTTGTCTGTGAATTTTTTGAAAAGAACACCGCCATCTTTTCTGAAAATTTCAGTCTCACCACCTTGTGGACCAAATGATACAACTGTTGTCTCATTTGATGATGAAAGTTACGGGTAGAATCATATTTAAGACAACGTTTCAGCGTCCTCATGACACCATCATCAGGTCAAAATATAATATTCAACAGATAACAAGAATATTAATATTCAAGTTCAAGTTCTCAGTCCCTTGAGGCTAGGTGAAGAGTTTTGCTTTTATCGAGTCACTTTGAATATTTAGACACGGTTTGTGCTTGCGAATAAGGAACATTTCGTACAGAAGACAATCAAATTTGCCCGAGCATTTCTTAAGAATGTGAAACATATTAGATGTTATTGTTCTTGGTGGGTGTTGACTTTGGCTGTGATTGAATATTGATCCAGACTTTTTATGCTCATCGATTAGTTGGTAAAGATGCCGGCACGTGTAACCAACATATCTGGCATTACACCAGCCACATTCAAATTTGTAAACTACTGATTGTTCGTTGATCAACGCGGGCTTGATTTCTTTATGTTTGAGATCTTCTCCAACTTTTAGAGAAATGAAGACTGGGCATAAGTCGATGTTTAACAGCTTACCAAGATCCTTCAACTGTTTGCGTACAGAGTCAGCTGATTTTTGTTCCTTGAAAGGTAGAACGATTCGTACTGATTGCAGGTCAGGTGTAGAATTGCGTGGAGGTGCTGGTGTTTGTTTGGATGTAATAAAATTGGAGATCATAGAATGAATAAGGTGTTCAGAATGTGCCAGCTGTAGGAATAAGGTCTCGAGACAGATACACTCTTCATGAAATAATGACCAGTTAGATGATAGCTTAAAAGCTCGGTCTAGCATGGTAATAATTAAGGATTTCTTGTAACGATTATCAACATGACTATTGTAATGTAACAATAGACCAGTTTGTCGGTTTCACATATACACTAGTCGTAATGTTCTGACTGTCTTTTCTTAAGACCATGCCTAAGAAAGGGAGCGTATTCTCAGTTGGCAGTTCCATAGTAAAGCTGATCGATGGGTGGAGGTCATTCAAAACATGCAGGAAAGAATAGGCAGACCCTTCATCCTTCATGACGGTTAAGGTATCATCGACGTAGCGCCTGTAGTATGATGGTAATTTGTCACAGAGCTTAAGTTGTTCCTCAAGACCACACATGAAGGTGTTAGCCATGAGAGGACCGAGAGGAGAACCCATAGCCACACCCTCCGTATGTTCGTTGATGGATAACGGCTTCAGAAGCCGTTATCCATCAACGAACATACGATCACCGATACATTCAAATTCGCAGAGGAAATTCGCAATACTTCATTTAACGACAACGGCATTATCGTGTCGTATGACGTAACGTCCCTCTTCACTAATGTGCCCCTTGATGAAACCATCAGTCTTCTGGCAGAAAAGGCTTTTACCAACAACTGGTTTAATACTACATACAACCTTAACATCACAAAATCTGGCCTGATTGAGCTTTTAACCATCGCAATGAAAGATCAGTTGTTTCAATCCAATGGCAATCTTTACGAACAGTCGGAGAACAATAACATCTAATATGTTTCACATTCTTAAGTAACGCTCGGGCAAATTTGATTGTCTTCTGTACGAAATGTTCCTTATTCGCGAGCACAAACCGTGTCTAAATATTCAAAGTGGCTCGATAAAAGCAAAACTCTTCACCTAGCCTCAAGGGACTGAGAACTTGAACTTGAACATTAATATTCTTGTTATCTGTTGAATATTATATTTTGACCTGATGATGGTGTCATGAGGACACCGAAACGTTGTCTTAAATATGATTCTACCCGTAATTTTCATCATCAAATCGATAACATTATCATGTCTGTTGTCTCACTGCCACCCTTTTTCCTAAAACCTATTGGACCTAATTTTCCAAAGTCCACCATTGGGAAACTCTTTATGATAAAGTCTCTAGCTCTTTCAAGAATTGTTGGTTTGTCCACAAAATCGTCCAACAAAGGCACTTCAACAAAGGATTTGTCACGGTGCCCGCTCTGTTCGCGATTCATTGTTTCCAATTCAATTTCTTCGCCACCATGGAAGGGTGTTTGTGTTTTGCCCGGCACAAAAGGACCGGTTGTGTTTTGATGGTATTGTTCATCGGCATCGCCGTCGTCATTGTGGTCAAGTGCATGGTCAAGTGCAGGGTATCCAAACTCTCCACCTTCCGCCATTGTTGTATATCTTATATATGGCGGTGCAACCAAATCTTCTTCCAACGCACAAAGAGAAAATTCTCAACACGATGAAATTCGAGCGTGCAGTAAAGCACATCACCTTTGATCGTAGAGACGCCAACCCCAGCGAGACCCTGAATGTTTCCGTGCCCAAGCTAAATAAGGAAGAAGTCCTCGTGCCCGGCTCGCTCCCACTGCTTTTCAACGTCGACTTGACTAGAGGGGAACCCAACAACTTCCTCGTTCAAAACGTCGGGCGCACTCTGGTCGACAAGCTTGTTGTGAAGTACGGGGGCGAAGTACTGCAGGACACGGTGGGGGAGATCTGGGAGGACCTTTTCCTCTCACAGGAGGAGCGGGACAACTGGCGCTGACCTCTGCAAGATCCGCTCAAACGCTGAGGATAAGAAAACCTCGGGCGTCGACGCGGAAAACGCGCTCTCCGCAGTTATCGGCACAAAAAACCGAATCGGACTGGACCACCAGATCCTGACCGACCACAGAGTCTTTTACCCCCAAGCTCTTTACCACGACCTCGTGTTTGAGCTGACCCTTGCGCCAGCCTTACAGGTTGTCCAAGGCTCTGACCCAACAAAACTGAAATACAAGCTGACAGACATCCAGCTCGAGTACGAAATGATGAGAAGCAAGACTCTGGCGGAAGAAGCACTCAGTGTTTATTGGGCTGGCAATGAATTCACGTACGATCACGTCCAGCTTTATCAGATGCACATCTTCCCAAAAGCCAAGGAAAGGATTAACCTAAGAGTCAACCCCCAGAGAAGGGCCATGAAAGGAATCCTTCTCCTGTTCATCAAGCCTTATGCTCCAGGGGCCACAGATACAGAAAAGTACTTCAACCCCGGCCTCTCGAAAGTCAGCGTCACGGTAAACGGCTCGCCTAACATGCTGTACAACAACGGCATCTTATACGGGGACATGTGGGAGATGGTCCGTCGCTTCTTTCCACAGAAAAAAACGCCCCACATGAATATGACAAAGTTCTACAGCGATGACAAGTTCGGGCTTTTAATCAATCTGCGCTCCATGGCAGCGGCTTGCAACTCGTAAACACACAAGACGGGGTACAGCTTGAACACGAGAGGAAGGCAAGCGGAGGAGGCAATGTGAACTGCTACGTCTTTGTTATATCCGACTCGCACATGAACATAGTGGAGCAACAATTGAAATCTGTGCAATACTGAAACAGAAATGAATGCAAGCAACATCCCGTTCAACTCGTTGATCGTGGGTCCGACGAATTCAGGCAAATCGCAGTTTGTGGTGGACCAGCTCTATGGCCCTTTTCGTGGCAAGTTCGACAACATCGTGTTGATCTGCCCAACGTTCGCGCACAATAAAACCTACCACCGAATTGGTGAAGAGGATCCACGAATGTTTGTGATAATAAGCGCGCACCACGGGGTGGAAATTTGGTTGAAGCTTGTCACCTGGCTTTTCGAGGGCACAAACACGCTCATAATCCTCGATGACTGTGCAGCCTCGAAAGATGTGAAAGGGCGCAAAGGCCCGCTGGTAAATCTTGCCTTTTCTGCCCGACATATTGGCATCAGCGTTTGGGTGCTGACGCAGAAGATGACCAGCATAACAGCCTCCTTCTGGGAGAACGTGGCGGCGATCGTTCTCTTTTACACCCCCGCGGCCAAGACTTTGAAAGCCATCTTTGATGATTACGCCGGGGAACCCTCCCAGGATGAGTACAAAGGTCTTCTTTCAAAGCTTAAAGCTCGAAAGTTCGCGTATCTCGTGTTCTCGCTTTGGCACCCCTACGGAGTTATTTTGAATTGAAAAACGGAATTTGTGAGATTATTATACACAATGGCGGGAGAAGAGATTGCTATCGATGAGGTTATGAACCTGCTGGAAGCCGAGCCGTCGAGCGGGCCAGTTGTTGTTGTGGCAGCCTCCGGTTCCGATATTCCTGCTCTTCGTGAGCAGCTGGCCGTGCTGGTGTCGACAGGAAAAGCCAAAGAGGTCATTGGGGTGCAGTTAACACACGAGCAGGTGAAGTGCCTCTCCGACAAAGATGTTGAGAAATACACCAAACGGTACGAGGCATATGTGGGCTCAAAGACAACTGTCAGCTTGATCAACAGCTTCATTTTTCGTGTGACCAAAGACGTCGGAATGGTCGTTGACATAGATGCTTATCAAAAAGAACTCAGAAACGACTACATCATCAACAAAGAGCTCTCCAACCTGGCCAGCAGCATGGATTTAAAGTGCGGCCGTTTTCTTGCTGTGGCCAACGCGGGGCTGATCACCGCAAAACACCTTCTACCTTCTTTTAAATGAGCTTTTGAAAAGCAAGCGCGAAGCAAAATCGGAAGAAATTAATGAGCAAAACTCACCAACTATTGAATAATTACACAGAAATAGTCGGCAATTCCTCACAAAAATTATTTTTCTTAATTAAATACACGGAAATAATCGGCAGCCCTCGCAATGTCTCACAGATGTCTGAAGAACAGCAACCGACCGCTCCAGTCTCACAGACAACTTCACAAACTCCGGCAACAGAGCCTGCCAAAAATCCCAAGCGGGTAGCTGCTCGCAAAATGGTTGCTGAAAGAACACGGTTGGCCCGCGAAGCGCAGAAAAAGGCCATAGCCGAGGCTTCTGTCATAATTGCAAAAGATAAACCATCTGCACCTGCTCCGCCGGTTCCAGAGACCGCACCACCGCCCGATTCCAAACGTTTTCAAAATGTTCTCAGCACAAACCAATGGATCTCTATTATTGGAATCGGCGCTACACTTGTTACAACCTATGTCAACCGTGAAGACATCCGAGCCTTTTTTAAGGCACGGGCACTGGCATCTGCACCTGCACCTGCACCCGCATCTGCACCGTAAGCACCTGCACCTGCACCCGCATCTGCAACGCCACCCAAAAAAGGGCATTCACCCGATGGACTAAAGCAGCAAAAAACAATCAGGCGGCAAAAATCTTTTGAACATATACCACAGAAGCACAACATCGCAATGGGGGAAGCATACTACCAACGGTTAAAAACATCGCAGCAGTTACAGCTATTGGCTTTGGTTTGGTGGTGGTGACGTATCAGTGCCTTAAAATTGGCAGTTGTTTGTTCAAAAACCCTGTCGTAGTCGAGCTACTTGACGAGGAGCAATTTTGGAGTTTAAAAGATGTAAAAAAGCAGCTGTTGAAAAAAATACGACGAAAAAATCAAGACGAGTCTACAAAAGAAGAGCTAAAACAGATAATAAAAGAAATGTTGCCTGAGTAATTTCGATTTAAATATTTCTCTCTTCTATATAAACATATCCGATAACAAGCTCGTCAAAATCGTCATGGATGCCTCCAACCTTACCGGCCTCGCTGCTGGCATAGGCTGGGCGGCCAAAAAAACGTTCAAGAAAAGATTTACAGGTGACCCTTCTAATTCTATCGAAAACTATGCATTATTCACAGCTGTCATGACGGGGAGCGTTGCGCTCAAAAAGTACCTGGAGGACCAGAAAATCCTTCCCACCAACTCCTGAAAATCCTTCCAACCAACATTTGAAAAAATATATATAAGAAAAAAATGCCAAGTGTCGCGATTATGGTTGGCGGGGCTGTGTTGAACGCAGCAGCTTTCATCGGCGGTAATTATCTCGCGAGGGCTTTTGGGGGTGGTGACAAAGCAGCGCTAGAAGAAAAAGTGCGCCATGATAAAGCTCTCGAGGCGTACCAAATAGTCGGCAAAAATAGTCGGCAATTCCTCACAAAAATTATTTTTCTTAATTAAATACACGGAAATTATCGGCAGCCCTCGCAATGTCTCACAGATGTCTGAAGAACAGCAACCGACCGCTCCAGTCTCACAGGCAACTTCACAAACTCCGGCAACAGAGCCTGCCAAAAATCCCAAGCGGGTAGCTGCTCGCAAAATGGTTGCTGAAAGAACACGGTTGGCCCGCGAAGCGCAGAAAAAGGCCATAGCCGAGGCTTCTGTCATAATTGCAAAAGATAAACCATCTGCACCTGCTCCGCCGGTTCCAGAGACCGCACCACCGCCCGATTCCAAACGTTTTCAAAATGTTCTCAGCACAAACCAATGGATCTCTATTATTGGAATCGGCGCTACACTTGTTACAACCTATGTCAACCGTGAAGACATCCGAGCCTTTTTTAAGGCACGGGCACTGGCATCTGCACCTGCACCTGCACCCGCATCTGCACCGTAAGCACCTGCACCTGCACCCGCATCTGCAACGCCACCCAAAAAAGGGCATTCACCCGATGGACTAAAGCAGCAAAAAACAATCAGGCGGCAAAAATCTTTTGAACATATACCACAGAAGCACAACATCGCAATGGGGGAAGCATACTACCAACGGTTAAAAACATCGCAGCAGTTACAGCTATTGGCTTTGGTTTGGGGGTGGTGACGTATCAGTGCCTTAAAATTGGCAGTTGTTTGTTCAAAAACCCTGTCGTAGTCGAGCTACTTGACGAGGAGCAATTTTGGAGTTTAAAAGATGTAAAAAAGCAGCTGTTGAAAAAAATACGACGAAAAAATCAAGACGAGTCTACAAAAGAAGAGCTAAAACAGATAACAAAAGAAATGTTGCCTGAGTAATTTCGATTTAAATATTTCTCTCTTCTATATAAACATATCCGATAACAAGCTCGTCAAAATGGTTGGCGGGGCTGTGTTGAACGCAGCAGCTTTCATCGGCGGTAATTATCTCGCGAGGGCTTTTGGGGGTGGTGACAAAGCAGCGCTAGAAGAAAAAGTGCGCCATGATAAAGCTCTCGAGGCATACCAAGCTGCGTACGCAAAATACGCACGTGACCGCACGGAGGAGCAAGGAGGAGGCCAAGCAGAACTTCACCAACACTGACTACGCCTTCAAACTCTACAACAGGGTGCACCTTGAAGAACGGATGGCACCTCCCAAAGAGCCCAAGTTCTCTGATTTCTATCAGCCAAGCGAGCAGCAGAAAAGGGGTGAACTCGTGTTCGTGGGCGCCGCGGCGCTTGCTCTGGGCTACGCAGCCTTCCAGTTCCTTTAAACTTTTTTTGCTCCTATATAGTGATGGATGCCAAACTCGCAAAGATATACTACGGCCCGGGGGGATATTGGAAAGGCCTTGCCGCTATCAGCCAAAATTTGACGTGCCCACACCCAAAGTGGTCCACCAGGCAGACCTTCTTTTTCTGCCACACAACAAACTGCCCCGCGGGAGCAAAGTTTTCAAATACGCGCTGACTGTTGTCAACATGGCCAGCCACTACAAAGAGGCCGAACCCTTGACTTCGAAAAATTCTGTTGAGGTCGCGCGGGCCTTTGAAATGGCCAAAACTGCTGCAGGTTAACCCCAAGCACGAATTCATGGGCGCCGTCTCAAAAGAAATGGAAAAGCACAAAACCAATATCCGGCGCGGACGCGTTGACATTCACCGCGACCAGGCCATTGTTGAACGTTTCAACCGCACCCTTGCCGAACGGTTATTTGGGTACCATCAACACCTTATAGAAGGCCTGTTGGAAAGAGCGAAAAAATCCTCCCCTCTCTTATCCAAGTTCGTTATCTCTACTATCCGGGAGAGCTTGAAGGAGGCGCAAGAAGGGCCACAGATCCAATCTGGTCGTTGAAAGTTTATACTCTTCTAAGATCTTTTTCAAAACCAGATCAACCCGTTCTCTACTATTTGCATGACGGGCCCACGTGTGGCTTTATGCGTGAAGAGCTGCTGGTTGTCCCTCCAAACACACAGTTACCACCGCAAATCTAACGCTGACAAATCAACATCTGACAAATCAATATCTGCCAAATCAACATCTGCCAAAGCTTCTAACCCCCGTGACAACTCTGCATCTATTAAAGGCCTGGTGAATCCGTAAGCATTTGTATGGATCCCATCATCTGCTATCCAGCGTTTTGATTCAAACGCGGACAGCGAAATCTTGTTAACTGCATGCCATAGATTTGGTGCCCCTCACTTCGAACAACGTTCATTCCGTGCCATAACTGTTTCGCACCTAAAAGCGTTTCCTTGTACTGTTCACTTTTTTACGCCCTTCGCTTTTTTGATGTTTTTTTCGTCCGCCCTCAGAATCGAGTACATTTTCGGTCTCAGACACACGCACTCTGCTATCGGCGTTCCAGCACATTCATCCTTCATCTTGCCCAAGGCCTTTTTGTGCACGTTGAGTGTAGTGGATGCTCTGCCGGGTAATTACACGTATCATAAAGAAATTTGTTTCTTTCGATGCCTTTGTAGACGTCATCCGTTTCTATCTCAAGCAGAAGGCTGTCGGTGTCTGTGTACAAAAGCTCGCACTTAGGGCCGTATTGCTTGCGAAGCTTGTTGCAGAAAAAGTCATACATCAGGATCTTGCTGTTGTCAAGGATCGTCATGCCCGTGTAAACAGGTTTGTTCAGCAGGAGGCGGCTTTTGTGCATGTGGATCCCCGCCACGTCGTTTGTAAATTCGACAAACCTTGAGTACAAAGGGCTGGCAACCAATTTCCTTATTTTGTTTTCCTCGACGCTGCACACGATTTTTATGTCAACACGTTTGCGCAGGATTTCCATGGTTTTGCCGAAAACTGAGTTGTTCATGAGCTTGTAAAAGTTCTTCTCGCTCTTGGAGTTTTTCCTGAATCCAGTATTCATCGATATGTATGGCTCCATCCAGCATTCTTGTTCGAACTCCAGCACCCTGTGCACGCGTTTTAATTTCATGCCCTGGGAGAGATAAAACTGAAGGTTTCTGTAATGGACGATGTAGTTGTTTTTGTCATTGAGTGTCAGCAGCAGCTTCTTGCTGTCCGGGTGGGTTTAATCCAGGTCTTTCATTATCTTCTTTTGGTAGTCCGACATCCATTCCTTTTGGATTACTTTTTTCTCCGGTGCCAGGGGGTAGCTGTTGAGCTCCTCGTGCAGTTCTGCAGGATATTCAAGATCAACCTCGAGAATCCATCCATTCCTCGCGTTTTATTTTTTCTTCACAATCTCCTGCTCTGTGGGCATAACGCGTTTCCATTTGAAATCCCTTTTGGGGAGGGGCTTCCTCATTGCCCATCCATACAGGTTGTTTGCGTCGAGATACATAACATAATTTTTCGGTTTATTGGGGTCATAGTCAGGCAGCAGGGGGTTGTTTGCCTTGGCGTACCTCTTGCTTACCATCGAGATTCCTCCACGCATTCCTCCTTCCACGAACAGATGCATTTCAAGGTCTGTGAACAGCTCCAGCTCGACTCCCGTCCTTTTCAAGAGCATGTCCCACGAGAGGCCTGGTGATGTGTAATAATGTGCCGGATCCAACCCGTACTGCTCTGTGCACTGGTTTCGGAAGTTCTCAAAATATCTGCCAGCAGGGCGACATCAGTTTTGACGTAGGGATCGTGATAGTCGCCTAGAGACGTACATCCGAAAGCCTCCCAGACCCTCTGCGCGTGCGCGTACTTTTCGTCTGTGATGCGCTCGTCCGAGAGTTTGCTGTAAAACATCTGCTTGTCCGGCAGCCTTGTCTCGCTGAATCTCTCCCATGAGTCCATGTACTCGTAAGGGTAGATCCCTTTTTTGTAAAGCAGTTCGCTGCCATTTGAGATGCTTGTTGTTATTGCCAGACACTCCTTGGGGGTTGCGGAGACAAGTGCATCAAGGCTTCCTTGCAAAAAGTTCAAGCTGTCAATGAAATGCAGATTCCCAACTGAAAATGTGATGTATTTCTCCATGTTGTTGGCGATGCATCAGACTTCTTTCTGCTGCTGGGACATCGCTTGCATTAGGTGATGCGCGTCATAGCCTCTGAGGTTGTGAAATACAACAGGTATTGGGGCTGTTTTGGGGTTTATTCGCAGTTTAAAATTGCATGCGTTGTGCGCGGCTCCGCGGAACCTGCCGGAGATGTGGCAGTGGTCTTTTACCGCATCTCTGTAGTTTTTTACAAGCAGTGGTTCTGAGCAGAACAAACACGTTTCCTGATTTTTTGCTGTCCATTGGTCGTTTTTGTCTTATGTCATTTAATCTTTTTAGTCTCATGAGTTGTATTGTTTTCTTTGCTTGGTAATAACAGCTTTTGCATGTCTGTTGCATTGTTCCAAACCGGCAATGTGTCGAAAAGATCTTCTGCGCAGAACAAACACTTTTCCTGACTGTTTGCTATCCATTGGTCAGTTTTGTCTTTTTTCTCTGTTAATCTTTCTTGCCTTATTTAAGCTAATTTTTTCTGCGCTTTGTAAAAGCATTTTTTGTGGCTTTGGCCGCTATACAAGTCTTTTGCATTGTTCCAAACTGGCAATGAGTCAAGGAATTGGTCTTTTATCAAACGTTTGTTTCAAATATGGCAATCTGTTGCGTTTTTTAATTTTTCCCAGTCTTCTGCCGCCATCACAACTGGCTTTGGTGTGGCCAAGCTTTCTCTTATTACTTCCTCCTCCTGCAGAATGGCCCTTAGAAACTTTCCCACAGCATTTTCACCCCTGTAAACATTTGTCCCTGTAACTTCGCCGTCGCTTCTCACAACCATGTACGCATACCCGCATGTTTCGTGCCATTCGGTCTTCTCCTTGAAACTTTTTTGCTTGCTCTCTGGCCCACGGGGAGAGCCTGGAATCTTTCTGACCAAAGCCTCAAAGTCTGCGTATATCACGTTCGGTGTCTTCATCTGTTTGTGGTGATTTTGGAAAGAAAGGGTGTTTTTCCCCTCTTCCGGCATCTCGATCCTTGTCGGCCTGCCGTGGATGCCGTTGCAATATTTTTTGTGGGAGACGAGCAAGTCCCCTCGTGAAAAACCAGTTAAGCACAGCATGCAGTAGTGCTTTGCATTGCTGTTTCTGGTCTGGTCGAACAGCAAAGCGGAGACCCGGTTTACATAACAATAGTGCAGGGCTCGACATTGCGACCGTATCGGTCGCATTTACGACTAAGTTTTCTCCCCTTGTGACTAAAACTTCTTCAGCAGTCGCGAATTTGCGACCATTTTCTCACCTAAATTAATAAAGAAATAAAAGTTTTAAAATTTTCTGTCCTACTTTTGTGAAGATTTGAAAAACGTAAAGGCAAAATCCTGCTCAAGCTAATTGTGTAATCCAAGGCAAAAACAACGGAACACAACGTACAAACGTTTCACGATTCGTTCGACGACGCCATTACAGCGGTTCTGTTATAAAGAGGTAGGAACTTCATGTATTGGGACTGGGATTTATACAACAAAAACTGAACCTCATTTCCGGTTGTCGCGGCCTTAAACTTCCCGGGAATTTGATGGGAAGTTGACGCGAAAATATGCAAAGGGTCTTATCAGGTAAACAGCCTGTTCACCAATTTCGGTTTTTCTAGAACTGCTGCTGAACTTGATATCTCCATCTCATGCCTTTCTATATGCTAGAAAATCACTGCGGTTGCATGTCAAAAATTGCGTGCCATACTCGACCCAAGCCTCCCGCGGTCAGCCTGAAAACAAACATGGCGACTTTTCGGTGGCACGTGTGTTCGTGCCTAAGACTTCAACAGGATTCCGATATCCTACTGTTTTGTCTTTATTGAGACTTCTTTAAAGTTTTAACTCACAGTCAAACACAGACTGCGCCGTTTTAAGTACAACTGGAACTGAAAGGTAAATGTATTGAAAATGTTAATGTATACACATCCGATTCTCGAAGCTTCATGCTTTTTCTGTGAGCAGAGCATGTTTATAATTAAGTCCTTGGTGCATTTAGCAAGGGGAAACATTACAGGGAATTCACATCAGTCATATAAAGACGATTAACGATTGTTTCGTTTATTGAATTTTATCTTGAGTACAAAATAGCGTTTAATGGGATTATTTGAGGACTGTACGTTTATGAAATCGATCGAACGTTGTAATTTACGATCTTGATTGTGCCATCAAAGTATTTCAGAACTTTTTTCAGACATCTTAGGAAATGAATAAAAGCTGCTGAAAGATAATAAGATCAAATAGTTATTAATTTATTAGTCAAACTACTTATTAATAATTAACCTAGTTTTTGCGACTGAACTTTGAGAATTTGCGACTAATTTTTCTTAACTGGTCGCAAAAATGTGACTTTACTTTTTTTTTAATCTCGAGCCCTGTAGTGCTGTATTTCCCCTCTCTCTATTAGCATCAAGCTTATCCTTTGTAAGTTTGCTTCTTTCTCACTTATCTTGTGGACTATCACACAGTTGTTTTCCCAGCCAAAGACATTAATTGCGAGGTCTTTGTTTTGCGCCTCAAGCTTGTCTATCTGTTTCACCGGTGTTGGGAATTCGATGCCGTTGTAGTTGATACCATCGTTGACCGGGTATTTGCTTGGTCTTTGTGGGTTCTTTCCATCTTTTGGGGGGAATAAAGCAGCTCTTAGTGCCCACTTCAAACATTCGTTATCCCTGTTTTGCACGTTGACTATGGCCTTCTTTTTTGCCAGTTTGGGCGGAAGAGGCAAATAAGTTCCTCCTCCAGGCAGCGGTTCATAGCGTGCGACATTCACGTATGCAACCATTATTCTATCAACATGCAATCCTGATCCCTTCTCAGCCCAGCTTTCTATTTCTCCAAAACTTACTTTTATGCTTTTTAAACTTTGGAGTTCTTGTTTAACCACATCAGTGAACTTTGATTTGTATTCACTTGCAAACTCCAAAAGATTGTTATTGTTTGGATTTCCCATGGATACATACATTCTCCAAACATGAAGCCATTCCCGGTAATTTGTTTGTGACATTTGAAACCTGTCATATATTCCAGCCTGATCTTGTCCTGGTTCCAGATCTTGAACTGGTTGGCTTGTGTTTTCCTCCTCAGCAATTTGTTCATAAAACGTTTGCAAAACATCGGTTAAATAATTTGCGGCAGCCATTTTTGGTGTATATACTTGTGCGGATATTTCTTCAATTGGAAAATAATTCTGGCACAAATTTGTATATATCCAGTGCAGACATTTCTTCAACAGGGAGTATTTTCTGTGTCACATTCGCTCGCTTGGCGGGTCATGCGCTTTTGTATACTTGTGTTTGCGTTTGTGTTCCCCCGCCACCCCCTCGCTCCCAGCTGCGCAAAGTTGTCTCAGAACCCTCATGATAAATAGCAGTTGACCACTATGAAATCCCTTTACCACTGAAAGAAGAAGGGCTAAAGTTACCAAACAATCGTACCTTAGCATTAAGTCGCCTCGAAAGGTTCAAATAGAGGCTGAAGAGAGACAGAAAGTATCGAGAACACTACAAAGCCTTCATGAAGGAGATGATTGACAAGGGGCAGGCTGAGAGGGTTCCAGACAAGGAACTTTGCCTCTCCAATGGTTGCGTTTGGTATATACCCCATCACAGCGTTTACCACCCGCAGAAACTGGAAAAATCTGTGTCGTATTCGATGCCAGTGCGAGTCCCTTAACAGACATCTTCTACAGGGTCCTGCTCTGACCAACAGTCTTATCGGAGTCCTCTGTCGCTTTCGTAAAGAACCCATTGCCTTCACCTGTGATGTGGAAGGAATGTTCCATCAAGTGTATGTAAATCCTCACCACTGAAATCTCCTCAGATTCCTCTGGTGGAGCGATGGAAATTTAGACAGTAAACCGACCGAGTTCAGAATGACAGTCCACCTGTTTGGGGCTACATCATCCCCAGGGTGTGCGAACTTCGCACTGAAAAGAACCGCAGACGACTTTAAGGAGTTGTTTGGCAGCGAATCAGCCAAATTTGTCAAGGAAGAGTTTTACGTGGATGACGGACTGAAATCAGACATAAGTCGTAACAAACGTAGCGCCAATTCCAATGATAGAGATCTATTGGGTTGTGCCGAGACCATTTGAAACTTTGGAATCAGCTGCAGCGGGCTCTGGTGCGGTCTCTGGAACCGGCTCAGGAGCAGGCGCAGATATTTTTCCTTCTCTCTTGCAATTATGGCGCAAGCCTCAAGATAAGCTTTTTTCTGTGCTTCACGGGCCTGCCTTGTTTTCTCAGCCGTGAGTTTGCCAGCAGCCACTCGCTTGGGATTTTTGGCAGGCCTTGTTGCCAGAGTTGGTGCAGTTACTTGGCTTACCTGTGGTTAAGAGATTGCTTGAGCGGACGGTTGCTGTTGCTGTTCTTCAGCCATAGTTACATGAAAACAAAAATATATTTAAAGTGCACCTAACCCCAAAATATTTTTTTTGCTAAAATATACCTTTGCACCAGTTTGAAACGCATTGCACCTTTCGTTTCTCCTTTTTACCAAATTCTGGCTATTTATAGCATTCAAACGTTATGAAAAACTGTGCATCATTTGTTACACGGCCGAGTCAGAAGGGGCGTGGGTCTATTCCTGATTTGAAGTCACAAAATGATTTGCATCACATCAACTCTTTGTAAACATGCATGCAAATCAGTTTGTGACGTCAAATCGGGAATAGACCCACGCCCCTTCTGACTCGGTCGTGGAACAAATGATGCACAGTTTATTGTAACTTTTGAATGCTATAAATAGTCAGAATTTGGTAAAAAGGTGGAATGCGTTTCAAATTGGTGCAAAGGTTTATTCTAGCGAAAAAATATTTTGGGGTTAGATGCACTTTAATTGAGAAAATAATTATTTGTGAGGAATTGCTGACTATTTCTCAGTAATTATTCAGTAGTTGCTGCGTAATCCTCAGGAATTGGTGAGGAATCATTGGTGAGCTTGCTTGCAATTTTCTTTGTACTTTCGAAATCGATGTATTTCGCGGTAACCAGTGCTGCATTGGCAACAGCAAGTAGCCTGCCACTCCTCAAAGAAAGGTTGCCAGCAAGGTTGGACAGCTCTTTGGTTATTATGTAGTCATTTTCGAGCTCATTTTTCAAAGCTTCAACGCCTTTGATTGGTAAAAAATTACCAACTATTTTTGATGCAAAGGCGAGAAAGCTATCTACCAGAGTATCGTTTGCTTTTGAGCTCACATATGCCTCATACCTTTTGAAGTATTTTTCAACATCCTTGTCGTTTAATCACTTAACCTGTTTGTGAGTCAACTGCACACCTGTTATCTCTTTGGTCTTGCCCGATGAAACAAGTGTTGCCAGCTGCTCATGGAGGGCAGGAATATCAGCCTGCGTCGAAGCTACTGCTAAGACATTGTCGGGCACGCTCGTGGACTCAGCTTCAAGCGAGGCCAAAATGTCGGTCATTATGGAGTCTTCGGTTGCTACCCAGTTTGCGCTTGTTGATGCGGTCGTCATTTTGTATATGTTATTAATTTTTTAATTGAGTTTCAATTTTATTCCATAAGGGTGCCGAAGTGAGAACACAAGGAAGGAAAACTTTTTTTTTTCAACATCGAAATATATTCTTTGTACTCATCTTGAGAAAGTTCGCTGGCGTAATCTTCAAAACCGCTTTCAAAGTCTTCCATGAGTGAGTGTACAGAAGCACAATTGCACCTACATTTTCGCGGAAAGAAGCTGTGATGCTGGTCACCTTTTGGGTAAGCACCCACACGCTTAGTCCTGTGTGGTGAGCGCTGAATGCAAGATTGGCCAGCTGGCCTGTGCGCTTTTTTACATCTTTCAAGCCTGCGCAGTCATCAAGGATTATGAGCGTGTTGGTGCCCTCCAAAAACCAGCAAACAAGCTTCAACCATGGTTCAACCTCATTCTGTTCGCAAATTATAACAAAAAATCGAGGGTCTGCCTCAGCGAAGCGATGAAAAGTCTTGTTATACACGAATGTCGGGAACATGAGCCCAATGTAGTCAAACTTACCACGGAAAGAGCCACAGAGCTGGTCCACCACAAACCTTGATTTGCCTGAATTAGTCGGGCCAAATAACAAGAGCGTTGATCGGTATGTTTCTGGGGTCCATTTCTATATCAGTATTGCACAGATTCTAATTGCTGCCCCAATATGTTCATCTTCGAGTCACTGATAACAAAAACATGGCAGTTCACATTGCCAGATCCACTGGCGTTCCTCTCGAGCTCAAGCTGGTCCTCGTCTTTGGTGTTCACAAGGCGCGTGCCACTGCCATGCATCGACTGATCTGCCATTGAGCGCAAATCGATCAAAAGCCCAAACTTTTCATCGGTGTAGAACTTCGTCAGATTCATGTGCAGCGTTTTTGTCTTGACAAAGAAGCGGCTGGCTTCCTCCCAAATGTCCTTGCCTTTGATGTCATTGTTGTACAGCATGTTGGGTGAGCCGTTCACCGTAACGCTGACTTTCGTCAGGTCAGGGTTGAGGTACTTTTCTGAATCCCTGGTGCCAGCGACATATGGCTCAACAAAGAGGAGAAGAATGCCTTTAAGGGACCTTCTCTGGGAGTTGACTCTGAGGTTAATCCTTGTCCACCTCAGCCCGCATCACGTGATCATTATGGCAGAAGCCTTGAGATAAGCTTTTTTCTGTGCTTCACGGGCCTGCCTTGTTTTCTCAGCTGTGAGTTTGCCAGCAGCCACTCGCTTGGGATTTTTGGCAGGCCTTGTTGCCGGAGTTGGTGAAGTTACTTGGCTTACCTGTGATTAAGAGATTGCTTGAGCGGACGGTTGCTGCTGGTTGGGAAAAGGTCTGAAAGATGATGGCTCAAAGGTCTCATTGGCTCGATTGTGAGTTTCCTCTTCAAAGCTGCTGGTCAGGCCATCGGTTTTCTCGATGAGCACACCTGGCTGCTGATTTTGGCTGTGGTGGCGTTGCTAATGGAGACCTATATCAAGAAGCGGCTTTAACGAAATGACAAGAATGCCAAACCCGCAACTGCAACCACGCCAACAATGACAGCTATTTTGTTCACATCATGTGACTCGCTGCCAGAGCCAGCCGTTGGCGTTGGTTCAGATTCTGTTTGCTCTTCTGCAGCTGTTTGGATCACAGGCACTGCCTCTTTTTTTGCTGCCTTGTGAGTTGGATTCGAAGGGTGACTGTTTGGTGGGTTTTTTGAGTCCCCGCCATCCATTAGCCGAAGCCGTGCTTTTTTGTGCTTTTCTTTACCCCGTCGTTGACATCCAGCTTCATACCTGGCGTCACTTGTTTGAGCTGGTTGTTGTAGCCAACCTTGCTCTCTGTGTTAATTACCATCCGCGTGGGAATCAGCCAGGCCCCCGGGCACACAGCAAGGTTGAGCCTCACCTTTGCCTCGTTTACAGCAAGTTGGTATCCTTGAACTGACTTGGCCAGATCCAAGACAAGGAACTCACTTTGCGCCTCCTTTGCACGCCCGCCATTGCCCAGGATGCTGCTTCTCACGATAACTTGCGCACCCAGGACACAGTAAACGAATGCCTCTATCGACTAGTTTATTCGCGACAAACCCACCTGGGTCAAACCTGCTGAGGTTTTGAGCGCGAACCAATTGAATTGCTCTTCCGTGGCGTCGTTTCTTATGAAGCATACTGAAATTCCCTTTTCTGACGCCTTTGGGTCCTTGTCATCAAATGTTGCTTTTGCCAATGGATAGGGCACGTCCCGTATCAAAGGGTCATGGCAATAAATGTAAACGCTTCCCAGCCCGTGGATTGCACCGTACGTGAAGCGAAAATCAGTTGACGTGTCAATACCGAACTCTGCGCACAATCTTTTGTAAAAAGCTACGTCGTAATGGTTGTTAATCTGACTGAATGATGGGTCGCCCGGCAATGCGCTGAAGCTTTGGATGCCTCCAAGCTGATACAAGATGCGCCGAACCGTGAAGTACGTGTGGAAGATTAAAAAGCCCGCACCTGCAGCGGCAGATTCAGCGCTGTGTGATATTTGTCAAACACTTCACGAGAGATTCCGCAACCTGTCATCACGCACCACACTGCAAAGTTCAGTTGCTGTGCCTAGAAAGATAGATTATGCGGGCTTTGCGGTTTCGAACTTTATCTGTTCCTTTTGAAATATCTCTCTGAAGTTTGTTGCAAAATACTGGTCGGGCATTACATAAATATTTATTGCGTTGTTGAATATTTTCTTCAAACTTGGTGCAGCGTCTTACTGATTTAGTGGACAGAGAGCAGAACCTTTTCAACGGCAAGCACTCAAGTGTTCTTGCGAGATATGTCATTGTTCTGAGGGCCACAAATGCAGGCAAAGAAGTGTCAAGTTTGAACATCTCGGTAAAAAATGAAAATGGCGAACTGTTTGACTTTCACGGGTACCCAATTCATTTTATTTTAGAGATTAATTGAAATGTTATAATATGCCATGTCTTTAGTGAATGTCTTGCCAAGTGCACCGCCTGATAATATTTATCCAGACCTACAGTACTGCTCAAATGTAAGTTACTGGATTCGCCGACGAAGGGCTAACGCTTGAAACGTCAGCTCTTGAATCTCTTTACGGTGGCCAATTGACATTATCAACTAAGTTGATAAAACCAAATTATATTGAACTTAGAAATAGACTGGTTCAGTATTCAAGGCAGCGAATAATCGAGATACAGCAATTTGGGATGTCTGAGAATCGGGCTGGTTTGACGTTTTTGACACAGAAACATCTGTTTACTTTTATTAGTCGTTTAGATTCAGATAGGCCATAACCAACAAAACACAGTTAACAGTTAAATAAGCAAAGAGGAAATGTGTTTTTTTTCCAGGGGTTAATGTGCCGACGATGTCTTGTTTACTTCACTGTGAGAAAATGTAAATAAAAGAGCGAGCGCCAAGTTGTCAGAATGGATAGCGTCGCGGCACATGCTAAAACATGTGATATCTTGCATTCTAAATCTAAATAGCGCCTAAGTCTTATTGCAACAGAAATAGTCTGTTTTTGAAGTGAGGATTCAGGATAAAGTTCACACGAATCAAACCGGGCCAATCTCACGCACAGTGAAGACGGAAGAAGCTTTCAGTTTGAGGCGTGGGAATAAAAATACACACAGGGAACATGAGGGTTCTGGCACAGCTTTGCGCAGCTGGTTGCGAAGGGGTGGCGGGGGTGGAAGGGTGGCAGGGGGTGGAGTGGTGGCCGGTGTGTGGAGTGGTGGCAGGGGGTGTTGGGGTGGCGGTGGCAGCTGGTTGGTTGCTTGTGCGTGCCCAGAACCTCAAACATGTGTGTCAAACGCAAACACAACAAGCGCCCGACCCGCCAAGCGAGCGAATGTGAAAACATCTGTGTCAAACGCAAACACAAAAAAAAGCGTGTGACCCGCCAAGCGAATGTGACACAGAAAATTCTCCCTGTTGAAGAAATGTATGCACTGGATATACACAAATTTGTGTCAGAATTATTTTCCAATTGAAGAAATATCCGCACAAGTATATACGCCAAAAATGGCTGCCACAAATTATTCAACCGATGTTTTGCAAACGTTTTACGAACAAATTGCCGAGGAGGAAAACACAAGCCAACCAGTTCAAGATCTGGAACCAGGACAAGATCAGGCTGGAATATATGACAGGTTTCAAACATCACAAACAAATTACCAGGAATGGCTTCGTGTTTGGAGAGTGTTTGTATCCATGGAAAATCCAAACAATAACGATCTTTTGGAGTTTGCAAGTGAATACAAATCAAAGTTCACTGATGTGGTAGAACAAGAACTCCAAAGTTTAAAAAGCATAAAAGTAAGTTTTGGGTTAGAAGTACAGTTTGAAAGAGAAGATGAAGGTGAAACGCAAAACATGATACATTATTTTAAAGAAGAAGAACCGTATGTTTTCCAAAGGCATGGTGAAGAAAAGATTGAAAAAGAATTCAAAAATTTCATTGAAAATATCAATGGAGAAATAGAAAACTGGTGGAACAGGATGGAAAGTTAAAAGAATAATGACTGTATACGTGAATGCCGCACGCTATGAACCGCTGCGCGGAGGAGGAACTTATTTGCCTCTTCCGCCCAAACTGGCAAACAAGAAGGCTATAGTAAACGTGCAAAACAGGAATAACGAATGTTTGAAGTGGGCACTAAGAGCTGCTTTATTCCCTCCAAAAGATGGAAAGAACCCACAAAGACCAAGCAAATACCCGGTTAACGATGGTATCGACTACACCGGCATCGATTTCCCAACACCGGTGAAACAGATAGACAAGCTTGAGGCGCAAAACAAAGCCCTCGCATTAAATGTCTTTGGCTGGGAATAAACAGTGTGATAGTCCACAGGATAAGTGAGAAAGAGAGAAATTTACCAAGGATAAACTTGATGCTGACCGGGTCTCCGCTTTGCTGTTCGATCAGACCAGAAACAGCAACGCAAAGCACTACTGCATGCTGTGCTTAACTCGTTTTTCATGAGCGGACTTGCTCGTCTCCCACAAAAAATATTGCAACGGCGTCCACGGCAGGCCGACAAGGATCGAGATGCTGGAAGAGATGAGATGCTGTGGGAACGTTTCTAAAGGCCATTCTGTACGAGGAGAAAGTAATAAGAAAAAGCTTGGCCACACCAAAGCCTATTGTGATGACAGCACTTGATGATGCACTTGTCTCCGCAACCCCCAAGGAGTGTCTGAAAATAACATCAAGTGTCTCAAACGGCAGCGAACTGCTTTACAAAAAGGGGATCTACCCTTACGAGTACATGGACTCTTGGGAGAGATTCAGCGAGACAAGGCTGCCGGACAAGCAGATGTTTTACAGCAAACTCACGGACGAGAACATATCAGACGAAGAGTACGCGCACGCGCAGAGGGTCTGGGAGGCTTTCGGATGCAAGTCTCTGGGCGACTAACACGATCTCTACGTCAAAACTGATGTCGCCCTGCTGGCAGATGTTTTCGAGAACTTCCGAAACCTGTGCGCAGAGCAGTATGGATTGGATCCGGCACATTATTACACGTCACCAGGCCTCTCGTGGGAAGCGCTCTTGAAAAAGACAGGAGTCAAGCTGGAGTTGTTCACAGACGTTGAAATGCATGTCTTCGTGGAAAGAGGAATTCGTGGAGGAATCTCGATGGTGAACAAGAGGTATGCCAAGGCAAACAACCCCCTGCTGCCTGACTATGACCCCAGTAAACCGAAAAAATATATTATGTATCTTGACGCAAACAACCTTTACGGATGGGCAATGAGCAAGCCCCTCCCCAAAAGGGATTTCAAATGGAAGCGCGTAATGCCCACAGAGCAGGAGATTGTGAAGAAAAAAGAGAACGCGAGGAATGGGTGGATTCTCGAGGTTGATCTTAAATATCCCGCAGACCTGCACGAGGAGCACAACAGCCACCCCCTGGCACCGGAGAAAAAAATAATCCAAAAGGAAAGGATGTCGGACTACCAAAAGAAGATAATGAAAGACCTGGATTTAACCACCCTGGAAAGCAAGAAGCTGCTGCTGATGCTCGAAGACAAAAACAACTACGTCGTCCATTACAGAAACCTTCAGTTTTATCTGAAGCAAGGCATGAAACTGAAACGCGTGCACAGGGTGCTGGAGTTCGAACAAGAACGCTGGATGGAGCCCTACATCAGGATGAACACTGAGTTCAGGAAAAACGCAAAGAGCGACTTTGAAAAGAACTTTTACAAGGTCATGAACAACTCAGTTTTCGGCAAAACCATGGAAAACCTACGCAACCGTGTTAACATCAAAATCATGTGCAGCACCGAGGAGGAAAAAATAAGGAAATTGGTTGCCAGCCCTTTGTACTCAAGGTTTGCCGAATTCACAAACGACGTCGCGGGGATCCACATGCACAAAAGCCGCCTGCTGCTGAACAAGCCTGTTTACACGGGCATGACGATCCGTGACAACAGCAAGATCCTGATGTATGACTTTTTCTACAACAAGCTTCGCAAACAATACGGCCCCAGGTGCGAGCTTTTGTACACAGACACCGACAGCCTTCTGCTGGAGATAGAAACGGAGGACGTCTACAAAGACATCGAAAGAAAAGCATTTCTTTATGACACGAGCGATTACCCGGTTGAGCATCCACTACACTCAAACGCGAACAAAAAGGCCTTGGGCAAGATGAAAGATGAATGTGCCGGAACGCCGATAGAAGAGTGTGTGTGTCTGAGGCCGAAAATGTACTCGATCCTGAGGGCGGACGAAAAAAACATCAAAAAAGCGAAGGACGTAAAAAAGTGCGTTATCAAGAAGCAAATCAAGCATGAACAGTACAAGGAAATGCTTTTAGGTGCGAAACAGTTATGGCACGGAATGAACATTCTTCGAAGTGAGGGTCATCAAATATATGGCATGCACGTCAACAAGATTTCGCTGTCCACGTTTGATTCAAAACGCTGGATAGCATATGATGGGATCCATACAAATGCTTACGGATACACCAGGCCGTTTGATGAGGAGTTGTTGCGAGCTTTGGCAGATGTTGATTTGGATGGTGATTTGGATATTGATTTGACAGACGTTGATTTGTCAGATATTGATTTGTCAGAGTTGCAGTGGTAACTGTGTGTTTGGAGGGACATGGCACGGAATGAACATTCTTCGAAGTGAGGGTCATCAAATATATGGCATGCACGTCAACAAGATTTCGCTGTCCGCGTTTGATTCAAAACGCTGGATAGCATATGATGGGATCCATACAAATGCTTACGGATACACCAGGCCGTTTGATGAGGAGTTGTTGCGAGCTTTGGCAGATGTTGATTTGGATGGTGATTTGAATATTGATTTGACAGACGTTGATTTGTCAGATATTGATTTGTCAGAGTTGCAGTGGTAACTGTGTGTTTGGAGGGACAACCAGCAGCTCTTCACGCACAAAGCCACGCGTGGGCCCGTCGCGCAAATAGTATGGGTTGATCTGGTTTGGAAAAAGATCTTTCAATGTTGTAAACTTTCAACGACCAGATCGGATCTGTGGCCCTTCTTGCCCCACCTTCCAACTCTCCTGGTTGGAAGAGATAGCAAACTTGGACAAGAGGGGGGAGGATTTTTTCGACCTTTCCAACAGGCCTTCTATAAGAATAAACAGCTTTTTCTTTGATGGCGACTACGGGCTTCTTGCCAGTAAGGCTTGTTACCTCGTTGTTCAAAGCCAAAACAACTTCAGGAAGTCTTTTCACCCACGCAGTTGACCGCTCGCCAGGAGGGAGTCGCATTTCCACGGCGTACTGGTACCCAAATAACCATTCGGCAAGGGTGCGGTTGAAACGTTCAACAATGGCCTGGTCGCGGTGAATGTCAACGCGTCTGCGCCGGATATTGGTTTTGTGCTTTTCCATTTATTTTGAGATGGCGCCCATGAATTCGTGCTTGGGGTTAACCTGCAGCAGTTTTGGTCATTTCAAAGGCCCGCGCTTGTAAATCTTCTGAAAGGCCTGCACGACCTCAACAGAATTTTTTGAAGTCAAGGGTTCGGCCTCTTTGTAGCGGCTGGCCACGTCGACGACAGTCAGCGCGTATTTGAAAACTTTGCATCCACGGGGCAGTTTATCGTGTGGCAAAAAAAAAGGTCCACCTGGTGGACCGCATTGGGTGTGGGCACATCGAATTTTGGTCGAGGGATGTGTCTCCGAGCGGGCAGGTAAATCTGCCAGAGGGCTTGGTTGGTCAGCCACCTTTTTGTGACGTCTTCTGTCACCTTGGCGGCCTAGGATAATTTTTAAACAGTGGCAAGGCCTTTCCAATAGCCCCCCAGGCCGTAGTATATCTTTGCGAGTTTGGCATCCATCACACTATATTTGGAGAGAAAAAAGTTTAAGGAACCGGAAGGCTGCGTAGCCCAGAGCAAGCGCCCCGGCGGTACGCCTCGAGAGCTTTATCATGGCACTCTTTTTCTTCAAGCGCTGCTTTATCACCGCCACCAAAAGCCCTCGCGAGATAATTACCGCCGATGAAAGCCGCTGCGTTCAACACAGCCCCGCCAACCATGATCGCGACACTTCCCATTTTTTTCTTATATTTACTTTTTTAACTGTTGGTTGGAAGGATTTTCAGATGTTGGTGGGAAGGATTTTCTGGTCCTCCAGGTACTTTTTGAGCGCAACGCTTCCCGCCATGACAGCTGTGAACATTGCATAGTTTTTGATAGAATTAGAAGGGTCAGCTGTAAAACTTTTCTTGAACATTTTTTTGGCCACCCAGCCTATGCCAGCAGCGAGGCCGACGAGGGTGGTGGCATCCATGACAGTTTTGACGAGCTTGTTGTCTGACATGTTTATATAGAAGAGAAAAAAATATTTAAATCGAAATTACTCGGGCAACATTTCTTTTATAATCTGTTTTAGCTCTTCTTTTGAAGACTCGTCTTGATTTTTTAGCATCATTTTCAACAGGTTCTTTTCTACATCTTTTGCTTGCTCCTCGCCAAGTAGCTCAACTTCGACAGGCTTTTCGAACAAACAACTGCCAGTTTTAAGGCACTGATATGACACCCCCAAAACCAAAGCAAAAAGCTGTAACTGCTGCAATGTTTTTTAAACGTTGGTAGTCCCCCATTGTGTTTAGATGTTTTGTTGTGTATTCAAATGATTTTTTTTTTGAAATGCTTTTTTTTGCCACCTAATCCATCGGGCAAATACCTTTTTTGGGTGGCGTTGCAGATGCGGGTGCAGGTGCAGGTGCAGGTGCAGGTGCAGGTGCCGGTGCCTGTGCTTTTCCCAAAAAGACTCGGATGTCTTCACGCTTGACATAAGTCGTAACAAGTGTAGCGCCAATTCCAATAATAGAGATCCATTGGTTTGTGCTGAGAACATTTGAAAACTTTTGGAATCAGCTGCAGCGGGCGGTGGAGCGGTCTCCGGAGCGGGTGCAGATTTTTTCGTTTGCAATTATGACAGCAGCCTCGGCTATGGCTTTTTTCTGCGCTTGGCGGGCCATCCGTGTTCTTTCGGCAACCATTTTGCCGGCAGCTACCCGCCTGGGATTTTTGGCAGGCTTTGTTGCCGGAGTTTGTGAAGTTTCCTTTGAGACTGGAGCGTCGGTTGCTTTTGTTCAGAAATCTGTGAGGCAGCGGTCGGTTGCTGTTCTTCGGACATTGCGAGGGATGCTGATTATTTCCGTGTATTTAATTAAGAAAAATAATTTTTGTGAGGAATTGTCGACTATTTCTTGGTGAGTTTTGCGCAGTGATTATTCAATAGTTTGTGAGTTTTGCACAGTGGTTGGTGAGTTTTGCACAGCTTCCGCTTTGTGCTTCAAAATGTGTTTTCCGGTGATCAGCGGCGTGTTGGCCACAGCAAGAAAACGGCCGCACTTCAAAGCCATGTTGCCGGCCAGGTTCGAGAGCTCTTTGTAAATGATGTAGTCATTTCTGAGTTCTTTTTGATGAGCCTCGATGTCATCTACGTCAACGACCATTCCGACCCCTTTGGAAACAAGAAAAATGAAGCTGTCGATCAAGCTGTCAGTTGTCTTTGAGCCCACATAGGTCTCGTACCGTTTGGTGAATTTCTCAACATCTTTGTCGGAGAGGCGCTTCACCTGCTCATGTGTTAACTGCGCCCCGATGGCCTCTTTCGCTTTTCCTGTCGACACCAGCACGACCAGCTGCTCACGAAGAGCAGGAATATCGGACCCGGAAACATCAGCTGGCGCGCTCGACGGCTCGGCTTCCAGCAGGTTCATAACCTCTGCGATCGCAGGCTCTTCTTCCGCCATTGCATATCTCATTCCGTTTTTTTTTTATTCAAAATAATTCCGTAGGGGTGCCAAAGCGAGAAAACAAGATGCGCGAACTTTTGAGCTTAAAGCTTTGAAAGAAGACCTTTGTACTCATCCTGGGAGAGTTCCCCGGCGTAAAGTGTTTTACGTAAGGAATGGGCAGTCTAAAAAAGACAGAACTCTTTTGCTACCTGGCAACTATGATCTCGAAAGTATCCAAAACTTTTTCAACGAAGGTTTCCCAGAAAAAATATTTTTTGCAACGAGGGGAACATTCGAGAGAACAGTAATCGTTACCCCCAAACAAACACAAAATTAACACAGAATTTGATGAGTGACAGTTTGAAAAAACTTCTTGATAAACCCAACAGAAATGTTATTTTCACGCAAATTGTTATCGATGGCGTAAAAACTGAGAACTTTTATTTTATCCACTGCGATTTAGTGGACAGAGAGCAGAACCTTTTCAACGGCAAGCACTCGTGTTCTTGCGAGCTTTGACATAAAAGGAAAGCCTTATGAAAAAGTTTCATACCAGAGTGGGGAGCAACATGTTCTGAGGGACACAAATACAGGCAAAGAAGTGTCAAGTTTGACCATCTCGGTAAAAAATGAAAATGGCAAACTGTTTGACTTTCACGGGTTCCCAATTTATTTCCTTTCAGAAATAAATTGAAATATATATACCATGTCTTCAGCAAAGTGCTCCGCCTAATATTTATGCAGAGCTTCCCCTGGAAAGAACCGAAAATGGACAAACCTTGTCAGAAAGTGAAAAACTGCAAGATTTACGATTGAAGCTCATTTCCTGTGCCTCTTGTATAGCCTGAATAACTTTGTATGATATTCGTCTGATATCTTTCTGCCAAACAGGCATAAAAAGTTCGTCTATTGTGTATGCGATGATATGAATAAACAAAAACATGTCGCTTTCTCTCTAAGTTGTTATCAAAGTAACCGCTTCCGTTCATATGAAGAGAATGATCTGGAACTTCCGGTTTTTACGAAACTGACCTCACGTGGAACGAAAAAAAAGACAATTACTTTTCACATGCAAAACAATAGAATGCATACCAAATCTCCCTGGCAACTGAAAATGTATAAATAGATTTAAAATTTACTTTTCAAACAGTGCATTGCTAGGGAGATTTGGTATGTATTCTATTGTTTAGCACGTGAAAAGTTATTGTTTAAGTTGGCTATTCACATGATTTTCTAAAAATATCTGTGTCATATCTCTTGGGAAAAACCCATACACATGATGTCAGCTAGTGCAAAAAACGAAATTTCCCAAGTTTTTCGCAAAAAGATGCCTCATCCCATGTTTCTTTTTCCCCCTTGCACGCAAGTTCTTTTATTTCCTGTTCAGACATTTCGTCTATAACATACTCCTTGCGTAATATTTCAATTTCCACCTCGAGTTCTTGTTCAGACATTGTGTCTACAACATAATTCTTGCATAATATTTCAATTTCCTCCGCTAGTTCTTCAAAATTCTGCATCATTGCAGCCACGCAAATTTGTATATCCAGTACATACATTTCTTCAACAGGGAGAATTTTCTGTGTCACATTCGCTCGCTTGGTGGGTCACGCGCTTTTTTTTGTTTGTGTTTGACACGCATGTTTTCACATTCGCTTGCTTGGTGGGTCGGGTGCTTGTTGTGTTGTGTTTGACACACATGTTTGAGGTTCTGGGCACGCACAAGCAACCAACCAGCTGCCACCCGCCACCCCAACACCCCCTGCCACCACTCCACCCCCCAGCCACCCCTCCACCCCCTGCCACCCCTTCGCAACCAGCTGCACAAAGCTGTGCCAGAACCCTCATGTTCCCTGTGTGTAAAATTGCTGAAGAAAAGGAAAACGGTAAACAAAGGCGATATTTGTAAAAGAGAAAAAAGCTTTCTCGGTAATTTCGATGGGTTTGAAAGAGACGACAGTGTATTCCCATGGGAGATATCTTCAGACCTCAATGCAAAATGCTTGATATTTGCATAACGACTGGCAATCTACTTCGAACAGTTAGCTCCAGCTGTTCGAACGGCTGACGATATTTTTCTAAACGGTAGCTCAAACGATCGATGCGATACGTCACACACACATCATATCGTTTTTATTCGCACAATTGTTTCCCAACTGAATACAAGCACTGGTATTTTGTACTTTTAATAGAAGAATTGACAAAGCATTGGTACTTGCAGTGCACTCGCGAGAAACGAGAAACTTCTCGAGAGAAACGAGACGAGTCTCGAGAGAAACAAGACATGTCTCGCGAGACGGTGGTAACATAAATTTGAGCGGTACTGTACCCCTCTAAAGAACCCCAGAAAATTTCTGGCTAACTGAGATCAGCAAAATTGAAAAAGAACTAGCCGATGAGGCAGAACATTACCGGCTTGCGTTGAAAAAATATAAAAAAGCTCGGAAAGTGATTCACTATTCCGCGGTCTCTCTTGGCGCTGTGTCCACCGCTCTGTCTTCCAGGGCCATTGCAACTTCACTCACTGGTGTCGGAATTGTGGTCAGTGCGCCTATTGCAGGAATTGCAGCCCTTTCTGGTTTTGCTTCCACAGGCCTGTCTGTTACTAACAGGAAGCTTGAAAGGAAAGTTAATAAACATACGAAAATTCTTGCTCTGGCACTTCTTGCTCTGGCAAACCATGACTCAATTGCTCTGTCTCTCAAGCTCTTGACTACAACAATGTTTCTGACTCAAAATTCAAACAAATTACACATGAAATGAAGAAATATCGTGAAATCAAAGATACTTTACGATCAAACTTCGCTGAAAAACAGACCGATTTACGCCAGCCGGATCTTGAAAAGATAAAAAGCCAGATTCGGCAAGAGTTTTGAAAAAAACTGGTGGCGTCCAGCTCAAATTTAAACTAGACTTTGTGAGAAAAAAACACAAAAATCTCTCTGACTGTTATAAAAATTAGATAACGCAGGCCTGACTGATGGTAATATATAAGCTAACTTGTCATTAACTTGTTAGTTCACATATTCTGGTGAAGCTGTGGGAGGTGAAAGTTGCTCGCTTTCTGAATCCTGCTAAAGGCTTGTGCAGATGGTGAATTACCAGGTATAGGGGAAAGTCCTTCCAGTGGGACAGTACCCTCGGGTTGAGCCCGCTGGGTCCTACTGGTTACAGGGGGGTGCTCTGAAATCCCCCTGGGTTTTCAAACCTCGCTCCCAGAGGTTAAATGGGATCTGACAGCTGCCTTGTCAGCGGCAGAAAGTCCTGGCCGGGGCCACGCAACGAACAGCCAACTGAGCACCCCCGACAAGGGTTTTGTCCCTTTTTGTGCCCTGTCATGCAATGCCACGCATGTCACAAACCGCACAACTTCACACAATGCTTTGCGTGACGTGTTCATCTTTTTTTTACAGTCGTGGTTTTTGTTGAGCCTCCGAGAAGTTTTTTTAAACAATGATCCATCTGCAGATTTGTTCTTGCTGTGGATATTTTTGTCTGTAATGGTGGCTGAAGATAATAAATTTGTGTTCACAAAATATTGCAACAGTTTTGTTTAATATTCAAAACCTATGGCAAAATGCCTGTCTTTCTTGAGTTGTTTATCAAACAACACATTACTTGTTTGATAGACAAAAAGTGACACTTTTCTTGCTTATCAAGTGTAAAATAGCGATCGTTTCCTCTTAGTTTTTTCATGCATCTACAACGAATATATATTCACTTATTTACGTTAGCTTATATATACTGAAATTATTTCTGCAGTCAATAGACAGCACGGTTCATCCTTGGTCAACCCTCAATGTTACATATTTCCATAGCTTTAATCGCGGAAAAAACGTAAGAGGCCTAAACAAATCATTAAAACGTAGTTTGATATTTCGGTGGCTTCACAAACAAAAACAACAGTTCATCTTTCTGCAAGAATGTTATTGTACAAATTTATGCATATCTCAATGGAGAAATGAATGGGGCGGTGAGGTGTTCTTTAGTCATGGCACAAACCACAGCAAAGGCGTGATGATCCTAATTAGCCCCTCGCTAAATTGTAAAATCCAAACAGTTATTTCCGATAAGAATGGAAGATTCATTATCCTTAAGCTTTCAGTCGATCAACAATGTATTGTTCTCGTCAATATATACGCCCCAAATCACACCAATCAGCAAACGGCATTCTTCTCAAAATTAAACCAGCTGTTACAAGAATTCGCTCAAGAAAACACAATAATAGGAGGCGATTTTAACTGCGCGCTTTCCCCAAAAGACAAAGTGGGTGGCAAACCTGTCACAAAAAAAACTGCCGTTATAGTGTCGAAGCGCTTTGTGAATCTTACAATTTACGGAGTAGTGTAGTAGGGGCCAAATTAGCCGGTTTTTAATTTATTCAAAATGGCCACCAAAAAAAGTTCGAGAAAAAATGACGTAAGCAAAGTGGAGCAATGTGGAGCAAGTTTTCGTAGGTGGAGCAGGATGACATCATGCTAGTACCCTCTCTTCGGATGACGTCATGCTAGTACTCCCTCCTTTTGGATGAAGTCATTAAGCAGGGACATCCCCGAGGTAGTTTTTTCAAAATGCCCGCCCATACAAACCATGAAAAATTGTTACCCTTGTGCGTGATTCGAAAATTGAAAGGAGATAATCGACTACCTCCTGCTCCGAAGACGATAAAACGGGAAAGCAATAAAGAAGCCAAGTCGGTAAGAGAAGAGAAACCCAAACGACATCGTAAAGCGGAAGTGAAGTAGTTGCGAGCTTTGAGCGGATGGGAGGACTGAACAGAAGGAAAACGGTCAAGAAAGAAGTGAAAAGAAAGAAACGAGGATGGGGTGTGGACATTCAAAAAATGTTAGCAAAAACAGGAGTTGAATTTCATTGGCCGGGTTATCAATACCTGGGTCCGGGCACTAAACTAGCAAAACGTTTGAAACGCGGTGACCCTGGGATCAACCGATTGGATCGAATAGCCAAGCGTCATGACATCGCCTATGGGAGAGCTAAAAATTTGCAAGACAAATGGAAGGCTGATGAAGAGATGATCAAAGCCATCGACAAGTTACCCGGGCGTAAAACCATGACGGAAAGGATCGTCAAGAAGATCGTACAAGCCAAGAAGAGATTGAAACTTTAAACTTTATTTCACTTGATGTACAACTCTTCAAGTTTTATTATTCTGGTAACGTAAATAAAGTGTTTTTACAACTTGGGTGACGTCAAGTTAAGAGTAAACACACGGCAAAAAATCGCGTGTTGAGGGTGACGAGTGAGGTTTTGCATCGCTACGTACATTGAAAATTTTTCGAGCGATGTACTAGCTGTGGCATTCGTTTTAGCTGTTTAAAGGTTAGTTCGATGACTGTCATGGGCAAAACGAAAGATAGTATTTGCCGAAGAACAAGGGACCGCGCAAAAACAAACACAAATAAGCTTTAGAGCGCGAAATCGACTTGTATTTCTTTCTTTGGTTGTGAATGCATTGGCTGGTTTCGAAAAGTGAACTTGTTCAAGGTCACTCACCTTTTTAAGCTTTCTTTCACTGTACTTTTCTGCAGATTCCGAGAAATTCACGCGCGTACAAAAGGCTACGCACGAGGGGCTCCCATGGGACAGTATTAAGCCCCTACGGTTTGTTTTGCTTGGCCACGTGCCGATACACGTGACTGGAGGGGATACCCCTCTTAGTCTCCCTGTCGATACACGTGACTGGAGGGGATACCCCCTCTTAGTACCCCCTCTTAGAAGACGTCAGCTGTGGGGGGATACCCCCTCAAACCCGAGTAAATAAAAAAAAGTGAACACGTGCTTTTTTTTTATACTCAACAGATTTTCCAACACCATGGCTTCATGTGGTTTATGTAAGAAAGGTCAGAAGGAACAGTTCGTGGCTTTGAGCAATGGTAGAGAATATGTGAGGTGTACCAATCGCTCCTGCGGTTACTTCTGTTCGGTTGAGGATGTCAGACCGTACGAGAGAGCATTGCAGTTTGATGTTTCTAGCACATTTAAAGGGAACGATGCTCCGCTCTGTCACCACAGGAGACCTTGCGCCTTTAGGTTATCACATTCAGAGAATAATCCTGATCGCCCCTACTTCAGCTGTAAAGAGCAGATACCGTGCCCGTTTTTCTGTTGGGCAGATCTGGAGCTGAAACTCCGTTGTACTCTACTACCCTCTGCGTAAGAGTGAACAAAAAGACTTTTGTGCTTACACCGTCGACATTATTTAAAACTGAAAAGATTGTATTATGAATATCTGCTCTTTAACCCAGAAAAGAGTGTATGTCAAGTTGGAAAAGTTGTTATCAAACAGTTGTGAAAATGATTATCATTGTTTCCCTCCCCTCCCCAATCTTGTGTGAAGTTTCACGTGATCGAAGGCGGCCTACGTCATCACTTGCTTAAAGCAAGGACGACCATATTGTTTGGGGGGTGTAAAAGATCATTGGATTTAGGGATTTCAAAACGAAGAACCAACCTATTAGGTTATTGATGGAACATGAATACCATTTTGAACGGACAGGGTAAGTTTTTCAATTATTGTGAGCATGGGGCATGGTGTTTTTTTCATTTCTTGGTAAGCTACCTCACATAACCTCATGGTCGTTCGATTTCATTTAGGTTCTGTTCTCAGTAAGCTATCTGGAGTAAACTCAGGGTCGTTTGATTTCATTGGGTTCTGTTTAGCTTACTAAGGAGTCGTTTTGTTCAAGAAAAGAGAAACATTTATTATTTTACAAACGTTGTGTGTGTTAATAAAGGGAATCCAAGGATGTAGTATGTTTTTATTTAGCTGAGCGCTTGCATGGTGTAAGTTTTTTAGGAAACTATTCACAGGTTTCGGCAAAAATTAAAAGGAAAAAGTAATATGAACTTGATCGCCTGAGAGAGTTACGTAGGGGATAAAATAAATAAAAAACACCCCCAAGGTATCAATTCCCGCTTCCATGGCCTCCTGGAAATCGTTATTTGCTCTTCTTATGTCAGCTCTGTTTCCTCCTAGGTGAGCAGCCCTTCGCCTTTCTCGGTTTGCCATCAGTCCCTGAAAAAGATAATATTCTTTAAAAATATCCAGAATGGAAAAACATATGTGTTCTTTTGGGTGAGTACTTACATCAATCAACGCTGCCTGCATCTCAGGCACTCTTGTCACTCTTCGAGCAAGGGTTTCTCTTATAAAGTTTCTTGGGAAGTTGAGCATGCTCTGAATGTCCAATCCACACCCAATCCTCAAGACACACACTGTGTATTCTTGCTTCAAAGCATGGTAAACTTTGCCCACCATCCTCCAAACATATTGGGCATACTCCAACCTGGAAAGTGAAAAAACTTTTGTTATTTACACTTTTGTTCTTTACTTTTTTATTTATAGCCAATTGCTTTGTGGTGTAGCTCAGGGATAAAATAAATAAAAAACACCCCCAAGGTATCAATTCCCGCTTCCATGACCTCCTTGAAATCGTTATTTGCTCTTCTTATGTCAGCTCTGTTTCCTCCTAGGTGAGCAGCCCTTCGCCTTTCTCGGTTTGCCATCAGTCCCTGAAAAAGATAATATTCTTTAAAACTAGTAGTAATCATAGATCAATAAGTGCGTTCGAGTTTTCTTAGCTCCAGATTAGCTTTTGTGTCGTCAAGCTTGATTTCAAAATCATGGAAGAGATCATGAATTAAAAGGTAAACATTCTTTTCGTAAAAAATGTTCTTCGCGTATACGGCTTCAAAATATCTCACTCATTAACTCTCTACTCTTAAAATGTCTTACTCTCCCTCAAGCATGGTCGATAAAAATGTGAAGTAGATCGTAAAAAGTTCTTTGTTGTTAAAAAGATAAACATGTCACTACAAACTTCGAAAAAATGGTAGCCTTGAAGGTTAAGTCTTGGCTTCTTGCGTGACACAACTTGAAGTGAAATCAATGATCATAGGAGCGACGGAAACATATTAGGTTTCTGCTAGATTACTGATGTCAGAGAACCGGACAGAATCTTTTGCCATTGTGCAAACTTTTCATCTCATGATTATATTACGTTCATGTAGGTCAGTTCAACATGTTTTAAACTTAGCTTGCTTCAGCGAGCGAGATACTTATCATGCAAAATTACCCGCGTAGAGATATCAGACGTGAATAAAGCATTACAGTTGTAACAAACTGCACTGATACGCTCAAGCTTACTTTTTCGTGCATGAAAGAGGTTAAACTACAAATATGTAAATAGACTCAAACGCACGGGTAAACTTCTCACGGCACAAATGTTACCTGGTCTTTATTTGTGTGTTTCTACGAAGTTCCAGCTCGATTTGAACGGCATTGACCGAAAAGTTTAGCAGAATCATCAGCTCAGTGATAAAACCCGCTTAGAAAACAACTCCAAAGTTCATTCTTTTGCCGAACTCAAATATTCCCATGTAATCATCTGGTTGACCTTGATGGAACCAGTGATGCACGTGATTGCCATATGACAATTGTTTATGACGTAAAAAATAGTTGTGTGCGCATGTCCACCAGGTGAGCCCGCAATTTCTTTGGCCGGCTATTGGGCTTAAAATTCGTGCGCGCGCTTAATAATTATTCAAAATGGCGCAGATTTTGAACATCGCCCGTCCAAGTAACCAAAAATCTCGAATCTTCACGCCTGGCATGCACAGGTATCCCATCGACCACAGGATCCCCAAAGATTACGAAGCGTTCTCCTAACGTCGAACGCAAATATCCAGAATGGAAAAACATATGTGTTCTTTTGGGTGAGTACTTACATCAATCAACGCTGCCTGCATCTCAGGCACTCTTGTCACTCTTCGAGCAAGGGTTTCTCTTATAAAGTTTCTTGGGAAGTTGAGCATGCAGCAGGGACATTGCTCTGAATGTCCAATCCACACCCAATCCTCAAGACACACACTGTGTATTCTTGCTTTACAGCATGGTAAACTTTGCCCACCATCCTCCAAACATATTGGGCATACTCCAACCTGGAAAGTGAAAAAACTTTTGTTATTTACACTTTTGTTCTTTACTTTTTTATTTATAGCCAATTGCTTTGGGGTGTAGCTCAGGAATTATCAAGGTCCTTTCTTTCATGCCTGTAAGTAATCAGTTCTTTGAGGTAGTTTGTTTATCGCTTCATCACGGAGAAAATCCGCTTCGCGTAATTTTTTACTGGGAATGATTTCTCGCTGTGTGGCGGTCATCTTTGTTATTTGTTGTTGTTTTGAAATGTCGCCGTAAAGGATTTTCTCTTTTTAAACGCTGTCCAGTGTGGAAATTAGCGAGTGGGAAAATTGAAACTAATTTACCGCTAAGGTATAGACTGAAAACTAGCTTTGTTTATCTCTTCATCGCGGAGAAAATCGGCTTCGCGTAATTTTTTACTGGGAATGATTTCTCGCTGTGTGGCGGCCATCTTTGTTATTTGTTGTTGTTTTGAAATGTCGCCGTAAAGGATTTTTTTCTTTTTAAACGCTGTCCAGTGTGGAAATTAGCGAGCGGGAAAATTGAAGCTAATTTACCGCTGAGGTATAGACTGAAAAGGAGCCTTTTCCTTTTTTTAGCAAAAGAGAAAATGGACTTGGTGTAAACAAACAAACAAACAATTCTCCAGTGCGTCAACACTGTTTTTTTCTATTTGTGGAGGGCCTACTTTCACTATGATCTTAACTCATTCCAACAGAATAAAAGCAAAATATACTCTCATCTTTTTCTCCTCGGGGTGCATATCAAAAGTAAATATTTACTCGCGAGTGAGTTAAACATATTATCAATGAAGACATTCAAATTGCGATTTCTCTCTCTCTCTTTTTTTTTGTAACATTTGAAACCAACACGCGTTTCAGATCCTCACCTCTCTTCCTCCATCACCATGGTTCTCTTCATCCATTTGCTCTGGTCTCTCTGGAAGTTTTTTCCCCTTCTTCAAAACAGTTTTTTTCAGACAAATAGTTTCGGGCTACAAAAATTATTTTCTTCACTTAACACGCCATCGTGTTTTTTGAATGGGCCAATCTGCGCACAGCTCGTTTCAATCCCTCTCCATCACCTTCTTCGTTATTACCTATTGCCTATATTCTCATTAAAAGGGTGTGGAACGCTCTATCTTTGCGCAAGCTACTATCCGATACCCTCCCTATCCTGTCTGCTAAAATAATAACAACAACTTGATTTGCCTCACTACCATGGATTTATTTTAAGGAAACAGGTAGTTAAAATTAAACATACAAATTCTTCAAGTAAACCAGAAATGATAACATTCTAAACAAAGAAAACTGTCTTTGTTCACAACTCATTCATTATTTGAACTACCTCTAAATTATTATTGTTCTGAAAAAACTCCTCGAGTAATTGAAAAAGTTCGGGTGACAGTGTTTCTTCTTCTTCAATCTGTTTGGGTTGCTCGGAGTGCAAATTAGTTACACCCAAGTCTTCGAAAAGCTCCTTGAGGAATTGAAAATGTTCGTGGTTTGGTGCTTCTTCTATCTGGTTTTTCTCAAGCTCAATGGGGGTTTTCAGCTGTAGACATTTTCGCTGGTGTCGCTTGAGGTGATCTAATCGTCCATAGGATTTTGTACAATTCTGGCAAGGGAATGTTTGCGGAGAAATGTTCATTTCTTCTCTGTGCTGACTTTGGTAGTGGCGCAGGAAGTGATCTGGTCTGGAGAAGGTTTTGGAGCACAGCGTGCACTTTGGTCTTTCTTTTTTTCCCACCCAATGCACTTCACGGAGATGACGATAGAAAGACCAGGCTTGGGAAAAGGTGACACGACAGAAGATGCAATCCATGGTAGTGAGTGGAGGGTTTTTTTCAAGTCCGCGCTTTATATAGTCGTAAACCGGATAAAACCGCTGACGCGAGAGATTTCCTAATTTGGCCACAAAAATCACACCACCGTTGACGCGTGTAGTGAGGGGGTATAACTGGTTTAGCTAGCTGACGCGAGAGAAAATCACCTCACTGCTGACGCGTGTAGTGAGGGGGAAAATTGGTTTAGCTAGCTGACGCGAGGTACAAAAAAAAAACAATCACCCCACCCGCTGACGCGTGTAGTGAGGGGGTATAATTGGTTTAGCTAGCAAAGCTCGCTTCTATTCTTAAGGTGATTCAATGGTTTTGCACTGCGCATCTCTCACTGCGCATAACAAAATGGCGGCTGTTAAAAGAACATATACAGAAAGATTATAAAAATTGCGTCCATCGAAGGGTAAAAGTGAATACATTTTCGACTGTCAGTGTTTTCTGGGCAAGTTGAGTTTCGAAAATGTGTATGACGTTACAAGGCGTCAGTTATCGAGTTCCACCTACCGAGGATGGCTGTCAACCTTGTGATGAATCATTACTTTTGTAGTTTAAGCTTCATCTTTATCATATTATGTCCCAATTGCAATTTGTCGATGAAAATTCCTTAAAATCCTTTTTTTTGATGCTGTCTTGCACATTTTAAGGACCTTCCAAGGACATGCCAATTTGAAACTCCCCCCACTCCCCGCTCAAAAATTGGAGGAATTGCAGAACGTGCGTACTTTCTGCAGCTCTATCGCGATAACCAGTACGGTGACCCCTATTTTTTTATTTCATGATTCTAATAAGAATGAGGTTTTCTTTCAATGAGTATAAAAAATGGGCAGAAATCTATGTCTGGATTTTTGAGAATTTAAGTAAACTGTAAGGATTGAGCTATAAAGGGCCAAACAGCGCATGTTGAAACTAAGTCAATTTTTAAGCGTTAACTAAAAACAAAGCGCGTCGAGGGCATTGTTTTGTTACGTAGGTGCATAAACAATAGAATAAAGTCAAACGCCGTGTGATGTTGGAAGTTTTATGGAAAATATGGAGTTGTCGAGTTTTGGGTTGTTCGCTGCTATTGCCAAAGACACGTAAATAGCCGTATTCGTCAGCACTGTAACGTGAAAACGAGCACGGTGACCCCCACTTTTTAGTACGTTTTTATAATCTTTTTGACTTGTTACAACAGTGTACCAAGTTTCATCAAAAATCTATGGCAGGTTCTTTTACTGGGAATTACCTTAATCGTAGTTTGAAATGAGAGTGGGGTTGTTCAATATAATTGTTTGTTTTGCTTTTTCCTGTTTTTCTTGCTTAATTCTTCATCCGCCCACTGAAAAAATCTGCAGTCTCTAGCTCTGCATACAAAATAGGGGCGGCCTGGATTCTTTTCGGTTTTGCTCACTCTTAGTGAAACCGGTTCGTCGCAGCTGCAGATCAAATTCCTCTTGCGTTTCAGGTAGCTTTCATGCAGTTTTCCATAGATGCTGCTCATGTAGTAATAGGCGGAGTCTTCGTGCGTGAAGATAAGGCATTCATTATATTGACACTTGATGTAACTCTCCCCATTTGTCCTTGCCTCAAAAGCCATTAGATTGCATTTGTGAAAGGGGCAAACATTCAAGTTGTAACTTTTCTTTTGGGCCCGTTCTACGTCTTGTGGCATCCCCAAAGGAGCAACACCAGATACCGGTTCGGTTGTGATGAGACCGTCTAATAGATTGGCGAGAGCCTCGTCTTGCTCAACGGTTGCTGGTGGGGGCTCATCCCTGGGTTTCCTTTTTCTCGGTTTCTTGTTAGCAGGGGTTGGAAGTGTGTTCACCATTTCCTGCATGAGTTCCAGAGAGCTCTTTTCATTCATCTTGCTCGCTGAAAATGATGATGGCCTTTACAGTCTAGCTAGTTATATACTTTGCGCCTGATTCCCACATTTGCAGAAAGCGAACCTTCTGATTGGTTTTCTTCTTCTTCGCTGCTACTACCCCCACCTTGCATATCTCTTCTCATCCACAGTTCATCTATACCTCCAGCTCCGATAATATCGGTGACCCGCGTCCACTCAAAGACGTCGTCCATGTCCGAGTGGCTGAATCCCAGTAGCTCGTAGGTGAACAACATACCCTGCCTCTTGAAAGATATGATTTCCTGAAAGATATCCACCGTCGTTTGTTGAGAGGATAGGGTGTTTCTGACGAATTCACAGTCTTCCTTGTTCCATATAGGGTGGATGAAACCTGATTCTGTCAAGAGGCGGTTCCATTCATCATAGGTTTCCTCAAACCTAATGCTCTCTATTCCTCTCCTGATTTTGTAACCCACCATCTCCAAGTATTCGAGAGCTTCTAATGAATAGAAGGGATGTTCGGGTGGGGTTATATGTTCTTGCCTGCGAATGCAGCGTAACACCGCTTTAACCCACACTCTGCGCCAAGGGAATGTTTGAAGTCCCTTAAAAAAATTGGTATTACGCATGACGCTACCATCGTGTCTGAGTGGATGATGAGTTGGTTTCAATGGCTTTCGAGGGCACTTTTCGAATCTGCACATGATGCTACCCATGCGTCAAATGAATTTTTTCCGTGTCACAACTTCTTTTATACCTTGCTATGACGCCATACCCCCTCAAACCTGAGAGTATAAAAGGGTGCGAGCGATTTGTTGAGGGTCAGTTGAAGCTTGAGCGCACACATGACAGATCGCAGCCCCAAAAACGAAGTGAGAGAGGAAAAAAGAAAACCGAGGAAGAAGATAGACAAAAAGCAGGAATGTCAAAAATGCGGCAAGTGTTATGCCTATGCCTATCATCGGGATCGACATGGGAAACAGTGTGGTCAGCCAAATCCACCCAAAGTGAATAAACGTCTAAACGCAAAGCGGGTGGACTCGGAGGACGACGTAGCTCAAACCAAGAAGCCCAAGAGGACCCCATACCTGGTGGTGATTTGTCCTTTCCACGGTTTGATGCTATAAAGCCTTTTGGTGACAAATAGATTTGTTCAGAACATGGTGACCGAAATCGTGAAAGACTGGTTATGGAGGCAGGTTTGGAAGAATGCGTCCTTAGCAGAAGGATATGATCGCGTATGCAATGGTTACGATGTGGAAGAGTTGGATCCTAAAGCGATTTTCAGTTTTCAAGTGGAAAACCCACCTTTCACCATGTTTCATTTCATCGCTCACATGGTGATCATGCGAAACGCGCTGCCGTGGGAGCATTATAGGCAACGTGAGTTTTCGCTGTATATCTTAGCGTCTATTTGTGCGATTGTGTCATTTTTCCATCCGTGGCCGTGCAGACGAGCAATGGTGAATAAAGCAGTACGTAGGTGATACCTGGGGCGTTGGTAATTGCGGCGGCAGTGGCGGCGTTGGTAATTGCGGCGTCGGCGGCGGCGTTGGTAATTGCGGCGGCAGCGGCGGCATTGGTAATGCGGCGGTGGTGACGGGAGGGGGGTACCGAAATCACGATCTTTTACCACTTCTCTCTGATATAAATAACGAAGAAAATACTTAATGAATAACCATACAAATGGGTAGAGAAATAATCTAAAATCACATAAGGGAGAAACATACAAATGGGGTAGAAAAATAAATATCCTAAATCACATAAGGGAGAAACATACAAATGGGGTAGAAAAATAAATATCCTAAATGATATAAGGGAGAAACATACAAATGGGTAGAAAAAAGAAATAATCTAAACAGGGTAGAAAATGAATGAACTAAATGGTATAGTGTAGGAAAAATCTCCTTCAAAGTCAGTTTCGCGGACTTCTGTTTGAAGCCCCAGCAAACCCATTTTGGTCTCTTCAATCGCATGTGTGCAGGACGTGGAACCTGTTACCTGCTACGCATTGTTAATGCTCGTCGTAACGACTGCATTCTCATTACTCTGAACACAGCACTCTTGCAACCTGCTAAAATACTACTTGGTGTCTTTCCAAATCCTTTTTTTTTCTCATCGGGTGAAATAGGAAATGAACGAGGATCTCCTTTCCAGCAACTGTTTTGATTTGACACAATTGGTCTCCTCATCTTGAGGAAGCATGGAAGAGAAAAAAAAAGGTTAATGGAAATGCAACAAAAAATGAAACACATATAAATGAGGAGTGTGAGTGTCCTGAAGCTTGAATTGGTTTTTGTTTAGCTAATAGCTTTTTTTTTCCTATTCATTGGTAGCTCCATTGGTTTAGAAAAAAAATGGTTTTCGTTTTTTGGTTGCCGGGTCTTTCTTGATCTGAAATTTTTGTTGTGGTTTGAGGAGTAATATAAAAGAAAAAAAAATTAAATGCGTATTGAACTTTTGTTCCTTGCTTCCATAAAGGTTCTGGTAATGGGCCAACAGCTCATTCTCCAGTTTTGCAAAACGAATCTTGTTTTCTGTTTCTCCAATCCGCTATTCTGTCTTGAGCCCTTTCTTCAGTTGTTGATCGAAGGCAGCTTCTAATTTTGCTCGTTCATACAGAAGTTCTTGTTCCGCTTTCCTTACATGCATAATTTATTATCTTTCTGTAGCTGCATCTCTTTTAAGTGAATCTGGCATTTCAGGGCTTCCCTGCCGTTGTCGGCAACCCTTCCTGGCGCTCTGATGATGGGTTTGCTTGAAGGGTTCAAAAGGAACTTTGTGGCGGATTCCCTATTTGTCATGTATAACTGTCTTCCCACAAGTGGGCGGTATGCATCAACAATATGAATTTTTTCTTCATGCCCGTATTTTAATAGGGACATCCAACTACGAAAAAAGGAGAAAGCGACTTGTTCAAAGGGGTTAATGTTAAAGAAAAGAATTCTCAAAAAAGATAAATAAAATTGGTTTATTAAACACGTAACAGGTTTTACAACCTCTCTTATAATTGAGACCACTAAAACATATAATGCGAAAGTTCCAAGCTCTATCATACTGTTTAAATATCTAAGGGTATGGTAGACACACCATCCTCGAGGACTTTCCTTTTGGGGTAGAAATAGCTAAATCCAGTGCGATGCTGGGCGTAGGTCAAGACTTTGTTACCCACAACGCGAAAGCCTCTGTTCTCACCAGATTGACTTCTCTGTGTCTGCAACACTCTCAAATAAATCTCTTTCTGCGGGTTGTTGAGTTTCTTGCTGATCCCTTTGCAGCTGGCTTTGTTGCTCTCTTTGCCCCAACAAGAATACGTCTTGCTATTCAGTCCTACAAACCCTTGACCTTGCCACTCCACCTTGAACAAACCAGGTTTCCGTTTATCGTAAGCGGCATTCTCAGGGGTGTCACTGCGGGTAAGCCAGTTCTCCTTCTCTCTCTCATATTCTCCTCGAAGCTCGGGCTTGACCAGCTCATCGATGCTGTCTCCAGCTAAACTCATGTAAGCACTGTCGGTATCCATCTCCAGATACCGAAAGTCTCGCCTATCCAGATAGGCGTCGATACAATGGTAATAAAATTCTAGCATGCGCAGCTTGGCATAGGTGAACACGAAGAAACCAATCTGGATGGGCAAATCCATCTTGATCTTCTTCTTGCACATCTTTAGCTCAAACACTTCGTCGCTCAATTCTGCCAAGTCGCGAAAGAAGAAACTGTTGATGGCACGTGTGACCCTCCCCTCATCTTTTTCGTACTTGACTTCCTGGTGGCTGGCCACATCCATAAGGAATCGACCGAAGCCGGAATTGCCCACCAGCTTGGCTGTTTCGCCCAGGATCTTTTGGTTGGGGTCTGCATCGACGGCGCGGCGAGAAGTAGACACAAAGTCGTCAAAGGGTTCAAGCCAGGGCTAGGATCGCCACTGGACAGCTCGGTGCACGCGAGTGACTGTCAGTCCTTCCTCCAGATAGAATTTCAGTAAGGGTGTGCCCAGTAGGATCTTTTCACCCTTGTAAGACCCGATGAGGGCGCATCTGGGCGTGGACATGATGTTGTGGTTTTCGGCAAAGGTCTGCATGTGTTCCCCCACATCTTGCCGGCATATCTCTACGTTCTTGAAAATGGGCGTCATTTCGCTAAACTTGTCTTTCAGGTGTGGTGGGGTTTCAATGTCCACCTCCACAGCTCCGAAGAACGTGCCCTCTTTCACGCGATGCAAGAGTTGAGTCTGCATGTGGTTCTTCTCACTGCGACCAGGAAAGTGTTCGTTTAGAAAAGCTTCGATTTCTTGCCAGTTTGCTCTTCGTTCGCAATACCACTCGCATTCTCTGACAGACACCACCGTCAGTTCTGGAACACTCTCCAGATAGGTCATCTTCTCTTCCGTTCTCTTTTCTCTTTGCTGCATGAGGTTCAAAAACTCGATGGACTGGGCCTCGTTTGGATCAGCTTCGGCGCTTCTGAACTTTTTATCGGTCAACCAACATCGATGCCCATGCCAGTAACAACCGTGAAACTCGTAGACGGTCTTGCTATCGGGATCGTACCCGTCCACGGGCAATTGCCTCTGGCCGATTCTCTTTTCCCCTTCGTCCAGGCGCGTGCGCAAGTTGGTGATGCCACGACCCACCCAAGCCAGCCACTCATCCACTGCACGCCAGGACTTGCTTGGTACCAGTCCGTCTCTGTCGGGGTTCCAGGTGGTGTACAAGCCCACGGGCATGGGTTGACTCAATGCCCATAAGTACAAGGCATTGGCATCGTAGCCGATGACTTTTTGCATGGGGTTTAGCTACCTCACCATACTGGTTCTCGCGGATCTTGGTCTTGTCCTTCTCCGTGTGACGGTGGAAGATGATGGCGGGTCCGCCTACCATGTTATCTTTGAAGAGCTTGTACAGGTCTTCCGTGTGAAAACTGGAGAGGTGTAAACCCTGTTCCTTTAAGAATGACATTTCAAATTTGAAGGCCAGACCAGGTAGACCGATGGCTTCTTTTAGCATGTCGATACCGTGCTGGTGCCAGAACTGTGTCATCTTTTCCAGGGCTTCCAGGAATGGGATCACGTCAAGATTATTGTACCAGACCAAAAAGTCGCGGAGGGTTTGCATACCTTTCTCTTCCCAGGCTCTCTGGCAGACAGCGTAATCTTCTTCGCTAAACTCGGTATTTCTCAACCACGACTTGAATGCCTCTCGAGGTGGTAGGTGAGATTCCTCTAGCTGGGTGATCGACTTCACATATTCGTACGGGAAAAATCCCTTCTCCCCCTGACACTGGTAGGCTTTGAGGAAAGCGGCATAGCTGGTCCCCGTTGCCACGAAGTTGGAGATATCCAGGAACTTGAGGGAGGTAGTTTTGAGAGCCAGGTAGGCGTGGTTGCGTTTGATGGCCAGATCGATGCACGAGTGGTTGACCAGGTAGGGAATCAGGATATCTTTCAGCACATTCAGATCGTATTTGCCAGAATTGAAGCCTACGACCTCAAGTTCGGTGATGTGTTGGCGCAAATCGGATAGGAGGCGTTTGGTTTTTCTCAGTTGACGATTCGGTGGTTGGCCAGGAGAAGCTGCTGAAAACAATGGCTGTTGTTCTTCCAATTCGAGGTTGACTCAACGGTAAAATGAGGGGTCTTCTTCCTCTACTTCCTCATCGTCATCGATAAAGGCTCGATCTTCCTCCGTCTCTTCCTCGTCTTCACTTTCATCATCACTGTCACGGAAGCCAGTACTCTCCCCAACCTCCTCCTCACACTCATCAGACGTGCTCGCTCGCAAAGGTTGTTGAGAGACGGGATCTAAGGTTTCTTCTATGCGGTTTAGTAGTGGAGTAAAGCGTTGCAGCTCCAACTCGCTGGCTTTGTCGGCGATTTTTTCCAGGTGTCCCACAAAAGCTGTGACGGTCTGAAGTGCTTGCTCTCTACCCTCCCTATTCACGATGAAACATTCGGGTTTCTCGTAGCTTGGGACATTGCTGGCAACGCTGACACTCAACAGTTGGTGTTCAGCGGTATACTCAAGCTTCTCCCGCTTTTCGGGGAGGTGAGTACCCTCGCGAGGATAATACACCTCAATGTCAAACGTGGCACGGTACTTTGAAAATTTCAAATCCGCATCCACCTCGATCCCCTCTTCTTCGATCTTCTGGAAAATGGTCTTGGTGGGATGGTAGACTCCTCCGGGATAGGTGTGCTTGACTTTGGCTTCACAGGAGCGTTCGTGTCGAATCAGCTTATACACTTTTGTGAAATTCTTCCCACAGCGTTGGCAGGGAAAATGTTTGGCGTAGACTTTCATGTTCTTGATGTAAGAAAAGTGTTGGTTGTAGATGTTGAGCTTCACGGCCTCTTGGGCTTCTTTTTTGGTGAGTATGGCGTTAGGGCGGTGGACCAGTTCCGCGCTGTGGTTTTCGTTCAGGCAGTAGACGAACGTGTGCAGACCAAACAATCGATCCAGAGTGTACAGATCCGACAACTTGACTCCGTAGAATTTTTCGGGGTGCTCGAGGGTCATCAAATACTGCTGGACCAACTCTCTTGTTTTCCTCTCCAATTTTTTTAACCCATAGCCCTTATGCCGTGCCAAACACATGAAAAAGCAAAGATGATCTTCGTAGGGTTTGCCAGTGTTTTTGTCTTTTTCTAGTGCATCCAGACCACGATTCTCAACCACCCACTTGGGTAACTTTCCTCTTTTTCCACGCCCTATCGGTCTGTCTACCATCTTGTAGACGTAGAGGGCAAAATTAGTGAACATGGCGATGGACAACTTGCTGTTGGGTTTCTGTTGACGCAGATACTCTAACCAGTCTTCTTTCTTCAACTTTTCCAAAAAGGCTGCCAGATCGGTGTCGTTGGAGATGAGAAAGGGGGCATCAAATACAAAACCATTCTGCGAAGGGTAGTAATAACGCACTTCTCCCGTTTCTTCGTTCTTCAAAATAAAACCAAAGGCCACGTTGATTTTAAATGCGCTTCGTTGTTGACGAAAAACATGCCTCACCACCTCGTCCACATATGCTCCCTGATTTTGTACACGGACGTTGTAAATGTCCATGTGGGTGCCCTGGACTTGATGACACGTTCGGATGTATTTGCGCCAGTTCTCTGCATAACACTCTCTGCAAGTATCTTCCACTTGCTCCAACAAGTTGATTGGGGCATTCTCTAGCTCTTCTTCAAAAGTATCGTACTCTCTAGGTCGAGGGGTGACCGCGGTGGGTGAAACGTGGAGTGTTGCCGTTTCTTCAACTACTTGTTCTTCGTTTCCATCATCTTCTGTAGTCCTCCTTCTCTTCCTTTCTCGTTCTTGATCTTCGTCTTCCCTTGCTCGCTTCAAATGTACCTTTTTAACGTGACGGGAAAGGCTATCTCGTCTATTGATTTTTTTCTTGCATATTGAACACGAATAATTTTTTCTTTCATGCACACTCAGTCTATGTCTTTTAAGGTTTCGAGCAGTTGTGAATCGCTTTGCACAAATTTCACATTCCATGGTGAAGACCGAATTCAAAATGTGGCACGAACGCCTCATTTTATACTCGCAGAAAGCGCTCTTTCAGCTGACGTCACGGTGGGGAGATACCCCCTCCGTTCGGATGACGTTAAGTTCTTTTATTCATCGCACTTATTCATGAGAAAGACCTAGCACACTTATCATCTGCCCTTTTTCCCACCTCTTTTAGATTGCAGGTTACTAATGCTTAATTTTTTTAAGGTCCTCTGAGTATAAAAACACGTGTTCCCTTTTTAATTTACTCGGGTTTGAGGGGGTATCCCCCACAGCTGACGTATTCTAAGAGGGGGTACTAAGAGGGGGTATCCCCTCCAGTCACGTGTATCGACAGGGAGACTAAGAGGGGTATCCCCTCCAGTCACGTGTATCGGCATGTGGCCAAGCAAAACGTGTTGTGCAAACCGTAGGGGCTTAATACTGTCCCATGGGAGCCCCTCGTGCGAAGCCTTTTGTACGCGCGTGAATTTCTCGGAATCTGCAGAAAAGTACAGTGAAAGAAAGCTTAAAAAGGTGAGTGACCTTGAACAAGTTCACTTTTCGAAACCAGCCAATGCATTCACAACCAAAGAAAGAAATACAAGTCGATTTCGCGCTCTAAAGCTTATTTGTGTTTGTTTTCGCGCGGTCCCTTGTTCTTCGGCAAATACTATCTTTCGTTTTGCCCATGACAGTCATCGAACTAACCTTTAAACAGCTAAAACGAATGCCACAGCTAGTACATCGCTCGAAAAATTTTCAATGTACGTAGCGATGCAAAACCTCACTCGTCACCCTCAACACGCGATTTTTTACCGTGTGTTTACTCTTAACTTGACGTCACCCAAGTTGTAAAAACACTTTATTTACGTTACCAGAATAATAAAACTTGAAGAGTTGTACATCAAGTGAAATAAAGTTTAAAGTTTCAATCTCTTCTTGGCTTGTACGATCTTCTTGACGATCCTTTCCGTCATGGTTTTACGCCCGGGTAACTTGTCGATGGCTTTGATCATCTCTTCATCAGCCTTCCATTTGTCTTGCAAATTTTTAGCTCTCCCATAGGCGATGTCATGACGCTTGGCTATTCGATCCAATCGGTTGATCCCAGGGTCACCGCGTTTCAAACGTTTTGCTAGTTTAGTGCCCGGACCCAGGTATTGATAACCCGGCCAATGAAATTCAACTCCTGTTTTTGCTAACATTTTTTGAATGTCCACACCCCATCCTCGTTTCTTTCTTTTCACTTCTTTCTTGACCGTTTTCCTTCTGTTCAGTCCTCCCATCTGCTCAAAGCTCGCAACTACTTCACTTCCGCTTTACGACATCGTTTGGGTTTCTCTTCTCTTACCGACTTGGCTTCTTTATTGCTTTCCCGTTTTATCGTCTTCGGAGCAGGAGGTAGTCGATTCTCTCCTTTCAATTTTCAAATCACGCTCTTGCGTTCCGTCAACAAGGGTAACAATTCTTCGTGGTTTGTATGGGCGGGCATTTTGAAAAAACTACCTCGGGGATGTCCCTGCTTAATGACTTCATCCAAAAGGAGGGAGTACTAGCATGACGTCATCCGAAGAGAGGGTACTAGCATGATGTCATCCTGCTCCACCTACGAAAACTTGCTCCACATTGCTCCACTTTGCTTACGTCATTTTTTCTCGAACTTTTATTGGCGGCCATTTTGAATAAATTAAAAACCGGCTAATTTGGCCCCTACTACACTACTTACGGGACATTTGGCGAAAACTAAACCCTGAACTTTCCCGCTTCACTTGGAGAAACAAATCACTAAAAATACAATGCTGCTTAGATTATTTTCTAATTTCGGATGAATTCAGCAATCTCACTAAAAAATGTGACATTTTACTTGCACCTGAAAGTGACCATTCAGCAGTATCTATTCACATAAAATCAGAAGCCTTAGCCCAAGAAAAAGTTCCCGGATTTTGGAAGTTTAACACCGCTCTTCTTCAAGATGAATTTTATGTCGCTGCCTTACGTGAAAATATCCCTGAATTCATAACCAAATACTCCAAGTTAGTCGACTTCACCCTAAAGTGGGATCTTATCAAAATGGAAATTCGAGGCTTCACCGTTAAATACTCAAAATGGAAAGCCAAAGCATTAAGAAATAGAGAATCCGCACTGCAAAAAAAGTCAACGACCTGCAGGCACAAGCCGAGAAGCATCCCCGCAACAAAAACATAGTACTAAAACTACAAGAACAAAAATCGCAGCTCAAAAGAATAATGTTTCATAAGACAAAGGGAGCTATCCTAAGAAGCAAAGTGAGATGGCACGAGCAAGGTGAGTGAAATACAAATTACTTTTATGGTCTAGAGAAACGAAATTATAACAATAAAACAGTAACAAGTTTAAAAATCGGTGAAAACATTTTCACTAGCAACCAGTTCGAAATCCTGGATAGAGAAAAAATGTTCTATGAGTCTTTGTATAAAACAAAAGACGTTAACCCAGAAAAATTCCAAAACTCGATTTTCTTCAACTCAGAAAACATAACTGCACTAACCAACAAAGAGAGAACATCTTGTGAAGGTCTAGTCACTGAAAATGAATGTTACGATGCACTCAAAAACTTCGAATCACGAAAAACGCCAGGCACGGACGACTTTCCTGCAGAATTCTACCGCTTTTTCTGGCCCGAAATCGGCAAAGAAATGACAAACAGTTTCAATTATGCTTTCCAAACAGGAACGCTCTCAATAAGTCAAAGAAGAGGAATTATCTCTCTCATTCCAAAAAAGAACAAAGACCAAAACCATTTTAGAGAACCTGAGGCCGATTTCACTGCTAAACGTAGACTACAAAATTCTCACCAAAACTATAGCAAAGAGAATCGAGAAAGTGCTACCCAATATTATAAACATTGATCAAACTGGCTACGTCAAAGGTCGTTATATTGGTGAGAACATCCGCCTTATACAAGATGTACTTTATTTTACAGATCAAACCAAGCAAAAAGGTATAGCTATTTTCCTTGATTTCAAAAAAGCCTTTGACTCTATTGAATGGCCTTACCTCAGCGCGGCCCTTGAACATTTTAACTTTGGACCGGACATTTTGAATTGGATCAAAATATTTTACAAGGACGTCTCTAGTTGCGTCATTAATAATGGTCATGCTTCTACCTTTTTTCCTCTACAAAGAGGAGTTAGTCAGGGTTGTCCCCTCTCAGGAATACTCTTCGTGTTGGGAATTGAACTATTCGCAAGAGCCCTGAAAAACAAATCATCGATAAAAGGTATTGAAGTTAGCGGCCACAAAATAAAAAGTGCTCAGTACGCTGATGATACCACTATTTTTGTCCGCGACAGAGAATCAGTCTTGGAACTTCTTAGCCTTCTTGAAGAATTTAGCTCTCTCTCTGGATTAGAGATTAACACGTCTAAGACTGAGGCAATGTGGCTAGGCCAGTGGAAAAACAACCAAGAGACCCCCTTTGGTTTTAAATGGCCAAAAGATCCAATACTCTCGCTAGGTGTGTATTTCTCGCACAACCATACTGATGCATACGAGCTCAATTTCAATGCCAAAATACGAGAATTAGAGAAATCACTTCAAAGGTGGCAGAAAAGGAAATTAACGCTGTATGGGAAGATCAACATAGTTAAAACTTTAGGTCTCTCTAAATTGATCTTTAATGCTTCAGTGTTATACACCCCACACTGTTATATTGAAAAAAATCAACAAAATTATCTTCCACTTTATTTGGGATGGTAAACCTCCAAAAATCAAAAGAAAGACTATAATTAGCGAAAAAAAGGACGGTGGGCTAAAAATGTGTGACTTCGAAATTATGGAAAAAGCTCTTAAGATAGCCTGGATCAACAGAATTCAAAACCAATCGCATGCTTCGTGGAAAATTATACCAAATCATCTTTTGGAATGTCATGGAGGTCTCGCATTCTTGATGAATTGCAGGTATGACACAAAAACACTGAAGCTCGACAACCTCCCTGATTTCTATCGTTCAATTCTCGAATATTGGCAATATTTTAAAACGCTATCCAGTAATGAGAAAGATATCAAAGACGAAGTTTTATGGAATAACTGCAATATTCTAATTGATAAAAAACCCGTCTTCTTTAGAAACTGGTTTTCCAAAGACATCGTTCACTTACAACATGTACTCAATGAACACGGAAAATTTTATACCCTCGACGAGTTAAAAGCAAAATACAACCTGGAGGTGCCTTTCACTATTTTCTATGGTCTTATTGAAGCTATCCCTAACGCGTGGAAAAGCAAACTTAAACGGTGCGGTCAAATCGAAAGCGTTAAACAAACAGACAAAAAAATATTGTCTACAAGCTCAATTTACTCAACTATCTTAAATAACATCTTTGTACAGCCAACTTCACAAAGCAAGATCCTGCGCCATAACTTTACTGAGAGTAATGTTCACAAAGTTTACCAACTTCCTTTTACGATTACAAAAGAGGTCAAAATGATAATGTTCCAATACAAAATTATTCACAATATACTTCCCACACAAATGAGTCTACACCGTGATGGTATTTCAGATAGCGACCTATGTACCTTTTGCAAAATCGAAAAACAGACCATAAACCATTTGTTAGTCGATTGTAGTAAGACCGTGTCTTTCTGGAAAATATTCCAAGACTGGTGGCTTGGAAAAACGCAAGAAACGCTATCCCTAAACCAGAGCCAAATACTCTACGGCTTTTTCGAAAAAACATCACATTGGCAGGCACTAAACTATTCAATTATACTAGCAAAGTATCACATCTTTTGCTCAAACGGCCACCAGGATGAACCGAGCTTCCAAAGCTTTCTTTTAAGACTGCAAGACAAACTACAAATACTTAAAGAAATCGCGACTGCCAAAAAAACACTAGAAAAATACAATCACAGATGGTCAGTCTTGCATTAATAACTACTAGCCAAGAGTAATCATCTCATTCCATATACTACCTGTAGCTAGAAAACAAAAAAAAACAAATGGAAAAAGAAATAAATAAAATAAATAAAACGAAATGTCTAACTTAACTAAAAGGAGTCACACGTATAATTAAATTATAATTTAGTTCAAATACTGTATTGAAGTGTATTTGTAAGTAGTGTACAGTATAAATTATACTGTTAAAAATATTAGCGTGTATGTAAAGTAAAACTTCTGTACGTAGATTTATTCTCAACGGGATAATGTAAGCACAACAGTATGTATGTTTGTAAGTAAGTATGTATGTATGTTTGTGTTAGTGGTTGCAATAAAAAAAATAAATAAATAAAAATTAAAAAAAAAGTGTAAAATAGCGTGTATTTTAAAAAATAAGCAATCTTGACTTGTCAAACTTGCGTATTAAGTGAAAACAACGGGCTAATTGTTTAACAAACAATGAAAAATGGACTCCAGTCTAAACAATTTGGAATTGAACCCTGTTACTGGCATTTGCAGAGGTCACAGGTTAGAATCCCGTTGAAGCCCTGAATTTTGTCAGGCTTCTTTATTCAAATTGTTTAAATTGGAAATTCACTACAATGATAATTTCTCACTTTCATCTACATCTGCAGTTCATTATCAATTACTTCATATACTAATACAGTCATGATTAGAATAGCTGCTTCATACCTTTTCAGCAATAATTAACTATAAAATAAATACTAAGATTAATATTATCCTCAATATAACAACATACATGCATTTATTTGACAAACACCACTACTCCTTCCTCATCAATGTTTCCCAAATCACTCTATAATTACTGTTTAACTTGATATGTTGTAGATCAAGATGAGTTATTTGTTAATGATTACCTTTTCATTGTCCTGTCGAATGAAAGTTTTTGGACCAACTTCAACCTTGGTGACATTGGTGTTCTGGTCCAAAACATGAATGTAGTAATATGGTGGAATACGGTAAATACTCTCCTCCTCATGAGGGGCAGAACGTCTATTGCTGCTCATGGTTCAAGCTATTTAAATTAATAAAACTAGTGAGACAATCTCAGATAGTGCAGAGTGTTATCTGCAACTGAACATGTACAACACTTAAGGCCATGGCAAACGAGGATGCATTGTTGTGGACACACTGCTGCTCCTTTCAAGCAAACTTTGTCTTCTTGGGCAAACAGGGAAACAATTCTGTCTGAAACAACGTTTCTTCATTTGCCACGGCCTTTAGGATGGTCATCTACATACGTGACAGTACTTATGCAGGTCTGCTGTCCCCCACCACACCCCTCCCCCCATCGCCCACTGCCCAACTCCCAGCCTGTATTGACTTTGGTTATAATTATCAACTATTTGCTTGCCAAATATGAGAAGACAGAAACTTTGATTAAAAATGTTCTGCTTTTAGCTCAGTAACATGATACTTTTGATTTCTCAAAAACATATTTAAAGTGCCTATGAAATGAAAAAACGACCTATTGAAAAACAAGCTTAGTTGAAAGGCCTTTAAAAATGAAGAAGAATGGCGTTTTCCTTCTTGTGATATCTCTTCTCGTTCCAGAGATATTCAAGATTTTGGAATTATGCAAATTAGGTCATGATGAAGTCACAAGGTGTGATAGTATGGGTGTAAAAACACAAAATATAGCATATCTCTGCAAGTAATGATGCAATGAACTTAAACCTTGGTGAGCATTTTATAGTCTAAGAAATACATCAGATGGTGCATATTTTGGTGTTGCTATGGTACCATGTCCAGTCCGAGATCTCTAATATACAGGAATGGTTATTCCTGTATTTGATCTTGAGCAAACATCGTCCACTTCCTAAAGGTCAATTAGGAGAGCTAGTGCAATATGGGCATTGTACACGCTTTAAATTAGATCAGTCATTTGCCCTATACAGTCACAAACGAGTAATATTTGATTTAAAGAAGAAAGAAACTGGAACCAAGATTGTTGCCATAGCAACAAAAAATATGTATCAAGGTGTATTTCTTAGGGTGCTATGTTCTTGCAAAGTTCCAATTGCATTGTGTCATTACTTGCAGAGATATGCCCTATTTTGTGTTTTTACACCCATACTATCACACCTTACGACGTCAAGAGTACCTAATTTGCATAATACAAAAATCTTGAATATCTCTGGAAAGAGAGGAGCTAACACAAAACGGAAAACGCCATTTTTCATCATTGTTTAAGGCCTTTCAAATAAGCTTATTTTTCAATAGCTCATTTTTTCATTTCATGGGCACTTTAAGATGTGTTTTTTTTCTTTCCAAGACCGGAGATAACTGTAGAACGGTAAATATATGCATGCGGAGGGCAGTGTAACAAAAGAAAAAACAAACTTAATTAAGTGCTTAATGGCAGGAAATTACAAGAACAACAACAAAAACTACAGAAAACTAACACCAAAACATAAATGTAGCTAAAAAGATAGAGTTAGCTCCACATGTTTCAGCTGCCTATTTAGATTGGGATTTTCCCATCGGATATGAGCAGCCTTTTTGAGCAACAACTGGAAACGATTAGGTGCCATATCCAAAATGGAGAAGCAGCTCTCAGAACTTAGTCTTCAACAGTCCACAGAATTTTGCAAATGTTGGAAAATGTGAGAAGTCCTGTCCCTTCTCAGATGCTCACAAATGTGCGTCGAAATGTGTCAGGATGTTTCCCTGACGTAACAGGCATTTCATCCTGCACAAGTGAATTTGTACACGACACGCGAACAGAGATCGAAAGGCACAGGATCTTTCACAATGAACATGTTGCGGATCTTAAAGGAAGAAAAAGTGACCTTAATGTCTAAATTGATACAAAATCGCTTAACTACATGTAATTTACATAGTATTCTCTGAGCTTCTGTAGAAAAGGAACCTACATAAGGTAACCTAAAATACTTTACTGAAACGGAGGATTGAACTAGGTTGCCATTAGTAGATGGGGTCTGGCCTCTAGTAATATACTGATTAACTACCTTCTCAATTAGATGTGAAGGGAATAGGCTTTTACGTAAAATGAGAGTGAGGTTCTTAACATCATTGTGAAAGCCCGCCCAAGTGTTGTTGATTTGGAAGGCTCTACCTACAAGTGTTCTAAAATTAAGTGCTTCATGGCAGGAAATGACAACAGTATTCTGTAGTTTTTGTTGTTGTTGTAATTTCCTGCCATTAAGCACTTAAGTTTGTGTTTTCTTTTGTTACACTGTTGTTGAGAAAGTCTATGTTTGCGTGTGCATTCGATTGTTTGCGTTTAGTATTGTTGTATCGTTTACCGGTAATTGAAATTCTAACGGCAATGTATTACGTAAGTTCAAATTGTAACATTAACACAAATTCAAATTCGCACCGTAATGAACACTTGCAACTGAAGATGATCAATGATCGATCAAAACATGTCTTGTAAACTCAAAGTTGTTGTCCATTTTTATGAATAGTAGTTTGTCTGCTTTTATCCAGACCATTTGTATTATTTTCTGTGAAAGACACTTGAAGGGCCCTAGTCAGCCTCGCCATTTTCGATGCCATCGGAATTATGGAAATTGTATGGTGAAGCGCAATCTTACTGGATTGCTAAACTTATGTTACTGGAAGTATTTAAATTACTTTTAGCAAGATTCTTATAGTGTATCTAGGAAACGTTTTAAGCAAAATTATTGCAGGTAAACAGCTTTGCTTGAGCGAGATTTTCCCACACTAGTGAAAACAAAATGCCTCAGACACTAATTAAATTTATTTGCTGTTTCGGAAGGTGACACAGAGTCTACAGAAATATCTGGGAAGCTTTCTTGCTGCAAACTCGAAAAAATATTGTCCAAACATCAATGTTTTCACTCTCCTTTTTCAGTGGACTACCCATTATTGCCAAAGGTTAAACCCTGGCAGAGGCTTACGTGGTAACTTAAGTTCTGGAGGCACCAGGCAGTGTGCAACAATACCTTCAAATTTATAAAGTTTACTGTAAAGCCACAAAGTCGGCGGAAAACTAACTTTGAACATTTTGGGCTCTTCTTCGTGTCCATTAAAGGGAGAAATAGACAATATGTTTCTTCTCTTTATTTGAACCCTGACAAGTACATTACAACTGCAGTTTCAAAACTGCAGAAAAACTCTCTTTCTCTCTTGGGTTATTCAACACAAAAGATACGCAGTCACAATACTGAACTTTGGACTAAATGAGGAAAGTAAAATCAGAGTGTATTAAAACAAATGCACTTTACACGTTGGGTTCTACAGCAAGGAGAATATATTTGACCGAGTCTGTTATTCTCAGTAATTTTGTGATGCAATACCGGTTTCGGAAACTAAAATGGCTTCCTTCGTCAGTTGCTTTTTCACTGTGCTCAAGTGGCTGTGAGCGGGTTTGCTGCCGAGTTCACGAACGAGCTGCTTTTATACACTGAGTTAGACTGGTTGTGTTGAAACTGACCAATTGGAAGCTAGGAAATTTGGATCCGTTACGCATGATAAGAGCGTGTTCAACGTATCGTATGCAAATTTGGATCCAAGAAAGAGCTTCGCGTCAGTTTGAACAGGTTTGTTTTGCAATTGTCAAAGTACTGAAAACTGTTTCAGTAAACTCTGTAACAACAAGATAGTAGCTAGGTCAAAACTTTAAAGGTTCAATAAAGCTTGGGTGGTGGAGTATAGTTCAAATGGTGGTAGTGTAAGGTTTAAGTCAAAGTTTTTGTGTTTGTTTTTGTGTTGCTGTCACTTGACCCTTACCGTTTATAACTCCAAAGTTCGGTTGTTAAATGTGCGAAGGACTTTTAGGTCTGACCAAAAGGTCTTTAAAAGGCTTGTCCTTCATGTGAGCGACAATTGGAGAATATATTTGACCGAGTCTGTTATTCTCAGTAATTTTGTGATGCAATACCGGTTTCGGAAACTAAAATGGCTTCCTTCGTCAGTTGCTTTTTCACTGTGCTCAAGTGGCTGTGAGCGGGTTTGCTGCCGAGTTCACGAACGAGCTGCTTTTATACACTGAGTTAGACTGGTTGTGTTGAAACTGACCAATTGGAAGCCAGGAAATTTGGATCCGTTACGCATGATAAGAGCGTGTTCAACGTATCGTATGCAAATTTGGATCCAAGAAAGAGCTTCGCGTCAGTTTGAACAGGTTTGTTTTGCAATTGTCAAAGTACTGAAAAGTGTTTCAGTAAACTCTGTAACAACAAAATAGTAGCTAGGTCTGAACTTTAAAGGTTCAATAAAGCTTGGGTGGTGGAGTATAGTTCAAACGGTGGTAGGGTAAGGTTTAAGTCAAAGTTTTTGTGTTGCTGTCACTTGACCCTTACCGTTTATAACTCCAAAGTTCGGTTGTTAAATGTGCGAAGGACTTTTAGGTCTGACCGAAAGGTCTTTAAAAGGATTGTCCTTCATGTGAGCGACAATTGGAGAATATATTTGACCGAGTCTGTTATTCTCAGTAATTTTGTGTTTGTTTGAACTTGCCTGGTTCATGTTATTTTAATAATAACAATCTTACAGTTACTGGAAAATACACTATAACTTAGGTCATTCAAGAAGTCATTCAAGAAAAGTATGAGATCCTGGAACCCTGGGATCCTGGAACGTGTTGTTCACGCTTTTGTACTGGGGAAACTTTTTTCTGAATCAAAAATAATATATGTTTGCAATCACTATTAAAAGCAAAGTGATGGTTTCAATGGCCACTTTTCGTAAAGATATTTTTAAGGTTTTATGGCGAGCAAGATAAAAAATATTTCGTGACTCGGATGATTTTAAAAATCTGATAAACAACTTTATGCAAATTTAGGTGATATTCGATACGCCTCTTAAACAACGCTGCCAAACGTCAGAGTGACCAAACATCAAAATGCCAAAACCACACTCTGGAGTTAAAAATGTTAAATGGTATTAAAGGATAGGGTGACAGCAACACAAAAAAAGTGACAAATTGAACAAAAGATCTATTTAAACCATGTTTTCTCTTTGCATGAACTTGGCCTTTTGTCACTGATAGCTCAAGGAAGCACAATGCCACAAGTTCACATCCGACCACTGAAGTTAAGCCCTGTTGGACAGGGTTAGTATTTGGATAAGTTGTCAAAAATGGCTTTGCTTTGCTAAACCATTGGAATAAAACACAAACTTTTATGCCCAGCGAGCCACCAACACTGGGGTGAATTATTTTTGTCTGGCTGACTCGGCTGTGAATGAAAATCAATTTTCTGAAAATCATTCAATTTTATCCTCTTGAAAAACTCATAAGGCTTGAAACTAAAGTTTGCTATATAAGCGATATAAAGTTAAATCTGACCAAATTTATCAGGCATAGCCATTTATTTGTCGCCAATACACTCAATCTGTGATTGCTCGTGCAAAACGTCACCTGACGTTGCTTCAAACTTTGAAATTTGACAAACAAACATGCAACGTTTGATATCCAATTAGAACATTTACAGATTGTGTCACACGTGGCAAATATATGCAAATTCAACGGGGCCGACAAATTGGCACCGCTTGTCTACACAAGTCATTATTCTGTGCGTGACGAAAAGCAGTCGGCACGTCGTCGAAATGGTTGCGTGACAAAGTGTTTCTTGGAGCAAGTGAGTGTAGAAGACGCTTCGGGTCTGTTTTTCTTAGAAGAAAAAATATTTTGCTTTACTCTCAAAAGACGTCAATTTTCTATGCTGTATTTGTTTTATTCAAGGCTTGGATGTTTATTTCCCATTACAAGTGAACCATTTGATTGACCGATCGATGTAATCCGAACTCATCGGTTAATTTTATCCACCGTTCGAAGAATTTCGACAATCGTTCAACTGCTCGACTTTTGCAGTTCAAAAATTATCATTATCTGTGTTTCCGTTCGACCTCATCCGTGCGAGAATTTTAATTAGCCGTTCATACGTTCGACCTTATCCGTGCGAAAATTTTAATTAGCATTCATACGTCCGACCTTATCCGTGCGAAAATTTTCATTAGCCGTTCATACGTTCACTGAATCCGTTTCACATGGCTTGTTAGGCGTTCATCATCCGTTCACTTGCCGTTTGCTAGCCACTGGAAGAGCTAACCGTTCGGAACGTTTTCGCGTGAGAGGTCACAAATGCGGGAGAGAAGGGCTCTTCTGGGCTGGAATGAGTTACATCAAGAGCTTTTAACAGCACCATTCTGCCAAAAACGAAAACGGATTGTGAAGACGCTATTCTGTTTGGAGTGCAACCGTTGTGGGTGAGACGGACTCTGTGCACCGTGCTACTAAACCGGTTTTAAACACTATGTTTGGCTGGATATCTCAGACCCTTCACCAAGGTGAGTGATGATTGAGAGCACTATTTGGTCTGAGACGGACACTGGCCTGGCCATTCAGAGTTTGATAATGTCCTTTGTGTCAGGCCCTCGGAGTAGCAACCCGGCCCTCAGCCTGGTCACCAAGCCTCGGAGTTACAGAAAAACAAAATGGCTGACCTCTCACGATTACGTCTTTTGGTGAGAAAAATCTAACCATAGCTGAATTGTGCAAAAATGTACGCTCACTTTGCGTGCTGTAAGTTTTTTTTCCACCACAGAAGTTGGTGAATCGTTGCAAAGAGAAGAACAGTGTGGAACAACACGATTTGATCAAACCGATTTATCGAACTGTCGATTTGATCTTTCTTGAAAATTGGCTCGATCAGAGCCTGTTTTCATTTTTTCCACCTCTCATATTGCCTCTACAACTTGCTATGTTATCCGTCTGACCTCGTTCTGCCAAACAGGTGTTGAAAGTTCCTTGTAAATACAGAAAATCATGTGGAAAAGCAGAAGCATTTTGGACTTCAGAAGCTGTTTATATGAGTTATCAAAGATTTGCCTCTCTTTAATTTATTCTTACATCATCCGTGCCCCCAAAAGCGCATGCGTATGTTACCAAATATGGGGGGATTTTTTGGCAAGGGACCGAGAAAGAACACCACAATAGAAGGAAATGCCTGTCTGATGGCAATATATAAGCGAACTTGTCATTAACTTGTTAGTTCACATATTCTGGTGAAGCTCTGGGAGGTGAAAGTTGGTCACTTTCTGAATCCTGCTAAAGGCTTGTGTACATGGTGAATTACCAGGTATAGGGGAAAGTCTTTCCAGTGAGACAGTAGCCTCGGGTTGAGCCCACCTGGGCCCTACTGGTAACAGGGGTTGCTCAGAAATCCCTCGGGATTTCAAACCTCGCTCCCAGAGGTAAAATGGAGTGAAAGTCCTGGCCACGGCCAGGCAACGAACAGCCAACCGAGCACCCCCCAACAAGGGCACTTGTGGTTTTTGTGGATGAAGTGTTTCTGTGATGTGAGAAAATTATTTGTTGCTTTAATAACATGTATGCAACGCTTGGTTGCCAGCACAGATTACACGCTTCAACCACTGGGTTCAAAAACAAATACTTTCAGGGGCGAATGACGTCATTTCCATCAACCATGTGCTTCATAGCTGTGCTTCGTTTCTAGCAGAGTCGAGTTTCACGTTCTTGTTCCGCGTCTTGGTAGATTGTTGAGTTCTTGACTGTGCTTTTGCGAATTGTTGTCGAATTCTGGACTGTGCTTCTTCTTTTGTTCGGAGTGTTCTCAGGTAAGCTGTGTTGTATACATTGTTTTCGAGTCCCTTCGAGTGTTTTTCGATTTTGTCTAACTTTTTTCGCAGTTGTATTGATTTATTTGGGCTATCACGGGCAAAGATGATTAAAGCTACTTATCAGAACATCAGAAGCCTGCCTACTGCTGGTGTGTTTTCTAGGAAACAGATGCTGCAATTCACCCAAGCAACCCACTGATCTCATAATAAAACTTGGCTGCTTTTCATTGGAGATTCAACTTCTGTCCGCATAGTGTTGTGACGCTCTACTGTTCAAATCAGCCTTATTGTTATCCAAGAAGAACCTTGTAGCGAAGATTGTACAACTCCTGGTGCGAATATATAACAGCAGATTTCGATCGGTACCGTGACAATGTCTGTAATAGTGAATTTTATGTTTGCATTTTAGCTTGCATGTGCGTTTGGTGCGTTAAATTGTTTACATTTGTTGGGCGACAAAGAAATGATATTTGTCATACACAGTCTGCAGTTTTCGAAACACTGACTGCAACTTTGTTATTTGTGAATAGCGGTGTCACGCAATGCAAAAAGCTCCAAATATTGTATTTGTATGAATAAATCGGAAAAATCATGTTCATCAACCACAGTTATGTTAAGAGTTTCATAATGATTTTTAAAATGTTGATTTCAGTATTAAAGAAAGCTTGAATTTCTGAAACCAAATCGAAATAAAGCCAAGTGAATCGAACTCGTTGAACGCACTCCTAATCTTTGATTACTACTAGTCTAATTTCAATAACACTTCAAATTTGTGCTGGACGCCACCAGTTTTTTTCAAAACTCTGGTTTTTTATCTTTTCAAGATCCGGCTGGCGTAAATCGGTCTGTTTTTTCACAAAGTTTGATCGTAAAGTCTCTTTGATTTCGCGATATTTCTGCATTTCACGTGTAATTTGTTTGAATGCTGAGTCAGAAACATTATTATCGTCAAGAGCTTGAGAGACAGGCCTGTGGAAGCAAAACCTGAAAGGGCAGCAATTCCTGCAATAGGCGCACCGACCACAATTCCGACACCAGTGAGTGAAGTTGCAACAGCCCTTGGAAGACAGGGCGGCAGACACAGCGCCAAGAGAGACCACGGAATATTGAATCACTTTCCAAGCTTTTTTTATATTTTTTCAACACAAGCCTGTACTGTTCTGCCTCATTGGCTATTTCTTTTTCAATTTTGCTGATCTCAGTTAGCCGGAAATTTTCTGGGGTTCTTGAGAGGGGTAGCTCTGGACAAATATTATCAGGCGGTCAACTTGCCAAAACACATTTGCTGAAGACATGGCATATTATAACATTTCAATTTATCTCTAAAATAAAACGAATTGGGAACCTGTGAAAGTCAAACAGTTCGCCATTCACGAAGGCTGCACAAGACAAGGTGTGGGCAGCTTTTTCTGCAAGGTTTCTGAGGGCCAACAAAAGCAAATTTGTAGCACAGACAATTTTAGCGTTGGACCACACGGCAACAGCTGACATATTTTACAAAGAGGGTGAAGGCAGTCTGCAAAGCGTCTTCGGTTCAGACAGCAAATATTGGAGTGAAGGCATGAAAAGCGCGCTGGGTTTGGATGACGCTGGCGGCTTCCCTTACCAGTTATCGCCTAGCGCAGAAAAAAGTTCGCTGCTGGCTCCAGCAGTTGAATTTGAAGACACTGCACCAAGTTTGAAGACAATATTCAACAACTCAATTAACATTTATGTAACGCCTGACCTTGTACCAACTCAGAGGCAGCAAAAGCTTGAGCGCATTGCCGGGTGACCCTACATTCAGTCAGATCAACGACCATAACGACGTGGCTTCTTACAAAAGATTGTGTACAGAGTTTGGCATTGGCCCGTCAACTGACTTCCGCTTCACGTACGGGGCAAACCACGGGCTAGGAAGCGTTTACATTTATTGCCGCGACCCTTTCATACTGGACGTGCCCTATCCATCACCAAAAGCAAAATTCGACAACGAGGACCCTAAGGCATCAGGAAAAGGGAATTTCAGTATGCTTCATAAAAAACGATGCCACGGAAGAGCAATTCAATTGGTTCGCACCCAAAACCTCGGCAGGTTTGACCCAGGCAGGGCTTTCACGTATCAATCAGTCAATTGAAGCCTTTGTGTATTTCATCTTGGGCGCGCAAGTCAACGTGAGAAGCAGCATTCTTGGCGCTGGAGGCAGAGCAAAAGAAGCCCAGAGTGAGTTCCTTGTCTTGGTGGAAGACGCGATAAGGCAAACGGAACTGGCCAAGTCAGTTCAAAGATACCAACTTGCCGTAAACGAGGCAAGGGTGAGGCTCAACCTTGCTGTGTGCCCGGGGGCCTGGCTGATGCCCGCGCAGATGATAATTAACACAGAGAGCATGGTTGGCTACAACAACCAGCTCAAACAAGCGACGCCAGGTATGAAGCTGGGTGTCAACGACGGGGTAAACAAAAGCACAAAAAAAGCAGGGCTTCGGCTAATGGATGGCGGGGACTCAAAAATAAACCCACCAAACAGTCACCCTCCGAATCCAAGTCACAAGGCAGCAAAAAAAGAGGCAGCACCTGTGATCCAAACAGCTGCAGAAGAGCAAACGGAATCTGAACCAACGCCAACGGCTGGCTCCGGCAGCGAGTCACATGATGTGAACAAAATAGCTGTCATTGTTGGCGTGGTTGCAGTTGCGGGTTTGGCATTCTTGTCATTTCGTTAAGGCCGCTTCTTGATATAGGTCTCCATTAGCAAGGCCACCACAGCCAACATCAGCAGCCAGGTGTGCTCAGCGAGAAAACCGATGGCCTGACCAGCGGCTTTGAAGAGGAAACTCACAATTGAGCCAATGAGACCTGGCAGAGCAGTTGCAACCTTTGAGCCAATATCTTTCAGACCTTTTCCCAACGCTTTGCCAATGGTTTTCAAAGAGTTGGTGATGGCGCCAATAACAGCACCAATCGTGACACCAGCAGCAAGAAAGATTGCCGTGACTGTCACGCCATATTTTTTGAAGATCTCTTTGACCCTTTCACGAAGTGGTAGCGCTCTTTCTCTTTCCTCAATCTGCGTTTGCAACCGCGCGAGCTCCTCTGTTCTTTCCGCAACTCTTCCTTCTGCGGCTTCTTTGTCAGAGGGTGAGGCGTTCTCATTGTTGATGATTTTCTGATCTTCATCATTTTGTCGTTGAAGGTCGGATTCTTGCTCACGCAGTTCATCCAACGTTCTTCTTGTGTTAAGCCTTTTTTCCATGGTGTTTCTTTCGCTCTCTTTGGCCGCGAGGCTTGTCCTGAGTTGGTCGATCCGGGTTTGTTCTTTGGCTTTACTTTTTGCTTGTTTTTCAAGAGCAGCCACCTCTTCTTTTGCATTTTCAAAATCTGTTTTAAGATTTTTTTATCAGTTGCTGCTGTCTCCGCAGTTCTGCCTCACTTTCAACATTCAAACCATGTTCATCTTGTAACCCATCAATCCTTGCTTGATTTTGCTCAATTCTGTTTCTCAGATTTTGAGCCTCTTGTCTGGCAGAGGGTGAGGCGTTCTCATTGTTGATGATTTTCTGATCTTCATCATTTTGTCGTTGAAGGTCGGATTCTTGCTCACGCAGTTCATCCAACGTTCTTGTTTCGTTGAGCCTTTTTGGCCGCGAGGCTTGCCCTGAGTTGGTCGATCCGGGTTTGTTCTTTGGCTTTACTTTTTGCTTGTTTTTCAAGAGCTGCCACCTCTTTTTTTGCATTTTCAAAATCTGTTTTAAGATTTTTTATCAGTTGCTGCTGTCTCTGCAGTTCTGCCTCACTTTCAACATTTAAACCATGTTCATCTTGTAACCCATCAATCCTTGCTTGAGTTTGCTCAATTCTGTTTCTCAGATTTTGAGCCTCTTGTGTAGCTTTTTCCTTTTCTGCAGCATTTTTTTCAGCATCTCTTAATTGTTGTTCGGTCTCTCTCAATCTCTGACGTTGTTCTCTTATGCTCTCGTTGGCTTGAGCAATACCGTAAACACCCGCAGATAAGCCGCACCCTGAATTTAGCAACTTAAATTTTGGAAAAACAAGTTTTTTGAAAGAAATCAAACGAAATCCAAGGTCAAGTCTTGAGACATCTTCATCAAACGTAAATGCATCATAACATTGAAACGGAAAATACTTTGAAGTCTTACCAACAACCAATGCCTCAAAGTCCACGTATATCACGTATGGCACCTTTATCTTTATCTTTTGGAAAGAAAGGGTGTTTTTCCCCTCTTCCTGCATCTCGATCCTTGTCAGCCCGCCATTCACGCCGTTGCAGTATTTTTTGTGGTTCTCGAGCAACTCCGCTCGTGTGAAACGTGATAAGCACATCATGCAATAGAAAGTTTTATTATTAATTGCCTTGTCAAACAGCAAAGCGCTCACCCATTTTACACAACAATAGTGCTGTATTTCCCCCGACTCTATTAGCATCAGGCTTATCCGCGGCACATTCGCTTCTTTTCTGCTTATCCTGTGTACTATCAGGCAGTTGTTTTCCCAGCCGAAGACATTTATTGCGAGGCCTTTGTTTTGCGCCTCAAGCTTGTCTATCTGCTTTACCGGTGTTGGGAAATCGATGCCATTGTAGCTGATACCATCGTTAACCGGATATTTGCTTGGTCTTTGTGGGTTCTTTCCATCTTTTGGAGGGAATAAAGCAGCTCTTAGTGCCCACTTCAAACATTCGTTATCCCTGTTTTGCACGTTGACTATGGCCTTCTTTTTTGCCAGATTGGCCGGAAGAGGCAAATAAGTTCCTCCGCGCAGTGGTTGATAGCGTGCGACATTCACAAACGCAGTCTTTATCATTTCAACTTCCCATTCTGATCCCTCCACAGACCAGTTTTCTATTTCTCCCTTTGTTCTTTCAATGAATTCATCGAATTTTTGTTTTATCAGTTCTTCATCGTCCTTGTTAAAAACATGCAGTTCTTTTTCTTTAAAATAATGTTTCATGTGTTGCGTTTCATCGTTTCTTTCTATTGAAAACTTTACTTCTAACCCAAAACTTGCTTTCACGCTTTTTAACTTTTGGAGTTCTTGTTCAACCAAATCAGTAAACCTTGCTTTATTTTCTCTTGCAAACACTAATAAACCTTTGTTGTTTGGATTTCCTTCGGATACATCCATTCTCCAAACACGAATCCATTCCCGGAAATTATTTTGTGATAATAGAAACCTGTCATATAATACAACCAGTTGTGGTTGTAATGGTTGACGTAGGTTTCTGTTTTCCTGCCTCGTTATTGGACCATAAAACATTTGCAAAACAGCGGATGTATAATTTGCGGCAGCCATATTGGGGTATATACTTGTGCAGATATTTCTTCAATTGGAAATTAATTCTGGCACACATCCGCTCGCTTGGTTGGGGTCATGCTCTTTTGTTTACTTCTGTGTAATTTGCTTTTTCACACACATATAAAATACTGGTTCTGGACAAAGCAAGTTCGCACAAATTGTTGCCCTTATCGCTGGAAGCAGTTTTACACTAAACTCGGCGACATAACACACATATAAAATACTGGTTCTGGACACAGCAATTTGCAGTTTGTTTTAACTTATCGCTGGAAGCCGAGTTTACACTAAACTCGGCGACATAACACACATAAAATACCGGTTCTGGACACAGCACAATTTTGCAGTTGTTTTAACTTATTGCTGGAAGCTGTTTACACTAAACTCAGCGACATTTTGGAGCCGAGTTTAGTGTAAAGTCAGCTTCCAGCGATAAGTTAAAACAACTGCAAAATTTCTGTGCCAGAACCAGTATTTTATATGTGTGTTGCATGCGTCCAGATTCAGTTCAATGCAGTGGTCGTTTTCTAGTTATCTAAGCGAAGCTTTAGCGACGACGGTATAAATCTTCTAAAAATATCCCCGTTCGGTTTTATCCTTGAGTGATATACAGTACCGTTCAAAAGTAAGTTGACAGTCTCGACTCGATCCTCGATTCTCAAAAACTTTGAGGATCGAGGATCGAGTTTTGAGGATCGAGAAATAAGGCTTTCTCAAATATGCAAACTCATTTAGGGCTTTCGAGAAAACGATTTATTTCTCGAAGAAAGAACAATAGCGGCTCACACCTCAAGTACAAGTGTTTCGTGTCAACCATTATCGCGTTTGACCGAACGATGTCTTCACGCACTGCACGTCATTTTTTCAACAACTTGTGTTAAAAACTTGATGAAGAACTGCAGTCGCAATGGAAACTTTCGACATGATTTAACTTTCATGATCTGAAGCCATTTTCAAAATCAATCAAAATAAAACTCCGTAAAAATATAAAGTTACAGAAGTCAACGGCAGTAGTGCCATCACATCTAGCGTAACTGTAATAGTAATGCAATCAAAATGATCCGTGTTTTGTTGACTTTTCTTCACGCACTGCACGTCATTTTTTCAACAACTTGTGTTAAAAACTTGATGAAGAACTGCAGTCGCAATGGAAACTTTCGACATGATTTAACTTTCATGATCTGAAGCCATTTTCAAAATCAATCAAAATAAAACTCCGTAAAAATATAAAGTTACAGAAGTCAACGGCAGTAGTGCCATCACATCTAGCGTAACTGTGATAGTAATGCAATCAAAATGATCCGTGTTTTGTTGACTTTGCATACCAGTAAAATAGAACCTGAGTTTCCTTTTCGTGAAAGCTGAAGTATTAAAACTCCATCAAAATTTCTCGCTGAGAACGAAAATTGGAATCGAAAGTAAACAACATTATGCAAATTTATCTTGAAATGTGAAACCACGCTCGTTGTGTGAAAGAATTTTTCGTGGATATTTATACAATTCTAGCAAAACCGTAGCGGTCCGTAAACATGCCGTTAACCATTCATCAGTTTTTATCAACATCGCTCTAATAACACACTAAATTTGCAAAGGGTATCCGTCGAATTAAGTGAATAAATACTCGATGTAGTTTGCCACGGAAGTTTAAAGTCGTAGATCGAATTTCCATTTCGTTTAGCGTTCGTCATTTGAATGAAACTCGTTTGGGTTACTATCGAAAATAAAGGGCTTCGATGGTAATTTATGGAAAGGAAAGAAACGAGCGAGTTCGCTAAGATTGTCAACTAAAACCTTTTGAATCACGCAATTACTGTAAATTATTCACCTGATAGCACTAAAATTGATGAAACGAAAGCATCCGAATCTCTTTTCTTACCAAATGACATGAATGAAACAAAATGTTAGAATGGTAGGTAAGGTTATTTTCATCCCCAGCAATATTACATATTACAGAAATGGGAGATTTTACCTTTTTGCGTTAGATCTTAATTATGATAACAAAGCAATCCGAGACATACTGTCGCGCCAACTTGCACGAAGCGACATGGTACGCGAGTAGCCTGAACGTCAATTTTTGCTCTCGATTTATCAAACTTAAAAACTGGAATACGTTTGGTGGACAAGCAGTCAAATTTATTTTTGTTGTCGATAAAAATGTTTGCGACAGCAAGACTTGGTTAAATTTCTTTATCGCAATCAAAATTAATGTTTGCATTTGGAATCGGCTCCAGCGCACGAGTTGGAATTTGCTGTACAACATACACGAATGTGGTCTATTTGGGAAATTTATTTCTCGAGAGATCAGTCAAGCAACTGGCTCATTAACTTTCTCGACTCGAAACTCGATTCTCGATCCTCGATCCACGAAATTTTCGAGAATCGTTTATCAAGGATCGAGGATCGAGGCTTGAGGGACTGTCAACTTACTTTTGAGCGGTACTGTAAAGGCAGTTTACATGTTGTACTGAGCCATTCATGTTATATTTATACTGCGAGTGAATCAATTTCGAATCAGCTAAACAATAAAGATTTTAGTTCATTGAACTGTGTTAATACCTCTCACACTTGCTCCTCTTGTTAAAACTCAGTTAAAGAGTGAATTCCTTCCAATTCTACTAAGAGTTAATGCTTATCAATTTTGTATACCATTTTGTTTTTCTACCGAACAAAATCGAACCAAACGCGTCAATTGAGTTCAATTTGGGTTCGGTAATCGAACTCACAAAAAAGCTCCAGTTCGATTATGTTCGATTGCCGAAACAATCGAACTCCAATCGAACGATTGGGTTCGATCGGTTTTTGGTTCGGTTTCGTTCGATTGACTACGCCGGGATTATGTTAAGAGTTTCAAGCTGATATTTAAAAGTGTTGATTTCAGCATTAAAGAAGGATTGAATTTCGGGAAAGCAAGTCAAAATGAAGCCAAGTGAATCGAAGACGTCGAACACACTCCTAATGTTTGATTACTACTAGCTGCGAGATAATCATGAAGTACAGGTACTGTAATCTTCCAATACTGTGTTCAGCCACCTTAATTATACGCGCCATAACAAATTGATGTAAACAAATGGATGCGTACTGTTTCAAAATCTGGTCGTGTTAACACAATTAATAAACTACTTAAAATTATCATTGTGCATGCATGGATTTTTCTGAGGAAACTTCAAAGGTTAGAGGGGGGAGTGTTCACGATCAGGAACCTGAAAAGAAAGCAACATGATCTCGACAAATTTTCTTTGGTAAGGGGGCGCCAACTTTACCTACCTAAAAATTCTGCAAACTCGAGGCACAAACTTTTCTCTTCGAAAGTTGCTTCGTCGTTCAGGTCCGAAAGTGGAAACCAAGGAAAACACAGGAAAACTGCATGCAATGCAAGGCCCACCTTGTCATTCAATCTTCATCCAATCACAAACGGAACGAAAATGATGTCATGATGCGAAAAACACTGAGTAATCCTGAGTAAACTGGGTACTAATCTCGCTTCCACGGACGTGGCGGTCAATGGCGGCTGTAAAGAAGATTTTGAACTTCAATATTGGAGTTCTTGGTCACATTGACAGTGGAAAAACATCTCTTGTCAAAGTTTTGAGCTCAACCGCATCTACGGCGTCTTTTGATAAGAACCCCCAGAGTCAAGAACGTGGAATAACTCTTGATATCGGGTTTTCCTCATTTCAAGTCCCCATCCCAGAGCATCTAAAGCACCATGATTACGAGGTTCTTCAGTTTACACTCGTTGATTGCCCAGGTCATGCTTCTCTTATCAGGACTATCATTGGAGGTGCTCAGATTATTGATATGATGATGCTCGTAGTGGATGTCACCAAAGGATTGCAGACCCAGACAGCTGAGTGTCTCGTGATTGGAGAGATTCTTTGTGAGAAGCTGGTCGTCGTATTAAACAAGATCGACTTATTGAAAGAAGAAAAGAGGGACGTGCTAGTCGAAAAGGTAACAACACTTTCTTCTATAACTTCCGTAGAAAAAAATATATATCAAATGATACAATAATCAGGGTTGTCAGTAGGTTTTTGAGTAGCAGGTTCCATTTAAAAAGTAGGCGGCTATTTCCATTTTATTTCTCCAATATCACGCTCAAAACTGACCTACTACTAACATTCGGAGTAGCTGGGCAGTATTCGGAATAGTAGGTGAAATGCGCCGGTCGCCGGCTATTTTGACAACCCCGAAGAATATGAGGTACTCCTAGTCTCTTTCGGAGATCGTCATGCAACGCTTCTCCCCACTAATGCATGTACAGTACCGCTCAAAGGTAAGTTGACAGTCTCGACTCGATCCTCGAAACTCGATCCTCGATCCTCAAAATTTTCGAGAATCGAGGATCGAGGATTGAGTTTCGAGGATCGAGAAATAAGGCTTTCTCGAATATGTGACCCTCCACGGGAAAACAGGGACAAAGGTGATAGCACGCTCACAACACGCTAGCACAACACGCTTAGCGTGTCTAATGTCACGGATATGCGCATATTTAATCACTACAACAATGCAGGACACACTAGCTTTGTTTCGGGATTTTTAGCACGCTAAATCTTTTGTTGCAAATAGTGTGCTCGAGGTCACGCTTAGCGGGCAATTTAACACGCTAAAACACTCAAGAACACGCTAGAATTATGGCGGAAACCACACATTCATTACAGATTTCGTTATTCAGAAATAATTATATGAGAAACTTTCGCAAACGAAGAAGCAACGCCAAAAGTAAACGCTTCAGTTATTCGAGTTTAATAAATGTACGATGTACCGTTTTCGAACCGAAAATACCGCTAGTGCTACAAATACTAAGTAAATAATAAGATCAAATCAACTATGAAATTGAGCGTAAAAATATTCCTTTCACTTACTTAAAATTTTATCGTAAGATACATTGTGTTGCCATGATTTAAATGTCCATTGAGTTACGACTTCGAGTACAACATTCTCAGAATAAAAGTTACCGTATTTATTCACTTGTAAGGCGCACGAGAAAATATGCTTGTTCAATCAAAATCTGCTCAAAACTCGGGGTGCGTCTTATAACCGAGTATTTTCCCGCAACAAAATAAAACTTTTCCAAATTTCCCTAATAATTACCGTACATTTATTTGTCTATAAGCCGGTTGTGGCGGTGTTATAAGCCGAGCGATTCTTGCATGATCTGACATTCCATCGGCGTAGATTTCATCATCACAGGGGGATCATCATCTGTGCTGTCGCCAGCTTTTGAAATCCTGCATGTTTTGAATGATTTTCTCATCATCTCCCCTAGAATTTCCTCCCAAGCCTGCTTTACCCAACGGAGGACCAGATTTCTCGATGAACTGTGGATAGCACACCTCCTTTGCCTTTAGCTGAAGAATTCCCGTGAACTTTCGATCGATCGATCAATTGTTTTGAAAATATCCGAAACTGGCCAATCAGAAGAGGCCGTTCCCACGGCCAAGTAAACATTGCAACACGATCTGACAGAAATCGGCTGGCAGCATTGCTGTAATTGCGGTTCAAAACAGAAAACTTACCCTCACTTCTCTGCTCCAAAGACCACTTCAGAAGTGTTTCATCCAATTCAGAATACTTTGGCGAATAAACAGCCCATTGCGTTTCATTTTTTGGTTACATTTTTAGTTCACCATTGAAGAGGTTCGCTTGATCTTTTCGCCAGCGACGAACCATGGATTCACCGATCCCGTATTCACTCCAGCCGTAACTACTTTTAATTTGAAAGCTAAGTTCTACGAAGAAGGACGGGCTTCGCTGAGAAAAACAGAACAAAGCTAAAGACTGAACAAGAGAGAGACAATTTCTAGGAGCCGAAATCGCATCTTTTGTTGAAAACACACAGTTCGAAGCTTTCTTGGATGTATTCTTGAGAAATGAAATTCGTGGCAAAAAGAATCGATGCAATCCAATACAGGTTATTACCACGATAAATGAAAGGATGGAATTTTTGTTTTCGTGAATAAAGGAATGGTAGGTTGAAAACATACCCTGAACACTGTTTTCGTTTTTTGCTGTTCAATAACACGATCTTTCTTTATACTGTTATACTTTCTTTATACTTACTCTATACTGTTTTAGGAGTATTTCTTTTAAAGCTTAAAGGTTGGTCACGCTTTGCGTGCGCGTTCGCACACCCAGTGTGTTGTGCTTTTTCGCACACAACTGACACGCAGCTTTTGTTTTGAAGCTTGACACGCTTTTTTGTTCGACTGCTCACGCTTCTTTCTTCGGCCTCGCACGCTTAATTGTGTTTAGTGTGTCCTGTAAAACAAAAGATCCACTAATGAGGCAAGTTTCAGAACACGCTTTAAGCGTGCTAAAATCGAAATCTATTGTTTTAAGGTGGAAGCGTGTTGTGAGCGTGCTATCACCTTTGTCCCTGTTTTCCCGTGGAGGGTCACATATGCAAACTCGAAAGGGCTTTCGAGGAAATGATTGGCTCACACCTCAAGTACAAGTGTTTCGCGTCACCCATTATCGCGTGAAAACATTCGACCAAGTGATATACAATACCGCTCAAATGTAAGTTACCACCATCTCGCGAGAAACGCGACTCGTATTGCGAGAAACAAGACTCGTATCGCGAGAAACGAAACTCGTATCGCAGGAAACGAGAACTGTCTCTCGAGAAATTTCTCGTTTCTCGCGAGTGCACTGCAAGTACCACTTGACGTTTTTTTGGAGAAACAAAATAAACTGCTTCTCTGTAAACAGTTGTTTGCATGCATTGGAAAAATTGTTCAGCGAGCATGTATCGTTGGTTTATTTTTTCGGCGAGATAAGCATGGGAGATGTGCGACTGGAGTTTTATTGTTACTGCTCAGTGGGCAATGTTTACATACATGTATTGAGCGACATTTGTTTTGCCTGTTCTTAAACTGCTTAAATTGAAATGAAACTTGGTTGGCATTCGATATCGGTATCGACGCCGCGAAGTGCCTGATTTAATTGACTAGATACACTGTGCATGTTCTACATATATTCAGTGGCATAAAATCAACTCAACTGACTTCTTCGTTAATTACATAGGTTAGCGCTAAAACATTTTGTGTTAGTAGCACCTTCGCTTTTCGGAAAACTTTTACTTTCATCAAACAATTGACTCGACAAGTTGTTGAGATGTCGCCCAATCGCTGTGACGGTCTTATCTGACTTGTTTGGCTGCTTTCAACCAGCTGTTTATTTGTCGTTCGGCTTGAATTTTGGTTTTTCTTTATGCAGATAAGAATTACTTTCATCAGATGAAAAGTAAATTTCTTCGGTCAATTCCAATTTCGGCGGAAGGGAAAGTCTGGAAACACAGCACGTTGAACACGTGCATTCTGGCCCGGCAAATTCCCGGAAAAGAACTTGATAATTTCAACTTCTTTTATTTTGATTTTTGCATTATTCAATGGGTGTGGAAAAGTTGAAGGAAACAAAAAATATGCAGAAATCCGCTGAGTATATATGCCTTTCAAATATAATAAATGTAGACAAGATTCTCAGATTCAGGGAAAGCGAGCAAAGGTCAAGAAAGCATGACAAAAGCATGACGCATTGGCCTGTCACAAGTTTTATTTACTTGCGTCTACACTTACATTGCTGGAATCTTGAAAGTTGTTCGTAAAACCTTGGGATTTCAACCTCGTGCGGTCGCTTGCAATCTTTGGTGACTCCTTGTGATCGATTGTTTCAAACTGGGCCAAATTCTAGCGACGCAAGTTTCGATACAGAAGCTTGCGGTCAATATTTCGGGCACACAATATGCAAATTCACCACGCTGGTAATGAACTGAAAGAAGTGTAAACTTTTCCGCAGGTACCTTAACTGGTGTATTAATTTGAGATTATTGACAATGCTTTTCACTTATGTTTTGCATTTAAGATAAATTCTAACAACACGACAAGTTTCAATTCAAAAGTTTTCTTGAGTTCGTTCGCACGCAAATATGCCAACATGCAAATTCAATGCACTGTCTGTCGTGAAGTAAAAACATCCTGTGCAGTTTTGTGTAAGCACTTTTACCATGTCTCTATTTTCGATTTTTGAAATTGTTTTCATTCAAGTTTTGCATTTCAGATGAGAACAATAAAGTTTAGCGACACGGCGAGTTTCGATTCAATCACTTGCATGTAAACAAGCTGAAACAAGCCAATATTCAGTGCACTGTCTATCAGCTCAAATGAGACGAGAGGTGGTAACTTACATTTGAGCGGTACTGTATCAGCGCACTGCACGGCATTTTTTCGAAGACACTTGTATTTATAACTCAATGTAGATTTGCAGTCAGCAACGGAAGCTTTCGAGGTTCCGCAGCCGTTTTCAAAATCAATCAAAATACATTCGTGTTGAACTCTGTAACCTGATATACGTTACAAGTTGTCAACGGCAGTCGCGCCATCGCGTCTAGCCCGCAACTTAGTAATTAAAAGAACTGATTTAAACACAAAACACCTTTTTATTTGGTTTAGGTATCTTCCTTAAACTTTCCTTTCCGTAAAAGCCAAAATATTAAAACTCCATCACGTGCATGAATCGTGAAATTCCAAAGTAAACAACATTATGCAAATTTCTCTTGAAATTTGAACCGCGCTTGTTTTGAGAACGAATCTTTCGTGGATATTTATACACAAACCGTAACACGCCGTTAACCTGCGTTAACCATTCCTCAACATCTCTCTCTCTGACAAGAAAAGATGAAATTTCGACACAAAGTAAAATGCTGGTGGCCAAACTTCCAACAGCGACATCAAGGTACAAATCCAGACAAGCGAGACGACACGGGGAACCGTGCTTTAGTGAAGTTATCCTGCGTTTAATATAATTAGAATACTTAAATGAACTTATGCTACGTTTTCCTTTGGAGCCGCAGAGACTCGTCAATTGCAATAACGCACTTTTTCCATTGCTGTTCCTTCTGGGTTGACGGTGTCGGAAACATTCTAAACGTACACCACTTAACTTTTTCTAATTTACTCGCCTCTAAAGGCACCTTCCCCCTTGACCCCATACAGTTACGATTTTGTAATTCATTTGAATGAAAAAAATTTTTAACTAGCTTCACAGCAAAATTTCCAATTGAACAGCTTTGCTCCTATAAAAGTCATCATCTTCCTCCCCGTTTAACCCATCTAATACAAAATTATCCTCCCCAGGAAGAAACTCAATACTCGATCCTCGATCCTCGAAATTTTTGAGAATCGTGGATCAAGGATCGAGGCTCGAGGGACTGTCAACTTACCTTTGAGCGGTACTGTATCAGCGGCTCCCCCTGATTGACACCCCCAGGGACCCAGGGGGTGGGGGTTGTCAAAATGCTCAAACAAATGTTGTCAAATCCCCCTGGGTATGGGGTAGAAAACAACTCACAATCTCCCCAACCCTGGGGATCCAAAAATGTGGGTCAAATGATAAAAAACATTAGAAAAATAGCAAAATTTTGAGTTAAAAGAAACCATATCATAAATACTCTTGTTCCTTGGCCATCGTCACCCTCTTACCCAGGGTCACTCAGGAAACAAGGGACCCTGGAAAGATCCGATTTGAAGTCCGAAAATATCGGACTTCCGGTTGAACTGCGCATGCCTATCTTTCAAAAGCTTGACCCAACGAACTAAATGGCATTTTACTTCCAGCAATTTTTATTGTCTTCAAAACCAAGCAAAATTGATCCTGTAATGGAACTTTCGAGAGTTGCTTGTTTTGTCAAGCCTGTGCAGCAAGGAACGAAGACTCAATGTTGATAGAGTAGAAAAAAGCCAAGGAAGGCAATATTTTTGGCCTAGACTCTTGACAAGCTTGAAAAATGTGATGGTTCACGGGAATACATACCTTGACGCTTATCCGTTAAACAGGCAAAACCGTCAACCATCTGTTAGAAAGTTTTCTCCGAAACGTTGGAGGCGTTAACATAACCGTTAGCTTTAAATGTCATAGTGTTAGAACGAAAGTTTTGTTTCCATTAGCCGTTAGCATCAGAGCGTTAGATCGGACAGCGTAGGCGTTAACACAAAATTTGCATCCGTTAGAACAGCTGACAGAAGTGTTAGAAAAAATTACCATCCGTTAAACGGGTAATGCAACTGTTTGCTATTACATGACCAGAAGTTTCGCTGCCCCGAACATGAAGACTGACTTGGCGAATGAAGCGAGCTTTTAAGGCCATTTATGTCATGAAGCGGATGAGCGAGCGAACTTCTCGTTTGCAGACATGTCCCAGACAAATTTTAACTTTCTCTTCAGCCAAACAAGATCGTAAGAAACCATTTCAAAACCACGAGATAAAAAACTCTTTTATAGTCTTTGTTTCGTGTAAAAAGCGTTGTTTATTTATCTTGCCACGACACTACAGTACCACTCGGAGATAAGCGAACCACCTAATGCGTTCTCAGCGCGAAGGAAACGTGAAGGCAACGTGAAGGAAACGCATTTGCATTTGCGTTCCCAGAATATATTGTTTGATTCTCTATCAGTCACAACAATAAAAGCGTTACCTTGCTTTAACTTAAAATTATGCAAATTCGGATGGTTTTCAAGTTAGGATCAAAGCCGTCCTTTGAGTTGTTTAACAAAAGCACACAAAACAACGCAAGTTAGAGGTGAAATGAATAACAAAAGCCAAACGCGTTGGCAAAAATTCACCAATGTGTTGAGAACGCGAAGCAACACTTTGAGAACGCGTTAGATGGTTCGCTTATCTTCGAGTGGTACTGCATGTCGCGGAATGTTTGCTTAATTAATAATCAAAGTTTTAGATCCATCACGGAAAAAAAAGCAAGAAAGTGTGGAATTTCGTGCAACCCTTTCACTAACTTATCATTTTCCAATTTTAAACATTACTTTTATTCAAGATTTCTTTAGCTCATTAGTTGTGATCCGGTTATTTCGCTTGGAGACATCTTACAAATTTGTATCGGACTGAAAAAAATTATTTTGATCTTGTCTCTTTTTTTGTTTCGGTGAAACCATCAAACGCTCCTCGGTCCATAATAGGAATCATTATCTTTACATTTGCAGCTGTGTAAAATGATTTCTGACGGCAGTAACGAGTCTAGCTAAGAGTTCAAATGTGCACTTCGTTGCAACATTTTAGTTATGTTGTCACTAAAAATAAAAACAACAACTCGGCAAGTGTGCGAGTGCAAGCCTAAAATTCCGGATTAAAGATTGAAATATGAAAGAAACTTGAAATAAACATTGCTTCAAATTAAATTTCACTATGAACAAGCCAAGAAATATACTCAAAATCGTCAACATATCGAAAATTGAAAGCAGAGCAATTTTGCACGGGTAATTAGTTTATTGACATTTCACTGGCTTCACACTAAAAGTAGAAAGTTCTAATGTTAGCAGACGTGTGAAACTTTTCTTGTATGACTTCAATAACCTTTCAATAAGCTTTCAAATAGTGTATGGTTTCTTAAAAATCTTTTCTAATGCAGTCGATTTTGAAATGCCCGTGTCTTGAAGATGGAAATCCAGCGCCGGTATTAATGTTTTTCGTCTTCCACGTTTTCGCATTGAGGAATTAAATTTTACTTTTCGAACGTTTTCCAACCGGTAAGTGCTTGGTTTCTTGTTTTTTGTCAAATTCCTTTAATTTTTTTCATACAGTATCAGCGATTTAGATTGCTGTTTTTCATTTTGGATGTCCTTTTATTCGATTGGCGAATTGACAGAAACACGCTTCAAATAAATTTGCTAGTAGGCGACAATCATACGTTCCATTCTCTGTTCAAGTTTACTTTTCTGGCCCTGCACTTTTACCGTGTTGTATCGCACATTTAGCATGACATCGAACACGCCACTTGAACAAAAGCTTTAGCGTGTCAAGCCATGCCAACAAAAGCTACCGTGACTATCACTGTTTTGCTTATTAAATATGTGCATATCCGTGTCATATGGCATGCTAAGCGTGCCATGTCATCGCATGTGTGCCCGTGTCATCACCTTCTTATCTGTTTTCCCGTGGAGGGTCACAAATGTTAGCAAAATGAAAGACAATGGGCTGTTATTCATGAAAGTATTCTGAATTTGATGAGACATTTCTAAAGTGATTTTTGGGGCAGAGAAGTCGCAGAAAGTTTTCTGGTTTGAACCACATTTACAACACTACCTCCAGCTGATTTCTGTCAGATCGTGTTGCAATGTTTACTTGACCATGGGAACAGCCACTCCTGATTGGCAAGTTTCGGATGTTGTCAAAACAATCGATCAAAAGTTCACAGGAATTCAGGAATTGCGGTCAACAACGTTAGTGGATTTTAGAATTAAGTTTTGCAGTAGAAATCTGGTCCTCTGTTGGGTAAAGCAGGCTTGGAAGAAATTCTATGCAAGATGATGAGGGAATAATTCAAAACATTCGGGATTTCAAACGCTCGGAACCGGAAGGCTGCATAGCCCAGAGCGAGCACCCTGGCACCCATGAACGCGAGTTCACCCCTTTTCTGCTGCTCGCTTGGCTGATAGAAATCAGAGAACTTGGGCTCTTTGGGAGGTGCCATCCGTTCTTCAGGGTGCAGCCTGTTGTAGAGTTTGAAGGCGTAGTCAGTGTTGGTGAAATTCTGCTAGGCCTCCTCCTTTATTTGCGCGTTTGTCGCAATCCAGTCGAGAAGTTTCGTGCGGTCACGTGCGTATTTTGAGTACGAGAGCTTTATCATGCTGCACTTTTTCTTCTAGCACTGCTTTGTCACCGCCCGCAAAAGCCCTGGCGAGATAATTACCGCCGATGAAAGCCGCTGCGTTCAACACAGCCCCGCCAACCATAATCGCGACACTTGCCATTTTTCTTTTATATATTTTTTCAAATATTGGTGGGAAGGATTTTCAGGTATTGGTTGGAAGGATTTTTTGGTCCTCCAGGTACTTTTTGAGCGCAACGCTCCCAGCCATGACAGCTGTGAACAATGGGTAGTTTTCGATAGAATTAGAAGGGTCACCTGTTAAACTTTTCTTGAACGTTTTTTTGGCCACCCAGCCTATGCCAGCAGCGAGGCCGGTAAGGGTGGTGGCATCCATGACGAGCTTGTTGTCGGACATGTTTATATAGAAGAGAGAAATATCTAAATAGTAGTAAGAGCCTATGCTTTGACAACGGACCAATCAGAATCGAGTATTTTTTGAATGGACCAATCAGGAGGCCTTATATCAAACACGTGACTTTTCTAAACCGAAAATGACGTCAGCAAAAACGTCACAAGCCAATGAACCAATCAGGAGACATGAATTCAAATGACTTTAATGGTCACACAATACATGTCACACAAGTGGTAACACAAATACATGTCACGCAAAAACCTGGTAACGAGTTCAATAACGAGTTCAATGTCACGCAAAAAACCTGGTAACGAGTTCAATGTCACGCAATGTCAATTCTTCTTCTTGATGAATTTGAATGGTACATTTTTTATCATTGAAAGAGGAGAATTACCTGTTTGATTTCCAACTTACTACGTCTAAAGGGTTTGCAAGAAAAAACGATTTTCTTGTTCGACATGCAAAAAGAAGTTTGGTGAAATGACACCCATCTTCAAGAATATGGAAATTTCTTTGAACGACATTGGCCCACACAACACAGAGATATGTCGGCAAGATGTGGGGGAACACATGAAAGCATTTGCAGAAGACCACGAGATCCTGAGTTCGCCTCGTCGAGTACTGATTGGAAGTTATTTTGGACAAAAGATTCTCCTGGCCACACTCCTGCTCAAGTTTTACCTGGAGTCTCTCAATAACCTTCGCGAGCGAGCACGGTATTTCGCAAAGAAGTGAATTCTAAGTAAACATCACCTACGTCTTAAAAAAACAATAAACTTTGCAAATTGAGTTCATCTTGTTCATCCCATTCGAATTCACCGTAATAGCCATATGGGTAAGAGTGAAATGTGATGGGATCCACTACTCGTTTGTCAAAAACGATTTGGTAACGTTTTATTTCGGACATTGTTTCTAAATGTTTGGTTTTATTGTCTCTTGTGATCTTGAATGGATTGAAGACGGGAATCTGCCGTTGTTTTTCCTCCAAAGGTTTTGTCACTTCATCCATGACATTTTCTTTTAGGATTTCAAAGTTTAACTGTTCTTGTCCGCGTGTGTTCAGCGAGAAGCCACGCACCTTACATTCTACTTTTCCCTTCATGGTTCGGTACCCGTAATTCTTGGGTCCTGCAGCAGCGAATTCTACAATGTGATCATCCGGGTCTTTCAATTCGTCTGTGTATTCTCCCAGGAAATCACCCAATGGTAAACTGGGTTCATTTCCTTTGTGGGAATAAATGATGGAGTCAGTGTCAAAGTACAAAGTCTGTAGAGGATTCAGTTTTGAGAGACCTTCTTGATACAATCGTAGTCTTGCCCAGCAAGTGGTGAAGCAAGCCACGAAAATGTTTATGTTCACTTGAATGGGGTCACACTCGCTTTGATACTTGTTTACGACTTCGATCATTTCCTCATTTACGATGCGGATGTCGTTTATTTCCTTGCTGTCGTCTTCCAACAACTTGTGGAATAGGGCCGGACTGGTGTACGTTTGAACTTGAGTCTTGTTGCTTTGTTGCCCGTACTTTCCCCAGAAAGAGTTTAGCATCATTTTGGCTAGAGATCGTTTTCCCGGATTTTCTTTTATCTTGTCGGGTTCTAATTTGATTCCTTCCTTTTTCTCATAGTCCGTGATGTATTTCACGCGTTTGTCGGTGTCGTTCCCTATCCGTTTTGGCCACCCGCTGGCTTCTTGCTTTATTTTCAGGAAAGTGTTCACGTACGATTTGAACAACGTGTCGGACGTGTTTTGAAAATGCCAAACTTCGTGCACGTGTTGGATCACGTAACCTTGACGCACTGCTTCTTCCAATTCGGGGGTGCACCAAGTACCGGTTAGTTCCCTTTCTTTGAGCGTGTGACTGCAACTTGCGCTGCGTTCTGTTAAGGGTTTGGATTGTTCTGTTTCTACGCAGGTGCGGCATAACGGGAAGGTCAGTTTTCCGCCGCTGCGGTAGGGTAAGACGGCGTGGTATAACCCGTAGGGTGGTGACACAGTGCATTTGGCAAGCCCGAAAAACTCGGATAGATCTGTGTGCCCTGGTTCTAGCAAGATGACGGGATGTCCTATGGGGTAAATGCAGTTTTTGTTGACGTAGGGATAGAGTGACGTGAAATCCACGTAATGGATCTTTTCACCCTCTTGCGTCTTGTGATGAAGTTTGACCGCATTGGTTCTACCCCCGAAAAAGGCATCTCTGGGTTCTAGTCGTTCCGTCAAGTTTAAAGATTTCAGGTAGGTTTGAATGTCCGTGTCTCGTTTTTTGAGATTGTTCCATTGACATTCCCAGATTTCCATTAGATTGTAACCTGCGTGTCTGATCTGATCGGCTCTACGTTGCGTGGTCTCGTGCACGTCGTACATGGTACGTTCATCCAGTTTGGTGTGTTTCTGGTATCGGTTTGGAAAACAAGTTCGGCAACCGTGATAGAAGCAACCGTAGAATTCGTACACGGTATTGGTGGACGCCGCGTACCCGTCTACGTGCACTCGTCTGTTACCCACACGGATCACGTGTTCTCCACCGTTTCTGGCATGCGTCACACGGTCTGTCGATGTGGCATTGCGGTTCAAGTAATGTAACCATTCGATGGAAGCCTGGGAGTGAGGTTTTCCTTTTCCGTGCCAACCTCGCACTGGTTCCGAAGCCAAACAGTTATGGGGCATGCATGTTGTGCCATAGTACAGGTTGCAAGCCGAGGCAATGGTCAAACATTTTTCCATGGGATCAAATCCGGCCACTTGTTTGAATTGTTGTCGAAACACCTTACATCCGTCGTGTAACAATTTCACATCCGATTGGCAATAGGCCAACAGTTCCGCCTGGAAATCAAACAGGGAATTCTCCTCTTTCATTTTTTTGTGCCATTCGTCAAATTCTGTTTTTCTTTCTGGTTTCATACCTCCCGGGTCGTAATAATCGCGTGCCGGAATGGGACCCACGTACGATTGGTTGTCTGGAATATTGAAGAAATGAGGGAAAAACCCTTTTTTCTGTTCTGTCAGTCCAAATGCTTTTGGGAAGGCAGAAAGCGGCATCTGAAGAAAACACATCGAGTCCTTGAATTCAATGTCGTGAACTTTCATCGACAAAATCTTGCTTCCGTTTACCAATTGATTGATTGACGGTATAGTTCGTTCAAAATGAAGTAGGAATCGTACCCTTTAAAATTGTGAGCAATGGCAATGACTTTATTGTCGATGGCTATTTCTCGTAACCAGTCGAGAAAGTCTGTCACACATGTCGAACCCTCGAACTTGTGTTGCAAGTTACTGTTCGAGGTCATGGTGCAAATCAAATTGGGTACGTGAATTTCTCTTTCTTGCATGGCTTCGGCATCCCAAGTCACAAAAATGGGAGGTTCTTCTGGCTGAGTGTCGTCCGCTTTTCTCTTTCTCTTTTTTCTTTTTTCTTCCATTTCGTTTGGGTTCTGAATGAAACATGTGTGTTGATACAAGTTCAAGTATCGTTTGCAGGAAGGACATTCGCTGTGGCCGCACACGTGTTTACCCATTTCGATTTCGTAATGGGTCAGTGTCTTGCTACAATTCTTACATTTCTTATGCATGTGACAAACACTGTTCTTGGTGTTTTTTTCCACTTTTTTCCCGCTTTCTTCTTGTTGTTTCTTGTGCAGAGCAAAACACGCGTCTCCGAAGAACGAGCGATCACAATCGTTGCAAGGAACCATGGCTTTGGTACCTTTGTCGACTTTGGTGAAATCTGGGCAATTCAATTGATGACAGGCATGACATCGTTTTCCTTTACATCTGTGATTTCTCCATTTGTCATGCTCGAAGGATTTTTCGCACGCTAGACAGAAATGGGCTTTGCCAAAGAATCCTTTCAGCGAGTTGCACGCATGGTAATGTTCTCCCACTTTGATCAAGACAAGGAGTTTATCTTCGGGTTGGTCCGGCCCTTTGAAAATGAATTGGTAACCATGATCCACGGAAACCACCACGATCTGGTACTCTTTCAGGTAAGTCTGAAATTGTTGAATTTCAGTCAAGCCGCAGGGTCCTTCGTGTACTTTGGCCGAGGCGTGTAATTCTTTGGCTTGTCGTTCTTGTATGAATTTGCCCATGTGTAAACTCTTCTAAGTGCTATGTCTGCTGCCTAGATCGCGGTAAGCTTTGATGGTGACCAAAGCTCTGGCACAACACAGTTCGTCCGTTTTTGATTTTGATCACTGACTTTTTGTCGTTTAAGAGTTTCTCAATGTGCTCCGTTCCCAGTTTTTTTCGTCCGCTTCCCGTCCCGGTGGCTTTTATGTGAGAAATGTTCAAGTTAAACGTATCATCCATTCTGAAATTTTCGTTGGAGTTCAACAGTCTGCTTAATTCTTCCAAAACGGTGCGAGCAATCAATGCATTGTTTCTCCAATCACGCACTCGCACTCGTCTTGAATGATAAGCGTTTCTTAGTCTGTTCGAGTTGATGTTGATCAGCAAATGATCGTCGGGTCGTACTTCCGAGTCTTCTAATATTTGTTCGTTGATGCTGCGTTGCAAGGCTTCCTCGATTTGTCCCGGCAAGACGGCTCTGTCCAAGTTGACCAATGCACCACCGCGCTGTGCCAATCGCGCCGTGTAACTTCTGTGATGTAAATCAAATCGTCTCAATCATCTGTCCACGTGTGGAGTCAAAATGAAATCAAATCCGCGTTCCCATTCACTTGCCGCCTCGATCATGGTGTCATCATCAATCTGCAATCATGTCAAGACAACAATAATTGTGATGCCAATCTGATTGACTGGGATTGACATGACACATGGTTGGTATTCGCCATGTGTTGTCTATGAATGTGGGGTTTCCTCGTATGTCTCCATTTTTACAAAGCCTGTGTCTCATTTCCAGAAAAAAATTGCAACGTCGACAATAACTGAAAGTGTTCAATGTTTTTGACCACGTTTTCTTTTTCTCTTTTACGTGCATGAGATCTGCCTGCCATTGAATGTATCTTTTCAATTCTTGCGGTAATGCATCCCAGCGACTCTTTATCTGCAATCAAGACACGTGTGTTCAAAGGGAGGTCTCATTATTGATAAAAAAAGGAAACCCTCATCCGTATATCCATGCCAATATTCCCATTGATCTATATACGGATGATTGAATGTCTGATGAGCTATCCTACACATGACAGGATATACATCCTCTTGTTTAAAGTTCCCTGACGGTTCTATTCTGTCTCTCGTGTTCACGAAGTGACCTCAAAGTCGACAAGGAGATAATCGTAAGTGAAACTTGTACCAAAATCTATGGTTGTATTTGAGTTTGTCTTCCACATGCGATTTGTCCGAAAGCCATTGAATTTTTCGTTTCATTTCTTCTGGCAGAAAATTCCAATGACTCTGTGAAAAGACCAATTCTGTCAACGTAAAATGCAGATACATATCTTCCCTCCGTTGTGTAATAGTGCCAAGGTAAACGCGATTTTAACCATAGATATGACGGAGGTTTTTCCATTGAATCATAGTATATGAAACTATGACAATAAATACAAGGGTCCAAGGAATTGAACAAAGCGGACCAATAAGGTAAATGGTGAATGATGTTGATCATGATTTGATCAGCTTGTCGCTGTATGATTCGTTTCAGTTCGTCTGGTAATCGATCCCATGGGTTGACTCCCATTCCCTGCGAATAGAAATGTGATAGGGTATAATGCAATCTAGGTGTATCCATAATCCTCCGTCGTAAAATGTTACGCGTTCTCCCACGGTCACGGTACGAATGTATTGTTTCCACGACTTTATTTTTTCCCCACTCTGTTCAATCATGCGAGAAGGTAAACGATCAATCTCCCAAATGTAACTTTTTTGAAATACGAATCTGTTCTTCTTGAAATTTCCTTCTTCATCGATGCGATGTCTCATGTCTATGAAGAATCCGCAATGACAACATTGATCCAATACAACTTTCAAGTTGAACCAATATTTAAAATTGCGATAGCGTTTTGTCTCAATCATCAAACGATCCGCTTTCCATTGTATCTTTTGTTGTATTTCTACGGAAGAATGTCCCAATGACTGATTATCTGCCATGAAATTTCAAACAAGAAAATGAACAACCAATTTGCCTTCATCGCAAAACGGTAACTTTTTGATTTCATCGTACTTTTCATCTCTGGGATAAAAGAAGAAGTGACGAAAGTCATCGCATGCCTTTTCCGGATCGAAATGTGTTGCACACAGGCAACAATGTCCATGTTTGTCAGGGTGATCATGCATTATACATTCTTGATGAAACCAACGTTCATCCGTTTTCATGAAAGGAATTCGATCCGAAGCACCATACAATGTTCCTTGATTTACAATTTGTCCCGTTTCATTTGTTTTTTCTTCGTAACGAGAGAGGAATAAATCGCAACTTTCGCAAGGATCCAAGAATAAATGTATTAATTCCCAAGTTCCAAATTCTGTTTTGCTCTTGTCTAACATGACAGTTTTCATGCATGTGTAGTGTTGAAAGGCGAAAGTCACAGGCAGATGGAGATAATGATTATCTTCATTTACTTCTAGCTTCTTAATCTCGTAAGGAGTGTTCAATCGTTCCCGTACATGCATTTCTACACTTGCCCATTGTATCTTTTCTTTGATTTCTTCTGGCAATACATCCCAATGACTTCTTACCTCTTCTTCTGCTTCTTTTTCTTCTCCAAGAAACTCCCATTGCATTGGCCCTTTCTTCCTCCATAACTTCTCTCTCTCATCGTTGCTTGCCATCTTGTGTCAAACTTGAGAATGAAGCAAACGCTGCAAGTGAGTTCCTTATATAGGCCATGAGCTGGTTCCTGATTGGTTGATGAAAAGGGGGATACCCCCCATCCCCATACAATTGCTATCACGTGACCTGTTTTGAATGTATATAAGGCTTTCCATCCCACACTGCCAGTTACCCTTTGAAGATGAGTGAGAGGATAGAGAAGCAACTGTTGTTGGATACCTATGAAGAAGCGACTGCTTTGATGTCTGCAAAGCTAGAAGCACATAAAGAAAATTGTGAAGGTGAAATATATTTACAAATGCTTGATTTGATAGAAGATGGGCCTTGGTTCCTAGATAGGATACTGCAATTATCCTGGGATGCAACTGCGGAAGAAACTGAAGTGCTTTCCTTGTGGACTGATTTACTCAGATGGTCAGAGGCCTTCGATAAATTAGATCCTTGATCTATATTTTTGTTTTTTATTTCACCATCAGTTATCCTTTTAAACTAACGTCATGGAGCCTGTGGACATTTTTCGGGAAAGTAAAGTGAGACTTGTTGACTGCGAGAGAATGTTAGTGGACGACAAGGAAAATCGGCATACCAGAAGATATAAGAAGCTGGTTAAAGTTTTGCGGAGACTGATGAGAAACATTGTTGCACTTGCACGCGTTGCCAGAGGTAGTGAAGAATACCATAACCGCCTCTGGCAACTGCGTGACGCCATTCGTAAGGCAGACTTTGTTTTATATGGGAAAACAAACATTTTATGAACAGTTTCATGGATCCTTGATCTGCATTTTATGGACCGTTGATCTACATTTTATTGAACATTTTATTGCGTTATCATTTTGATTTTTGTTTTATTTCATCAGTCATGTCTTGTAGAAATTTGCCTTCATGCTGTGTAGTCTGTGGCCAGGAACCTCCTACATGTACAAAGCCTATCCACAGAGTGCACAACGCTCATCACGAGAAGTTTGTGAAGGAGATAAAATGGGGCAAGATAACAGCCAAGTGGGGTGGTCGCGTTTTTCTTACTTGCTGTGGATCAATATATGGAGAATATTACGATATCGAGGAGTGGAACTTTACAACCGTTTTTCTAGGTGAGAATCTTGATGCGGCACTCGCTCGTATAGATTTCGTGAAGGCTTTTTGTTTGTAGTATCATTGTTGTTTTTGTAAACGTTAGATGCATGATAGGTTTTAATCTGTGATTTTATTCTACTTGATGTAGCACTCGCTCATAGTGAATACTTTTTTAAATTTTTCAACGTTAGAAGAAATGTATGGTAAGAGAAATGTAAATAAAACAATGTTGTTTGAAAAAAAGTCTGATTTTATTCTGCGTAAGTGTTCATCCATAACCAAAAAGCATGACATTCGACCATGCTGCAATGAGTGTTACAACAATTGAAATGAAATCCGCAATCGGGCAAAGGCTCGACAACACTCGATTTTAGTATTTCGTATTTAGGACAATTATACACTTCAAGGTTTAAACTTTGAATGTTAAGTCTATTCAACAAATCTTTTTCCACATGTCCTCCTTTGTAGGCTGTTACATATCTTTCATTGCATTTGTTGTTCTGATACAAATTCATCAATATCTCTTCCAACTGGTGAGACTCGTATCCTCTTTCTTGTTTTATTGGGTCGTACGTCAGTCCGTGATTGTTATACTTTTGAAAGGCAACAGTTCTTTTGTCTTCTATGGATAAATTGTGCCAAGGTACTTTTGCGTAAAATGCATATCGTCCGTGATCTCCTGTCCAAGCGTAATATCCCAGTTCTCGCACTTGAAATTTCTTGTTGACGAAAAATCCCTCCAAGTCCAATATCATACACACTTTCTCTTTCATTCTGTCAGTCCATGCTTCTTCATCAGACGTTTGATGTAAATCTGATTCTTTAACGCAGGTTCATTCTCTTCGGTATAGTGACATCCCCTTATTTCTGGAGGACTTATCACCTCTTGATTATGTTCCAAAAACGTGATGTTTACTTTTTGACACTCCAACCACAACGATTGGTCAAAAGGAATGGAATTGATATCTGTGTAGGTGGGTTTGTGATACCAAGGAGAATCTTGTCCTCTCAGTGGGTAACCTTGTTCATCTCTGGACCAATGGATGTTGCCATGATGACGTTTTCCTCCTTCTATCCAAGCCAAGACTTTTCCTCTCGGTAGCAAATCAGCCCATTGAAAGAATTTGCACATGTTTCGTCTGCAGCGGAAGTAAGGGCGATCTGGATTCTTCGGCGAATAAGAGATACTGAGAATGATTGGTTCGTCACAGTAACACAACAATTTATCCAGGTTGTTTGAGTAGTAAGTCATCACAGTGTTCGTATTTCGAACGATGTCGATATACGTTTTGGCTTCGTTTTTGTCCACCAAGACAAAACAATGATCTTTACGATCATCTCTTCCCACACCGCAAACCAGGTACTTCCATCCATTGCTTGCTGTTTTTTCTTGAAGTGCAACATTGTTGTGAATCGGACAATTCACTTCTGCTTGTGGAAAGAACTTGTTGAAAAAATCAATGGCTTCATCGTACGACGGTATTTCACCCTCTTCCATCACTTCCACGAGTTCTTTGTTTGTCTTTTTCTTCTTCTTCTTCTTGTTGGAAGCCGGTGGGTAATCTTTAGGCAACATGTAACGTGTGGGAGATTCGTCTCCTTTCTTCTTATTTTTACCGCGGTTTGACTTTTTTTTTTAGTCAAAATTGGCGATGCATCACCGGGTTGATAATGAATATAGTTACCTTGTTCACTTTGCAAAAACTTTATTTGGTCTGTCAGTTCTTCTTCTTCTTTCTTGATCTCCGACATCTCTGCTTCCTCCATTCTTGAAGTGATGAACAACGAAAAATCGTTCTGCTTTTATATGAATCCAAATGGCCAATCAGAATCGAGTGACGCCAGCAGTCAAACCCGTTACTGAAACCCGTTAAAACCCGTTACTGAAACCCGTTAAAACCAGTCACATAAAAGCGGCGCGATGATCTTTGGACTTTACAGATGCGTCAACTACTCCTTATAAGGCAAAAAAATCGGGGTGATGCGCACCCAAAACATCATATATAAATGATCAGATGAAGACAAAGTAGTGCAGTGGAGCAGCGCAGAGGATCGATACTCTTTACGTGATGGAAGAAAAGATTAGGTGGACGACCGTGTGTGATAAAGTGTGGTCGAGATTCGACGAAAACATCGAGTTACCCTATGAAATCGAATGTAATCCCTTAGACCTGTTTGACCGGGTTGACGTGGCATGCAATGCATTTCGATTGGTTCCCTTTGTGATGTGGTTGAAAAAAACAAAAACATGCAACGGAATGGTACGACATCATATATAGAATGCGACTGTCGATCGTGAGACGCAGTTTCTTTGCACTGCGTGAAGCCGTCGACAATGCCACTGAAAGGTAAAAGGAAGAAGAAGAAGAAGAAAAATGATCAAAGCATCTTGAAAGATTACCGCGATCCCACCGAACCTGGTAGTTTGGGAGGTATTGAACGATTTGCCAAGGCTCAGAAATTACCTGTCAACAGAGTCAAGAAACTCTTGGAAAGAGAATTGGGATACACGCTTCATAAACCCAGAAGGAGACGATACACTACTTCTCCCGTCTTGGTGTTCAATATCGATCAACAATGGGTAGCTGATTTGGTGGAAGTGCAAACAACAAAGGCAACCGTTACCTGCTGATCGTTTTGGACGTGTTGTCCAAATACGCTTGGATAGAACCCGTGAAAAACAAGACGGGAAAATCAGTGACGGAAGCTTTTGAAAAAATCCTGAAACGCGCCAAAGGACGTACACCTCAGAATTTACAAACCGATGATGGAAAGGAATTTTATAACATGACCTTTGCTGAATTGATGAAACGAAAGAAGATCAATCATTTTTCGACGGCAGGTGACACGAAAGCCAGTATTGCGGAACGATTCAATCGTACCTTCAAGGAACGCATGTATCGTTATTTTACCGTCAAAAACACATTGAATTACATGTCTGCACTTCCCGCTTTGGTGAAGGGATACAATGCGTCGTTTCATAGAAGTATCGGCATGGCTCCAAACCGAGTCAACAAGAAAAACGAACACGAAGTGTGGATGAATTTGTATGCCAAGAAATTGCAAGGCAAAAAACCCAAACGACGTACTTTGTTGAAAGTGGGTGATAAGGTACGACTCAACAAAAAATTCCGTACGTTCAAGAAAAGTTATTTGCCAGGCTGGACCGAAGAAATTTTCGTCGTGAGTGATGTCAGACCAGGTCCACCCGTCACCACCTACAAGATCAACGAATACGACGGAACGCCTCTCAAAGGAACATTTTACAAGGAAGAATTGCAAAAAGTCCTGCAAGACGACGAAGATCTGTTTCGAGTAGAAAGAATATTGAAACGAAAAGGTACTAAAGTGTTGGTTGAATGGAAAGGATGACCAGAGAAGTATAACAGTTGGATCGAACGCTCCGCTCTGGAATCGCTATGAGGGAATTTTATCTGAGACTCACCAGTCGATCGAACCGCGTGGAATTCCCCGACAATCAATCCAATCACTTCAAGAATCGTTTGCCTTACCCGTTGCGTTTCAAGGAATGAGGATGGAAAGTGGGTTGACCAGTATTCACGTACCAAAAGCACCACCTCATGTCCTAATCAAGGATCCCTTCTTGTTTCGGTTCGAATGGGACTTGTTGGAAGATGAGGACAACGAAGTTTATACAGAACAACGACTCCTCATCACTGAAGATGTGTTGAACAAGTTCAATTCCAACATCACAAACGGCATGCAATTTATGACAGCCATAAAGAGATTGTACTATTGGAAACTAGAAGACATCGGTATTGCTGATGCTCAATTGGGACAAGATGTGACAGAAGGTCAAGACGATGATGGTAACGACATCGTGAAATTCAAGAGGTTTTACACGCAAATGTATGCTGACAAAGACCAATTCGTATTGGATAATATCGACATGTATTTCGGAGGCAACTCGAACAATTACCCAAAAGTGTTCGTGGGATATCAATTGGCCAAAGACATGGGATGGGTCAAAGAAGAAACAGATAGTGATGGTGATCCCGTTTACGAATTGGGAGACAATTTACGCAAAGAATTTCCCACAGATAAGGTGCCAGGCGCTACTGACATTATAGAAGGAAACGACGAATTTTACAAAATCGACAAAGACGCAATTCAGTTGAGTTCTTTTTGCAATTGGGTGTTTTCGTACTTGGACCAAAGTTACGAACGGGCATTCGGTCATCAGCAAAGACCTCTATTCGTTCACTCGACTGTCGTCCAGAGCAGCACGGTGGGAGTGCAGATCACTAATTTGTTGAGAGACATTCCCTACACGTTGTCTCAAAGTGGATACGAGATGCAAAACGTGCAATATATACCGGTGCGAGACGAAGTCATTGACATTATCGAAATCGACGTGATAGAGGAAGACGGAAGAGAAGTACACTTCGAAGAAGGAAGTACGATCGTGACATTACATTTCAAGTATGACGACTGAAGAGTTCTACTTGACGTTACCCAATGACAGCAGTCGCAAAGAATTTCCAAACAATACAAACAACAGTTTCAAAGTGCGATTACCAACTCCCATTCGATTGGGTGAAGGATGGAAAGTGGGATTGAGTAGTATATCGTTGCCTGACAACCAACTAGCTATTCCTTCTGTCACGGATGATCCAAATACCATCCTGTTCAAGTATGAATGGTTTCATGGCGAGAATGACAATCACTACTACACAAGCCGATTGAACATCAGCGATTTGAACAATGTATTCTCCAGACTGAATGGTGTGGAATTCATGAAAAGCGTGGTGAATTTCTATGATCAAAAAAGATACAAAACCGGTGGCAATGGCGCTCCGGTTTACAATCCAGAATGGGGAGCTTCTTTCAACAGTCCAATAGACAAAGGACGAACATTTGTCAAATTCAAATGGGATGGTGACCAATTGATCGTAAAAAACATGGGAACCACGAAAAAACATCATGGCGTGACATTCAAAGTCAACGCTACACTGGCCAAGAAAATGGGATGGTAAGCGTGTGCTTCCGCTTTTTAAACCTTTCCATCCTTCCGACGCACTTTCTTTGACGAGATCGGTGAAGAATCCACTCCCGTCTTGATCGGAAGACAAGATTCCTACTTATCCTGTTGATGTTGTCCGTTGGGATGTTTTCACAAATTACATCCCTGCACCCGGTGAACCAGACACCAGAGACATGAGATTCTGGGTTGTGAAGGACGACATAGAAGACATACGCGATGTATCTAAAAGAAACGATGGCAGGTTTCTTTTTTTGTCTGTTCATTGCAATTGGCGATTCGTCAATTTGAACAAGGCGTATCAAAATGTGGCAGGAACGTCAATGAGATCGCTGTTTGTCTACTCGGATGTGGCGCAGAGTTCCGTGGTGGGAAATCAAGTGACAGATCTGTTGCGTGAAGTCAACTACGAAAGAAGAGGAGAAGGTAACGCATACTTCGAACCGCTTCACATTCAATATATTCCCGTGCGCAAGGAAGAGTTGGACATTATCGAAACGCAAGTGGCTGAGACAAACGGACCTTTGGCAACGTTGGGTGAAGGCACGACCATCGTCACGTTACATTTCAAACGATAATGAGAGGAGGAAGTTTAACGCGTTATCATCCCGATCAAGACGGGAGTGGATTCTTCACCGATCTCGTCAAAGAAAGTGCGTCGGAAGGATGGAAAGGTTTAAAAAGTGGAAGCACACGCTTACCAAACATTTTGGGAGCCATCGCTGGCACGAAAAGGGGTGCCAAACGAGTTGTGAAACGAAAAGTATTGAACGAAATCACCAAGTGAGCTAAACGAGGATTGAACGATCTTTTTGGAGCATGAATCCAATCTACTCGAGACGCGTGAAAAGGATAAGAAAAATACATCAACGCGGTGGTACCATCATTCCTTCACCATTGGACATGATGATTCGGTTTGGAAGGAGACAACGCGGCGGTCAAATTTTTCCCACTAGAACTCGCTTACCGTGGAAAGACATGGTGGAACAGTTTACAAAGTCTAGGCTTATAAAAAGGCAACAACGGGGTAGACGCCGAAGAAGAAGAAGAAGATGACAGATCTTGTCCCATTGACCGGTTCGGCCGGAGTGAAAAATCCTGCGTTGGATCTCTTCCGAGTACCTCCGACAGATGTCAGCATCTCCAGTAAACGCTACGTTCCTGTTCAGACGTTCACCACAGGCATCAACCCCATTGAATTTCAGATCGACCCTCAAGAGGATTACATCGATTTGAGTCGCAGTTACTTCGAATTGGAATTGAGTCTAAAGAAAGCCAATGGAGAAAATTTGGTGGCTGCCGAAAACATGTTCCCAGCCAATAACTTTGCCCACACTCTGTTCAAGCAGATCAACATGAAACTCAATTCAACTTTGATCAGTCCTCAGACCGACACGTATCATTACAAGGCTTACTTAGAAACCTTGTTGAATTATGACAGAGATGACGGAGAAACGATCTTGAAACCCCAAGGGTGGTACAATGCCATTGATTGTGCTGCTACCCTGACGGCCAACAACCTGGACAGCGGTACACCCCATGCCAATTACAATACTCTGTCTGCCACCCAGAAAGAAGCAGTGCTAGCCATGAAAGCCGAACTGACCAAATATGCAGGAGGTAAAACACACGTGTTACGCTTCACACCTAACATCGAAATATTTCACATGAGCAAAGCATTGGTGCCGGGAGTGCAAATGCAGATCCAGTTGTATTTCAATTCTCCTACGGTGTTCATGAACGGAGTAGGTGTGAATGTACGACTCAACAGCGATGATGTCAAAGTGAGACTGTACCTTTGTCAAATGAGACTCAATCCATCCGTGTACCTGGAATTGGAGCAAAAACAAAGACAGACCAGGAGACCAGTGACTTACCCCACAGTACGAGGAGAAATAAGGACCTTCAACGTGCAAGCAGGTCAGCAACACTATGAATGCATCAATCTGTTCCAGAACAGGGTGCCCAATCGACTCATCGTGGGAATGGTATTGTCAACTGCATTCACTGGCACCTACGCAAATAATCCATTCAGTTTTCAAAAGTTTGCATTGAGTAACATCCGTCAATTGGTGAGAGGAGAAGAATATCCCTACGAGACCTTGGAATTGATTCACAACGATAGCACCCGCGATTTGAGAGGTTACTTCAGATTTCTACAAGCCACAGGATGTCTATGCAAACAGAAAGGAAATATGGTGAGGGAAGCAGAATGGGGACAGGGCAAAAACTGCACGTTGTTTGTATTTGATAACACGGCCAACGGATGTTTGGACAGTCCAGTGTTGAATCCCAAGCAGAGCGGTGATGTACAAGTGATCCTGAATTTCGGAACCCCACTCGCAAACAACATCACCATCATTCTCTACGGAGAATTTGAGGAACTGTTGGAGATCGACGACAACAAAGCAGTATTGTACAACGTGTATCAACGTTGATGGAAAGGGTCACTTTGAACAACGTTCAATTGGATCATTTGGCCGAAACCGATCCCATCCTCAAACCCTACTTCCACGGGACAGTAGCTTGCGATCTCTTACCCAAGAAACCACGCAAAGACATTTCACAAGGTTACATCGTCAACACAGATCCGCAGGACAAACCAGGTCGACATTGGATAAGTATATGGACCAAAGGAAACTTGTGCGAAGTGATGGACAGTTACGCTTTACCATTGAACAGTTATTGCACCACACAACCTATACAAGCATGGTTAGACAAACATTGGAAATACGTGATAAACAATAAACAAAGTTTACAGTCCCCTTTCAGTCAAAGTTGTGGCGATTACGCCTTGATGTATTTGAAAGCCAAAGCCAGGGGAAAAACTATGCAAGAATTTGTGAATCAATTTTCGAAACACGATTACATCGCCAACGATCACAAAGTGGGTCAAATGTTAAAAGCTTTGATTGTCAAACAACTGAAATGGCACGACGTCTGCAAAAGACCCTTTAAACAAAATGGCATCAGCTCCCGTGGAAGCGGTGTAAGAGATTTGTTGTGAAATAAAATATATATTAACACAAACGCATTTTTGCACTTTTTCATTGTGAGACGATGGAACAACGAGAAGCATTTAGATTTCGCACCCCTTCCAGCATATTGATCGTCGGACCTTCAGGATGTGGAAAAACATCGTTCACCAGCAAACTTCTGACAAACAATCGAAACCTGTTCGAAAAATCGCCCAACAAGATTCATTATTGTTACGGTGCGTGGCAAGACGGATTCAACAAGATAAAAAAACAAGGAATTGCGTTTCACGAAGGAATACCCGATTCGGAGGATTTACGAAAATGGTTTCCAAAAGGAGGTGTACTCGTGATGGACGATTTGATGGAAGAAGGAGGAAACGACAAACGCGTATTGGATTTGTTCACAAAACATTCCCATCATCGAAACATTACGGTAATATACTTATGTCAAGACATGTTCCCTCCTGGAAAATACGCAAAGAGCATTTCACGCAATGTACATTACATCGTGGCTTTCAAAAATCCTCGTGATCAATTAGGGTTCCGGAATCTATTACTTCAATCTTTTCCTACACGCTGGAAAGAGGTATAAGAACGATTCAGACGCGTGACAGATCGACCGTTTGGATACATGATGTTAGATTTACATCCTGCCAGCCCAGACGATTGTCGCATCATGAGTCACTTGTTAAAAGAAGAAGGATACATGCGATGTTATCAGTTCAACAATGACTCGTGAATGGAATAGATTTCGGTACTTGTGCCGAAAAGAATTACACAAGATGGCCAATGACGAATTAATCACGGAAAAATTGATACAAGAAGATCACCATGAAACGAATAGTAGAAAACTGTAAAACGCGGGAACAAGTGTGGGATATCGTAACTGCATATAACGAGACGTACTTCAGAGAATTAATTCAAACGTTGGAAGAGAGAGCCAAACGTCACCCGTGGACAACAGGAAAGCCAGCGGTAAAAAAATATGGCCAGCAACATCGGAGTAGGAAGTTCACCCGATCTCATTCAACTGGCCATGATGGATACATCACCCCTTGGTAGCGATTCGGATATTCTGCAGCAATTTGAACTCAATCCGCAACAAATCTTTGATCCTTCAGAACTCTCCTTGGAGCTCTCACCTTTCAATCAAATGCTTGCCGAAGCAATCGGACAACCGCCACCTACACCCGTACTATCACCAGCACCAGCTGCACCAGCAGCACCAGGTGTAGGTACATCCACACCTCGATCGTCCGATGTGTCAAGAACTTCAGTGGGTGTAGGAAGCAGCACCCCGCCAGCTCCACGAACTCCCACTGGCAGAAGAACTGCTCCAACAATCGCAGCTTACAAAACAACAACTCCAAGACGCCCATCACATCCTCCACCCAGCAGACGATATTTGAGAAGCATTGGTAAAACACCACGCAACAGAAGAGGTAGTGACGTTAGCAGTACACCACCTTCGTCACTTGCTTCACCAGATGCTCCACGCAGAGTAACACGAATGGATCAAGACGATTTACAAAGACAATTGCAAATTTTACTAAACGATCAACAACAAACTGCTTCTGGAAGAAGAATCGCAGGTATCACAACCACCAATACCATAACAACGACATACAAAGACGGCGGTAGACCTGCCGTACGTCGCACTTCGACGAGAGTGAGCAATTGAAAACATGGAAGCATCGCACAAGTCAAATGAATTATTTGCTTTTTACCACAAGCAGTGGTGGTGTCATCGACAAATGTTTTATCATTTCAAATGGTATCACGGATGCTTGAACGGATTGGCTTTGCTCGTGGTGGCAGCAGGGATAGTCGTCGGATCCGTATTGCAAAACACCATCGTGACCGCGTGTTTGTCGGCGGTAGGTACCATGGTCAAAGGGTGGAATGATTTCAAAAAGTTTTCTTTCAAAGTCGACATGAGTCATTTCGCCTACACCACCTACGACAAAACGTTGATCGAATTGAGAACCTACGCACGCGGTCTAAAGATAGATGAATTGGACGGATTCTTGATAAAGATGCAAACCCTAGACGACACGATCACGGATTTTGCTCCACCCGTGTCAGACAAATGCGTGAGAGAGTACGAACGTCGATTCGGCAACTCACGAGAGGATAAAAGCATGGCAACAGCAATATAAGCATCAGTTCATGTCGCGATGGCCAGACGAACAGTACGAAGAAGAAGAAGAAGACGAAGAATAAGTCAACGAGGAGGTGCATCATCGCTAGCATCACTTCTTCCAGTTTTGATCAGTGGAGGCAAATCATTAGCAAAATCAGCAGCGTTAGGTGCCTTGCAAGGCGCAGTGGATGACGGTGTGAGACGAGGATTGACAGCTCAAACCAGTAAACGAAAACGACGAAGACGACGGCGATGAAGAGAGCAAAAAAACGAAAAATAAAACAAAAAAGAAGGAGCACAAAAAGGAAGAAAAAGCAGCGTGGAGGAGGACTACCATCCATACTCGCAGGCGCAGCCGAAATGGGATACAAATTAGGAAAAGATAAAAGGTATAAGAGGATGGGGGCAATAGGCGTCACTGGCAGTTATAATCGACGTGCAGCACCGTGGGAAGAATGAAGAGGATAATACGTCAAAGACCTTTCTTGGAAAGCATACTGAACGAAAGCAATCGATACAAACGGCAAGATATGTTAACGCACGCCAATTCTGATCAAATCAACGCTGTCAGCGAAATGGTCTTGAATCTTCTAAAAAAGAACATTCCCGTGTCGCCCTCGCTGGTCAAGAAACTGGGAAGACATAAAACAAAGTTGCGAGAAATAGGGAAATGCAAAAACTCGGTGAAGCGACGAAGAGAACATCTGCTAAGTCAAAAGGGTCAAGGATTTTGGTCAGGTTTACGAGAGACTTTCAAAGCATGTCGATGCAAAAAAGGATAAACGCGTTACACGAAACCAACAGCATGCTCGTCAAATTATTGAAAGAAGCCAATGACAGGAACATGGAATTGCAAGAAACGATCGACCATTGCCATAAAACCCACGACAAACTCTTGCAAGAGCATTTGGCATACAAATACAACGACGAAAGGACGTGCCTGACCTGTGAAGAGATAAGAGTCACCACACCACCAGGAAAAACGGTCACTTTGTGCAACGAGTGCAACGAAGCAAGACGAAATTGGAAGAAAGAAATCAAAGACTTGGAGGAAGAAGCAATCTACTGGCAAACCTGTTACGAGAACTTATTAAAGCAACACTTAGAAAATGACGGAAGAAGTAATAATGGTGCCTGCCAACGAGATGGATAAACTGACGGTTCATTACAAAGGCAAATTGACAGAGAGTGCTCTGTTAAAAAAAGCGGCTCGCATGTCCGCAGAAAAACAACTCATCTCTCAATCCAAACGCATTCCTCCAGGTATCGCCGTCAAAAAAATCAAACCAATGGCAAGAGAAATAGGACGATTAACCAAAAAAATCAGACAAGGTCCTTTGCGGGCGGGACCCGCATCAGCCACAGGAAAAGATGACGAGGAAGACGCCTTGTTATACACCCCTTTAGAAAACCTACTGAAACAAGTCATCAAAAGCACAAAGAAAACACCTACTGTACAAGCAATCAAAAAGGAACCAAAAATGGAACCTTCCACTCCGGTGCCTGCAATAACAAAAAAAGCAAAAGAATTGAAAAAAAGATTCGAAGAGATCAAAGAAAAACTAAGTACAAAGGCAGCTACCGCATACGACGACGAGGATGATGACGAAGATGATGAGGAGGAGGAAGAGCCGCCAAAAAGAAGAAGAAAAAGAAAAACGGAAGCAGAAAAGTTAAAACCTGGACCTGGTTGGCAAGATTGGGCCAAAGGAAAAAAATTACGCAGACCCTTAGACTACGACGACGACGACGAGGACTAACGCAAAGAAAAAAGAGGAGGATTTCACATTCAAAGGTTATTAGGCAAGATCAGAATAGAATTTCACTGGCCTGGTTATCAGTTCATGGGACCCGGTACTCATTTAGCCAAGAGATTGAAACGAGGTGACAAGGGAATCAATCGACTGGACAGAATTGCCAAACAACACGACATCGATTACAATCATGCAAAGACTTTAAAAGACAAATGGAAAGCAGACAAAAAAATGATAAAAGCAATCAATAAGTTACCCGGACGCAAGACCATAACAGAAAGGATTGTCAAAAAAATCATACAAGTTAAGTTGAAACTTCATCTTTAATCTGTTGTAACTTTTTTTACACAATTTCATCAAAAAACTACTTTGTTGTAACTTTTTTTACACAATTTCATTAAAAAACTACTGCGTGTCTTCGCATCCATTCGTACCAAGTTATGCGAGCATAAAATAATGTAACAGGTAAAATAGGAAAACCAAAAATGAAATAACGAAATCTATCATAGTATTGAATTTCAAACATTGAAAGACTGCAATCTTCCAAGCAACGCAGTGTTCAAAAAACTACAATCACTACTACTGCGTGTCTTGTCTTCGCATCCATTCGTACCAAGTTATGCGAGCATAAAATAATGTAACAGGTAAAATAGGAAAACCAAAAATGAAATTGATATAACGAAATCGATCATAGTATTGAATTTCAAATACAATATTGAAAGACTGCAATCTTCCAAGCAACACAGTGTTCAGAAAATGACCTACAACGAAAAAAACAAACCAAATTCACACATCGCCTATCACAATCTAACTGGTCTAATACGCCAAATATGACGTAGAGAACGGAAAAAAAGACCATCGGCAGGAAAAAACAATCCATTCATTCCATCCATCCACGTAAATTGAAATTCAATGTAATCGAGCGAAAATCTCCTATCGCAAACCATTTGCAGAAAATCACCTAAGAAAAAGATCAAAGAGTGCGTTCATACACCCACACGTCATCTTCGGGAACGAAACGAACACGCAAATCATACATTTCAACAACATTTTCATGTCGTGTTTCATCAGTCAACCACGGTATAAACTCTCTATGCCAAAGTCAATCACAGTACGAAATCTATCAAAACACATGTGACGCACAAAACCACCTAGGAAAACGAGAGACAACGGTTACCATCTCCGATATTGAAAATAAAACGATTCAAAAAAAATAACAGAATCGCACTCGTAAAAGTCAAAATCAAAACAACCCGAATAATTACATTCAAAAACAAAATCAGTGCAATATCTCTCTGCCATTAACAATTCTTCAGTTATAAAAATACCTAAAAAACAACAAACGAAAATCATCACCACCACATATGATCCGAACTATAATGATACCAACTCATGTTACTACAAAAAAAAAACGCAGCACTCTCCAACAAATAATAATTCAAATGAAAACACACGGTGCGAATAAACCCATAACGATGAATAAATCGCGGATGAAAAATATAAAAAGTAAAAAACCTACGTAAAATTTCCTCGATGTACAGTTCATCCGTCACATCCAACTCGTGGTACGAGTACACCTCGCCTCTGATCACAACACGGTGGTGACGGTTGATCAAATGTCTGTTGTTAACTATCTGTTCAGCGATCTCCAGCAACTTTAAACCAAATATCCTCGTCAAATGGATGAGGTATCTGCAAACAAAATACAAAAAACATTCAATCCCACTACTCTTTGCGCTCGCCCACAACAACAACAAATACTCACCATGGTGTACGACACAGTTCCAGGTGCATGGAACGAACGATAAAGTCGCTCCCGACGATAAAGTTCAATGCGTCGCAGGGCCATCTCCGCATGTTCCTCAGGGTCTTCAGGCGATTCGTCAGACGCAAAAAGAATTGGTTTACGGCAATGTCCACAAGCCACGCGAGGACGAGCACTAAATTTCTTATGACATCTCTTGTGTAGAAATTTGCCGCAACACTCCAACGCCGTGCAATTCAACAACGAACCGACATCGAGGGGCAACAAACAAATAAAGCAACAGTCACTATAAAGCTCTTTCTCCAGTCCAAGTCCTGCCAATCGTCGACTCCTTCTAGGCAACGCCATCGCAAACAAACCAACAAAGTCAGGTCTCCACTTATATAGGCTAGGAGCTGGTTCCTGATTGGTCAATGAAAAAGGGGGGATACCCCCCACCCCACCCTCAGTCACCCTCCACGTGACAAAATACGTCATCACAATAACTATATAAAGAACGCAAGCAGAGGGGATACATCAACTCAAAGCAAGCAGAGAGAAACATGTCAAACGAGTGGGCAAAAGCAACAACATCGGGGGAAGACTGGGTGAAAGAAAACAACATAGAAGAAAGACAGTTCGTGTTGGCGCCCGCATGGGAAGAAGAAGACGATGCAGAGTCAACGGCAAGCGATGCCGATTCGCTGCTCACCAACGCAGACTCCATGACAGACGTAAGCGACATGGAACACACGGATCACAAGGACATATGCAGTAAAAATGCTGTCTTGTTGATGCAGGGAGTAGAAAAAGTCAAATCTCAGTTGAGACTGAGGAAGAAGACAGATGCCTTGACCGAAGAGCTGAAACAAATACTGGATCAAGGCGAGATCAGAAATGAACAAAGATACCAAGAAGTGCAAGAGCTGATACAAAAAGTAAAGAACGTTTACGACAAACAAAAACAAGAAGAGAAAAAACTGGAGGCCTGGGTCAAAACCGTATTGCCTGATTCAGACGACGAAGACGAAGAAGAGCAGCTAGAGGCAAACGAAACGCTTCCAGAATCGGAAGACGAAATGGAGGACAACAAAAAAACAGAAGACAACGCAGCTGAAAAAATGAGGGCAGAGGCTGCAAACACAGTGGACAATGACGAAAACGATCCAGTCAAAATGATCATCAGATTAAACACCAAATTTGTGATGGATCAAGAATTTGTGATAGTCACAAGGGAATTGTTGATGTACAGGGAAACCGTGTCAAAGTTCCTCATCCAAAAGTGCATGGAAGATCCCAGCATCGGCAACATCCCGATGAATTTGCACAACTTTGGCCAAGCATTCAGAGCCGGATGGAGAGCATGGAAAACGCAAGTGAAAAATCATCCCGCACTCGCTTGTGAGAAATTCTGGGAAAAGATGATCCCAAATGCACCATTCAAATTCATCAAGAAGAAGAAGAATTGACATTGCGTGACATTGAACTCGTTACTCGTTATTGAACTCGTTACTCGTTACCAGGTTTTTTTCGTAACTCGTTATCACTTGCGTGACATGTATTGCGTGACCACTTGCGTGACATGTATAGAGTGACCACGTGCGTGACATGTATTGTGTGACCACTTGCATGACATGTATTGCGTGACCACTTGCGTGACAAGAAATTGCGTGACTCGTTACCAGTTATTGAACTCGTTATCGAACTCGTTACCAGCTTTTTTTGCGTGACATGTATTGTGTGACCATTAAAGTCATTTGAATTCATGTCTCCTGATTGGTTCATTGGCTTGTGACGTTTTTGCTGACGTCATTTTCGGTTTAGAAAAGTCACGTGTTTGATATACGGCCTCCTGATTGGTCCATTCAAAAAATACTCGATTCTGATTGGTCCGTTGTCAAAGCATAGGCTCTTACTACTTTAAATCGAAATTACTCAGGCAACATTTCTTTTATTATCTGTTTTAGCTATTCTTTTGTAGACTCGTCTTGATTTTTTTGTAGTGTTTTTTCAACAGCTGCTTTTCTACATCTTTCAAACTCCAAAATTGCTCCTCGTCAAGTAGCTCGACTACGACAGGCTTTTTGAAACAATTGCCAGTTTTAAGGCACTGATACGTCACCACCCCCAAACCAAACCCAATAGCTGTAACTGCTGCGATGTTTTTTAACCGTTGGTAGTATGCTTCCCCCATTGCGATGTTTAGTCCATCTGGCAAATGCCTTTTTTGGGTGGCGTTGCAGATGCGGGTGCAGGTGCAGGTGCTTCCAGTGCAGATGCGGGTGCAGGTGCAGATGCCGGTGGCCATGCCCGTGCCTTAAAAAAGGCTCGGATGTCTTCACGCTTGACATAGGCTGTAACAAGTGTAGTGCCGATTCCAATAATAGAGATCCACTGGTTTTTGCTGAGAACATTTTGAAAACGTTTGGAATCGGGCGGTGGTGCGGTCTCTGGAACCTGCGGAGCAGGTGCAGATTGTTTATCTTTTGTAATTATGACAGAAGCCTCGGCTACGGCTTTTTTCTACGCTTCGCGGGCCAACCGTGTTCTTTCAGCAACCATTTTGCCAGTGGCTACCCGCTTGGGATTTTTGGCAGGCTTTGTTGCCGGACTTTGTTAAGTTGCCTGTGAGACTGGAGCGGTCGGTTGCTGTTCTTCAGACATCTGTTAGACAGCAGTCGGTTGCTGTTCTTCAGACATTTGCGAGGGATGCCGATGATTATTTCTGTGTATTCAATTGAGAAAAATAATTTTTGTGAGGAATTGCAATGCAATGCAAAGTAATTATTCAATAGTTGGTGAGTTTTGCTCATTAATTTCTTCCGATTTTGCTTCGCGCTTGCTTTTCAAAAACTCATTTAAAACAAGGTGTTTTGTGGTGATCAGCCCCGCGTTGGCCACAGCAAGAAAACGGCCACACTTTAAAGCCATGTTGCCGGCCAGGTTGGAGAGCTCTTTGTTGATGATGTAGTCGTTTCTGAGTTCTTTTTGATAAGCATCGATGTCATCTATGTCAACGACCATTCCGACGCCTTTGGTCACAAGAAAAATGAAGCTGTCGATCAAGCTGTAAGTTGTCTTTGAGCCCAGGTATGCCTCGTACCGTTTGGTGTATTTCTCAACATCTTTGTCACAGAGGCGCTTCACCTGCTCGTGTGTTAACTGCACCCCGATGACCTCTTTGGCTTTTCCTGTTGACACCAGCACGGCCAGCTGCTCACGAAGAGCAGGAATATCGAACCCGGAGCCTGTCACAACAACAGCGGGCCCGCTCGACGGCTCGGCTTCCAGCAGGTTCATAACCTCTGCGATAGCAAGCTCTACTCCCGCCATTGTGTATAATAATCTTACAAACTCCGTTTTTTCAATTCAAAATAACTCCGTAGGGGTGCCGAAGCGAGAACACGAGATTCGCAAACTTTTGAACTTTAAGCTTTGAAATAAGACCTTTGTACTCATTCTGGGAGAGTTCCCCGGCGTAATCTTCAAAGATGGCTTTCAAAGTCTTGGCCGCGGGGGTGTAAAAGAGAACGACCACCTCCACGTTCTCCCGGAAGGAGGCTGTTATGCTGGTCATCTTCTGTGTCAGCACCCAAACGCTGATGCCAATATGTCGGGCAGAAAAGGCAAGATTTACCAGCGGGCCTGTGCGCCCTTTCACATCTTTAGAGGCTGCACAGTCGTCGAGGTGTTGGTGCCCTCGAAAAGCCAGGCCACGAGCTTCAACCAAATTTCCACCCTGTGGTGCGCGCATATTATCACAAACATTCGCGGATCATCTTCAGCAAATCTTGCAGAGGTCGGCGCTTTCAATTCCATCAAGCAGCCTGTTGTCCCGCTCCTCCTATGAGAGGAAAAGGTCCTCCCAGATCTTGAAGATGTCATACCCCACCGTGTCCTGCAGTACTTCGCCCCCGTACTTCACAACAAGCTTGTCAACCAGAGCGTGCCGGACGTTTTGAACGAGGAAGTGGTTGGGTTCCCCTCCAGTCAAGTCGATGTTAAAAAGCAGTGCGAGCAAGCCGGGCACGAGGACCTCTTCCTTATTCAGCTTGGGCATGGAAACATTCAGGGTCTCGCTGGGGTTGGCGTCGCTACGATCAAAGGTGATGCGCTTTACTGCATGCTCAAATTTCATCGCATTGAGAATTTTCTCTTTGTGCGTTGGACAAAGATTTGCTTGCACTGCCATTTTGTCTATATTAAACAGAAAAATATTTTTGTTCAAATATACAACAATGGCGGAAGGTGGACACTTTGGATTAGACGACCCTCAACTTGACCATGCTATTGACCACAATGACGATGACCATGATGATGAACAAGAGGTCAATACAACTCAGCCTGTCTCTGCATTGACACCCCACCATGGTGGTGAAGAAATTGAACTGGTAACAATGCAGCACGAACAGAGCGGGCTGCCTGACGAATCCTATGTTGAAGCACCTTTGTTGGACGATATTTTGGACAAACGAACAATTCTTGAAAGAGCTAGATACTTTATCAAAAAGAGTTTCCCAAAGGTGGACTTTGGAAAATTAGGTCCAATAGGTTTTAGCAAAAAGGGTGGCAATGAGACAACAGTTGTATCATTTGGTCCACAAGGTGGTGAGACTGAAATTTTCAGAAAAGATGGTGGTGGTCTTCTCAAAAAATTCACAGACAAGTTCAAAAAAGCTCTTGGGCCAGAAGCTGAATCTCTACTTGCTCCAGACAATTATAGCATAAGAGAACAACGCCAGATATTGAGAGAGGCCGAACAACAATTAAGAGATGCTGAAAAAATCTCTGCAGAAAAGCAAAAAACTGAACAAGAGGCTCAAAATCTGAGAAACAGAATTGAGCAAACTCAAGCAAGAATTGATGCAATTCATGATGAACATGGCTCAAATGTTGAAAGTGGGGCAAAACTTCGTGAACTTAAGCAAATGAAAAAAATCTTCAAACTGATCTTGAAAACGTAAAGAAAGAGTTGGCTTCACTCGAAAAACGTGCAAAAAATATAACAAAAGAACAAGAAAATGTTGATAAAATCAGATCAGGCATTCTTTCCACAGAAAAAGAAAGAAACGCTCTTCAACAAAATCTTAACGACACGAGAGCGCTTTCACAACTGCGTGAGCAAGAAACCGACCTTCAATGACAAAATGATGAAGATCAGAAAATAATCAACGATGAGAACGCCTCACCCTCTGACAAAGAAGCTGCGGAAGAAAGAGTTGCAGAAAGAACCGAGGAGCTTTCGCGTCTGCAAACGCAGATTGAGGAAAGAGAAAGAGTGCTTCCACTTCGTGAGAGGGTCAAAGAGATCTTCAAAAAATACGGCGTGACAGTTACATCAGTCCTTCTTGCTGCTGGTGTCACGACTGGTGCTGTCATTGGTGTCATTAACAACTCGCTGAAAGCCACCGGCAAAGGGTTGGGAAATGGCTTGAAAGAGATTGGTAAAAAACTTGCTTCAATTCTTCCCGGGTTAATTGGCTCGATTGTTTCTTTCCTATTCAAAGCTGCTGGCCAGGTCATCTCTTTTCTGGCAGAGAATACCTGGCTTCTGATTCTGGCTGTTGTGGCGTTTCTGGTCGAGACCTATGCAAAGAAGTAGTTAACAAAGTGACAAGAATGCCAAATCCGCAACTGCAACCTCGCCAACAGCGACAGCTATTTTGTTGACGTCATGTCTCTGGCTGCCGGAGCCAGCCGTTGGCGTTGGTTCAGATTCCGTTTGCTCCTCTGCAGCTGTTTGGAACACAGGTGCTATAGCTTTTTTTGCCATTGCTGCTTTGTGAATTGGGTTCGAAGGGTGACTGTTTGGCGGGTTTATTTTCAATTTCCCGCCATCCATCACCCGAAGCTCCGCTTTTTTTGTGCTTTTGTTTGCCCCATCGTTGACCCCCAGCTTCATACCCGGTATCACTTTTTTCAACCGGTTGTTGTAGCCAACCGTGCTTTCTGTGTTAATTACCATCTGCGCGGGCATCAGCCAGGCGCCCGGGCATACAGCAAGGTGTAGCCTCACCTTCCCTTCGTCCACCGCCAGTTGGTACCGCTGCACGCTTTTTGTCAGGTCAGGCATTCTTATCGCGTCTTCCACCAAGACCACGAACTCACTCTGCGCCTCCTTTGCGCGCCCCCCATCGCCCAGGATGCTGCTGCGGACGTTGACTTGTGCGCCCAAAATGCAATACACGAACGCCTCTATCGACTGGTTTATTCGCGACAAACCCGCCTTGATCAAACCTGCCGAGGTTTTGGGCGCGAACCAGTTGAATTGCTCTTCCGCGGCGTTGTTTCTTATAAAACATACTGAAATTCCCTTTTCTGGTGCCCTTGGGTCCTCGTCGTCGAATTTTGCTTTTGCCGATGGATAGGGCATGTCCAGTATGAAATGGTCGCGGCAATAAATGTAAACGCTCCCCAGCCCGTGGTTTGGACCTGTAGCGGAAATCGATTGACGGAGGAACGCTGAACTCTGCGCATAATCTTTTGCAAGACGCCACGTCATGGTTGTTGTTGGTCTGACTGAATGTTGGGTCGCCCGGCAGCACGCTCACGCTTTGGATGCCTCCGTGCTGATACAGGATGCGCCGAACCGTGAAGTAAATGTGGAAGATGTAGAAAGCCCGCACCTGCAGCGGCAGATTCAGCATTGTGTGCTCTTTGTCAAATACTTCTCGTGAGATTCTGCAACCTGTCGTCACACACCACACTGCAAAGTTCAGCTGCTGTTCCCAGAAAGATAGATCAGGCCCCGCTAGCCATTTTTTTGCGGGCTTTGACGTTTCGAACTTCTGTTGTTCCTTTTGGAATACCTCTCTGAACTTTGTTGTAAAATACTGGTCAGGGGCGACATAAATATCCACTGAGTTGTTGAATATTTTCTTCAAACTTGGTGCCGCGTCTTCCAATGGAACTGCTGGAACCGGCAGCGAACTTTTTTCTGTGCGGGGCGATAACTGGAAAGGGAAGCCGCCAACGTCAACCAAACCCGGCGCGCTTTTCATGCCTGCACTCCAATATTTGCGGTCTGAACCAAAGACGTTTTGCAGACTGCTGGGACCCTCTGTAAAATATTTCAGCTGTTGCGGTGTGGTCCGACGCAAAAAATGTCTCTTCTTCAAATTGGCTTTTGTCAGCCCTCAGAAACTGTGCAGAAAAAGCCGTCGCATTCACCGTGGAGATGCCGTTGGCAGACTGCGCTCTTTTTTTGAGATAGTCAAACGCAACAGAATCTTGCTTGCGTGCGGTTTTCCAGATGTTCATCTTATTCCCCGTTATTTTTCAATTGCAAATTTGCGTGCAACAAAATAAAATGGTTGTGCTTACTATTTCTACGTCTTCAAATCCATGCACCTTCAATTTTGCCCCCCCCCCCCCCGATTCCGGAAGCCTCTTTCGTAAGGCTGTTGTCTTGTTTGCTTTATAATTCGTGGCACAATTTGAAAAAAGATGGGGTAATTGCAATGTCTGATCCAGATGGTAAACGTGCTGTTCCCATTACTTTCCCCAAAGGGTATTACACTCTTGAAAGTATGGCTCAAAATATAGAACATGCTTTCACTAAATTTGATGTAAAACTTCCCACTCAAATCCATACACCAGTTGGTGCAATGGAAATTAGGAACTTTGGGAATAAAAAAATAACTCTTGACGACGACTTCGCCGATTTTCTTGGTATATTTTGCGTATTGTGGTTTAGAACTTTCGTCAACAGGCTTAGAACACCGAGTACGGACTCTGTTGACTGCAATCAAAATTTGGTAAATGGCAAAGCTTCAACCCTTCTTGCAAAGTTTGACATCCGAGGGGAAGCTTTCCAAAAAGTCCACTATCAAACGGACGAACAGCCGCCCTTTCGTGACGCTTCGACAGACAAATATGTCAACAGCGTTACACCTTCAGTCAAAGATGAGGACGGAGAGCTTTTTGATTTTAACGATCAACCCCTAGAATTCGAATTGCAAATCATTTAAAAAAATAAAATCTGTGTATATACCAGGTCTTCGGCAAATGTGTTGCCAAGTCCAAAAGGTCCGTCTCTCAAGCTCTTGACGATAACAATGTTTCCGACACTGAATTCAAACAGATCTCTCGTGAAATGCAGAAATATCGTGAACTCAAAGAGAGGCTGCGGGAAAACTTCACGGAAAAACCGTCCGATTCGCCGGATATTGAAATGATAAAAATAGCTTAAAAAAAAAAATGACGTCCAGCACAAATTTGAACTAAACTTTGAGACAAAAAAAAACAAAAATCTCTCTCTGTTTTAAAAAGTAGACAACGCGTGACGTTGCGTGACTGGTCACACAGGGGCAAAACCATTGTCGGGGGGGTGCTCGGTTGCTGTTTGTTGCCTGGCCCCAGCCAGGACTTTCGTGCCACTGACAAGGCAGCTGTCAATTCCCATTTTACCTCTGGGAGCGAGGTTTGAAATCCCGCGGGGGGATTTTTGAGCACCCCCTGTTACCAGTATGGCCCAGGCGGGCTCAACCTGAGGGTAATGTCCCACTGGAAGGACTTCCCCTATACCCGGTAATTCACCATCCGCACAAGCCATTATAACGGGATTCAGACAGTTGCCAGCGGTCACCTCCCTTCATTTCACCAGAATTTGTGAACTAACACGTTCATGGCAAGTTCGCTTATATATTGAGACCAGTCTGGCGTTTCCCTCTATTGTGGTGGCCTTTCTCTGTCTCTTGCAAAAAATCCCCCATATTTGTCATACGCATGCACTTTGGGGCTCATGCATAATTAAAGAGAGGCAAACTCACATATAAACAGCTTCTCCAATGCTTCTGCTTTTCCACACGCTTTTCTGTATTTACAAGGAATTATCAACACCAGTTTGGCAGAGCGAGGTCAGACGGATAACAAGAGGCAATGTCCGAGGTGGGAAAAGTGAAATCAGGCTCTGAACGAGTCAATTTTCAAGAAGGTTCAGATCGACAGTTCGATCGTGCGCTTTGAACAAATCTTGCGTTCCACCTCGTCTCAACTTCTGTGGCGGAAAAAGAACTTTCAGCTCGCTGGGCCTAAGATTTTGCTCAATTCAGCCTCTGGTTTGCCAAAGTTGTGAGCGGTCAGCCATTTTGTAATCCGATGGCCTGGGGGACAAAGACTTCAAATTGGTCACGTTGTTTGAGCGTCTCGGTTCACATTCCGTCGTAGTTGATTTCATCAAACGTTGGGTCTCCATTTATAAAGCACGAGAAGCACAATGATCCATTCAGTTCACAGAAGCTGCATTTTCTCTTCACAATTTGTTCACGTCTGCTACAGAAAGGAGCGAGTTCCTTGTGAATTTTATCCCAGCCAAGAGATAACCTTTGCTTAATCTTTAAGGTAAGATACTCCTTGTATATCTTTTCCCTTAACTCCGGGGGTAGCATTTGTATGTAATTCTGCATCGTTGCTTTTTACTTATGCAGTTAATTGTTCAACTTGAAAATAATTCTGGCATGCAAATTTGCATATATCCAGTGCAGACATTTCGTCTACAACATACTCCTTGCATAATATTTCAATTAATGCCGCTAGTTCTTGTTCAGACATTTCGTCTCCATACTTCTTGCATAATATTTCAATTTCCGCCGCTAGTTCTTGTTCTAAATTCTGCATCGTTGCTGGTCCTATTTCCTTTGCAGCCATGCAAATTTGTTAATATCCAGTGCAGACATTTCTTTAACAGGGAGTATTTTCTATGTCACATCCGCCGCTTGGCTTGGGGTCGTCTCTCTTTTGTTTACTTGTGTTGCGTTTGACACCCGATACCACCATGCACACTTGCGCGCTCTAGCTGCGCTGAAACCCTCATAATATTTAGTAGTAATTGCAATTCTGGTTTGCAATTGTCGGTAGTCTTTATTTTGTAAGGCATTCAAAAACGCTTTATTTATAACTGAATACAAAGTGCCTAATCTCTTGATGGCATTACTTGTTAAAATCATCACACTTTCCAATTGTTTCTAATGCTGCTTGTGTCCGTTAATGGAAGGTGCTCGCAAAACAAATGAATTCTAATACCCCGCTTCATTTTCACTTGACTACCGTGTTGACAACAAGTTGCAATCATGGCTAGTAGGATGCAAAGACTTGATGTGGACTTAGCAAATTGTTATGAGAACAACCTGGACTGGATGTTGTTGCCTATATTCTAAGTCCACATAATGACAAGCAGTTCCCCAATCGAACACCAATGGAATGACCGTCTATTCCATTCGTACCAATTGTACAAATCGAACCAATCGATCAACGGAATAAACCCCTCAAAACAGTCTCAGACACATACAAATATATTCTAAGTCCACATAAGGACATAAAGATCATCAATCGAATATGAATGGATGATCATCAATTCCATTCGTACAAGTCGAACAAATCGAACCAATCAACCAACGGAATAAACCCCTCTAAACAGACTTGGGCACATAGAAATATATTCTAAGTCCACATAATGACATGCAGTTCACCAATCGAATACCAATGGAATGACTGTATGTTCCATTCGTACCAATCGTACAAGTCGAACCAATCGACCAACGGAATAAACCCCTCTAAACAGACTCGGGCACATACAAATATATTCTAAGTCCACATAATGACATGCAGTTCACCAGTCGAATACCAGTGGAATGATCGTCTATTCCATTCGTACCAATCGTACAAATTGAACCAATCGACCAACAGAATAAACCCCTCCAAACAGTCTCAGGCACGCATAAGGTCATAATGACATGCAGTTCACCAATCGAGTACCAATGGGATGACTGTATATTCCATTCATACAAATCAAACCAACGGACCAACGGAATAAACCCCTCTAAACAGACTCGGGCACATACAAATATTCTAAGTCCACATAATGACATGCAGTTCACCAATCGAATACCAATGGAATGACTGTATATTCCATTCGTACCAATTGTATAAATCGAACCAATCAACCAACGGAATAAACCTTTCTAAACAGACTCGGGCACATACAAATATATTCTAAGTCCACATAATGACATGCAGTTCACCAATCGCACACCAATGGAATGATGGTCTATTCCATTCGTACCAATCGTACAAATCAAACGCCAAGAAAGGCCATTGGATTCCGTTTGTGTGTATTGGACAACCTTCACCAATGTGGCCTGGGTTTAATTCCCGGATGCAGCGTCATATGTGGGTTGAGTTTGTTGTTGGTTCTCGTCCTTATTTGGGGGTTTTTCTCCAGGTTCTCCAGTTTTCCTCCTTCCACAAAAACCAACACCACTGAATTCCAATTTGATCGGAAATTCAAGGGCCACATGTTTGTCAGTCCCAGACTGTTAAGTACTACTTGCGTAAAAAATATGTTACTGTTTAGTACACTACTACAAGAAGTAATCAAAGATTATGGAGTGCATTCGATGAAATGCAAATAATGAAAGTAGTTGCAGCACACTAATACATGAGGTGTTTGGAACATTTTCCCTTAGGAAATAGATGTAGGCTGTTTTACGGATTTCAAATTGTCACACAAAATTTCAATTTTCAGTGCTTTTCCAGGGATTTCAAAATGTTTTGGAGTAGGGGTCATCGACTGGAAGAGTAGGCGGCTGTCACAAGTGAACTTCTTGGTGACAAGCTGATTGCTATGACCAGAGTAGCCGGCGGCATAATAGTGAAGAAGCCTGTTGAACTCCGGCAGCCGCCAGCTTGTTTTGAAACCCCTGCTTTTCATTAAAACAAAAATTCATCTGGAAAGATTGATTTATAGTACCAAACATTCCGTTGCAAACTCTTGGAAATATGAGAGCCTGAAAATGCCAAAATTTACAAAGAAATGTATGAAAAGGGGCAACACTTGCCCCCTCTCCGAGAGTTTGTAGCCGATTGTTATCTATCGTGCTTTCCAGGTTAACTAAAATTGGTACAGTAAATCATTTTATGGAGATGAATTTTGTTGAATTAAAAGCACTGAAAAATTGCATGTTTGTGTGGCATCCGTAATATGGCCTATGTTGAACTGCATGTCTTGATATCTTCTTAAAATCTTGAGAAGTTTATGAACAGGAATTCAAGATGGTTCTCTATTCGTTTTTATCTTCTGATTTCTTTTTGTCAGTGATTACACTTTTTCAAAATGCATTACAAGCCCTGTGGCCTTTCAAAATACAAACTATTATTTATCGATGCTTTGCAGGAAGGTTGCATACGAGCTTCAGCACTGTATTTCCTTTGATTTGACTGCTTGGGTTAAGAACCTCCCCGACTTTGTCACATATAAGCCCACTACTTTTTCCAAACGAAAACTGAGCATCAGAGATTATTTATAGTCTGTAATGAACATAGTTGGGACTTGAAAAGTTCTGTTCACGATCACAAATGTTTTGTTTACAATAATAAATCGGCAATTTCCCAAACCACCTGACTCGTATTTGATAACTTAGTTTTGACCACATGCCATGGCCATTTGCAGAGGCAAACAACTTGCTTTCTGATCACAAATCATGGCCGTTTGCCGAGCTACACAACTAATCATGGCGATATTTTGGTGAGTGAAGCAGCACTGGTTTCTTTACAAAGTCGAAGTGAAAAAGATGGGTAAACAACAGGCTGTCAACCTGCAGCTTTGTGTTCGCTCCAAAAGCCATTCTGGGAGCATTCATTTTAAACAGTTTCTAGGGCACCATGCCCCTGGACCCCCCAGATGGCCTGCAGCATTTGCATTAGTCCTCCCCTATTGCAAAGATGCTGTGTGGTCCCTGTAATGTTTGAGCTGTACAAATTTTTAGTTAATGATTTAATTTTATTTATTTTATATCTTGTTTGTGTATTTTTTTTCTACAGATGACCAAAAAACTGGCTAAAACATTGCAAAACACCAAGTTTTGTGGTTGTCCAATCATACCAGTGGCAGCAAAGCCGGGAGGCCCCGACTGTCTAGAATCCAAACCTGTTGGTACACACAAGTTGGTTGGTTTACTTTCATCACTGGCATACCTCCCTAGTCGAGACCCATCAGGACCTCTGGTATTTGCTGTTGACCATTGCTTCTGCATACGAGGCCAGGGCACTGTGATGACAGGCACAATCCTCAGCGGGACTCTCAAGGTCAATGATACAATTGAGATTCCCTCCAAGAAGGTTACTAAAAAGGTCAAATCCATGCAGATGTTCAAGACCGCTATAGCAGAGGCATCTCAGGGTGATAGGGTAGGGATGTGTGTTACACAGTTTGATCCAAAGCTGTTAGAGAGAGGTTTAATTTGCAGCCCTGGTACTGTACCGACAGTTTTTGCAGCTGTTATCTCAGTGAAGCATATACCCTATTACAAAGGAGCTATCAGTTCAAAGTCAAAGTTCCACATTACCATCGGTCATGAAACAGTGATGGGTACACTCCAAGTATTTGGCCTTCCTCCTGGGCAGTCAGTGAATCCTTCACAAGAGAGTGACATCTTTGATATAAGCAGAGAATATGTTTTTCAAGAAGAGGTGGTGAATCAGTCCAATGATGAGGATGAAAATGTAGATTCTGGAAACAAGCCATTTTCACATCAACAGTGGCTTTTTCTTGAGTTTGAAAAATCAGTGACATGTCCTGAACATTCTCTGGTAATTGGCTCGCGTCTTGACACTGACATTCATCTAAACCTTTGTAGGTTAGCATTTCATGGGAGGCTATTAATTCCTGTCACAGACAGAAACTTTAAGGAAACATTTTTACCCCATTTGAAGATTTACAAGACCAAGACAAAAGAGGGTGTCATTGAAAGGATGGCTGATAACTATTGTGTTATTGCACACTCTCTTTTTAAGAAAGAAACAAATATTCAAAGTTTTGTTGGTATGAAGGTGACCCTCTCAACTGGAGAGCAAGGAAGTATTGAGGGAAGTTTTGGCCAAAGTGGTAAAGTGAAGATTAGAATTCCTACTGGCCTGTATGCTGATACTGTCTTGGGACTTTCTTCAACTGAAAAGAAAAAAGGAGGAAAGAATAAAGTAACCACGTCGACAACTCAAGAAGAGTCAGCCAATTCTATTGAGCAGCTTACAAAGCCCATCAAAGTGATACTGGAATTTAAGCGATATAATTATGATCCTAACAAGAAAATGGTACAGTCATGAGCCAAAAAGTGTTTTCATGTAATATACATGTATCAAACACGAGAGACAGTGTTTCATCACGATTTCAAACTCCGAGAAGAGAGTTGAAAATACGACGCTACAGAGTATTTCTGACGAACTTCGAGGTGTTTGAAATCGTGATGAAACACTGTCTCTCGTGTTTGATATATCTTCTCGAACAAAACTAAAACTACGGAGAAAACAATGAAATAAAATCGTAAAAATCTATGCTAATTAAGATCACGTTTTCAAACCTCCTTCACGGTTCTGATTTCCTTTGTTTTAACGTGATGAATTATTAATGAGTTTGAGAAGTAATTATCAAAACTTATGTTGGTAATTAAAATAAATTAACCATAAACAACAGTGAATAAACAAGTCAGTTCCTGGTATAGTAAGTGATGAGTCATTTCTGTGGATAAAGATTCAACAAGCAGTTATTCTTGTTTTCTCATGCAAATTTTAATACATATACTGAATTTCACTTGTTATCTTGTACTCCAAGCCGTATGCTAATGAGAAAAATGTAAACAATGACGTCAGCATGAATCCCACTATTGTGATGGTATGTCGTGGGGCTGCGAATCTAAACCGCCCTACGCTAAGGTGTGAACTTTAATGTTTTTTAAATTAATTAATTTGGGAGGCGCAGTGGCCTAATGGTTAGTGCGCTGGACTCCAGATCGAGCAGTCCGGGCTCAAGCCTCTAGCCGGGGCACTGCGTTGTGTTCTTGGGCAAGAAACTTTACGCTCACAGTGCCTCTCTCCACCCAGGTGTGTAAATGGGTACCTGCGAATGTACTGCTGGGGATAACCTTGCGATGGACTAGCATCCCATCCAGGGGGGACTAGAAATACTCTCTGTCGCTTCATGCAACAGAAACCGGGATAAGCTCCGGCCTGGTGGGCAGACTTTCCTTTTTTAATTAATTGATTAATATCAATTAATTAAAGGGCATGATACATTTCCTGTACGGATGTAAAAAAGCCAGATTTTGGCTTTTTATCTTATTGGTCGAGCAACAATGCTTATGACGTGCTTGTGTTCTCATTGGCTGTCTTGTTTAAATGAGGCTTCCGGTCGAGACAAAGTATGTTTATAAGTTGGAACGATTTAGCTGAAACCCTGACAAATTTACGGCATAATTCTCAAAAGGCCGAGCACAGAGAGCGTTTTTAAACGCTTACAAGACGCGTTATTTGTTTGCGTGGAGATGTTTTGGTGTTTAGCCCAACGGGTTTTTCAAATAATTTCAAAGGTATTTTCCGGTAAATTGAAAAAACTACGTAATCGCCCGCGTTATAAACCCACTCGAATGTTGTTATAGAAATAATTCGTTTTAGTTACTGAAATAACCCCGCGAACACCAGTTCAACCTTCTTCCAAATTCATTTTAATACGCGAGGAAGAAATATAGTCGTTGCATGTCAACGAATTATTCTGCAGACATTTTTCGCGCCTGGTGGAAATCCGAGCCACGAAATTAAAGCCAATTAACTGCAGTGGTTTTGACAACTGACTTTGGAGGCGGATGGCGACCGGTTCAATAAATATAGCAGGCGTAATTTTTTTCTTCATCAGTTAAAAAAAGAAAACGTCAAACAATTTGCCTGATCGCAGGTTACGGCGGAAATGACTTCTTTCTCGAAGTAGAGGCTACTCAGTCCTTGTCACTCGAAAATGGCGGGCTTCTGAGTAGTCTCCTTCGCAGCCGGAGGAGACTAGCTTCTGAGCTTAGATGGTTTTTCCGTTTCCTTATTTACTTATACTAGTGCTGTTTCTCATAGGAGCGATGTTTTACCAGCGTTGTGGCACCTCATGTGTGACTGATGCCACTGTGTAAATAGTGGGCCAAGGTTAGCGAAAGCTTTTTATGTTACGCAGAACAGTCAGCAAATGCCATGAATAGACACATGAAATGTGTTTGTGTTCAAATGCATTAAGAAGTACCGGTAGCTGCATGAACAAGTTTTACTTTTAAGATTGCTTGTGGAACTGACTTTTAACAGAAGATGGCTGATGTGAGAAAAAAAGTTTTCTTTATTCAAATTCTGCGAGCGTTAGGCCCGGTTCAAACGTCGAACTTTACATGTGCCGAATCTAATAATTAGGTTCGGCACATGTAAGGTTCGACGTTTGAATCAATTAGGTTCGACAGATTTGTATTTGGGTCGACCTGCCGTTCTATTCGACATGGCTTGTCGAATAGAACGGCAAAAAAACCGACTTCGTTTCATACGTCGGTCTTTACATGTGCCGAACCTAATGCATAAATTACGCTAATGTATTTCTTGATATAAGAGAGTTTGTGATTGGCGAGTGAGCTGTCAAAAACGCGGTCGTGCATGAAATGGCGCGACATTGGGCGACATAACACTGGACCGCAAAAAATGTAGCCAGAGTTTATCGGACACAATTCGCATACTGTTTCCCATTTTATTGTTGAATATGCGTCTAGACCAAAATCAAACAAAAGACAAGGCTAGAAACTAAAGTCAGTAGTTAAAGTTTCAGTCTAAACGATACTGAAGACATTTGACCAAAGCCTGGCGACCACATTACCAGGGCCGTACCTAGCGGGGGGGCAGGGGGGGCAGTTGCCCCCCCTAGGAAAATTAAATGTTGTTTTTTTTTAACGAAGTGTTTGTTTTTGATGGGATATTTCTTGTAGCCATATTGGTCCAAAATCTCAAAAAAACCGGCTAATTGACTGACAAATATTCCTTCAATGTAAATTCCACATAGTTATTTTAGAAAATCTTTCGCAGCAAAAGCCAGAAAGAGTTTTCTTATGACAATAGCTTGGGCCGTGATATGAACAGGTGAAATGCGTTCAAGAGTAAACGAGTGGGATTGGGACCGAGCGAATGTTGATGAACTACGCCGGGTCGAAGATGAAGAAAATAACAGACTTTTATACCAAGAAATCAGGTAAGTTTGTGGTTCTTTTGTAAAAAATGTTGTTTAAGTTAATTTTATAGCAATAATAACTAATTTCAACTGCCGATAGCATCGAAATACCGTGCAATTAATACAAATCGTTTTTCCATCCCGCCGCCATGTTGAAAACTGGCTGGCAAGAAACTCGTGTCTTTAATAAACTTTCGTATATAATTTAAAACATTTCGCAGATTCAGCCCAATCAAGGCCTGAAGAATCTCCTTCTGCGAGTGATCATAATGGAGGTAGTAATGAAGGTAAGCAGAAAAAATTGTCATTGGACGGAGACAGAGACAATACTTATTTATTAGACCTTCACTATGTGAACTGTCATTTAAATTATAAACACAGAAAGAAGCTGTGCTCCTCCTAGCAAGGCAGCAAAAGTCAGCAACGATCAGGCTGTAGCGCCCAGGATCGAAGGTAAATTTTTTATCTTAATTTTATTTATCTGAAAAGCAAACTTTTTAATTATCGACCAGTACTGAGAAAGAGTATTTAAACCGACGTTGTAAGAAGTCTAGTGAATTCCAAACAAACTGACTAGTATTAATGTCGTTCTAATGATTGAAGAAGCTAAGTTGCATAATCTAGTATTTGTAATGGTTACTAAGTAATTAATTTCCTTTTACATAAGTATAAAAATAAGTGTTTCCCTTTTAGGTGGAATAATGATAGAAGGAAACCCCTTGCCCTTTGAAGTTCTGATGGAAATTTTTAAATGGTTTTCAACAGAGGAACGACTTCAGCAACTGGCGCCAGTGTGCAAACTCTTTTATCAAGCCGTCCATATACCAAAATTTTGGAAGATAGTTGACACTAATTCAGAATTCACACTTTCTTCTTTTCATTCTGTTTTTGGGCATGCTGAACATATAACACATCTCGGTTTTCGTTATTCTCAACGACAATTAGGGAGAAATCTTATACAAAATGCTCTGAATAATTGTGTCAACCTTGTCCACTTAGACCTGGCGTACAACAGGTCAATTTTCACTTTGCATTTTATACAAAGCATGCCATTTTTAAGACACCTTGACATAACAAGCTGCCAAAATGTGAAGGAAAGTAGTTTAACACTATCCCTTAAAAACAAGAGAGGACTGCAGGTTTTAAAAATGGCAAATTGTTTTCAGATAGAAGGAAATTCACTCGTTTCCTTAATAAGGGGTCTGCCTGACGTAAGGAACGTAGTTGCCAATTGGTGTGGCTCAATAACAGTAGAACAAGCCCGCGATGTTTTGCAGCAGTGCAAACTGCTGGCGTTTTCATTTTCACCATGCTGGGGGCCTCCAAACTTGTGGGAAGAATTTGTACAAGATTTTAAACATATAGAGTTTGGTGAGGATCTGTTAGATCACGTCAAACGAGTAAACCTGCCGGGATTTTTGTATGATGACGAAATAGAATAAATTGAGAATGATTTGTAATAGGTTCTATGAAAAATGGTGTAGTAAGTAGAAGTAAGAAAGTGTTAATAAAAAAGACAAATATATATGACAGTACACGTCTCCGAAGATTCAGAACGAAATAATTAATTTTTGCGACAGATTGATTAGAAACCGTGTCCGAGCATCAATACCAAAGTATTGGAGTGTAATGGCCGATGAAACACAAGATTGTTCTACAACTGAACAACTCAGTATATGTGTGCGATATCTCAGCAGTGAAAATGAAGTCTGTGAAGAATTCATTGGATTCGTAAAGCTTCAAGAAATGAATGCCCAGACCATTGCAGATACCTTGTTACACGCACTACAAGAATGGGGCTTTAATATGTCCGGCCTGGTTGGCCAAGGATATGATGGAGCAAGCGTCATGAGTTCAAGTAGGAATGGGGTGCAAGCTAAAGTTGCAGAGAAGTACCCCAATGCTACGTACGTTCACTGCAGGTCCCACGTTTTGAACCTTGCAATCTCGAGTGGTTGCAAAGCTGTGCGATCCATTCAGAATCTATTTGATAATGTCAGCAAACTTACGTGGTTTCTAAGTGGCAGCGCCAAAAGGAAAGAAATATTTCTTAAGACTGCCGCGGCCACCGATGACAGTGAACTGTTGAGCGCTCTAGTCGCAAGTGCTGGTGAAGACGAAAAAGATGAATTTGCCAAAACATTAGAAGAAGGAAGCAAGCGACAGATTGTACCGAGATTCTGTGCTACTCGTTGGAGTGCAAAGGTTACTACCCTCTCTGCTCTTCTCGCTAAATATGGCTCTGTACTTCTTGCTCTGGATGAAATTTCGTCATCAAGCAGTGGCGATGCTAAACGTGATGCTTCAGCTTATTCACGTATTCTCCAAGACTCTGAATTCATAGTCGCTTTGACGGTTTCTCAGTTTGTTCTGTCATTTTTGGCCCAAGTTACAAAGTCTCTACAAGCTAAGAGCTGTAACCTTGGCGATGCATACCAAAGTGTAACTCTCGCGAAAGAATGTATTAAATCAGCAAGAGGAGATGAATCCTGGCAGAAGTTGTGGAGACGAATCAGCCAGGTAGCTGACTCTATCAACGTCACCCTGGTAAAGCCTCGTACAACGACTGTTCAGCGTCATCGAGCAAACGCCGGACACAACGATCAGCCATCGGATTACTACAGGATTAATGTGTTCTATCCATTTATAGATCACGTTGTCGGTGAACTTGAAACGAGATTTTCAATCCAGCACGAAGGCCTGATTGCCGCTCAAAACCTACTCCCTTTGTACTTGCCCAAGTTAACTGACAGGCATATCGAGAAGATCAAGGACTACTTCAGCAAGCATCTAGATTTCTCGGAGAAGTCTAATTTTGACGCAGAGCTGGCAAGGTGGAAGATGAAACACGCGATGGAGCCAGAGTCAGAACAAGAGGGTGCAATGCCTGATTGCAGTCCGCAAGAATTTCCCGCCATTCACAAGGTGCTGTCGATCTTTTTAACCACGCCTGTCGGAAGCGTTAGTTGCGAACGCTCCTTCTCAGCCCTACGCCGACTGAAGCTATGGACTCGGTCATCAATGACAGAAGATCGATTAAGTGGCCTTGCTATGCTGTTAATTCATCGCGGAACGGATTTCATTCCCACTCCAACAGAGATCTATGACATGAAGTCAAACTGGAGAGGAATCTAAGAACAGCCTGTAGAGGCAGCGTATGTATTCTGATACTGAAACCTGCAATTCTAGCTTAGTTCCTTCAAGCCAATCTTTGTTCAAACAAATGAATGCTTTTTTTGAAACTAAACAAGGTGTTGATGCCATAATAAATCATTACAATTTAAAACAAAAAGCATCAGTGTGTGTTTTTTCTTTAAAGGTCTCAGAGGCAACCCTCTGTGTGTTTGTCGGGGGGGGGGGGAAAAACTCCAACTTTAGACCCCGTTTGTATACGGGAGATGATTGTGTGGAGCGTGCCCCCCCAGATGAAAAATCCTAGGTACGGCCCTGATTACAAGTACGATCTTCAAAAAGTGTTGTTTGTTTTTTTTTTTATAAAGCAACTGAAGCGGTCCCATTATGTTGTAGAGTACGGTGACGAGTATTTATTTCGTTCCATAGAGTGTACAACTGGAAAATTCACCGTTTTCCTCTTAGCCGATATTGAGTTCGGCACATGTGAAAGTTCGACGTTTGAATCAACTGCCGAACTTAATTATTCGGGTCGACCCAAATAGGTATTAGGTTCGGCACATGTAAAGTTCGACGTTTGAACCGGGCCTAAGTCATTTTTATTTGCATTCTTTTCCACATGTAGAATTTAGGGCAATTTTCGAACTTTTCTCATATATTCTGTTACACAATGTCACAGAAAATCACCTACAACGTATGGGCGGCCTGTGGTGTTGGTCTCTGTCTGATACCATTTGGCCAACTGCAGGACCTGCAAAAATAAAATACAGCACAATTATAATGTTCTGTTGAGGTGAATAAGTTTTAGCCACAACCACTCAAGTGGACATCCATCACCAAATAGTTACTCACAGGACTATCAAATGCAATCAGCACTACATGTACCGGTATGTTTCAGCTACAATAGCCAATGGGAGTGCACAGAAGATACCAGCTGCTCATTTGATTTACAAGTATGTCATATCCAAACAGATGAAAAGTAAACACTTGTGTAACACAATAATAATAATTATTATTGTTATACAGGATAGGGTAATACATCTGTAATTACCAGGGCTCGACACTAACGGTAGTCGACAAGCCACAGACTAGTAGAAATTTAGTTTTGGTTAGTAGGTTTTTGATTTCCACTAGCCACTTTGGCTAGTAAACAAAATGAAATTGGCAGTTTCTGTATTCCCCAAGCAAGACACACACACACTTTGCTCGGAAACTGAAGATCAGAATTTAATCATGGACATCTCACGCTACCAAACAATGTTCCATAAAAATTGTTTTATTATTGGAACTGGTTTAAAAACAATGCAATTACCAACATTATGTGTTCAAAGAAAGTCGCTTGATTTTTGCTTTCAAGTCTTGCTAGCGATCAGCTGTTATCTGACCTAGCCAACACCAACGCTGGGCTAGTAAAAAAAAATTGGCTAGTAACATCTAAGTTGTCACCAGCCACGAGGCTAGTAAGCTGAAAAGTTAGTGTCGAACACTGATTACACTGATTTTGATTATCAAGGAGTGAATCTGGGAAAAAATTCTGCAATAATAATTGCTTGAACAGGTAATTGATAAGTTTCTTCAGTGACCACATTGTAATCATTGTAATATCATGGGTGACAAATTACTCCTTAATTTTGGCGTGAAATTTCAGCGTTAATCTGTAATTTCACATGTGAAATTATAAAATTGCCATGCTAACGTTTGGCGCAATTTTTCTCGATGCAATAAACAAGTCAAAAACCCACGATTCTGGGTGTAATTTGTCACCGTACACTTGTACACTCGTGAAATTAGGAAATACTTTCACTTGCATTTTGTCCAAATGCAAGTGCAAATAGCAGAAGCGGTGAGAAAAGGCAGTACAATTATCCGAACAAATTTAAAAAAGAGAAAAACGTGCATGAAATTATGTCCTAATTTCACTCGTCACCATTTTATTACCCATACTAATTACACATTTCAACTGCAAATTGGTAGGCACATTTTTAGTGGAATTAGGAAGAATAAAAAATGCTTCACGAGGAATAAAAAGCTGTGTCCAGACTTTTCCATCTTACCCAATGGAGAAGGTCCTGTGGCTGTCTGCCAATGGGAAAGTCTTTCCCAGGGCAAACAAAACTTGAGTAGCTTGCCTGAAGGGAAAGTTATAATTAAAGGTTTTCTATCAAACCCTGTTAAACATATTATTTTTTTCCTCAGGCTGTTTCAAATGTGTAAACAAATGCTAACCCAAACTGTCTTAACAAAAAAGTTGAACGCCCTGCTAGATTTTGAAATCTAGAAGCTCTGAAATGCTATTTCAGATAATTAATGAGGAATTTCTGACAAAATCAATGTTCCAGTAAAAAAAATGACACATTTAAGATTAAGCTTTAATTGCCTGTTGGACAGGGGAAACAAATGATTTTCCTCGTCTGAGACCTAATAAAACAATGTTAAATCAGCTCACCTGATGCAACAAGACAGGTATTTAACATATCCCTAAACCCTTGAATTCATTTAAATGAAAGATATTTCTCCAAAGATCTTTCGTGACAAGATGGAATAAAATAATGAAAGAAAATAAAATAACATCAAAATCTAACACTAACCAAACAGACCAACTTTGGCAACAAAATCCAAACAATCCATTGGGCACTGCCTGTCTTTGGGGTGGGGGGAGGGCTGTGATTTGCGAACCCGAAACAATTATACACAGTGCCCCAAATGTGTGAGTGTAAAACCGGTATGAAAACGCCCAAAAATTACATTTAATACTAGACTTTTGCAATTTACTTGCTTATTGAAACTTTCACTTATTATTCCAAAATTATTTACTGACAAA
>OX393569.1:11281060-11308560 GCA_947652115.1 Blastomussa wellsi
ATCTCTCAACCTTTTCATATGAGCATCGGCCACCATGTGAGGCTGTCCAAAATTCTTAGACAAAGTTTTCCAGGCTTCACTGTATCTCTGGCCAACAGGAAGGTTAACACAGCTTTTAATAGCATCTTTCGCCCTTCCAACACACTGTGCAAGTAAACGGATAAGCCTTTGAGAATCACCGGAAACTTGGCTTTCAATGTGATCCCGGAAATTGACAACAAATTCTCCATACTCAGAAGGGTCACCTCCAAACTTCATTAACTCTATTTTCGGAACAGTTGGACCTTGTCTGAGTGCATCTGCAATGACTTGCCATGCTCCTTTATCTGCTTGTGATTCTGACTGAGGTTGCGAAACTTGTTGGGTTGACTGCTGGGTTAGATGCTGAAGTGTTTGCAACAATACTTCTTCCAGCTGAGAATGACTCGGTTGCAGGGGTGACTGAGGTGTTGGCATAACATCTTGCTTCACAGTAACATGCTGATCGCTTTTACACGTGCCTGCAGGCGAAATCTGTTCTTTCTTGGAGGAAAGTGGGGGTTCTGTTACCACAGGTGTATTTGCACGTGGTGTGAAATCGTTTGCATCTACCTTAAGCAAAGTCTCTCGTACTTTGTCCTTCGGCTGAGAATTAGGGGTGGGTAGTGGTTTGTACAGGAGTGATGTATCACTCTGAGAGATAATCAATGCTGATGACACCTCATGATCAATTTTCAAGGCCTTAGATGCTGTCATATAATCATCAGGTGGAAGATGCACACGTAAAGGAGGTGTATGAGGACTTAACTCAGGAACTAATGCTGGAATCACCTCACCTGGTACAGATTCTCTCTCGGAGATTTCACTTTGTAATTCCTCTTGCTCGATCTCAAGATCAACAGCAGCTTTCTTAACTTCCATTTCAACTTGCATCTTTTCAATCTTTCTAGCTAATTCAGCCTTACTTCGTTCTCTCTCTTCAGCAATTTCAAGCTCTCTCTTCTTAAATTCAGCTTCTTCTTCTAAGCGACGCTCCAAGCTCTGCTTTTGCTCCAACGCTTCCACTTTCAGCCGTGCTTCTTCGAGTATCCTACGCTTTTCTCTTACACTACTCGTAATGGAACTCCTCTCAGTCTTGCTCGACCGACGCGACTTGCGATCCGATTTCGACATTGCTTTCGAAGCACTTTTCATCTTTGATTTCCACGTACTTAGCTCCACATCGAGCAGAAATTTATTCTCCTTTTCCTTTTCATAACTTTCGTTGGCCACATTTATCATTCCTTCGTCGACTTCGAACCTCAAGTAAGTCTCGTGAGCATCAACAAACTTTCGAAACGCATGCTCATAACATTCCACATTTTGGATTACTTCTTCCACACTTGCTCCTTCGGAAAGAAGACTTTGAACACAATTGAGTCTCTTTCGTACGTCGTAAAAATTTCCGCAGAGCCCCATACATTTATTATGCATGCTGAATGCTTAATTATGCATGCGCTTTATTGTCTTTTTGAACAATAGATATCCCCTAAGGATTTGAATACATACATCGTTAATTGCTACTTACAGTTTGAATAAAAACGGTCTTCTCTGCTCTCTCTTTCACTTCCTCTTTCTCCCTTTTCCTTCTTCTTACTTTCTTCTCTTCTACTCCGAATTTCTCTGTCCAGATTCCCCTCGAATATTTCTTCTTTTTTCTTTTTTTTTTACCACAGCAAGCCTCGAACCCCCGGCCTTCATCTACCTTCAATACAGTTGTCGGATTACCAGTCCATCATCTATACCACTACACCACGAGGTTCAGTTGGAAAATGGACGTTTAAAATTAAATTTTATTTCTTCGTTACTTTTGTAGACAAAGAGAAATTTGCATTACAATCCTTTATTCTCTTATTTGATAATTCCAGCATGAAAACATGCAGAATATTACATTTCCATTGGCTCCCTTGCCAAATAAAAGGAAGTGTTTGCATTTCTCACCCTCTCGATCATTTTCTCGAATATACTAGTAGTGCAACCACAAATTATCAACCTATATTTTGCTTCATTTTTCTACGTTATCTTCTGTTTTCTTGTTGCGTCCGTTCTTCGTCAATTTTTCGTCGTTTCCCGTTTCCTGTGTACTGTTATGTCGTTGACGTCCATAAATCTGTTCAAGCTGTTCTACATAATCTCAGAACACGGCTGGTGCATACAGTGGTACAAGGAACACAACCTGCTCGCGTTGTCCACGAGAAGCCTGAAATAATACTATTTCGTAGAGAGCAGGGATAAAGATACTCTCTTGAGATACTCCACCATTCGCGCTCAAATATTACCTGGAACACGCATGATGACCGACATGTGTAAAGCTTACGATTGCCTCAATGACGTGGGTTATAGTCGCCTCATAGTTAACCACAGCCTAAACTTCATAGACCCAGACACAGGTGCGCACACACAGTGCATTGAAAATACATGGTGGGGAATAAAGATCTCTTCGAAAGCTACCTAAAGGAGTGGTTGTGGCGTAAGCACTATGGAGAGGATCCTTTTGGTAACATAATCAAGCATATCGCCGATCTTCGTGAAGTCCGAAAGGACGCATAAGAGTTGAAAGTACTACTGTATGCATCGTTCGTGATCTGCTGACTGACTGACTGCTTGATTGATTGATTGATGGTGGATGGATTCATTTCGCTGAGAGCTCCGACTACGAATACGTACAGGAATTAGACCTGTCTTCTCTACTCACGTAATCAAAACAACGGAAAACAACGACCAAATACAACGAGAAAGGTAAGCAAAACATTTATTCTTTATTTCGTATCATTAAATAAAATACTTGATGACCCAAACAACATTTGAAAGCTAACCCCAAGGCCTAAATCACTATTTTAAACCATTTCTACATGCGTATTTAATTTTAAAACATCGTGAAATCGCCCCAAAATTTAACATTTCCTTTTGATTTTCCGTATTTTAGAAGTGTTCTGTTCAGGCTACAAAATAACTTGCTCTCAGGAAATGATTCACAATCACTTTAATGTCCGACGAAAACTAGTACACGCTTCGAATCATGACAACTACAATTCTTCGAGTGAAAAGCACATGTTATGCCACCCCATAATACTAACACAACAAATGTCCCCAGTAGGGTGGTCGCATTACAAATCCAGTCTCACAGGGGGTCGTGAGGCTCGTCCACAGCGGGTCCTGGCCTGTACATCCTCCCCACCTCTCCAATACTGTTGGAGACTTGACACTGGTTCATGTGTAACTTGTTTCTTCTTCACCTTCTTCTTTGCCCTTTTCTTGACCTTTCGAGTAGCAGGCTCCCCACCGTTAGCACCACTGTCACCAAATTCACCACTTACAAACTGAGTACTGCTTGCTTCCAAACGATGCAGCCTCTGAACAGGTCTCCTTAGAAGCCCTTTCTTCGTCTTTAAGGTAACAGTACGAATAAGGCCATCCTTTCCAGGAAGCAATCTGTCAACTCGTCCCATCGGCCACTTTCCTCTCGACACCTTGTCTTCATAAATCAGCACTACATCTCCAATCTTGAGGGCAGGTTGTTCATTCACCCACTTCTGTCTGACGGATAACTGCTGCAAGTACTCTCCGCGCCAGCGTTGCCAGAAATGGTTAATAAGCTTCTGCTGATACAGGTACCGCTGCCTCGTTGTGCTTTCTTTTGCTGAAACTTCGTCTACAAGGTCTGGTAAGCTAAACAGGGATCTTCCAAGTGCAAGATGAGCTGGTGTTATGGGCGTTAGATCTCTTATGTCATCACTTACTGTAGTGAGTGGTCTCGAGTTAATAACGGCTTCAATTCTGGTAAGGACGGTTACCAACTCTTGATAGGATAACAGCGCTTTGCCCAAGACCTTGCGAAGAGGTTCCTTCACGGAACGCACAAGCCTTTCCCACCAGCCACCATGCCAAGGGGAGCGTTCGACGATGAACTTCCATTTAATTCCCTTGGAGGTTAATTTGGCCTGGAGCTCTTCCTGATCTATTCCTTATTGACGGATGACTCTTGCGTGAACAACTGTTGGATCTCGCGGTCAGCACGCTTGAACGTCTTCGCATTGTCGGACCAAATGGTACTACAGAGCCCTCTTCTACTGATCATACGAATAAACGCCTGAAAGAATTCATTAGTTGACAAGTCACCGGTAAGCTCTAGGTGGGTCATGCGGGAAGAGGCGCAAGTGAAGATACAGATGTAAGCTTTCGCTGAGGAGGCACTCCCTCGTATGAATAATGGCCCTGCAAAGTCTATGCCAACGTGAGTGAAGGCTGGAGACAATGACACCCTCTCCGATGGTAATGGCGCCATCTTTTGGGAACATGGACCAACGCGTTGACGCTTACAAACGAGGCACTTTCCTAGGACTCTTTTAACTTCACGGCGTCCCTTGGTGAGCCAGATCTCTTGCCGTAGGACCGAAAGAGTACTCTCAGGTCCAGCGTGAAGTAGCTCTTTGTGTACACCTTGTATGATCTTTTCGACTACTGCATGCCCATGTGGTAAGATGATTGGATGTTTGGTACCCTCTGGTAAGTCTGAGTGCTGCAATCTGCCTCCTACTCGTAGCAAGCCATCTCTCTTGTCATAGTAAGGGTCCAATTTCAATATAGCACTTGTGTTTGGTAAAGGAAGGTCTTCCTTCAGCCTTTCACACTCTGCTTGGTACACCTCCTGTTGTATCTGCCGGTACCAGCTCAATTTGGCATCTTGCAGCTCCTCGGCTGACAGTTCTTTAGGACCTGCACTTGTTCCTGACTTAAAGGCTCGAACACCTCGAAATACAAATGCCGTTACTCGAATTAGCGTCAGCCATTGCTCATATCGAGATGGATCAATCACTGGTTCCATAGTAATCGCCGCACAGGCTCTTGTCTGTTTGTGTTTCCTCTCTTTCTCCACAGACTCGGTCAATTCATTTGGCAGCTCTCGTTGATCAGGCAAGTATTGAGAAGACAGCCAGCACGGTCCACTCCACCATAACTTGCTATCAGCTAAGACCTTGGCGGGCAATCCACGAGTCAGTAAGTTGGCAGGATTGTTCTCCCCTGAACAGTGTTTCCAATGCTGTGGGTCCCATGTGGACTGAATCGCAGCAACGCGGTTCGCTACGAATGTCTTCCACTGGCTACTTGAACCTCTGATCCACTGGAGAGTTACCATGCTGTCAGTCCAGCACACTACCCGGTCTATTTTGAGTGTTAGGGATTCTGCAACGAACTTCAGCAATCTTGCGTTGACGACAGCTGCAAGTAACTCTAATCTCGGCAATGACACAGTCTTTGCGGGCGCCACCCTTGATTTGGACATAACAAGATGAGTCGATGTATGGCCAGCTTCATCCAAGCACTTGATGTAGACTGCCGCACCGTATGCCCTAGTTGAAGCATCACCGAAGCCATGAAGTTCTATGCTGGAACGTGATTCGATGTCTCCCATGAAATAGCGGGGAATGGTGATGTGACTTAAGTGGAAAAGTTCTGATTTCCATAACCTCCACTGATCAGCAATATCTTCATCTAACCGGTCCTCCTGTAAACCTTTCTGCCAAAGTTCTTGGAACAACATTTTCGCTCTGATTGTAAAAGGTGTGATTAGTCCCATAGGGTCAAAAACCCTCGACGCAATGCTCAACAGGCTTCTCTTCGTTTCGGGATCACTAACAACGAGCATACTCGGTGGCACACTGAAGAGGAAACAGTCAGTTAATGTATTCCAACATATTCCCAGAGCCTTGAGTGGCTCACTTGAATTGAAGTCAACGGTACTGGACTCTGCCTGCTTTTGCTCTGCAATGTGGCTAAGGACTTCCTTGGAATTACTGGCCCACTTAGTCAGATTAAATCCACCTCGCTCCATCATCTCATCTAAGGACTGCTGCAACTTCACCGTAGCTTCAACATCGTCAGCACCACTAAGGCAGTCGTCTACGTACATGTTTGACAGGACTTCTCTTGATGCATCAGGGAACTCTTCGCTGCATTTCTTTGCGTGGCTTTGAACGGTGGCAATGGCCAGGAATGGACTACAATTAACACCAAATGCCAACCTCTGCAACTTGTATACTCTCGGTGGTTCATCACTCTTTAGATCCCTCCACAGATATCGTAGAGCGTCCTGGTCTCTTTCGTCAACCTTGATCTGGAGGAACATTTTTTCAACATCAGCCATAAGTGCGATCCTACGTGCTCGAAATCGAAGTAGTACTGATACCAGGTTAGGTTGAAGTGCTGGCCCTGACATAATACAGTCGTTGAGCGATACCTCGTGCTCATCATAGGCTGAAGCATCAAAAACAACACGGCATTTTGTTGTTTTCTTGTCCTCTCGGAAGACTGCGTGATGAGGTAAATACCTGACCTTCTTGTGACCATCAACTGCTTCCTTTACTTCTACGGCAAACCCCTTTTCTACGTATTGGTTGATGGCATCTTTGTAGGCATTGGCTCTCTCTGGGTTTCTACTAAGCTGCCTTTCCACACCCTCGAGTCTCTTGACGGCCTGGAGGTAGTTTGATTTCAAGGGCGGAGCATCACTTTTCCATAACAGTGGTACTTCATAACGCTCACCATCATACTTCAGTCCTTTGTTGAACTGTCTAACAGACTCTTCTTCCTCTAATGACATATGAGCATCCCCTCTATCAACAATTCCGATAGATTCAAGCTCCCAAAACTGCTTAAGGTTGTCCGTGACTGGATCAATGCGCACAGTAGACAGCATGGAGTGAGTGTTCTTGCAAGGTAAACCCTCGATAGGTCCTCCTATAATCCATCCCAGTGTAGACTCTACTGCTGTGGGGGCATTAGTGGTTTCCCCTTTCTTGCATTTACCACTCATAAATGAGAAGTAAAAGTCTGCCCCTATCAAAATATCGACGTTGACTGATCCACGAGGGTACGAGTCAGCAAGTATCAAGCTCTGCAGGTGAGGGTAATTTTCTAAGCTGATCTCCACTGGTTCTAGCGGTGTGCAAATCTTGTCGATGGTGAGGGCCTCCATGCTAACTGGCTTTGAAATGCTTTCTTGAACAGAGGTGAGTGAGAAACTGACTCTCTTCATTTTCTTCGTTTGACTGGTTTCTCCCCCTAACATGGATACACTAAGAACTTCAGAAGGTCCATCCAGGGCTAATGATTCAGCAACTTTCTTGGTGATATAAGACCTTTGGCTTCCTGAGTCAAACAGAACCCTCACAGGTGCTCTCTGGACACCGTCTGCGTCTGCAACCAACACGGCTGTCCCAGTCTGCAATAAGGTTTGTTGCATCTTGGAGTTGTATGAAGCCACAAATCCACTTAATGTCGTCTGTCTTTGTCCCTCCGTGGTACGATCCCCGTCACCATGAAGAATAGTGTGATGACGCCGGCCACACCCTTGAACACTGCACTTGGGTTGGCGACAGACTGAAGAGTAGTGGAAAGTATTTGCAGGCTTTAAACAGTTAAAGCACAGCCGGCTCTCCCTTACTAACTGCCAACGTTGGTCGACTGACGCTCGCTTAAGCTCTGGAGTTTCATGCTCCTGCACCTTACACAAATGGCAAGCTGCATAATTTCCCCGATTCGTCCCACTCGCTAGCAAAGCAGCTGCTGAAAACACTTTCTCGCGGGTGTTCTTTACCCCAGTTCCATCCTTGTCCCGTCCCCCATTTCCTCTTGCTGTTTCACCATTCTCAACAATTATGGTAGCATTTCTTTCCCCGGCCTCCTTGGAAATCACTTGTTTATTTAAGAACTTAAAGAATAGTTCAAGATCAACACTCCCTTCCTTGATGTCAGTTAGTTCCAATTCCCATTTCTCAGATAACTCAGGTGGGAGCTTGGTTTCCAATATTGGAAGGAGGATACAAGAATGGGACATTGGCTTTTCACCCAGGGCCTCCAAAGCTCTAATCCGATTCTTTAGCGTGTCATGGAGATCTCGCAAATACTCTACCCCTTTGTTTGACCTTGGCTCTAGCTGAACAACTGACTTAACCAAAGATGAAATAATTCTTCTATTCCTACCAAAGCGATGTTTCAGAGCATCTACAGCATGCTGATAATTGGCACTAGTGACTTCAAATCCTTCGATTGTGTGATAAGCAACCCCTTCAAGTACTGAACGCAGGTAGGTGAATTTCTGCACAGCAGGCACATTGTCATTATTATGAACAGCAGCCTCGAATTGATCCCAAAATTTTGAAATTTTAGGACATCTCCATCAAACTTGGGTAACTCCAGTTTTGGTAATTTTAAATGTGACTGTTTGTGCTCCGCTGAACCCGAGGTGGTCTGCTCATCTACCTTGGAAACTGATTGTTTAGATATATGCTCTTGAGCTATGTCTAAAGCATTATCAATCACCCTTTGATAATCAATCCACTTTTGAGCTTCTTCAGCAATTTCATCATCAGAAATAAGTGCAATAATCTCATCTCTTACCTCACTGCAACTGTCCATGTAACCATTCAACTTTTGAACACGGTTTTCCATTCTTATGACGTTGTTGCTGGAACTTTTGCTCGTCTCAAGTATTACTTGTATCACAGCATCAATGTCCATCTTAAGGATCATTTCTTTTCTTCTTAGCAACTGAATATTACTTAACTGATGACTGGAAGACTGCGACGACAAATGTTCACCAGTTGATGCTGCAGGCCCGTTGTCAACTGGCAAAGCTTGTTTAGGAACTGCATTAGTCGATTCCTTACTTTCGTTTTGCGAACGCGAAGGCTTCGATTCTTCTTGTTCCATAGCAACGATAAGTCGAGCCATAAGAATTGGTTTCTTTCCTTTCGCCGGTAATCCTCTCCTTTGTAACTCAGCTTTGACTAGGGAAAGAGACATTTCACTCACAATTTCCTCCGCTGACTGAGACGATGCACAGTTGTCTGCCATATTCAATCCTGTGTTCGTTTATCTCGATGTTTACTCTTCTCTTAGTGGGATGTGTGGATGCTTTGCTTCACCAAAATTTCCTCAAATCCGACTCCGAAGGACCATAATGTTCTGTTCAGGCTACAAAATAACTTGCTCTCAGGAAATGATTCACAATCACTTTAATGTCCGACGAAAACTAGTACACGCTTCGAATCATGACAACTACAATTCTTCGACTGAAAAGCACATGTTATGCCACCCCATAATACTAACACAACAAATGTCCCCAGTAGGGTGGTCGCATTACAAATCCAGTCTCACAGGGGTTCGTGAGGCTCATCCACAGCGGGTCCTGGCCCGTACAAGAAGCTAAATTTTAAAAATTTTTTAAGTCTAAATTTATTTACCCTATTTTTCACGCGATTCAAGACAAATTTCGTTAAATTTTTCTAAGTTTAAAACTATGTTGGACTTAGAAAAAAAATGAAAAGTTAGTCGAACAAAGAAATGACTCAAACAAAGAGCGTAAGCCCCAAAGGGTCTCTATTGTTCCGGCTATTGTTTTCAATAAACAAAGAACTGCATGCATAATAAATGTTGGGGCTGTGCGGAAATCTTGCCCGTACGTCTCCTAAATGCCCTGCTCTTCTCGCTTTCATATCGACGGCTCTTTCGATTCTAACTTCGTCTTGATCCACAGCTTTCGACGGCACCTTTTGCCTCGTAGTACGAACACATAATGAATCCGCCATATTTTCGGATGATGCAACATGATGCGAGCTTGTAATTATGTCGCTCGACGGCAATTCCTGTTGAAGCGACCTCCCTTTCGCTCCGTCTGACATCTCGAGAACAAAGTACTCGAAGAGAAAAAACTTTGAATAATGTAGGAACCCAATGTTCTCTACTAGAAGGCGGCAACAAGTAAACTTGAGATGCGCTGCACTGTAAACACTCTTACATGAACAACGATTCACTGAAATTAAATGTATAAATCCGCTGAATAAAGCAAAATAATAACCGAATGAAAAACGAAAGGAAAACTAAATGTAAACCAGTCGATACTTACAAGTTTTTTCGTGCCTTGTGCCGCTTAAACAAAAGAAAATCTTCCGCAATAATCATAGCGAAAGCTAAAAACTAAAAACTTCAACATTGACCATGTGCTCTCTACCCTGACTGCAAAACATGTAACCAGCGGTACACGTCATAGAGTACACACTGAAGTGTCCCAGTCATTACATAGTGTCCATCGTCTCTCTTTCCTATAACTTCCATACGATGAACTCAAGCCGGCGAGCCGGTATCTTTTGACACTCACCACATGGCGGTAATGTTTACAGTACGTTTGAGCACTATGTCGAAAATAGCAAATGATGTCTTCAGTACTACAGCATCCCATGGTCGATTTGCTCTCCTTCCTCTTGTTCTTCGCTATTTAATTGGCTGTTTTATCGGCACCTTTCTTTCCCTCTTTAATACTTGATGTATTCTTTGACAGTGCTTTGTCGGCAGTTTAATTCCTGCTCTTTCTCGCGGTAATTTCTTTGCTGTTTTGTCGGTCCTTTCTCACTATAACTCGTTTATCTTTGCTACTTTGCGCTTGCTTCGTACGTGATGGAGCTCCACTATTAAAAATCAGTTCCAATTGCAGAAATTCCGCCGAGGAACGACCGTGAAAAATGATTAAATCCGAGCTGAATGTGAACACAAGAAAAAATTTGGGCTTGAGCCCGCGATCCAATGATATGCCAGTCCAATCTGAGCCCATGATCTAATAATATAAAATACCTGGTCAGCGGTCAACTTAAAAAAAAAACACATGACCTCGATTAGTCTAAACCTGAGCCCACGATATGGTCATGTGATACTGGTCAGTGGCTACCTTCTTTTGACAGCTGTCAATTGATCATAACATGGATACCAAAAACAAAGATGTAAGCTGATAAGGTCGATAAGGCTGACAAGGTGTTGACAAGGCATGGCTCTTTATGGCCACCATGTTGCGCGACTCCGTCGTTGTCGTCGTTGTCGTGCGTATGCGCCCACGAGCAATACCGCTAGCCATGATAACAATGAGAAAATCAACTTATGGGTTTCGTTTTCTTTCCCATATGAGTATGGAGCTCCGCTATAAACAGCTTCTGAAGTCCAAAATGCTTCTGCTTTCCCACACGATTTTCTGTATTTACAAGGAACGTTCAACACCCGTTTGGCAGAACGAGGTCAGACGGATAACACAGAAAGTTGTAGACGCAATGTGCGAGGAGGAAAAAATGAAAACAGGCTCTGATCGAGTCAATTTTCAGGAAAGATCAAATCGACAGTTCGATAAATCTCTCTCTCTCTCTTTGCAACGATTCCCCAACTTCTGTGGTGGAAAAAGAACTTACAGCACGCAAAGTGAGCGCACGTTTTTCCACAATTCAGCTCTGGTTAGATTTTACCAAAAGACGTAATCGTGAGAGGTCAGCCATTTTGTTTTTCTGTAACTCCGAGCCTTGGTGACCACACCGAGGGCCGGGTTGATACTCCGAGGGCCTGGGTTCAATAACAAAGACTTCCGACTTGTTTTCTGAGAAATGTGAATTTCCGCGTGAATTTCATCCCAGCCAAGAGAAAATCTTTGGTTAATCTTTAAGGTAAGATACTCTTTGCTTTTTGATGAACTCGTTTCGCATGAGCCCGCGTTATCTAATTTTTATAACACTCAGAGAGATTTTTGTATTTTTTCTCTTTCTTGGCTCTCCAAAAACAAATCCATATTTTTCTGCAGGTCCTGCACGCCGGCCAGGATCTGCGGCAGAAGAACATCCTGCCAGTTTTCGGTTTCTGCGGGCTTTGCAGCCGCGGTTTCTGCTGCTGCAGCTGCGGTTTCTGCTGTTGCAGCCGCTGTTTCGGTTTTTCTATCGAGAACGCCTGCTTCTCTCCATATTCTGTAGAGCCTTGTTGTGCCAATTCCGAATTTCTTTTGTATCTCCCTGGGCGCTAGTTCGCCTCTTGCAGCGACAATTTCTCGTATTTCTTCGGGCGAAAGCACTTTTGCAGGCGGCATTGTATTTTTTGCAGATATTTTTTGGGGACACCGCCTCCAAATTGGTGTTTTTCTGGCATCCCTGGATATCCCTGGTGTATGTGTGCATTGCTGTATATTTTTTGAGAAATTGCTGAGAAATTTCTCTGCACTTCGAAGATGTGGAGGAGATCGGGGACGGTTTGCAAGGGCTGGAAGCGGAATTCGAAGAAACAGGCGAAGGAATCCTGGAGAGCATAGAAAAAAAACAGCAACGCTGTTCGAGAGCAGACAGAGAGGGTGGTGCGCGCCGCCAATGCCGCAACGTCTGCTGCTTGGGGTGTTGTGGAGGTTGTTGGGATTGTTGGCGGGATTGGTACTGCCCTCTTTTTTCTGCATGCAACACTGCGACCGAAATTCGAAGAGTGGAAACAGCAGAATGCCACAACACCCAAAAATGTGCAGTTGCCCAACCCGCCGCAGCAGCCTGTGCACAAAGGAATTCGCCGAATGGAATAGTGTCCCCGCAATTAGATAGCTGCAATGCAATGCAATATTCCAAATGGAATTGGTCTACGGCAGAGGTGTTCTACCACACTTTCGACGCGACCAGTTCGAAGAAACAAGAAAAAACACGAAACACATGGAATATTGGGAAGATTGGGATTCTCTCTGCAAATATGCAGAAACAAAGGAGAACCAAAATGTTGCCACAATTGTGGGCAAAATAGCCCCCAAACACGCGAAAAAATGGAAATCCTGGGATCTTGGAGAACCTTTCGTTGTTGCTTTCTGGGGGGATTTTTTTTTCTGCCTTCCTGGCGGACAAATTGTTGCATAGTTTCTACGCCAGAGCAACAAGTCTGTCCTTCTTTTTTTGTGGTGTGGTTCTCTCTTGCCCGATTCTGCAAAGCAATGGCGTTGTTCTTTTTTGGAGGAAATCGAAGCCTCCAAGATTCTCCACCTCTTTTTCCAGAAAATAGCCCCAGACTGCGGTTTCGTTATCTGTTTTCGGTTCCCCGTCCTCTCCAACCGGAAACACAAACAATATGGTTCGCGGAGAGTTTCGGAAAGTTGTCCAGGCAAACTTCTTGCACTTGTATTCGCCGGGCTGCAAGTCTTGTTTTTTTCGTGTCCTTGTTTTTTGGCGCAGAAACTTTTTCTTTTTCCTTTTTGAACTCTTCTCGAAGAATAGCGTATTTTTCGCTCTCCTTTGCCAACGCTTGCAAAATTGCAGCTCTTTGCGGGTCTGGGGCGGAAACAACACGTATTGGGTTCCATACAATATTTGTCCCTTCGTTGTTGCAGAAACTTTGCGGCTTCCCTATCTGTATTTCCAAACCTCCAAGCTTTTCCACGTTGGAGAAAGAAGGAAGCCAGAAAGTTGTTCCGCCGAACCAGTCCGTTTTGCTCTTTTCGAAAATGTCGAGGAATTCCGAAACAATTTTTTGCAGAGCTTTTGTTGCAAACACGTTGGCTATTTTCCCTTCGTTTGCCAATACAACCCGAAATTTGCCTTCGTTTGTTTGCCTGCCGCCGACAACTTTCCACTTCGCGCTTGCAAGCGCCGCAACCTTGGTTGCAGATTCTCGCAAACATTTTTCCACCTTCTCCCGCACCTCTAGGCTTTTTCGTTCCCAGACCCTTTTCGATCGCACAATGTTTCCCACCCTTGCCAGCTCTGCTTTGCGGCGAGCCAATTCTTCTTCGTCTTTTTTTCGCTTCTTGCGTCGAGCATCTTGCTCGGCCGTTTCTTTGTCCCAAGAACGTCTTTGCCATTCTTCTGCGCTTGCCGCGTCCCGCAGCTCTTGCAACGCTTTTTCGCGAGATCTGGTGGAAAGTGTCGAAATTTGCCGCTCTTCTGCGATTTCTGGCACTTCTTGCGGCTGGAATTTGGAGACATTTCGCCCAATAGCGCTGCATTTGGTTTGCCGCCATTCCCAAGAAACGGTTTTTGTCGATGGAAGAAGAAGACTGGGGTCTGGGGCGCCTGGGTGCAGCTGGCATGGCCTTTTGCTTGTCGCCAATATTGTTTTCGCTTCCTCGTCTTTTGTGTGCGGAAATGATATCGAGTCGAAAAATCGGGCATGCGCGGAAGCCAAAGTCGGCTGCCGCCCACACCACCGAATTTTCCCATTTCGCGTCGTCCTCCACGTTCGCTTTGGTTGGTTGCACGTGCACCCCCGATATTCTTCCTGTTTGTGTGTGCGCGAACCAGCCGACAAATATGTGGCCTTGCGGGCGGTCCGCCAAAACGAGGCAGCGATCCAGGCAAGAAGCCAGGTTTTCCCATTGTTTGCTTGGGGGCTGGACCACGAAAAGACCTTCTCCTTCCGGCGAAACCTTTGCCAAAGTTTCCTGCAGCACCTGGTCGGCTGTTTCTCCCGAGAGCTCGTTTCTGCGGCACCCGTACATCGAAACTTCTATTCTGGTGCATCCGCGCTCTTGGACATCTGGGTGTTGGAAAGTTCGGCGCAAGTGCTCGTTTGGACAGTCTGCATGGTCGGCAAGATGGCCGCCCACTGGTTCTCGAATCTCGCCCGCTTCGAAGTTGGAAACGATCTTGTTGTATGCTTTTGTCCGGACCGTGCGGTCTTCTCTTTTCGAGATCCATGTGCACACTTGCTTCCCCACACTGTCGGTGTTCTGCAGAATCGTTGGCTCATCCGAACCCATTGCAACAGAAAAGTCGCCAATCTGGCGAAAACCTTCGAATTCCAGGTGCGAAACAAGGGCTTCGCGGTCCAACACTCCGGAAAAATCTTGCGTGTAGTCGATGGACTAGATTCCAAAATCGAATGCGAGCAGCTGCCGTTCGAAAGCTGGCAGCGCTTCGTGCAAATCTTCCAAAGACATTTCGGAAACGTCGATTTTGGCCACGATATAGCCCGCTATCTCGTCTTCTGGATACAGCCTGCGCCAGTGGGACTGTGCCTTTTGCAACGTGTCGGCTTCTATCGCTGCTATTGTTGCACGTATCGTGCTTCCGCTAGTTCCTTTTGTTTTTGCGATGGTGTGGACGATGCTTGTCTGCATGTGTTTTCTTTTGCTGCCGTCCGGTCTTGTGACCAGGCTCTGCTGCACAGCGAGGCCGATTTTTGCGACCACGAGTTTTGCAGAACCTTCCTCGCCTGTTGTGCAAGAAAAGCGGCCTTTTTGGAAAACGCATTCTTCGCGGCGGAGATAGCCGAACGCGTAGATGTCGTCGACAAACGCGGACAGTCCTCGCAGTGGTTGCAGGTGTGTCTTGCCGAGGTTTCCTGCTAGATAGTCGACTTTCGAGATGTCCGGCAAGAGGTTGCTATCCCAGGCGTTCTCGAGAAGAAGATGGGAGGGCACGTTTTTTTCGCAACGGAGACCCATGCTTTCGAATGTTTTTTGCACTGCCATTTTGGATTTTTTGTTGTCGAAATATGCATATATTTTTTCGGCTACATATGTTCAATTGGGAGAAAAATTTGCGAAAAAAATTTTGTTGTCCGCTGCTTGTGCAAAATTTGTTTGCCACAGATTTGCAGATTTTTCCCGCTCTCGAAATTGTTTGAGAGAAAAAAAAAATGTTGTCCGGCTGCTTGTGCAAAATTTGGTAGCTGAAATTTGGTAGACTTAATTTTTTTCCGCTTCTATAACAAAGGTGCGTTATCTATAACAACTTTTACAAAAACATCTTCATAGCCATCGAACTTCCACCTTGTGTCCGGTCTTTCGATATTATCGACATCCAGACGTTCCACTTCCCTTGCATTCAAATATTCTTCCGCTTCTGAATATCGGTTTATCCAGGGTGACCCTTTAAATTGTTGATAAAACAACATCATCTTTCCCTCTTCTCTGTGTACCAACCAACAAGAAAAAGTGTATCTTACATACATCGAAGTGTCAACATTTGCCCGGATCTTTTCCATGATTTGCTCTGTCATGTTTACGTTCCGCGCCCGGATCGCCCATTTAATAAAATGGCGTCCTCTTTCCACTCCCACCTCAGCTTCTGGTCCATGCATGAACCATGCAAGAGATTCATGGTATTTTTCTTGCGATTTGACAAACTGGGGATCGACTGGATCAAACAGTTTTAGAACGCTGGCTGGCGTCCCTCTTTTTCGCCTTGGAGGTGCGATGGGGCTGTAGGGTTTTGGAAGCAGAGGTTCGGGCAGCCGCTCCAGGGCTTCCGGGGGAATGCGGTCGAAGAACGTATTCCGAATTTGTTCATCCCGAATTTGATCATTCCGAATTTGTTCAAACAGTTTTTCAATGTCAATTTCCGCGAGGGCTTCTTCCATATCCCGCAACGTCACTTGCTCAGCCATTTTTGTTTTTCTTTTGGTGCTTTTCTCTAATTGGTTCATTTTCTTTTGGGGCATTTCTCTAAATGGGTGTATTTCTCCAAATGGTTGATCTTTTTTGGAGCTCACCCAAAACAAGTTCAAAATTTTTCTTCGCTTTTTTCTCTATCCGTTTTAGCCGCTTTTGCAACGCGTCTCCTCCGCAATACACGCATAGACGGTGATCGGTTATTACACCGATTCCGCCGCGGCATGGCGCCGGCTGTTGCATCCCTTTCTTCTCTTGCCACTTGTGCTGATAGCAAAATTGCCCGCTGCACTTTTTCCCGCAGTTCTTTTTCCGGTTTCGAAGAAACCACCCGCAGTTGTTTTCTCCGCGAACCATTTTTGGACTCCGCCACTTCTGTCTAATTGATTGAACGTGACAGTGGGTGTTCTTCTGCTAAGTAGTAAGTAAAGGATTAAACCAATACAACCGAGGAGTGCACCTTTTTCATCTTCGCCCAAGTGGAATAAGCGAGCAAAAGCGAGCTTGTTTCACTTGGGTGAAGATGACAAAAGGTGCACGACGAGGTGGTATTGGTTTAATCTTTTACTTACTACTGCTGCAGATGCTGCTGCCCGTGCCTGAAAAAAGGCTTTGATGTCTTCACGCTTGACATAAGTCGTAACAAGTGTAGCGCCAATTCCAATGATAGAGATCCAGTGGTTTGTGCTGAGAACATTTTGAAAACTTTTGGAATCAGCTGCAGCGGTCGGTGGTGCGGTCTCCGGAGCAGGTGCAGATTTTTTTTCGTTTGCAATTATGACAGAAGCCTCGGCTACGGCTTTTTTCTGCGCTTCGCGGGCCAACCGTGTTCTTTGAGCAACCATTTTGCCGGCAGCTACCCGCTTGGGATTTTTGGGAGGCCTTGTTGCCGGAGTTTGTGAAGTTGCCTGTGAGACTGGAGCGGTCGGTTGCTGTTCTTCAGCCATCTGTGAGACAGCGGGCGGTTGCTGTTCTTCAGACATTGCGAGGGATGCCGATTATTTCCGTGTATTTAATTAAGAAAAATAATTTTGGTGAGAAATTGCCGACTATTTCTTGGTGAGTTATGCGCAGTGATTATTCAATAGTTGGTGAGTTTTGCACAGCTTCAACTTTGTGCTTCAAAATGTGTTTTGCGGTGATCAGCGCCGTGTTCGCCACACCAAGAAAACGGCCGCACTGCAAAGCCATGTTGCCGGCCAGGTTGGAGAGCTCTTTGTTGATGATGTAGTCGTTTCTGAGTTCTTTTTGATAAGCCTCGATGTCATCTACGTCAACGACCATTCCGACACCTTTGGAAACAAGAAAAATGAAGCTGTCGATCAAGCTGTCAGTTGTCTTTGAGCCCACGTAGGTCTCGTACCGTTTGGTGTATTTCTCAACATCTTTGTCGGAGAGGCGCTTCACCTGCTCGTGTGTTAACTGCACCCCGACGGCCTCTTTGGCTTTTCCTGTCGACATCAGCACGGCCAGCTGCTCACGAAGAGCAGGAATATCGGGCCCGGAGCTAACATCAGCTGGCCCGCTCGACGGCTCGGCTTCCACCGGGTTCATAACCTCTGCGATAGCAAGCTCTTCTCCCGCCGTTGTATATCTTATTCCGTTTTTTTTTTTAATTCAAAATAATTCCGTAGGGGTACCGGAGCGAGAAAACGAGATGCGCGAACTTTCGAGTCTTAAGCTTTGAAAGAAGACCTTTGTACTCATCCTGGGAGAGTTCCCCGGCGTAATCATCAAAGATGGCTTTCAAAGTCTTGGCCGCGGGGGTGTAAAAGAGAACGATCACCGCCACGTTCTCCCGGAAGGAGGCTGTTATGCTGGTCATCTTCTTCGTCAGCACCCAAACGCTGATGCCAATATGTCGGGCAGAAAAGGCAAGATTTACAAGCGGGCCTGTGCGCCCTTTCACATCTCTCAAGGCTGCACAGTCATCGAATATTATGAGTGTGTTGATGCCCTCGAAAAGCCAGGTGACGAGCTTCAACCAAATTTCCACCCCGTGGTGCGAGCATATTATCACAAACATCCGCGGATCCTCTTCACCAATTCGGTGGTAGGTTTTTTTGTGCGCGAACGTCGGGCAGAGGAGCACGATGTTGTCGAACTTGCCACGAAAAGGGCCATAGAGCTGGTCCACCACAAACTGCGATTTGCCTGAATTCGTCGGACCCACGATCAACGCGTTGAACGGGATGTTGGTTGCGTTCATTCTTGCTGTTTTCTATCAGTTGCAAAGATTCCAATTGTTGATCAGTATTGCACAGAATGCAACTGCTGCTCCAGTATGTTCATCTGCGAGTCGGATATAACAAAGACGTAGCACTTCAAATTGCCTCCTCCGCTTGCCTTCCTCTCGAGCTCAAGCTGTACCCCGTCTTGTGTGTTTACGAGGCGCGTGCCGCTGCCGTGCAGCGACCGATGTGCCATGGAGCGCAGATCGATTAAAAGCCCGAACTTGTCATCGCTGTAGAACTTTGTCATATTCATGTGGGGCGTTTTTTTTCTGTGGAAAGAAGCGACGGACCATCTCCCACATGTCCCTGTGTAAGATGCCGTTGTTGTACAGCATGTTAGGCGAGCCGTTCACCGTGACGCTGACTTTCGAGAGGCCGGGGTTGAAGTACTTTTCTGTATCTCTGGCTCCCGGAGCGTAAGGCTCGATGAACAGGAGAAGGATTCCTTTCATGGACCTTCTCTGTGGGTTGAATCTGAGGTTTATCCTTTCCTTGGCTTTTGCGAAGGTGTGAATCTGATAAAGCTGGACGTGATCGTACGCGAATTCATTTCCAGAGAAATAAACACTGTGCGCTGCTTCCGCCAGAGTCTTGCTTCTCATCATTTCGTACTCGAGCTGGATGTCTGTCAGCTTGTATTTCAGTTTTGTGGGGTCAGAGCCTTTGATAACCTGGGAGGCCGCCGCAAGGGTCAGCTCAAACACGAGGTCGTTATAAAGAGCTTGGGGGTAAAAGACTCCGTGGTCGGTCAGAATCTCGTGGTCCAGTCTGATTCGTTATTTTGTGCCAAAAACTTCGGAGAGCGCGTTTTCCGCGTCGACGCCCGAGGTTTTCTTATCCTCAGAGTTTGAGCGGATCTTACAGAGGTCCTCGCTTTGAATTCCATCGAACAGCCTGTTGTCCCACTCCTCCTGCAAGAGGAAAAGGTCCTCCCTGATCTTGAAGATGTCATATCCCCGCCGTGTCCTGCAGTACTTCGCCCCCGTACTTCACAACAAGCTTGTCGACCAGAGCGCGCCCGACATTTTGAACGAGGAAGTTGTTGGGTTCCCCTCCAGTCAAGTCGATGTTGAAAAGCAATGCGAGCGAGCCGGGCACGAGGACCTCTTCCTCATTCAGCTTGGGCACGGAAACATTCAGGGTCTCGGTGGGGTTGGCGTCGCTACGTTCAAAGGTGATGCGCTTTACTATATGCTCGGCTTTCATTGCGTTGAAAATTTTCTCCTTGTGCGTTGGCCGAAGATTGGCTTGTACCGCCATTTTGTCTATATTAAACAGAAAAATTTTTTGTTTAAATATGCAACAACGGCGGAAGGTGGAGAGTTTGGACACGACGACCCCGTACTTGACCATAAACTTGAACACGATGACGATGAACAAGAGGTCAATACTTCCCGTCCACTTAAGCCTGGCTCTGCATCGACACCCTTCCATGGTGGTGGCGAAGAAATTGAAATGCAGACAATGCATCATGAACTGAGCGGGGTGCCTGAACCACCTTCGTGGGACGATTTGGTGGATCCAGGTGAGAAAGAATCAAAAATACAAAGAGCTGAAGCCTTAATCAAAAAGTATTTTCCAAAGGTGAACTTAAAAAACCTGGGCCCAATTGTTTTTGGCAAAAAGCCTGGCAATGAGAAATCATTAGTAGTATTAGGAACAAAAGGTGGCGAGATTCCAATTTTCAAAAAAGATGAAAGTGGTTTTCTCGGAGAGTTCACAAAACAGAAAGCACAAGCCCTTTGGCCACTAGCTGAATCTCTCATCGCTCAAGAAAAGTTCAGCCTAAGCGAGCAACGTCAGAGATTGAGGGAGGCCGAACAACAAGAAAAAGAGGCTCAAAAAGTTCCGCAGAAAACAAAAAAAAAAGAACAAGAGATTCAAAATCTGGAAAACCAAATTGAGCAAACTCAAGCAAGAATTGATGCAATTCATGATGACCATGGTTCAAATCTTGAAAGTTCGGCAGAACTGCACAGACTTGAGCAACTCAACAAAAAATCATCAAACTGAACTCCGAAACTTAAAGAAAGAGGAAGCTTCACTCCGAAAACTTCCAAAAATAAATGAACGCGAACAAAAACAAAAAGATGTTGATAAAATCAGAGCAGAGATTTTTGAGACAGAAAAAAGACTAAACGATATGCAACTAAATCTCGACACGAGACCACTTGATGAAATGCGTGAGCAAGAAACCGAACTTCAACGTCAAAATTCTGATGATAGGGCGATCATCAACGATGAAAACGCCTCACCATCTGAAAAAGAAGCCGCGGAAGCAAGAGTTGCGGAAAGAACCGAGGAGCTTGCGCGTCTGCAAATGCAGATTGAGGAAAGAGAAAGAGCACTTCCACTTCGGGGGATGGTCAAAGAGATCTTCAAAAAATACGGCGTGACCGCCGCGTCAGTCCTTCTTGCCGCTGGTATCACGATTGGTGCTGTCGTTGGCGCCATCAACTCGTCGCTGAAAGCCACCGGCAAAGCGTTGGGTAATGGCTTGAAAGAGATCGGCAAAAAACTTGCTGGAATCCTTCCCGGGTTAATTGGCTCGATTGTTTCTTTCCTATTCAAAGCTGCCGGGGAGGTCGTCTCTTTTCTGGCAGGTGCTCTGCCAGAGCCTGGCTTCTGATTTTGGCTGTTGTGGCGTTTCTGGTCGAGCAGCAGCGTTAACGCAATGTGAAGAATGCCAAACCCGCAACTGCAACCGTGCCAACAACGAGAGTTATTTTGTTGTCGAGATGTGTCTGGCTGCCGTAGCCAGCCGTTGGCGTTGGCGTCGGTTCCGCAGCTGTTTCGGGCGCTGGCTCTTTTTTCACCGCTTTGAGAATCGGATTCGAAGGGTGACTGTTTGGCGGGTTTATTTTCGATTTCCTACCACTCATCAGGCGAAACGCCGCTTTTTTTGTGCTTTTGTTTGTCCCGTCGTTGACCCCCAGCTTCATGCCCGGTATCGCCTGTTTCAATCGGTTGTTTCTGTGCTTTCTGTGTTGATTTCCATCCTCGCGGGCATCAGCCAGGCGCCCGGGCAAACAGCAAGGTTCAGCCGTACCTTTGCTTCATCGACCGCCAGCTTGTACCGCTGCATGCTTTTTGCCAGGTCAGGCTGCCTTATCGCGTCTTCCAACCAAGACCAGGAACTCGCTCTGCGTCTCCTTTGCGCGCACCCCTGCGCCCAGGATGCTGCTCCGGACGTTGACTTGCGCGCCCAACACGCAGTAAACGAACGCCTGGTTTATTCGCCCGACTGGGTCAAACCTGCCGAGGTTTTGGGTGCGAACCAGTTGAATTGCTCTTCCGCGGCGTCGTTTCTTATGAAGCATATTTAAATCCCCTTTTCTGACGCCCTTGGGTCCTCGTCGTCGAATTTTGCTTTTGCAGATGGATAGAGCACGTCCAGTATGAAAGGGTCGCGGCAATAAATGTAAACGCTCCCAGCCCGTGGTTTGGACCTCGCGTGTAGCGGAAATCGGTTGACGGGGAAACGCCGAACTCTGCGCACAATCTTTTGTAAGACGCCACATCATGGTTGTTGTTGGTCTGACTCCATGTTGGGTCGCCCGGCAGCGCGCTCACGCTTTGGATGCCTCCCAGCTGATACAGGATGCGCCGACCCGTGAAGTACACGTGGAAGATGTAGAAAGCCGACACCTGCGGCGGCAGATTCAGCGTTGTTCAGTGTTGTCTTTGTCAAATACTTCTCGAGATATTCCGCAACCTGTCGTCGCGCACAACACTACAAAGTTCAGCTGCTGTTCCCAGGGAGATAGATTTGGCCCCGCTAGCCATTTTTTTGCGGGCTTTGATGTTTCGAACTTCTGTTGTTCCTTTTGGAATACCTCTCTGAACTTTGTTGTAAAATACTGGTCAGGGGCGACATAAATATCCACTGAGTTGTTGAATATTTTCTTCAAACTCGGTGCAGCGTCTTCCAATGGAACTGCTGGAACCGGCAGCGACCTTTTTGCACTGGGCGATAACTGGTAAGGGAAGCCGCTAACGTCAACCAAACCCAGCGCCCTTTTCATGCCTGCGCTCCAATATTTGCGGTCTGAACCGAAGACGCTTTGCAGACTGCCAGGGCCCTCTTTGTAAAATATTTCAGCTGTTGCGGTGTGGTCCGGCGCTAAAATTGTCTGTGCTTCAAATTTGCTTTTGTCGGCCCTCGGAAACTGTGTAGAAAAAGCCGCCCTCGCCTTGGCTTGTGCAAGCTTCGCATTCGCCGTGGAGATTCTGGCAGACTGCGCTCTTTTTTCGAGATAGTCAAACGCAACAGAATCTTGCTTGCGTGCGGTTTTGCAGATGTTCATCTTTCCATATTCCCCGTTATTTTTCAATTGAAAATTTGCTCGCAACAAAATAAAATGGTTGTGCTTACCATTGTAACAACAGAAAACGATCACACTGTTTACTTTGACAAGCCAATTCAGAAACCGAGTTATATCCGACTGTTGTCTTGTTCGCTTTATAACTCGTGGCACAACTTAAGAGAAACGGGAAAGTGTTAGTAAAGTTTGGGCAGTCTAGAAAAGAAGAAACTCTTTTGCTACCTGGCAACTATGTTCTCGAAAGTATCCAAAACGTTTTCAACGAAGGTTTCCCAAAAAAATTATTTTCTGCAACGAGGGGTCCATTCGGGAGAACACTTATCGTTACCCCAAACAAAGAAAAAAATGTCACAAGATTTGATATAAGCGACAATATGAAAAAACTTTTTGTTATAACCGCCAAAAATGACACGCAAATTATTATCTATGGTGTAAAAACTGAGAACTTTTATTTTATCCACTGCGATTTAGTGGACGGAGAGCAGAACCTTTTCAACGGCAAGCACTCAAGTGTTCTTGCGAGCTTTGACATAAAAGGAAAAGTTTCTGTTTCAGGGTCGAGTCCCCAATCGTCTCATCGTGGGAATGGTATTGTCCACCGCGTTCACAGGCAACGTGGCCAACAATCCCTTCAGTTTTCAGAAATTTGGATTGAGCAGTATCCGACAATTGGTGAGAGGCGAAGAATATCCCTTGAAGAATAGACCTTGGAGTGGATTCACAACAACGACACCCGAGATGTGAGAGGTTACTTCAGGTTGTTACAAGCCACGGGATGTTTGTGTAAACAAAAAGGAAACATCGTGAGAAGCATGGAATGGGATCAAGAACTGCACGTTGTTGGTATTTGACAACGCAGCCAATGGATGTTTGGACGCTCCCGTGTTGAATCACAGGCAAAGCGGAGACGTGCAACTGATTCTCAATTTTGGAGCCAATCCAGCCGTGAATATCACCATCCTCGTCAAAAACGTGATCTACAACGTGTACCAACGCTGAAAATGTTCAATTGGATCATTTGGCTCGACTCGATCTGTTCCTGAACCCTTACTTTTACGGCCCGGTGGCATGCGATCGTTTACCCGAGAACCCAAAAAGAGACAGGCCTCAAGGTTACATCGTGAACACGGATCCGGCGCAGTCCCCCGGACGTCAATGGATCGCCCTGTGGACCACCAAGGGAAACGTGTGCAAATTCTTGGACAGTTACGCTTTACCCTTGAGCATATACCGGAAGACCGAACCCTTGGAAGCGTGGTTGAATGCCCAATGGAAATACGTGATCAGCAACGGACTGAGTTTACAGTCCCCGTTTAGTCAGAGTTGCGGCGATTACGCCTTGATGTATTTGAAAGCACGAGCCCGAGACAAGAGCATGCACGAGTTTGTCAATCAGTTCTCGAAACACGATTACGTGAGCAACGATCATAAAGTAGGGCACCAGCTAAAGCAATTGATTGTAAACGAATTGAAGTGGAACGAAATCAGTAGGAGACCCTATCAACAAAACGGAATCACTTCTCGCGGAAGCGGTGTAAGACAGTTGTTATCTTGAATTAAAAAAAGTTGTATGAAAAAAATGTGTGCGTGTCTTCGACCAGGAATCAAACCTGAACCCCAGAGGCCACAACTCGGTATCCTTACCGTTGGACCACCGAAGCATCCACCCCTTATATATCGCGACAAAACACCGTGTCGTGTCATTGTGATACCATGGACCTACGCGAGGCGTTTCGATTTTACACCCTGTCTAGTGTGATGATCGTCGGTCCTTCGGGATGTGGAAAAACGGTCTTCACGAGTAAACTCTTGACGGAAAATCTTGAGTTGTTCGAGACATGCCAACCCAAGATTCATTATTTTTACGGGGCGTGGCAAGACGGTTTCCACACAATGAAACGACACGGCATCGCTTTTCACGAAGGCATTCCCAAACCTGGAGGATTTGGTGGTTTCCCAAAGGAGGCCTACTCGTCATGGACGATCTGATGGAAGAAGGAGGCAACGACAAACGCATGTTGGATCTGTTAACGAAACAATCGCATCACAGAAACATCACGGTGGTGTATTTGTGTCAAGACATGTTCCCACCCGGCAAATACACCAAGAGCATTTCTCGTAACGCCCATTACATCGTGGCTGTCAAGAATCCACGCGATCAATTGGGGTTTCGAAATTTACTGCTGCAATCCTCTCCCACGCGTTGGAAAGACGTGCAAGAACGATTTCGAAGCGTGACGGAACGTCCGTTTGGGTACCTGGCACTGAATTTACATCCTGGATTTACATTACATCCCCGCCCGCTGGTGCTGCCAGAACCAGAACGACCACGCCCGCCGCTACTGCTGCTGCCACACCTTGACGACCATCACCTCTCGTTAGACGTTATGCAGGGGCCCAGAAAGAACCACGCACCAGAAGAATCAACGATACCAGTAGCTCGTCGTCGTCGTCGGCCGAGTCGACCCCTGCCAGTAGGTCGCGTCGTGCCACCAGAATGGATCAAGACGATTTACAACGACAATTACAGATTTTACTCAACGATCAACGTCAAACGGCCTCGGGGAGATGCATCGCTGGTATCACGACCACCAACACCATCACCTCGACCTACAAAGACGGGGGCAGACCGAGCATGCGACGCACTTCAACACGAGTGAGCGATTGAGATGGAATGACAAGTGTCTCTCTTGAACGGGACCCATGCCAAGTGCCCCTTGGACTACAAATTATTGTACAAGTTGGACGGACTCTTTGCGTTTTACCATCGTCAATGGTGGTGTCATCGTCAGATGTTTTACCATTTCAAGTGGTGTCACGGTTGTTTGAACGCGTTGGCTTTAGTCATCGTAGCAGCAGGGATCGCTTGTTTATCGGCGGCAGGTACCGTAGTCAAGGGATGGAACGATTTCAAAAAGTTTTCGTTCAAAGTCGACATGTGTCGTTTTGCCTACACCACCTACGACAAGACCTTAATCGAATTGAGAACCTACGCACGAGGGCTTCCCATGGACGTGTTGATGGTTATTGATCAAGATGCAAACCTTGGACCACACGATCACCGATTTCACCCCGCCCGTGTCCGACAAGTGCATGCGAGACTATGAAAAAACATTTCGTGACGATCACGTGGATAAAAGTGAGAGCACGACCGTGTGACACTCAGTTTGAATCATGAAGAGAAGGCGAACAGGCCGTTTTAGAGGAACGCGAAAGAGACAAAAAGGAGGGTTGTTACCCCTGGCAGCACTCATTCCCGCTTTTATCGCCGGAGGAAAAGCAGCTGCGTTAGTTGGCATCTCGGGAGTAGCGGGTTACGGTGTGAAAAAAGCCTTGGAATCGCGTGCACGAAAGAAACGACGACGACGGTGACCAAAAAAAATGCCCAAGACTAAGAAAAGGAGGAGAAGAAGCACCACCAAATCACGAAAGCGACAAAAGGGGGGTCTGATCCCGTGGATCGTGGATTTCAAGAAAGGGATCAACGTCACCGGTGACCTGATGAAGGCCCTCAAACAACCCGTGGATTACGACAAAGCCAAACGGACCGTCCAAGGATAATAACGGCAATTTCAACAGTACAAAAGGAGAGGGGGTGACAAGAGTTGTACCAACCGGGCTGTGGACAAAGGGTACGCCAAACGAGCCTCCTCGTGTTGCATCATGTGAGTCATAAAAGACGGTGGCACACCCTACAGACGATCAAAGCACCGTGAAGCGATAACGACGTCAACGTCCATTTCTGTAGGCCATTCTCAACGAGGCCAACCGTTACAAACGTCAAGAGATGCACGCCAATTCGAATCAGATCAACACCGTGAGTGAAATGGTCTTGAATCTTCTCAAGAAAAACATTCCCGTGAATCCCTCGGTCGTCAAGAAGTTGGGCAAACATAAAAGCAGGTTGCGTGAGCAAATCGCAGAAACTCGGTTAAACGACGCAGATACTTTCTGGTCCATCAGCAGGGAGAAGGATTTTGGTCCGGTTTACGCGACACCTTCAAAGCATGTCACTGTCGCAAGAGAAGAGGTTAATCTTGTTCCAAGACAACAACACCCGGCTCTTCCAGTTATTAAAGGAAGCCAACGACAGAAATGCCGAGTTGGAACAGAGTTTAGACTGATCCCATAAAGCCTACGACAAACTCATGCAAGAGAATTTGACGATCAAATACAACGGCGAAACAGTGTGTCTCACTTGTCAGGAGATCAGTGCCACCACCCCGCCAGGTAAAACGATCACTTGGTGCACGCAGTGAAGCGACGCCGCAACTGGGAGAAAGAAATCCGAGACTTGACGGAAGAAGCCCTCTACTGGCAAACGTGTTACGAGAGCTTGCTGGAGAATGGCAAACGAAGTGATCATGGCCCCCGCGGACGAGATGGAGCAACTGACCCAGTATTACAAAGCCAAATTGACCGAGAGTGCTCTCTTGAGTAAAGCGGCTCGCCTGTCTGCCGAAAAAGAACTCATTTCTCAAGACAAACGCATTCCACCTGGCGTCGCCGTCAAAAAACTCAAACCGATCGACAAGGAGGTGGGACGATTGACCAAACGCATCCGACAATGTCCCTTGCGTGTGGGACCTGCAGCAGGAGACGACGACGACGAGGACGAAGCGTTGCTAAACGCACCCTGGGAGAACTTATTAACACACAAAGACAATACTGGTTCTGGCGCAGCTAGAACCAGGCTTTTGATTGTGTGTGGTTGAGTTATGCTGGCGGTTGCTAAGTGGTGGTGGACGGTAGAGGTGTGGC
>OX393569.1:11316060-11348174 GCA_947652115.1 Blastomussa wellsi
GCTGTTGCTGTATGGGCCGGTGCAAAAAATGTCTGTGCTTCAAATTGGCTTTTGTCGGCCCTCGGAAACCGTGCAGAAAAAGTTGCCCACGCCTTGGATTGTGCTTGCTTCGCATTCGCCGTGGAGTTGCCGTTGGCAGCCTGCGCTATTTTTCCAAGATAGTTAAACACAAAAGAATCTTGCTTGCTTGCGGTTTTCCAGATGTTCATTTTCTTTTTACCTGTTATTTTTCAATTGAAAATTTGCACACAACAAAATAAAATGGTTGTGCTTACTATTGTTACGTCTTCTAATCCATGCACCGTCAAATTTGACAACCCGATTCCAGAGGCTTCTTTCGTTAGGCTGATGTCTTGTTCGCTTTATAATTCGTGGCATAATTTGAAAAACGATGGGGTAATTGCAATGTCTGAGCCTTGGGCTGTTCCCATTACTTTCCCCAGAGGGCATTACACTCTTGAAAGTATGGCTCAAAATATTGAATATGCTTTCGCTAAATTTGATGTAAAACTTCCCACTCAAATCAATACACCTGCTGGTGCAATGGTTATTGACAACATTGAGAATAAAAAAAATACTCTTAACGACGCCTTAGCCGATTTTCTTGGTATTTCCCGCATTTTGTGGTTTAAAACTTTCGTCAAACGGCTTCGAACACCGAGTACTTACTTTGTTCATTGTGACTTGGTTGACCACAATCAAAATTTTGTAAATGGCAAAGCTTCAAAACTTCTTGCAAAGTTTGATATCCGAGGGGAAGCTTTCCAAAAAGTCAACTATCAAACGGGCGAACAGCAGCCCTTTCGTGACGCTTCGACCGACAAATATGTCAACAGCGTTACGCTTTCAGTCAAAGACGACGACGGAGAGCTTTTTAATTTTAATGATCACCCCCTAGAATTCGAATTGCAAATCATTTGGAAAAATATAATTTGTGTATATACCATGTCTGAAAATGTGCTGCCGAGTGCTCCGCCTATTTATCCACAGATTCCTCTGGAAAGAACCGAAAATTTCCGGCTAACTGAGATCAGCAAAATTGAAAAAGAAATTTCCGATGAGGTCGAACATCGGAGGCTTGTATTGAAAAAATACAAGAAAGCTCGCAAAATGATTCACTATTCCGCGGTCTCTCTTTGCGTTGGAAGTGCCTTCCTGTCTTCCGGGGCTGTCGCTTCTTCACTCACTGGCGTCGGTATTGTCGTCGGTGCGCCTGTTGCTGGAATTGCCGCCCTCCTTGGGTTTGCTTCCACAGGCCTTGCTGCTGTGAACAAGAAGTTGGAAAGGAAAGTTAATAAGCACACTAAAATTCAAGCTCTGGCCCTTGCAAAGCATGACTCAATGAAAAGCACCATCTCCCAAGCTCTTGATGATGACAATATTTCCGACGCTGAATTCAAACAAATCTCAAGTGAAATTCAAAAATATCGCGAATTTAAAGAGAAGCTGCGGGTAAACTTCGCAAAGCCGTCCGATTCTCCAGATATCGAAACGATAAGGTTCGCCACGAGCTTCGTCAAGAGCTTCAAAAAAATCGCGGCGTCAACCACAAATTTGAACTGAACTTTGAGTCTAAAAAAAGAAAAATCTCCCTCTATTGCGCGTGATGATTAACGCCGCTTTTTGATATAGCCCTCAACCAAAAATGTCACCACAGCCAAAATCAGAAGCCAGGTGTGCTCTGCAAGAAAACCGATGAAGAGATGAAGAAAACCTGACCAGCAGCTTTGAAGAGGAAACTCACAATCGAGCCAATGAGGCCGCGAAGAATTGAAGCAAGTTTTTTGCCAATCTCTTTCAATCCATTTCCCAACTCTTTAGCGGTTGCTTTCAGTGAGTGCCAACGACAGCGCCAATCGTGACACCAGCAGCAAGAAAGATTGCTGTAACTGTCACGCCATATTTTTTAAAGATCTCTTTGACCCTTTCTCGAAGAGGCTTCTCTCGTTCTATTTCCTCAATCTGTGTGTCAACCTGGTTGATCTCTTCGAGACGCTGCGCAACTCTTTCTTCCGCGGCTTCTTTGTCAGAGGGTGAGGCGTTCTCATCGTTGATGGTCACCCTGTCTTCTTCATTTTGGCGTTCCAGTTCTGCTTTTTGATTTTTTAGCTCGTTGAGGGCTTCTGTGTCAATTTTCTCTTGAAGTTTACTTATGTTTTTATATGACCTGGCATTTTCTTCTGTGAGCTTCTGAATATCTTCTTTTAATTTTGGCGCCTGTTTTGCTGTTTTGTTGATTCGTTCCAGTTGCTTTCTTTTATCTTTATGTTCTTTTTCAAGGTCTTTTTTCGCCTGTTTCAGTTTTTGAATTTCTTTTTCATCCAAAGGGCCATCTTCAAGAGCAGCTCTCTGTTCATCAATTACTCTCATTCTGTTTCTGATTTCTTCCATGGCATTTTTAACTTTTTCTTGTTCTTCAGCCATAGATAAAGATTTTTCCGGTTCTTTTTCTTTTTCAGCCAGTTCTTGCTGAACGGCTTCCTGTTTTTCAAAAATGGACTCTCCGAGGGCAGTTTTTATTTCTTTGGAAAGGCTTGGATTTAGTTGCTGTTGTTTTGTACCCCTTTTTGTGGTAAATATGTCATATGGCTTTTTTCCAGCGCAAAACATTTTAACTTGAAGCTTTCCGTTTTTTGGGCTGTAAAAAAACTCAAGCTCGCTTGAGCTCATGTTCGGAAATTGCTCTTTTGCAGCAAGCCAAGCTCGTTCACTGCTGCCAACCAATGGAGTTTCCTCGGTATAAGAAGTGCCAGGCAGCCCGCTCTGTTCGTGAAGCCTTGTTTCCATTTCAATTTCTTCGCCACCATGATAGGGTGTCGAAGCGGTGTCCGGCACAAAAAAACCGGTTGTGTTTTGACGGTCTTGTTCATCGTCATCGCCATCGTTGTCAATAGCATCGTCAAGTTCAGGGTCTTCGTTGCCAAAGGGTTGTGGGTCATAAGCAGGGTTTTCAAAACCGCCACCTTCCGCCATTTTTGCTTATTTAAACAAAAACATTTTTCTGTTTAATACAAAATGGTGGTGCAAGCAAATCTTCACCCAAAGCACAGAGAAAAAAATCCCAAAGCGATGAAAGCCGAGCGCACGGTCAAGCGCATCACCTTTGTTCCTAGCGAAGCCACCCCCAGCGAGACATTGTATGTAACAGTTCCCAAGCTGAATGAGAACGAGGTCCTCGTGCCACGCTCTCTCGGACTGCTTTTCAACATCGACCTGTCTGGAGGGGACCCCAACAACTTCCTCGTTCAAAACGTCACACGTGCTCTGGTCGACAAGATGGTTGTGAAGTACGCTGGAAGCACACTGGAGGACACGACGAATTATGACATCTTCAAGATCTGGGAGGACCTTTTCCCCTCGCAGGAGGAGCGGGACAACAGGCTGCTTGAAGGCATCCAGAGTGAGGACCTCTGCAAGATCCGCTCAAATTCTGAGAATAAAAAAACCTCGGGCGTTGACGCGGAAAACGCGCTAGCCGAAGTTTTCGGAACAAAATACCGGATCCGACTGGACCACCAAATTTTGGCCGACCACGGAGTCTTTTATCCCCAAGCGCTCTATCACAACTTCGTGTTTGAGTTGAAACTTGCACCAGCTTCACAGGTTGTCAAAGGCTCTGATCCGGATAAACTGAAATACAAGCTGAAAAACATCCAGATTGAGTACGAAATGATAAGAAGCAAGACCTTGGCGGACGAGGCAAGCAGTGTTTACGCCTCGGGAAAGGAGTTCTTATACGACCACGTGGTGCGGGAACAGGTGGTCACATTTGCAAAAAACGCTGACTCAAGGATTAACCTCAGAGTGAACCCTCAGAGAAAATCCATGAAAGGAATTCTTCTTCTCTTCATTGGGCCCTATGCAGCCGGGACCAGGGATTCAGAAAAGTTCATAAACCCAGACCTCTCGAAAGTCAGCGTCACAGTGAATGGCTCGCCCAACAGGCTCTACAACAACGGCATCGAAGCAAAAGATATTTGGGGCGAAGTTGTCAGATTCTTTTGCAAGGCAAAAAACAAAACGCAGAACATGAATCTGAAAAAGTTCTGGAGCGAAGACAAGTTCGGTCTTGTGATCGATTTGCGCCCAATGGCGGCTCACACAATGCACGGCAGCGGCGCTCGCCTCGTGAACACACAAGATGGGGTTCAGCTCGAGCTCGAGCGAAAGCTCAGCGGCTCAGGCAATGTGAACTGCCACGTTTTCGTGATCAGTGACGCGCAAATGAATATTTTGGAAAAACAGTTAGAATCTGTGCATTTCTAATGGATCCAAACAACATACCGTTCAACGCTCTCATCGTGGGCCCGACAAATTCAGGGAAATCGCAGTTTGTGGTTGATCAGCTCCACGGCCCTTTCCGCGGCAAATTTGACTACATCGTGCTCATCTGTCCGACATTCGTCTGGAACAAGACTTTTCATCGTTTCGCTGAAAATGACCCGCGTTTTGAGGTTGTCATTTGTGAACAAGACCAAGTTGAGCCCTGGTGGAAGCTCATCACCTGGCTCTGGGAGGGCACCAACACGCTCATAATTCTCGATGACTGCGCAGACACGAAAGATGTGAAAAAGCGCTCAGGTCCGCTGGTCAAGCTCGCATTCAGCTTCCGCCATATGCGATTCGGCGTGTGGGTGCTGACGCAGAAGATGACCAGCATCACAGCTTCTTTCCGCGAAAACGTGGCTGCGCTTGTGCTTTTCTATACGCCCTCACAGAAGACTTTTTTGAAGAATTCGGCGGCGATCTTTCTCCTGATGAAAAGAAAGAATATGTTTCGAGGTTGAAGGCAAATAAGTTTTCCTTCCTTGTGTTCGCGCTTCGGCAACCTTTCGGAATAAAATTTGTTCGCAATTAAAAAAAGAAACTATAGACAAAAAAATGAGTGCTTTCGAAGACGTCGTGATGACCGATGTTGATTTCGACGACGTCGTGATGACCGACGTTTTGAACTTGCTTGAGGCTAAGCCAACCAGCGCGACCGACAATGTCTCTTCATTGCAGCCCGATATTCCCGCTCTTCGCGAGCAGCTGGCCGTGCTGGTTTCGGCAGGAAAATCCAAAGAAACCCTCGGCGTGCAACTGTCGCACGATCAGGTCAAACGCCTCTCCAACAAAGATGTTCAGCGGTCGGAATGGTCGTCAAAGTCAAAGACATCGACGCTTGTCAAAAAGAACTCAGAAACTCCTATTTCATCAAGAAAGATCTCACCAAACTTGCTGGCCGCATTGCACTCAAGTGCGGAAATTTTTTCTCAACAGCTGACGCGGCGCTGATCATTTCAAAATACATTGATTGGGAACGCGAAGCAAAAGCGGAAGAAATTGAGCATTCCTCACCAACCGCTGAGCTTTCCTCACCAACCGCTGAATAATTCCTCACAAAAAAGTTTTTTTATTAAACATATATTTTGTTTTCCAAGATGGCTGAAGAACAGAAGCAAATTCCACATGAAAGCCAAGCAACTTCACAAACTCCGGTCACAAAGCGCGACAAAAATCCCAAGCGAGTGGCTGCTGGTAGACTGGTTGCTCAAAGAACCCGGTTGAGACGCGAAGAACAGAAAAAAGCTCTCGAGAAAATCGCTCACTCTCACGCAAACGCAAACGAGAATGAAAAAAATCTGCACCTGATCCTCCTGCGCCTGCGCCTGCGCCATCAGAGCCCGCTGCAGATGATTCCAAAAGAAGAAATTGGCTCAGCACAAACCAATGGATAGCTGTCATTGGAATTGCCGCAACGCTCCTTCCGGTTTATGTCAAGCGTGAAGACATCAAAGCCTTTTTTCGGCCAACTGCGCCACAGGCGATGCAAGAATCTCCACCGCAACCCAAAACAGGCATTCGCCATATGGATTAAAAAAATCCATTTGAATATATTTTGCAGAATATAAAATGCCGAAAATGAACTTAACCCCGTTAGCGATAACCACCGCAGCAGCAACAGGCATTGGCCTATTTTGGTGGTATTTCACAAAGTGTTGCTTTAAAAGTGTCATTTGGCTTATCAAAAATCCTGATCTGTCTGTGGAGGAAATTGAAGAAGATGCGGAAGATGAGGAAAATGAGGAAAATGAGGAAGATGAGGAAAATGAGGAAAATGTGAAAAAAGGGCGAAAAATGTGGAAAATGTGTTAGAAGTGGTTTGTGAAGCGGCAAAAATTCTTTTGGGCGAGCGAAATGAGGAAAATGTGAAAAAAAAATGCAAGAAGTGATTTGGAGAGTGTTAAAAATATTTGTGGAAAATGTGGAAGTAAGTGTTCAAGAAAAGGAAGAGTTACTTCGGAAATTTGAAAATGTGAAAGAGCTAAGTGCTCAAGAATTAGATGAGTTACTTTGGAGAATGTTAAACTTGCAGCCAAATTTTTCCCCGCGGTCGGAAAGTTTTCAAATATGCGCTGACCGTTGTCGACGTGGCTAACCGGTTCAAAGAGGCTGAACCCTTGACTTCGAAAAATTCTGATGAGGTCGCGCGGGCTTTTCAGAAAATTTACAAACGCGGGCCACTCTAATGGCCACAACTGCTGCAGGTTGACCCAGGGCGCGAATTCATGGGAGCTGTCTCGAAAGAAATGGAGAAACACAAAACAAACGTTCGCCACGGGCGCCCCGAGATTCACCGCGACCAGGCCATTGTCGAACGTTTCAACCGCACCCTCGCCGAGCGTTTGTTCGGACATCAATACGCCGTGGAAATGCGTTTGCCAGAAGGTCAACGGTCCACGGCGTGGGTGAAAAGACTTCCTCTCGTTGTTGCCGCTTTGAATAACGAGATAACCCGGCTGACGGGGAAAAAACCTGCGGAAGCTATCAAAGAAAAAGCTGTTTACGCGCAACCTGCCACTCCTTATTTTAGGCCACTTGGGAAAGCCGAAAAAATCCTCCCTTCTTTTGTCCAAGTTCGATATCTTTTGCAGCTCGGCGAGTTGGAAGGCGGCGGAAGAAGGGCCACAGATCCGATCTGGTCGTTGAAAGTTTTCAACATTGAACGCGTTCTGCAGAAACCGAAGCAACCCGTTCTCTACTATTTGCGCGACGGTCCAGGGCGCAGTTTTGTGCGTGAAGAGCTGCTGGTTGTTCCACCAAACACCGTTCTCCCGCCGGCTGACCTCTAACCGGTGGTCCGCCCTTTTGAAGAAATGGACGCAAAGGTGTGTTAATTCAAAAGGCAAACTACAAAAATTTTGTTCTGGCCAATAGAAAAACTATTTTTCGAAAACAAGCCTATCCTGTCGACCCTTTGTTTATGGAGGGTTTGGAAGGTTTGGACCCCCGCGGTATTGTCCGAGCCCTTGGATTTCAACCCCAAATGCTGCCAAATCAACATCTGCCAAAGCTTCTGTTGGCGGAAGCGCAAATGCTGCCAAATAATAAGTGAAATTCTATTGGTTCTGTGTGAATTCTGTCGGGCAGCACCCACCTTTTGTCATAAAAGGCGCTCAGCCCCAGCATCTGCTGCTCGTAAGTGACAATCTTTCCTTCCCTCATCCTGAAACCTCTGTTGGTTGCCATGTCCTTGTTTCCTTCCAAAACGGCTTTGAAACGCTGCCAGGATATTTCGTTTTGCCTCTTCGAAACTCCTTTCGTGCTGAACTTCTTTTTTTCGCCCGCTTCGTGGACGAAATAGCATTTTGAGCAGAGCGCAATCATCCGGCTGCCCTCGCACTCGAGCTTGAAGAGCCCGGGCGTGCGGCCGCTCCATTTGTCCCAAGCCAGCCACTGCTGCTTCTGCGCCTCGAATTCCGCCCGCAGCTCTGGCTTGACAAGATCCTCGAGACGCTCCGCGGAGATGGCCATGTAGTTGCTGTCTGTGTCCATCTGGATCAGCTCAAAATCTCGTCGGTTGAAATATTTGTCGAGGAAGTCAAAATAGAATTCCAGCATCCGCAGCTTTGCCAGCTGGTAGACGGCGATTCCAACCTGAAACGGCCGTTTGATTGTGATCCTTGCTTTGCGGCTTTCCAGTTCATACGCTTCCCTGATCTCATCGAGGTCAGAGAAATACGCGCTTCGCAGAGCTCTGTCGACCGCCTTCTCATCTTTGGCGTAAATCACGGTCGTCTGCCGCTCCAACGCTTCGATCAACTTTCCGTATCCGCTATTCCCAAGCAGCTTGAAAACGTCTGCCAGCAGCGCTTTGCTTTTTTCCACGTTTCCTGTCCGCCTCGCCTCGGTGAACTGCTCCATGAACCACGGAAATATCTTGCCTGGCTTGTAATCTATTGTTCTGTAAACGTTTGTGATTACCGCCCCGTGATCAACATACCATCGCACCAGAGGCGCGAAGAGCAAAAGCCTCTTTGCGGACAAAGCTCCCACGGTTTCTTCCCGTTTGACGCAAGTATTCGAACATGTGTTCCGGGACAACTGCGTTCGGCACCTTTTTGTTGTAGAAGAATGGGCACATTTCCTCGAATTTCGAGTGCAGGTGCTCCGGAATCCGAGCCATGTTCCTCTTTTGAGTCTGTGCGAAATCACAAACGCTGCATCCTCTGAGCAGTTGAAGAAGTGCTCAACCTTTTCCTTTCCGCAAGGCATTTCTTTCGACATTGTTGACAGATAGAGGGCGTTGGCGTCGAAGCCCAAGATCTTTTTGCACGGACGGGCGTCTTCGAATTGGTGCGATCTTATTTTTGTTACGCCGGCTTCGTGCCAACGTGTGAAAATGATGCTCGGCCCTCCGACCACAGCACCTTTCAACATTTGGTATGCTTCTTGCCCTGGACTCCAGAGATCCGCGCCTCTCTCGACCGCTCCTCGGAGTAAGTAGTGTAAACTAACCCCCGGGACACTGACCGCGTCTTTTAAGATGTCGATGCCTTTTTCTGTGTAGAAGGCTCGCATCTTTTCCAAAGCCTCGAGGCCAGGCGCTACGTCGAGATTGTTGTAAAAACACAACCAGTCCGCGAATGTGCGCATGCCCTTCTCTTTGAATAGGCGCACGCATCCTTCCCATTCTTCTCTCGAGAGCAGGTGCTCGTTCTTCAGACGTGAAAACCACTCTGGATAGTCTGGGAGCCCTGGATAGTCGAGCTTTTGTGGCGAATCGAACCACTCATAGGGAAACCACGATTTCTCTGAGGCACATTCGTAAGCTTTCACCCACTTTTCATAGCTGGTCCCCGGGCCAAGATAATTAATTATGTCGAGGAAGCGAAAGCCCCAGGTCAACAAGAACATAACCTTTTTTCCTTTTTTCGCCACTCTGATTTTTCCGGTTGCGTCTGCAAGCCGCTCCACAAAGAATCTTTTGATCAAGTTCAGGTCGTAACTGCCCGAGTTGAAACCGACGACCGGCACCTGATCGCACCATTCCCCAATTTTTTGTCGCTGCTTTTTTGGCGGCAGGTCCAAGTCTTCTGGCGCGAACTGCTCCCAGACTTTGCGCCGGATGTTTTTCCCGCGTCTCTCCAGCTCTTTCATAAACTTGCGGATCAGCCCTGCGGGGCTCTTTCGCAAATGTGGGTGGGTTCTCTTTCGAGCGTGTCGCCGATGCTAACCGAGATTGGGACGTGCACATTCTCGATCACCAGCATGGACGTGGGCTCCTTCCGCTGAGTCTTGTCACCAAATGCTTCGAAATCGAACAAGATTGCGTGCGGATAGCTTTTTGTTTTGGACTGCGGAGGTTCGGCGTCGATTTTTCCAACTTCACATGCCCAAACCTGGACCACGCGGTAACCAGCCCCGATGAGTTCTTCTGTTCGCCATTGCGTGGCCTTCCGCAGGTCTTCACGCGTTCGGTCGCCACGGAACATTCTTCTGAAACGATCGTGCGGGAAACATTTTCGGCAACCGTGCCAGTGGCAGCCGTGGTATTGAAACACGGTCTTTGTTTCTGGGTGCCACCCGTCTACTGGCGCGCCTAGAATCCACCTCTCGCCTCCGTGGCCACACATTGCGTGATGGATGTGGATTTTCCGCCGCTTGGCTTCTTTTTCAAGCCACACCAGAGATTCTTTGGAAGCAGTTTCTGGATAAAACGCTTTTTCGAAAGCTGTCTGCGGGGCTTCGACTTTTTCACCCGGGCAAACAATTTTTGTTTCCCCTTTGGTACACCTTTCGGCATGCCGTTGAAGATTGTCAACTCGTGTGAATCTCGAACCGCAATCCGCACACGCATAAATTTTCGCAATCTTTGCTATGTTTTTTATCAAAAAGGCGTGCCGATCACAGATGCCGATTGTCAAAATGTTTTTCAGCTTGGCTGGCGCGTTTCTTCTAAGATGCCAAACCACTTCGCCGTCTTCTTTTTGCTCAGGCTCATAAACTTTGATGCCAAGCCAATCTGAAAAAGGGACTTTTTGTTGAGATGCTTTTCAACCTCTTCTAATTCAGCAAAAGATGTTTTTGTTTTGTCAAGAGACGTTTTTGTTTTGTCAAGAGATGTTTTTGTTTTGCCAAGAGATGTTTTTGGAAGGTCTTTTGGTGCTTTTGCGAAATCGTAGAAACTCTTGGAAAGTTGTCGGGCTGCTGTTGTACTTAGGTCTGGCCTGGCTCCTCTATGCACTGCAATACAACGCCAGAGACATAAATTATCTTGGTAAGTGTCCAGCGCCACCATTGCCTTGCCGTGTGCAAGATTGCGCAGCCAGTCAGGCAAGGGACCTGTCCCTAACAAAGGCGCGTTATCGATAACAACTTTCACAAAGACATCTTCAAAGGCAACGAGTATCCACCTTGTGTCCGGTCTTTCGACATTGTCGATTTCCAGACGTTCCGCTTCCCTTGCATTCAAATATTCTTCTGCTTCTGAATATCGGTTTATCCAGGGCGAACCATTAAATTGCTGATACCACAACATCATCTTTCCCTCTTACACGTGTTGCAACCAACAAGAAAAAGCATATCTTATATACATCGAGGTGTCAACATTTGCCTGGATCTTTTCCATGATTCGCTCTGTCATGTTTTCGTTTCCCGCCCGGAACGCCCATTTTATAAAATGGCGTCCTCTTTCCATTCCCGCCTCAGCTTCTGGTCCATGCATGAACCATGCAAGAGATTCGTGGTATTTTTCTTTCGATTTGTCTGTCTGGGGACGGACTGGATCAAACATTTTTAGAACACTGTCTGGCGTCCCTCTTGTTCGCCTTGGAGGCGCGATGGGGTTGAAAGGTTGTGGAAGCAGAAGTTCGGGCAGCCGCTTCAGGGCTTCCGGGGAAATGCGGTCGAAGAACGTATTCCGAATTTGTTCATCCCGAATTTGTTCATCCCAAATTTGTTCATTCTGAATTTGTTCAAACAGTTTTTCAATGTCAATTTCCGCGAGGGCTTCTTCCATATCCTGCAACGTCACTTGCTCTGCCATTTTTTGTTTTTCTTTTGGTGCTTTTCTCTAATTGGGGCATATCTCTAATTGATGCTTTTCTCTAATTGAGGCATATCTCTAATTGGGGGAAAAACTCTAAATGCTTGATCTTTTGCCTCAGCTCGCGCAAAACATGGGCATATTTTTTCTTCGCGTTTTTTCTTTGCGTTTTAGCCACATCTGTAGCGTGTGCCCTCCGCATTGTCTGCATAGTCGGTAGTCAGTCAAAACCCCGATTCCGCAGCGTCGGCATTGCGCCGGCTGTTTTTGCATTCCTTTCTTCTCTTGCCACTTGTGCTGATAACAAAATTGACCGGTGCACTTTTTCCCGCAGTTCTTTTTCCGGTTTCTTAGCAACCACTCGCAGTTGTTTTCTCCGTGTTTTTGTGCCATTTTGGTCTCCGCCACTTCTATCTAATTGTTTGAGACGGAGTGAAACAAATACTACCGAGGAGCTCAAAAATTGTCACATTTTCGCCGAAGTGGAACAAGCGAGCAAAAGGCGAGCTTGTTCCACTTCGGCGAAAATGTGACAATTTTTGAGCGACGAGGTGGTATTTGTTTCACTCCGTTTCTACTACTGGGGCAGAAATTAGAATCTGTGCAATTTTAATATCGAAAATAAATCCAAACAACATACCGTTCAACGCTCTCATCGTGGGGCCGACGAATTCAGGCAAATCAAGGTTTGTGGTTGATCAGCTCTGCGGTCCTTTTCACGGCAAGTTTGACTACATCGCGCTCATCTGCCCGACATTCGCGCGTAACAAGACGTTTCGCTGTGGCGGACCCGCGTTTTTATGTAATCATTTGCGAACAGAATTAGGTTGAACCCTGGTTGAAGCTTGTTAGCTGGTTTTTGGAGGGTACCAACGCGCTCATAATCCTCGATGACTGCGCAGCCACGAAAGATGTGAAAAAGCGCACAGGCCCGCTGGTCAATCTCGCATTCAGCGCCCGCCACTCAGAACTCAGCTTGTGGGTGCTCACCCAAAAGATGACCAGCATCACAACTTCTTTCCGCGAAAACGTTTCTGCGCTTGTGCTTTTCTATACGCCTTCATGGAAGACTTTGAAAGCGGTTTTTGAAGAATTCGGCGGCGAACTTTCTCATGATGAGTTCAAAGAATATGTTTCGAGGTTGAAAAAAAATAAGTTTTCCTTCCTTGAGTTTGCACTTCGTCACCCTTACGGAATAAAATTAAAACTAAATTAAATATTTACAACCTATACAAAATGGAATCAACAAGCGCATTCGAAGACTCCATGGCCGACGTTTTGAACTTGCTTGAAGCTGAGCCAACCGACAATGTCTAATCAGTTGCTTCATTGCGGCCTAATATTCCTGCCCTTCGTGAGCAGTTGGCCGTGCTGGTGTCGACAGGAAAGTCCAAATAAGCCCTAGGCGTGCAACTGTCTCACGATCAGGTGAAGCGCCTCTCCGACAAAGATGTTGAGAAATACACCAAACGGTATGAGGCCTTTCTCGGTTCAAAAACAACTGACAGCTTGATCGACAGCTTCATTTTTCTTGTGTCCAAGCTGTAGGAATTGTCGTTGACGTAGATGACATCGACGCTTATCAAAAAGAACTCAGAAACTCCTATTTCATCAACAAAGAGCTCACCAACCTGGCCGGCGCCACTGCTTTAAAGTGCGGACGTTTTCTCGCTGTGGCCGACGCTGCGCTGATCACAATAAAACGTACTGTATGGAAAAGCGAAGCAAAATCGGAAGAAATTATTTAACAAAAATCAACAACCGCTGAATAATTCCTCAGAAATAGTCAACAATTTCTCACAAAAATTTTTTATTAAACATATATTTGTTTCCAAGTAACAATGGTTGAAGAACAGCAGCAGCAACTAAGCACTGAACCACAGGAAAGCCAAGCAACTTCACAAACTCCGGCCACAAAGCCCGCAAAAAATCCCAAGAGAGTGGCTGCTGGTAAAAAGGTTGCTGAAAGAACTCGGTTGGCCCGCGAAGCACAGAAAAAGCTTATTCGATAAAATCGGTAACGAGTATTAAAAATCTGCGCCTGCGTCAGAGCCCGCTGCAGATGATTCCTAAGTCACAAATGGTTTCAGCACAACCCAATGGATCACTATCATTGGAATTGGTGTAACGCTTGTTACAACCTATGTCAAGCGTGAAGACATCCGAGCCTTTTTTCGGACAACTGCGCCGGCGCCTGCGCCACAGGTGAAGCAAGCATCCCTTCAGCCATCACCGCAACCCAAAAACAAAATTTTCTATATGGACTAGAGGGAGGACTAAAAAATTCATTTGAATATATTTTTGGTGAATATAAAATGCGGAAAATCAACTTAACCCAGTTAGCGATAAGCAGCGCAGCCGTTTCAGGCATTGGCTTATTTTGGTAGTATTTCACATGGAAGTGCCTTAAAACTATCGTTTGGATAGCCAAAAATCCTGATCTCGAGACTGCGGAGGAAAATGAGGAACTAAAAAATAGTGGAAGTCTAGAAAACATTTCCAATTAAATAATTTTCTATATTCTATAACGAACATGTCAGACAACAAGCTCGTCAAAATCGTCATGGATGCTGCCACCCTCGTCGGCCTCGCTGCTGGCATTGGCTGGGTGGCCAAAAAAACGTTCAAGAAAAGTTTTACAGCTGACCCTTCTAATTCTATCGAAAACTACGCAATGTTCACAGCTGTCATGGCGGGGAGCGTTGCGCTCAAAAAGTACCTGGAGGACCAGAAAATCCTTCCCGCCAACGTCTGAAAACCCTTCCAACCAACATTTTGAAAAAATAAATATAAGAAAAAAAATGGCAAGTGTCGCGATTATGGCTGGCGGGGCTGTGTTGGACGCGGTGGCTTTCATCGGGGGTAATTATCTCGCGAGGGCTTTTGGGGGCGGTGACAAAGCAGCCCTTGAAGAAAAAGTGCGTCATGATAAAGCTCTCGAGGCGTACCAAGCTGCGTACGCAAAATACATGCGTGACCGCACCAATCTTCTCGACTTGATTTCAACAAACGCACAACAGAAGGCAGAGGCCAAGCAAAACTTCACCAACACTGACTACGCCTTCAAACTCTACAACAAACTGCACCCTGAAGAACGGATGGCACCTCCCAAAGAGCCCAAGTTCTCTGATTTTTATCAGCCAAGCCAGCAGCAGAAAAATGGTGAACTTGCTTTCGTTGGCGCCGGGGCTCTCGCTCTGGGCTACGCAGCCTTCCGGTTCCTTTAAACTTTTTTGACTCTTTTATAGTGATGGAAGCAAAACTCTCAAAGATATACTACGGACCTGGAGGATATTGGAAAGGCCTTGCAGCTGTCAAAAAATTATCCAAGGCAACCAAGGTGCCAGAAGAAACCGCAAAAAAATGGTTGGTCAAGCAGGCCCTCTGGCAGATTTACCTGCCCGCTCCGAGGCACACTCCTCGGCCAAAATTCGACGTGCCCACACCCAACGCGGTCCACCAGGCGGACCTCCTTTTTTGTCACACGACAAACCGCCTCGCTGGCGCAAAGTTTTCAAATACGCGCTGACCGTCGTCGATGTGGCCAGCCGCTTCAAAGAGGCCGAACCCTTGACTCCGAAAAAAATTTACAAACGCGGGCCTCTCCAATGGCCACAACTGCTGCAGGTTGACCCCGGGCGCGAATTCATGGGCGCCGTGTCGAGAGACATGGAAAAGCACAAAACCTTTATCCGGCGCGGACGTGTTAACATTCACCGCGACCAGGCCATTGAACGTTTCAACCGCACCCTGGCCGAGCGCTTGTTGGGACACCAATACGCCGTGGAAATGCGCCTGCCTGAGGGCCAACAGTCCACTGCGTGGGTTAAAAGACTTGCTGAAGTTGTTGCCGCTCTGAACAACGAGAAGACAAGCCTTATCGACAAGAAACCAGCAGAAGCTATCAAAGAAAAAGCTGTTTATTCCAAACCATCAACACCTTAAAGAAGGCCTGTTAGAAAGGATGAAAAAATCCTCCCTTCTCTTATCAAAGTTTGTCACCTTTACTATCCGGGCGAGCTTGAAGGTGGGGGAAAGAAGAGAGCCACAGATCCAATCTGGTTGTTGAAAGTTTTTAACATTGAAAGATCTTTTTCCAAACCGGATCAACCCGTTCTATACTATTTGCGCGACGGGCCAAAGCGCGGTTTTGTGCGTGAAGAGCTGCTGGTTGTCCCACCAAACACCGTTCTCCCGCCGGCAAACTGGAATAGTGGTCTTTAAAAGAAATAGATGTATTTTGAAAAATGGGAAGTGGACGCAACGGTGTGTTAATTTCCAAGTCAAATATATGCAAAAAATTTGTTCCTGTCGTCAATCATTGGGTTCTTAATGAGAGAAAAAAGCTTGGGAAAGAAGAAGCCATTTTTGCTGGCCCTTTTTTAATTGACTTTTTGCGCGGTTTGGACCCACGCGATGTTGTCCGAGCCCTTGGTGTTCATTCAACCCCAAATTCTGACAAATCAACATCTGCCAAAGCTGCTGCAGCTTCTGTCAAATCAACATCTGCCAAATCAAGTTCAGCTTCTGTGAACCCGTAAGCTTTTGTATGGATCCCGTCGTCTGCTATCCAGCGTTTTGAATCAAATGCGGAAAGCGAAATCTTGTTTACGTGCATGCCAAAGATTTGGTGGCCCTCGCTTCGAAGAATGTTTATTCCGTGCCATAACTGTTTCGCACCAGAAAGCGTTTCCTTGAACTGTTCATGCTTGATTTGTTTCTTGACAACGCACTTTTTTAGACCTTTTGCTTTTTTTATGTTTTTTTTCGTCCGCCCTCAGAATCGAGTACATTTTCGACCTCAGACACACGCACTCTGCTATCGGCGTTCCGGCGCATTCATCCTTCATCTTGCCTAAGACCTTTTTATTCTCGTTTGAGTGAAGCGGATGATCCTTCGGGTAATCGCTCGTATCATAAAGGTTTTTTTTCTTGCGATGTCTTTGTAGACGTCGTCCGTTTCTATCTCTAGCAGAAGATTGTCGGTGTCTGTGTACAAGAGCTCGCACTTTTCACCGTATTGCTTTTTCAGCTTGTTGTAGAAAAAGTCATACATCAGGATTTTGCTGTTGTCAAGGATCGTCATGCCCGTATAAACTGGCTTGTTCAGCAGCAAGCGGCTTTTATGCATGTGGATTCCCGCCATTTCGTTTGTGAATTCGGCAAACCTTGAGTACAAAGGGCATGCGATAAGCTTCCTTATTTTATTTTCCTCGGCGCTTCGCACGATTTTTATGTCAACACGTTTGCGCAGGTTTTCCATGGTTTTGCCGAAAACCGAGTTGTTCATGAACTTGTATAAGTTCTTTTCAAAGTCGCTCTTTGCTTTTTACCTGAACTCTGTGTTCATCGTGATGTAAGGCTCCATCCATCGTTCTTGCTCGAACTCCAGCACCCTGTGCACACGTTTAAGTTTCATGCCCTGCTTCAGATAAAACTGAAGGTTTCTAAGATGCACGACGTAGTTGTTTTTGTCTTCGAGCATCAGCAGCAGCTTTTTGCTGCCTGGAGGCATTTTTATATCCAGGTATTTCATCATCTTCTTTTGGTAGTCCGACATCTTTTCCTTTTTTACTTCCTTTTTTTCCGGTGCCAGTGGATAGCTGTTGTGCTCCTCGTGCAGTTCTGCGGGGTATTCAAGATCGACCTCGAGAATCCAACCATTTCTTGCATTCTCTTTTTTCTTGAGGATCTCCTCCTCTGTTGGCATAACGCGTTTCCATTTGAAATCCCTTTTGGGCAGGGGCCTGCACATTGCCCATCCGCAAAGGTTGTTTGCATCGAGATAGATGATGTATTTTTTCGGCTCGCTGGGGTTGTAGGCAGGAAGCAACGGGTTGTTTGCCTTGGCCTACCTCTTGCTTGCCATCGAGATTCCGCCCCGCGTTCCCCTTTACACGAAGAGATGCATTTCAAGGTCTGTGAATAGCTCAAGCTCAACCCCTGTCATTTTTAATAGCGCGTCCCATGAGAAACCTGAGAACGTGTAATAATGTGCTGGATCCAACCCGTACTGCTCTGCGCATAGGTTACGGAAGTTCTCGAAAACATCGGCCAGCAGAGCGACGTTCGTTTTGACGTAGAGATCATGATAGTCGCCCAGTGTTTGACATTCAAAAGCCTCCCAGACCCTCTGCGCATGCGCGTACTCTTCGTCAGTTATGTTTTCGTCTGTTAGCTTACTGTAAAACTTTTCCGGCAGCCTTGTCTCGCTGAATCTCTCCCAAGAGTTCATGTACTCATAAGGGTAGATCCCCTTTTTGTAAAGTAGTTCGCTTCCGTTTGAGATGCTTGATGTTATTTTCAAACACTCCTTGGGGGTTGCGGTGACAACTGCGTCAAGGCTTCCTAGCAGAAAGTTCAAACTGTCTATGAAATGCAGATTCCCCATTGAAAATGTTATATACCTTTCCATGTTGTTAGCAATGCATCGGACTTCTTTCTGTTGCTGCGACATCGCTTGCATAAGGTGATGCGCATCATAACCCTTGAGATTGTGAAATACAACAGGTATTGGGACCGTTTTGGGTTTAATTCGCAGTTTGAAATTACATTCGTTGGGCGCTGCTCCGCGGAACCTGCTGGAGATGTGACAGTGGTCTTTTACCGCGTCTCTGTAGTTTTTTACAAGAAGTGGTTCTGCGCAGAACAAACCCGTTTCCTGATTTTCCGCTATCCATTCGTCGTTTTTGTCTTTTGTGTCTTTTATTGTTTTTAGTCTTATGAGCTGTATTGTTCTATTTGCTTCGCAATAACAGCTTATTTGACTTTGGCCACAATACTTGTCTGTTGCATTGTTCGAAACCGGCAATGAGTCGAAAAGAGGATCAAGGTCTTCTGCGCTGAACAGACACGTTTCCTGACTTTTTGTTATCCATTCGTCGATTTTGTCTTTTTTGTCTGTTTTTCTTTTTTGCCTTATGTAAGCTAATTCTTTCTGCGCTTTGTAAAAACATTTTTTGTGGCTTTGGCCGCTATACATGTCTGTTGCATACCAAACTGGTATTGAGTCAAGGAATTGATCTTTTATCAGACTTTTGTTGCATATATGTTGCGTTTTTGAATTTTTCCCAGTCTTCTGCCTCCATCACAACTGGTTTTGGTGTGATCAAACTCTCTCTTATTGTCTCCTCTTCCTGCAGAATGTCACTTAGAAACGTTCCAACCGCATTTTCGCCCCTGTAAACTTTTTGCCTTATTTCACCGTCACTTCTCACAACCATGTACGCATAGCCACTTGCTTCGTGCCATTCTGTCTTCTCCGTGAAACTTTTTTGTTTGCTCTCTAGCCCACGCTCAGAGCTTGGAATCTTTCTGACTAAAGCCTCAAAGTCTGCGAATATCACGAAAGGAGCCTTCATCTGCTTGTGGTGATTTTTTGTCGCCCTGCCATTCACGCCGTTGCAATATTTTTTATGGTCCTCGAGCACCTCCGCTCGTGTGAAACGTGTTAAGCACATCATGCAGTAGAAAGTTCTATTATTCATTACCTTGTCAAACAGCAAAGCGGAGACCCGTTTTACATAACAAAAGTGCTGTTTTTCCCCTCTCTCTATTAGCATAAGGTTTATCCTTTGTAAATTTCTCTCTTTCTCACTTATCCTGTGAACAATTACTCTTTCATCTTCCCAGCCAAAGACGTTTATTGCCAAGTGTGGGTTCTGCTTCTCAAGCTTGTCAATCTGTTTTACCGGTGTTGGGAAATCGATTCCTTGGTAATTAATACCGTCTGTGGTTGGATATTTGCTTGGTCTTTGTGGGTCTTTTGTTGCAGGGAATAAAGCAGCTCTGAGTGCCCACTTCAAACATTCGTTATCTCTGTTTTTGATGTTTACTATGGCCTTCTTTTTTGCCAGATTGGCTGGAAGAGGCAAATAAGTTCCTCCTCTCAGCGGCTCAAAGCGTGCGACATTCACGTATGCTGAATCTATATCAACAACGTCCCAATCTGATCCCAACTCAGACCAGTTTTCTATTTCTCCATTGATTTTTTCAATGAAATTATTGAATTCAGTTTCAATTTATTTTTTTCTTCTTCGTGCCTTTGGATAACATGGGGCTCTGTTTCTTTGAAATAATGTGACATATATTGCATTTCACCGTTTTTTTCTCTTGAAAAGTTTACTTTTAACCCAAAACTTACTTTTATGTTATTTAACGTATGGAGTTCTTCTTTAACCAAATCTGTGTACTTTGCTTTGTTTTCTCTTGCGAACACCAAAATATCTTTGTTGTTTGGGTTTCCTTTGGATGGAAGCATCCACCAAACACGAAGCCATTCCCGGTAATTTGTTTGCGATATCATAAACCTGTCATGTACGCCTTCATTTTCTGGGTTAAGATCTTGTTCCAGAAATTCTTCCAGAAATTCGTTTGGTACAGTCATGTTTGCGTATATACTTGTGCAGATATTTCTTCAAACGGAAAATATTTCTTGCGCAAATTCGTATTCACCAGTTCATGCATTTCTTACACAGGGAATAAAAATTCGACGTGCCCACACCCAACGCGGTCCACCAGGCGGACCTCCTTTTTTGTCACACGACAAACCGCCTCGCGGGCGCAAAGTTTTCAAATACGCGCTGACCGTCGTCGATGTGGCCAGCCGCTTCAAAGAGGCCGAACCCTTGACTCCGAAAAAAATTTACAAACGCGGGCCTCTCCAATGGCCACAACTGCTGCAGGTTGACCCCGGGCGCGAATTCATGGGCGCCGTGTCGAGAGACATGGAAAAGCACAAAACCTTTATCCGGCGCGGACGTGTTAACATTCACCGCGCCCAGGCCATTGAACGTTTCAACCGCACCCTGGCCGAGCGCTTGTTCGGACACCAATACGCCGTGGAAATGCGCCTGCCTGAGGGCCAACAGTCCACTGCGTGGGTTAAAAGACTTGCTGAAGTTGTTGCCGCTCTGAACAACGAGAAGACAAGCCTTATCGACAAGAAACCAGCAGAAGCTATCAAAGAAAAAGCTGTTTATTCCAAACCATCAACACCTTAAAGAAGGCCTGTTAGAAAGGATGAAAAAATCCTCCCTTCTCTTATCAAAGTTTGTCACCTTTACTATCCGGGCGAGCTTGAAGGTGGGGGAAAGAAGAGAGCCACAGATCCAATCTGGTTGTTGAAAGTTTTTAACATTGAAAGATCTTTTTCCAAACCGGATCAACCCGTTCTATACTATTTGCGCGACGGGCCAAAGCGCGGTTTTGTGCGTGAAGAGCTGCTGGTTGTCCCACCAAACACCGTTCTCCCGCCGGCAAACTGGAATAGTGGTCTTTAAAAGAAATAGATGTATTTTGAAAAATGGGAAGTGGACGCAACGGTGTGTTAATTTCCAAGTCAAATATATGCAAAAAATTTGTTCCTGTCGTCAATCATTGGGTTCTTAATGAGAGAAAAAAGCTTGGGAAAGAAGAAGCCATTTTTGCTGGCCCTTTTTTAATTGACTTTTTGCGCGGTTTGGACCCACGCGATGTTGTCCGAGCCCTTGGTGTTCATTCAACCCCAAATTCTGACAAATCAACATCTGCCAAAGCTGCTGCAGCTTCTGTCAAATCAACATCTGCCAAATCAAGTTCAGCTTCTGTGAACCCGTAAGCTTTTGTATGGATCCCGTCGTCTGCTATCCAGCGTTTTGAATCAAATGCGGAAAGCGAAATCTTGTTTACGTGCATGCCAAAGATTTGGTGGCCCTCGCTTCGAAGAATGTTTATTCCGTGCCATAACTGTTTCGCACCAGAAAGCGTTTCCTTGAACTGTTCATGCTTGATTTGTTTCTTGACAACGCACTTTTTTAGACCTTTTGCTTTTTTTATGTTTTTTTTCGTCCGCCCTCAGAATCGAGTACATTTTCGACCTCAGACACACGCACTCTGCTATCGGCGTTCCGGCGCATTCATCCTTCATCTTGCCTAAGACCTTTTTATTCTCGTTTGAGTGAAGCGGATGATCCTTCGGGTAATCGCTCGTATCATAAAGGTTTTTTTTCTTGCGATGTCTTTGTAGACGTCGTCCGTTTCTATCTCTAGCAGAAGATTGTCGGTGTCTGTGTACAAGAGCTCGCACTTTTCACCGTATTGCTTTTTCAGCTTGTTGTAGAAAAAGTCATACATCAGGATTTTGCTGTTGTCAAGGATCGTCATGCCCGTATAAACTGGCTTGTTCAGCAGCAAGCGGCTTTTATGCATGTGGATTCCCGCCATTTCGTTTGTGAATTCGGCAAACCTTGAGTACAAAGGGCATGCGATAAGCTTCCTTATTTTATTTTCCTCGGCGCTTCGCACGATTTTTATGTCAACACGTTTGCGCAGGTTTTCCATGGTTTTGCCGAAAACCGAGTTGTTCATGAACTTGTATAAGTTCTTTTCAAAGTCGCTCTTTGCTTTTTACCTGAACTCTGTGTTCATCGTGATGTAAGGCTCCATCCATCGTTCTTGCTCGAACTCCAGCACCCTGTGCACACGTTTAAGTTTCATGCCCTGCTTCAGATAAAACTGAAGGTTTCTAAGATGCACGACGTAGTTGTTTTTGTCTTCGAGCATCAGCAGCAGCTTTTTGCTGCCTGGAGGCATTTTTATATCCAGGTATTTCATCATCTTCTTTTGGTAGTCCGACATCTTTTCCTTTTTTACTTCCTTTTTTTCCGGTGCCAGTGGATAGCTGTTGTGCTCCTCGTGCAGTTCTGCGGGGTATTCAAGATCAACCTCGAGAATCCAACCATTTCTTGCATTCTCTTTTTTCTTGAGGATCTCCTCCTCTGTTGGCTTAACGCGTTTCCATTTGAAATCCCTTTTGGGCAGGGGCCTGCACATTGCCCATCCGCAAAGGTTGTTTGCATCGAGATAGATGATGTATTTTTTCGGCTCGCTGGGGTTGTAGGCAGGAAGCAACGGGTTGTTTGCCTTGGCCTACCTCTTGCTTGCCATCGAGATTCCGCCCCGCGTTCCCCTTTACACGAAGAGATGCATTTCAAGGTCTGTGAATAGCTCAAGCTCAACCCCTGTCATTTTTAATAGCGCGTCCCATGAGAAACCTGAGAACGTGTAATAATGTGCTGGATCCAACCCGTACTGCTCTGCGCATAGGTTACGGAAGTTCTCGAAAACATCGGCCAGCAGAGCGACGTTCGTTTTGACGTAGAGATCATGATAGTCGCCCAGTGTTTGACATTCAAAAGCCTCCCAGACCTTCTGCGCATGCGCGTACTCTTCGTCAGTTATGTTTTCGTCTGTTAGCTTACTGTAAAACTTTTCCGGCAGCCTTGTCTCGCTGAATCTCTCCCAAGAGTTCATGTACTCATAAGGGTAGATCCCCTTTTTGTAAAGTAGTTCGCTTCCGTTTGAGATGCTTGATGTTATTTTCAAACACTCCTTGGGGGTTGCGGTGACAACTGCGTCAAGGCTTCCTAGCAGAAAGTTCAAACTGTCTATGAAATGCAGATTCCCCATTGAAAATGTTATATACCTTTCCATGTTGTTAGCAATGCATCGGACTTCTTTCTGTTGCTGCGACATCGCTTGCATAAGGTGATGCGCATCATAACCCTTGAGATTGTGAAATACAACAGGTATTGGGACCGTTTTGGGTTTAATTCGCAGTTTGAAATTACATTCGTTGGGCGCTGCTCCGCGGAACCTGCCGGAGATGTGACAGTGGTCTTTTACCGCGTCTCTGTAGTTTTTTACAAGAAGTGGTTCTGCGCAGAACAAACCCGTTTCCTGATTTTCCGCTATCCATTCGTCGTTTTTGTCTTTTGTGTCTTTTATTGTTTTTAGTCTTATGAGCTGTATTGTTCTATTTGCTTCGCAATAACAGCTTATTTGACTTTGGCCACAATACTTGTCTGTTGCATTGTTCGAAACCGGCAATGAGTCGAAAAGAGGATCAAGGTCTTCTGCGCTGAACAGACACGTTTCCTGACTTTTTGTTATCCATTCGTCGATTTTGTCTTTTTTGTCTGTTTTTCTTTTTTGCCTTATGTAAGCTAATTCTTTCTGCGCTTTGTAAAAACATTTTCTGTGGCTTTGGCCGCTATACATGTCTGTTGCATACCAAACTGGTATTGAGTCAAGGAATTGATCTTTTATCAGACTTTTGTTGCATATATGTTGCGTTTTTGAATTTTTCCCAGTCTTCTGCCTCCATCACAACTGGTTTTGGTGTGATCAAACTCTCTCTTATTGTCTCCTCTTCCTGCAGAATGTCACTTAGAAACGTTCCAACCGCATTTTCGCCCCTGTAAACTTTTTGCCTTATTTCACCGTCACTTCTCACAACCATGTACGCATAGCCACTTGCTTCGTGCCATTCTGTCTTCTCCGTGAAACTTTTTTGTTTGCTCTCTAGCCCACGCTCAGAGCTTGGAATCTTTCTGACTAAAGCCTCAAAGTCTGCGAATATCACGAAAGGAGCCTTCATCTGCTTGTGGTGATTTTTTGTCGCCCTGCCATTCACGCCGTTGCAATATTTTTTATGGTCCTCGAGCACCTCCGCTCGTGTGAAACGTGTTAAGCACATCATGCAGTAGAAAGTTCTATTATTCATTACCTTGTCAAACAGCAAAGCGGAGACCCGTTTTACATAACAAAAGTGCTGTTTTTCCCCTCTCTCTATTAGCATAAGGTTTATCCTTTGTAAATTTCTCTCTTTCTCACTTATCCTGTGAACAATTACTCTTTCATCTTCCCAGCCAAAGACGTTTATTGCCAAGTGTGGGTTCTGCTTCTCAAGCTTGTCAATCTGTTTTACCGGTGTTGGGAAATCGATTCCTTGGTAATTAATACCGTCTGTGGTTGGATATTTGCTTGGTCTTTGTGGGTCTTTTGTTGCAGGGAATAAAGCAGCTCTGAGTGCCCACTTCAAACATTCGTTAGCTCTGTTTTTGATGTTTACTATGGCCTTCTTTTTTGCCAGATTGGCTGGAAGAGGCAAATAAGTTCCTCCTCTCAGCGGCTCAAAGCGTGCGACATTCACGTATGCTGAATCTATATCAACAACGTCCCAATCTGATCCCAACTCAGACCAGTTTTCTATTTCTCCATTGATTTTTTCAATGAAATTATTGAATTCAGTTTCAATTTATTTTTTTCTTCTTCGTGCCTTTGGATAACATGGGGCTCTGTTTCTTTGAAATAATGTGACATATATTGCATTTCACCGTTTTTTTCTCTTGAAAAGTTTACTTTTAACCCAAAACTTACTTTTATGTTATTTAACGTATGGAGTTCTTCTTTAACCAAATCTGTGTACTTTGCTTTGTTTTCTCTTGCGAACACCAAAATATCTTTGTTGTTTGGGTTTCCTTTGGATGGAAGCATCCACCAAACACGAAGCCATTCCCGGTAATTTGTTTGCGATATCATAAACCTGTCATGTACGCCTTCATTTTCTGGGTTAAGATCTTGTTCCAGAAATTCTTCCAGAAATTCGTTTGGTACAGTCATGTTTGCGTATATACTTGTGCAGATATTTCTTCAAACGGAAAATATTTCTTGCGCAAATTCGTATTCACCAGTTCATGCATTTCTTACACAGGGAATAAAAATTCGACGTGCCCACACCCAACGCGGTCCACCAGGCGGACCTCCTTTTTTGTCACACGACAAACCGCCTCGCGGGCGCAAAGTTTTCAAATACGCGCTGACCGTCGTCGATGTGGCCAGCCGCTTCAAAGAGGCCGAACCCTTGACTCCGAAAAAAATTTACAAACGCGGGCCTCTCCAATGGCCACAACTGCTGCAGGTTGACCCCGGGCGCGAATTCATGGGCGCCGTGTCGAGAGACATGGAAAAGCACAAAACCTTTATCCGGCGCGGACGTGTTAACATTCACCGCGCCCAGGCCATTGAACGTTTCAACCGCACCCTGGCCGAGCGCTTGTTCGGACACCAATACGCCGTGGAAATGCGCCTGCCTGAGGGCCAACAGTCCACTGCGTGGGTTAAAAGACTTGCTGAAGTTGTTGCCGCTCTGAACAACGAGAAGACAAGCCTTATCGACAAGAAACCAGCAGAAGCTATCAAAGAAAAAGCTGTTTATTCCAAACCATCAACACCTTAAAGAAGGCCTGTTAGAAAGGATGAAAAAATCCTCCCTTCTCTTATCAAAGTTTGTCACCTTTACTATCCGGGCGAGCTTGAAGGTGGGGGAAAGAAGAGAGCCACAGATCCAATCTGGTTGTTGAAAGTTTTTAACATTGAAAGATCTTTTTCCAAACCGGATCAACCCGTTCTATACTATTTGCGCGACGGGCCAAAGCGCGGTTTTGTGCGTGAAGAGCTGCTGGTTGTCCCACCAAACACCGTTCTCCCGCCGGCAAACTGGAATAGTGGTCTTTAAAAGAAATAGATGTATTTTGAAAAATGGGAAGTGGACGCAACGGTGTGTTAATTTCCAAGTCAAATATATGCAAAAAATTTGTTCCTGTCGTCAATCATTGGGTTCTTAATGAGAGAAAAAAGCTTGGGAAAGAAGAAGCCATTTTTGCTGGCCCTTTTTTAATTGACTTTTTGCGCGGTTTGGACCCACGCGATGTTGTCCGAGCCCTTGGTGTTCATTCAACCCCAAATTCTGACAAATCAACATCTGCCAAAGCTGCTGCAGCTTCTGTCAAATCAACATCTGCCAAATCAAGTTCAGCTTCTGTGAACCCGTAAGCTTTTGTATGGATCCCGTCGTCTGCTATCCAGCGTTTTGAATCAAATGCGGAAAGCGAAATCTTGTTTACGTGCATGCCAAAGATTTGGTGGCCCTCGCTTCGAAGAATGTTTATTCCGTGCCATAACTGTTTCGCACCAGAAAGCGTTTCCTTGAACTGTTCATGCTTGATTTGTTTCTTGACAACGCACTTTTTTAGACCTTTTGCTTTTTTTATGTTTTTTTTCGTCCGCCCTCAGAATCGAGTACATTTTCGACCTCAGACACACGCACTCTGCTATCGGCGTTCCGGCGCATTCATCCTTCATCTTGCCTAAGACCTTTTTATTCTCGTTTGAGTGAAGCGGATGATCCTTCGGGTAATCGCTCGTATCATAAAGGTTTTTTTTCTTGCGATGTCTTTGTAGACGTCGTCCGTTTCTATCTCTAGCAGAAGATTGTCGGTGTCTGTGTACAAGAGCTCGCACTTTTCACCGTATTGCTTTTTCAGCTTGTTGTAGAAAAAGTCATACATCAGGATTTTGCTGTTGTCAAGGATCGTCATGCCCGTATAAACTGGCTTGTTCAGCAGCAAGCGGCTTTTATGCATGTGGATTCCCGCCATTTCGTTTGTGAATTCGGCAAACCTTGAGTACAAAGGGCATGCGATAAGCTTCCTTATTTTATTTTCCTCGGCGCTTCGCACGATTTTTATGTCAACACGTTTGCGCAGGTTTTCCATGGTTTTGCCGAAAACCGAGTTGTTCATGAACTTGTATAAGTTCTTTTCAAAGTCGCTCTTTGCTTTTTACCTGAACTCTGTGTTCATCGTGATGTAAGGCTCCATCCATCGTTCTTGCTCGAACTCCAGCACCCTGTGCACACGTTTAAGTTTCATGCCCTGCTTCAGATAAAACTGAAGGTTTCTAAGATGCACGACGTAGTTGTTTTTGTCTTCGAGCATCAGCAGCAGCTTTTTGCTGCCTGGAGGCATTTTTATATCCAGGTATTTCATCATCTTCTTTTGGTAGTCCGACATCTTTTCCTTTTTTACTTCCTTTTTTTCCGGTGCCAGTGGATAGCTGTTGTGCTCCTCGTGCAGTTCTGCGGGGTATTCAAGATCAACCTCGAGAATCCAACCATTTCTTGCATTCTCTTTTTTCTTGAGGATCTCCTCCTCTGTTGGCATAACGCGTTTCCATTTGAAATCCCTTTTGGGCAGGGGCCTGCACATTGCCCATCCGCAAAGGTTGTTTGCATCGAGATAGATGATGTATTTTTTCGGCTCGCTGGGGTTGTAGGCAGGAAGCAACGGGTTGTTTGCCTTGGCCTACCTCTTGCTTGCCATCGAGATTCCGCCCCGCGTTCCCCTTTACACGAAGAGATGCATTTCAAGGTCTGTGAATAGCTCAAGCTCAACCCCTGTCATTTTTAATAGCGCGTCCCATGAGAAACCTGAGAACGTGTAATAATGTGCTGGATCCAACCCGTACTGCTCTGCGCATAGGTTACGGAAGTTCTCGAAAACATCGGCCAGCAGAGCGACGTTCGTTTTGACGTAGAGATCATGATAGTCGCCCAGTGTTTGACATTCAAAAGCCTCCCAGACCTTCTGCGCATGCGCGTACTCTTCGTCAGTTATGTTTTCGTCTGTTAGCTTACTGTAAAACTTTTCCGGCAGCCTTGTCTCGCTGAATCTCTCCCAAGAGTTCATGTACTCATAAGGGTAGATCCCCTTTTTGTAAAGTAGTTCGCTTCCGTTTGAGATGCTTGATGTTATTTTCAAACACTCCTTGGGGGTTGCGGTGACAACTGCGTCAAGGCTTCCTAGCAGAAAGTTCAAACTGTCTATGAAATGCAGATTCCCCATTGAAAATGTTATATACCTTTCCATGTTGTTAGCAATGCATCGGACTTCTTTCTGTTGCTGCGACATCGCTTGCATAAGGTGATGCGCATCATAACCCTTGAGATTGTGAAATACAACAGGTATTGGGACCGTTTTGGGTTTAATTCGCAGTTTGAAATTACATTCGTTGGGCGCTGCTCCGCGGAACCTGCCGGAGATGTGACAGTGGTCTTTTACCGCGTCTCTGTAGTTTTTTACAAGAAGTGGTTCTGCGCAGAACAAACCCGTTTCCTGATTTTCCGCTATCCATTCGTCGTTTTTGTCTTTTGTGTCTTTTATTGTTTTTAGTCTTATGAGCTGTATTGTTCTATTTGCTTCGCAATAACAGCTTATTTGACTTTGGCCACAATACTTGTCTGTTGCATTGTTCGAAACCGGCAATGAGTCGAAAAGAGGATCAAGGTCTTCTGCGCTGAACAGACACGTTTCCTGACTTTTTGTTATCCATTCGTCGATTTTGTCTTTTTTGTCTGTTTTTCTTTTTTGCCTTATGTAAGCTAATTCTTTCTGCGCTTTGTAAAAACATTTTCTGTGGCTTTGGCCGCTATACATGTCTGTTGCATACCAAACTGGTATTGAGTCAAGGAATTGATCTTTTATCAGACTTTTGTTGCATATATGTTGCGTTTTTGAATTTTTCCCAGTCTTCTGCCTCCATCACAACTGGTTTTGGTGTGATCAAACTCTCTCTTATTGTCTCCTCTTCCTGCAGAATGTCACTTAGAAACGTTCCAACCGCATTTTCGCCCCTGTAAACTTTTTGCCTTATTTCACCGTCACTTCTCACAACCATGTACGCATAGCCACTTGCTTCGTGCCATTCTGTCTTCTCCGTGAAACTTTTTTGTTTGCTCTCTAGCCCACGCTCAGAGCTTGGAATCTTTCTGACTAAAGCCTCAAAGTCTGCGAATATCACGAAAGGAGCCTTCATCTGCTTGTGGTGATTTTTTGTCGCCCTGCCATTCACGCCGTTGCAATATTTTTTATGGTCCTCGAGCACCTCCGCTCGTGTGAAACGTGTTAAGCACATCATGCAGTAGAAAGTTCTATTATTCATTACCTTGTCAAACAGCAAAGCGGAGACCCGTTTTACATAACAAAAGTGCTGTTTTTCCCCTCTCTCTATTAGCATAAGGTTTATCCTTTGTAAATTTCTCTCTTTCTCACTTATCCTGTGAACAATTACTCTTTCATCTTCCCAGCCAAAGACGTTTATTGCCAAGTGTGGGTTCTGCTTCTCAAGCTTGTCAATCTGTTTTACCGGTGTTGGGAAATCGATTCCTTGGTAATTAATACCGTCTGTGGTTGGATATTTGCTTGGTCTTTGTGGGTCTTTTGTTGCAGGGAATAAAGCAGCTCTGAGTGCCCACTTCAAACATTCGTTAGCTCTGTTTTTGATGTTTACTATGGCCTTCTTTTTTGCCAGATTGGCTGGAAGAGGCAAATAAGTTCCTCCTCTCAGCGGCTCAAAGCGTGCGACATTCACGTATGCTGAATCTATATCAACAACGTCCCAATCTGATCCCAACTCAGACCAGTTTTCTATTTCTCCATTGATTTTTTCAATGAAATTATTGAATTCAGTTTCAATTTATTTTTTTCTTCTTCGTGCCTTTGGATAACATGGGGCTCTGTTTCTTTGAAATAATGTGACATATATTGCATTTCACCGTTTTTTTCTCTTGAAAAGTTTACTTTTAACCCAAAACTTACTTTTATGTTATTTAACGTATGGAGTTCTTCTTTAACCAAATCTGTGTACTTTGCTTTGTTTTCTCTTGCGAACACCAAAATATCTTTGTTGTTTGGGTTTCCTTTGGATGGAAGCATCCACCAAACACGAAGCCATTCCCGGTAATTTGTTTGCGATATCATAAACCTGTCATGTACGCCTTCATTTTCTGGGTTAAGATCTTGTTCCAGAAATTCTTCCAGAAATTCGTTTGGTACAGTCATGTTTGCGTATATACTTGTGCAGATATTTCTTCAAACGGAAAATATTTCTTGCGCAAATTCGTATTCACCAGTTCATGCATTTCTTACACAGGGAATAAAAATTCGACGTGCCCACACCCAACGCGGTCCACCAGGCGGACCTCCTTTTTTGTCACACGACAAACCGCCTCGCGGGCGCAAAGTTTTCAAATACGCGCTGACCGTCGTCGATGTGGCCAGCCGCTTCAAAGAGGCCGAACCCTTGACTCCGAAAAAAATTTACAAACGCGGGCCTCTCCAATGGCCACAACTGCTGCAGGTTGACCCCGGGCGCGAATTCATGGGCGCCGTGTCGAGAGACATGGAAAAGCACAAAACCTTTATCCGGCGCGGACGTGTTAACATTCACCGCGCCCAGGCCATTGAACGTTTCAACCGCACCCTGGCCGAGCGCTTGTTCGGACACCAATACGCCGTGGAAATGCGCCTGCCTGAGGGCCAACAGTCCACTGCGTGGGTTAAAAGACTTGCTGAAGTTGTTGCCGCTCTGAACAACGAGAAGACAAGCCTTATCGACAAGAAACCAGCAGAAGCTATCAAAGAAAAAGCTGTTTATTCCAAACCATCAACACCTTAAAGAAGGCCTGTTAGAAAGGATGAAAAAATCCTCCCTTCTCTTATCAAAGTTTGTCACCTTTACTATCCGGGCGAGCTTGAAGGTGGGGGAAAGAAGAGAGCCACAGATCCAATCTGGTTGTTGAAAGTTTTTAACATTGAAAGATCTTTTTCCAAACCGGATCAACCCGTTCTATACTATTTGCGCGACGGGCCAAAGCGCGGTTTTGTGCGTGAAGAGCTGCTGGTTGTCCCACCAAACACCGTTCTCCCGCCGGCAAACTGGAATAGTGGTCTTTAAAAGAAATAGATGTATTTTGAAAAATGGGAAGTGGACGCAACGGTGTGTTAATTTCCAAGTCAAATATATGCAAAAAATTTGTTCCTGTCGTCAATCATTGGGTTCTTAATGAGAGAAAAAAGCTTGGGAAAGAAGAAGCCATTTTTGCTGGCCCTTTTTTAATTGACTTTTTGCGCGGTTTGGACCCACGCGATGTTGTCCGAGCCCTTGGTGTTCATTCAACCCCAAATTCTGACAAATCAACATCTGCCAAAGCTGCTGCAGCTTCTGTCAAATCAACATCTGCCAAATCAAGTTCAGCTTCTGTGAACCCGTAAGCTTTTGTATGGATCCCGTCGTCTGCTATCCAGCGTTTTGAATCAAATGCGGAAAGCGAAATCTTGTTTACGTGCATGCCAAAGATTTGGTGGCCCTCGCTTCGAAGAATGTTTATTCCGTGCCATAACTGTTTCGCACCAGAAAGCGTTTCCTTGAACTGTTCATGCTTGATTTGTTTCTTGACAACGCACTTTTTTAGACCTTTTGCTTTTTTTATGTTTTTTTTCGTCCGCCCTCAGAATCGAGTACATTTTCGACCTCAGACACACGCACTCTGCTATCGGCGTTCCGGCGCATTCATCCTTCATCTTGCCTAAGACCTTTTTATTCTCGTTTGAGTGAAGCGGATGATCCTTCGGGTAATCGCTCGTATCATAAAGGTTTTTTTTCTTGCGATGTCTTTGTAGACGTCGTCCGTTTCTATCTCTAGCAGAAGATTGTCGGTGTCTGTGTACAAGAGCTCGCACTTTTCACCGTATTGCTTTTTCAGCTTGTTGTAGAAAAAGTCATACATCAGGATTTTGCTGTTGTCAAGGATCGTCATGCCCGTATAAACTGGCTTGTTCAGCAGCAAGCGGCTTTTATGCATGTGGATTCCCGCCATTTCGTTTGTGAATTCGGCAAACCTTGAGTACAAAGGGCATGCGATAAGCTTCCTTATTTTATTTTCCTCGGCGCTTCGCACGATTTTTATGTCAACACGTTTGCGCAGGTTTTCCATGGTTTTGCCGAAAACCGAGTTGTTCATGAACTTGTATAAGTTCTTTTCAAAGTCGCTCTTTGCTTTTTACCTGAACTCTGTGTTCATCGTGATGTAAGGCTCCATCCATCGTTCTTGCTCGAACTCCAGCACCCTGTGCACACGTTTAAGTTTCATGCCCTGCTTCAGATAAAACTGAAGGTTTCTAAGATGCACGACGTAGTTGTTTTTGTCTTCGAGCATCAGCAGCAGCTTTTTGCTGCCTGGAGGCATTTTTATATCCAGGTATTTCATCATCTTCTTTTGGTAGTCCGACATCTTTTCCTTTTTTACTTCCTTTTTTTCCGGTGCCAGTGGATAGCTGTTGTGCTCCTCGTGCAGTTCTGCGGG
>OX393569.1:11350874-11390874 GCA_947652115.1 Blastomussa wellsi
GCAACAGCTGAAATATTCTGGAAAGAGGGTGAATGCAGTCTGCAAAGCGTCTTCGGTTCAGACCCCGAATATTGGAGTGCAGGCATGAAAAGCGCACTGGGTTTGGTTGACGTTGGCGTTGGCGTTGACGGCTTCCCTTTCCAGTTATCGCCACGCACAGAAAAAAAACCCCTGGCGGTTCCAGCAGTTGATTTTCATGACGCGGAAGAAAATATTCAACAAAGCAATCAACATTTATGTCGCCCCTGATCAGTATTTTACAACAAAGTTCAGAGAGATATTTACCAAGGAACAACAGAAGTTCGAAACATCAAAGCCGCGAAAAAATGGCTAGCAGGTCCAAATCTATCTTTCTGGGAACAACAGCTGAATTTTGCAGTGTGGTGTGCAACGACAGGCTGCGGAATCTCACGAGAAGCATTTGGTAACAACACAACGCTGAATCTACCACCGCAGGTGCGGGCGTTCTACATCTTTCACGTGTACTGCACGGTTCGCCGCATCCTGTTTCAGCTCGGAGGCATCCAAAGCGTGAGCGCGCTGCCAGGTGGATCCTACATGGAGTCAAACCAACAACCATTTCGACGAAGCTTCGCGGAAACGATTGTGCGCAGAGTTCGGTGTTGACCCGTCAACTGATTTCCGCCTCACGCGAGGGCCAAATCACGGGCTGGGAAGCGTTTATATTTATTGCCGCGATCCTTTTGTTTTGGATGTTCCCTATCCATCGGCAAAAGCAAAATTCGACGACGAGGACCCAAGAGCGTCAGAAAAGGGAATTTCAGTTTGTTTCATAAGAAACGATGCCACGGAAGAGCAATTCAATTGGTTCACGCCTAAAACCACGGCAGGTTTGATCCAGGCGGGGCTTTCACGTATCAATCAGTCGATAGAGGCGTTCGTTTACTGCATCTTGGGCGCGCAAGTAAACGTCCGAAGCAGCATCCTAGGCGAAGGGGGGCGCGCAAAGGAGGCGCAGAGCGAATTCCTCGTCTTGGTCGAAGACGCAGTTAGGCTACCCGACCTGGCCAAGTCAGTTCAAAGATACCAACTTGCCGTAGATGAAGCAAAGGTACGGTTGAATCTGGCTGTTTGCCCGGGCGCCTGGCTGATGCCCGCGCGAATGTTAATCAACACAGAAAGCACGGTTGGCTATAACAACCAACTCAAACAAGCGGTGCAAGGCATGAAACTGGGGATAAACAACGAGGTTAACACGAGCACGAAAAAGGTGGGGATTCAGTACATGGATGGTGGGAGATCAAAAATAAACCCGCCAAACAGTCACCCTTCGAATCCTATTCACAAAGCAGCCACAGCTGAAAGCAAAAAAGATCTAAAACCTGCAGACATAACTCCAGCAACAAAAGAAGTGCAAACAGAAGAACCAGTGCCCACGGCCGGCTCGGGCAGTGAGTCTCATGACTTAAACAAAATAGCTGTTGCGGTTGGTGCGGTAGCAGTTGCGGGTTTGGCGTTTTTGACATTGCGTTAACGCCGTTCTTGAACTTTCTATTACCTGTCAGCGTTATATTTAGACGTTTAGTAATTTTATGTAAACACGAAAAGTTAATCTGAAAGACACCAACAATGATCGTAATCTTTCATGCTCTTATGTTTGCTATAAACGAACTTTTTACGCCAAGATGTATCATTGAAATACGTGATATCGCCTTTGAGGTTAGTCAGGCTTTGAAAGATTGCCCGACAACAAAAGACGCTTCACTGGTCCGCGAAGTTACGCCCAAAGACTTCCGGTTTTCCGAGAATCACGCTGCTGTTGATCAAATGTAATCTTGAAATTTTATTCTTTTGTAGCCTTCGTCATCGTCTTCTAAGTCATTGTAATCGTACACAGGATTGCCGAAAAACTCTATCTTTCCGTTTTTGAAACACAGGGGACACATTTCATTTATCGCGCGGCTATTATGATTTTTGCGAAGTATAATTTTGGTGGTCCGTTGATTTTCTTCACAAAATGGTGCCAATTCAATTTGGCGGTTAATTAAGTCAAAACCAAGGGCCAATTTCTGCTTTATCATGATGGTAACATATTCTTTGTATATTTTCTCACGAAGCTCGGCTGGGAGGTTTTGAATTGCCTCTGAAATCGAGCCGTTAGACGGCTTTCCCTCATGTTTTGCTTCGCCGCCGTAAAACATTTCCAGAAATTCGTTTGGTACAGCCATGTTTGCGTATATACTTGCGCAGATATTTCTTCAAATGGAAATACAATTATGGCGCACAATTGTGTATAAAAAAGTGCATGAGTTTCTTCAACAGGGAATATTATTTGTGGCACACCGCTCGCTTTGGCGGTTTTTTACTTGTGTTTGCGACACACACCGCTCCGCAACCACTTCGCAACCGCTCCGCAACCACGCAACCACACACAAATACAATGAGGGTTGTGGCTGTGCCAGAACCCTCATTGTATCAGGGTTGTATTGGCTAGTTTTCTTCCAACTTCTGTTCTCTGAACTGGGAGCATTTTGCCCCAAAAAATGTCATCTGGAAAAAAAATGTCAACTGGGGGCCTGCAGCCCCCTTGACCCCCAGCTTGTACGTCTATGACTAGATGCACTAGTCAGTGTTTCTAAATTGGTCAAAACTTTTCGCTTTGAAGGAAATGTAAATCTATGGTTCAAGTCTGAAAGATTCACCAAATAAATTTACTGGACACGAAAATTATGATCAACCATATTTTCATCAGCAAATCTTTATTTTCCTTTGCAAACCTTTGCAAAAAAATTTAATTCCAAACCTTTGCAAAAATAATGTTTTCCTGGTTTAAAGACACAACTTCCTCAACACAGAACTAATCTACATGTATGGAATTTATGTAAAATAAAATAAACTGAGTCGAATTGAAAGGTAAATAACCACACTGAAAAGATATACCAATAAAATCACCAAATTGCCATTGTGTCACGACGTATACGGGTTTACATGGTGTACAACCAGCCTTTGCTACGACTTGTGTTCGAAAGCACAGGTGCAAACAGCAGAAGCGGTGAGAAAAAGCGGTACAATTATCCAAACAAATTTAAAAAAGAGAAAAACAAGTCGGGAACTGCTGACTTGGGAGGTTTGAAAGTACAATACTGCGCTTACCTCAGTTGTGCTGCTTAGCTGTCGATCGAAACCTGAATTTTTCGTTGAACATCCCTCTCACGTTTAGAAGAACTTCACAGCTGGCGGAATAGACGATTCTTTCCTATTCCATACGAACCCCGAGCCGCCGGTATCTTTTGACACTCACCACATGGCAGTAACCTTTACAGTACTTTTGAGCACCATGTCGAAAACAGCACATCATGTTTTCCGTACTAAAAGCATCCCTTGGTCGACTTGCTCTCCTTCCTCTTGTTCTTCGCCATTTATTTGGCTGTTTTATCGGCACCTTTCTTTCCCTCTTTAATGCTTGATGTATTATTTGACAGTGCTTTGTCGGCAGTTTAATTCCTGCTCTTTCTCGCTTTCTCGCCGAGGAACGACCGTGAAAAATGATTAACACAACATGTGAAAAAAAAAAAAAAGATATGCCAAGTCCAATCTGAGCCCGTGATCTAATGATATAACATACGTGGTCAGCGGTCAACTTAGAAAAAACACTTGACCTCGATGAGTCACAACCTGAGCCCGCGATATGGTCATGTGATACTGGTCAGCGGCTACTTTCTTTTGACAGCTGTCAATTGACCATGACATGGATGCCCTATAACAAAGATGTAACTGATAAGGCTGACAAAATGTTGAAAAGGCATGGCTATTATTTTATGGCCGCTATGTTGCGTGACTCCGTCGTCGTCGTCGCGTCGTGCGTACGCGCCCACGAGCAATACCGCTAGCCTTGATAACCATGAGAAAATCAACTCATGGGTTTCGTTTTCTTTCCCATATGAGTATGGGGCTCCGCTTGGCGGCCCTTCGGGCGGCCAGAGCTCCGCTATGAGTATGGGGCTCCGCTTGGCGGCCCTTCGGTCCGCCGGAGCTCCGCTATAAGGAACTCACTTGCAGCATTTGCTTCATTCTCAAGTTTGATACTGTGGAGACATAGAAGATGGCAAGCAATGATGACAGAGAGAAGTTATGGAGGAAGAAAGGACCAATGCAATGGGAGTTCCTTGGAGAAGAAAAAGAAACAGAAGAAGAGGTAAGAAGAAGTTATTGGGATGCATTGCCGGAAGAAATCAAAGAAAAGATACAATGGGCAAGTGTAGAAATGCATGTACGGGAACGATTGAACACTCGTTGTGAGATTAAGAAGATCAGAGTGAATGAAGATCATCAATATCTGCATGTACCTGTGTGTTTGGTGAATTACTACACATGTATAAATACTGTTCTGTTAGATAAGAGCAAAACAGAATTTGGAACTTGTGAAATAATTCATCTATTCTTGGATCCTTGCTAAGGTTGCGATTTATTCCTCTCTCGTTACGCAGAAAAAATAACTGAAACAGAAGACATTGGAAAACAAGAAACATTGCATTGTGATTTAGATCGAATTCCTTTCACGAAAACGGATGAAAATGTGAAACATCGCCAATCATACAAAATGTTTAAGAACAATGAACGTTGGTGATGCATCATCTTGCTGACAAATTTTTCAATCATGGACATTGCTGCCTGTGTGCAACATATCTCGATCCGGAAACGGGACGTAATGACTTTCGTCACTTCTTCTTTTATCCCAGAGAAGAAAACTTCGATGAAATAAAAAAATTACCGTTTTGTGATGAACACAAATTGGTTGTTCATTTTCTTGTTTGAAATAAAATCACTCGTTGTTTACCTCTTTTCAGATTCAAAGTCACTGGGATAAGTTACCCAACGAAATTAAAATCAAAATTCAATGGGAAGCAGACCACCTCTATGCCATTGATCGGTTAGGAATGAGTGAAGGTATCCAGTACACTCGTGACTGGCGAAGGTACCCCACGGCAAATGGAAGGATCAAGTGGCGTATTGGTGATTGGGCAGAAATAAATATGATTTCTTCTCCCTGTCATCATTGCGATCTATATTACAATGGTTACGATACAAAAGTGAATCAGCAGGGAGACATTCTTCCACCCGTAGAGAAAATAGATCATTGGCCCTTATATCATCCTAGACACACACTTGCTGCGTCGGTGGGAAGTATAACAATATAATTTGGTTTTATCAACTGGGTTGATAATGTCAATTGGCCACCGTAAAGAGATTCAAGTGCTGACGTTTCGAGCGTTAGCCCTTCGTCGGAGCGAATCAAGGAATTGTGCGTCGTGTGTCTTTATATACAGAAAGATGGAGCTTCGCTATTGGCTGGTGCCTGGTAACGTGAAAACTTCGGAATAAATTAGTTGAATGAAAAGCGTTCGTTGATACCGTGAGGATTAAGAGTGCCGATTTGAAAAATAAACTTTTGTTCTAGAGCTTTACGGCTTTCCGTGTTTCCTTGGTGAAGGGAAAGGCCGCAGACTGCCATATGTTGCTTAGAATGATTTGGGAGATTGAAGTGTCTCGCGACCGGTTTCGATGCATTTTTGTCGTCTTTCTCTACGTCACGAAGGTGTTCTCGGAATCGGTCGCCAAGTCGTCTCCCTGTTTCGCCGATGTATAACTTTTTGCAAAGAGTGCAAGTTATACAGTAGATGGCATTGGCTGAGGTACAGGTGAAATGATCAGTGATTTTGATAGATCGCTTGGGTCCCGATATTTTGTCAACGTTGTGAATGAAAGGGCATGTTTTGCATCGTGCGCGAGCGCATTTAAAAGTTCCGGGTTGATCAATAGTTTGGAATGCACTTCTGACTAAAAAGTTACCTATGTTTTTGTCGCGTTTAAATGAAATTAATGGAGGTTGCGAAAAGATTCTACCAGTGTCGGGATCATTTTGAAGTAATTTAAAGTTTTTGAGAATGATGGATTTAACTGCGTGGTTGTGAGGGTGAAATGTGAGGGTGAATGGAATTCTATCGTTGTTTTCTCTCTGTGACGTTTGTAGTGCTGACTGTCGGTCAATTTGCTGGGCGCGATGATGGCCCGCTTGAACAACAGAAGCAGGGTAGCCGCGTTTGTCGAAGAAATTGCACATTTCCTCTGATTTTAAGGAAAAATCAGAGTCGTCACTACAAAGACGGCGAAGTCTAAGAAACTGAGAATAAGGAATGGAATTCTTGACATGTGATGGATGTGAAGATGAATACAACAAATAGCTATGAGAATCTGTGGGTTTGTAGTGCACACTGGTGCATAAACTGTTGCCTTCGATAGAAACTTTGATATCCAGGAATGCTAAGGAAGTATCGGAAATTTCCCAGGTATATTTAAGGGCAGGATGAAACGAATTAACAGCGGTTATAAATTAAGATTTTCTCTGGTAGAAGAGGTAGCGCCGATACAGTCGTCAATGTAGCGACGATAGAGTTCAGGTTTTGGGCCGTTGTATTGATTGAAAAATTGGTGTTCAATGTAGCCTACGAAAAGATTGGCGTAGCTGGGTCCCATTTTGGTACCCATGGCCACGCCATTGATTTGTTTGTAATAATTGTTCGCGAATGAAAAACAGTTGAGTGTTAACACTAACTCAGCCAGGCGGAGTAGTGTTTCCGAGCTTGGTTCCTTAACAGTGCGTAAAGCAAAAAAATGTTTGAGGGCTAGAAGACCTTCGCCATTTGGGATGACGGTGTAAAGAGATGTAATATCCATAGTGAAAATAAGTTTGTCTTCGCCCAGGAAATTGAAATCGCGAAAAATTTGAAGTGCGTGTTGACTGTCTTTAACGTATGACGGTAAAGATCTGACAATAGGTGCCATAATTTTGTCTAAATAGCTGGAAATGAGTTCGGTAGGGCAACTACAGGCAGAGACGATAGGTCGACCTGGGTTGTTAGGTTTGTGAATTTTAGGTAAAAAGTAAATACACGAGGTTCTGGGAGTGGTAATGATGAGATTGGTAGCAGTAGCCGGCAATTCTTGTTTGACTATAAAGTCGTTAATAGTGCTCTTGACAATTTGTTGGTTAGTGGAGGTGAGATCTTTGTCGACTTTAGCATAAAAAGAGGTGTCAGAAAGTTGCCGCAAAGCTTCTCTTTGGTAGAGGTCGGCCCGCCAAACAACTAAAGCGCCGCCTTTGTCGGCCGCTTTGATAATTATGTCTTTGCGCTTACTAAGGTTTTTTAGCGCCGTCCTCTCTTCCGAAGAAAGGTTGGAAAATTTGGTGTTACGATTGAAATTAAGTTTGTTGATGTCGTGACGGCATTTTTTAATGAAAAAATCTAAAGAAGCAAACTGGCCCTCTGGGGGAGTCCACTTAGATTTTCGAGTCTGAAGCGTCTCGAAAGTATCTTTGTCAGAGGTGTTATAGAATCATCCTCTTTGTCATGGAAAAAGGCTTTCAGTTGAACGCGGCGAAGGAATTTTTCAACATCTTGCTTAACTGAGAATTCGTCCGGTTTTTTGGATATAGGAACAAAATTCAAGCCTACAAAACTACAAAACTACAAAACCTGGTTTTAGTGAAGATAAGAATGGCTTTAGAAACTTACCCCCTCTATTCATTTGTTGTTTATCGCTGCGACCACTAATCTCTTGCACTAGTATTCTTTATTCCACAGATTTCAGACCAGAAGACCGACAACAAGACGATGCCAGGCCTGAAGAAACTCACCAAGGAGCCAGGAAATCGTAAGTTATCTTTTTCCTTTTCCCCCTATTAGTAATAATCTAGCTTTCCGTTTAGCCATTCTCATCTTCGCTAAAACCAGGTTTTGTAGTCACATCAACTTCATCGGCCGTTGCCTTCATTCTAAAGTTATTCCGAAGGGTTTTCGCTCCAATTTTCATGCATCTTCTCTCTCCCATTCTAATCAATATCGTCGCCAAATTCAGTGTGCTCAAAATTCTTTTTCACGTAACATTATGAGGATTACTATCAGAGCTATGTGCCAAAAACGCGATGACCTCGACAAACAAATTCTACATTATCGCTCTGAACTGTCCAAAACCTGCCCAGCTATTTTAGTACAATCTATTCGCGAAAAAATTCAGGAGTTAAACTCTAAACTTTTTAACCATTTACACCAAATTAAGGCCCAAAAACTTCAACAATTAATAGGTCCTCAAATTACTTGTGACTCATCACTTGAAAACCTTAGCACCGTGGTTACTATTCCAGAAAATCTTCCGCTCTCCGACTCAGAGAAATCCGTCCTCAGTAAAGGCTTGAATTTTGTTCCTATATCCAAAAAACCGGACGAATTCTCAGTTAAGCAAGATGTTGAAAAATTCCTTCGCCGCGGCACGTTTCCGTTTCGTAAACGGTCGATGCCATTTTTTCGACACTTAGAATTTTTTTTGGGCTATCATCGAATTTTTTTACCCACAAAAAAAGAAAAATTGTGTGTCAATGACAAGAATCGAACCCTGAACCTCTGACAAGCCAACATCCCTATTTCACCAGTACACTACCACTACACTACCAGGCCAATCCGCCAAATCGTCACAAAATTTCGTTATAAAACAAGACTTTCTTAGTATATATATTTTACTTATAGTATTGCCCCACCCAACAAATAATAATAATAATAATAATTAAATAACAATATATAATTAGAATAAGAACCTTCCCAGAATCCTTTGCAGCTAGAAAATCGTCAATCCCAAATAACTTGGTCAGTTTGAGGGCAGCAAGACCCCCACGTTGTCTAGAAATAAGTCTTACCATAAACTAATTATTGTACAAGACTAAGGGCGATGACGTCATTGGTCACGTGACTTTGCTCACAAGTGCGTTTTTGCTCACTGTGACAAAATTATTTTGTTATTGAAAAAGCAGTCAACGTGGTTTGAAGCACAATGGTGTGAGCCATTTCGGACTGCCCGGGTACCGAACAAAATATAAATATTAAGGGGGCTATGCACAATTTTTCAAAAAGTGGGAGTCTGGGTACAAGTGCTATCTCGCGTTGCGTTAAACGCGAGGAAACAAAAAATTGGGTATTGGTAGATATTTTTATGAAATATACATTTTTGTCCTTTCTAATGCTGTGACGTCATCGGTCACGTGACCAGAACGGATCGAAGTTTAATATTTGCTTTTAAAGTTTACTAGAACCTTTCTCCAAGAATATTTTTAAGCGAAGTTAGAGTTTAATAAATAGTGTTTTAAAAAATGGCCATTATTACTTTTTCCTAAAAAAGTGCGGCAGTAGAAAATCTAGCTGAAAAGTTTGTCAGCTTCCTGGTCAACGACCATTTGAGCTAGCAACGAAAGAAAATTTTGCCAAAGGCCTGAATGTATGCTCTTAATGAAGGCGTTGTCAGTTTTTTAAAATTTTGATTGGTTTAGGAGGTGATCGATTCTTAAGATTTTTTTCAGAGGAGAGGGCCTGGAGGAGAGAACGAAAACGAGGCTATAATTTCGCGCGCTTTTTGTTCACTGCGACGCCGCGCCACAAAGATTAGCCAGAAAAAAAAAATCCAAGGACTGGACAACGGACTGGACTTGCATTTTCTTCAAACGGAACTTTTGACGAGATTTTTTAATTATTATTGTTTTTTTTTTATGGCTGCTGTCTGCTCAGGGACAATGTTTACTTGAGAGGTAAGTTGATACAGATAGTTATTGCTGTTTGTTAAAAAACAAAACAAAAAAATAAGCGCGTTTGTGGTACACTTAAATGCACTTCCCACCCTCCCACCTAAAAAGTGTTGTTTAATACTCTTGAAATTATAAAACTTAAACTAGAAGTTGCAGCAATGCGAATGAAATCAAATTAATGCTAACATTAAATGAATCAGTTTAAGTTGCTTAAGGCAACCGATGCAAGCTCAGAAATTTTACTAAATACGATATTTGAAGGTTAAAAACGTATCGTAAAGAGTGACTGAATAAATGATTACTTTATTTTCAACCGGAACTTAAAACTTAACACGTTACCTTCATTCGCACAGACATCAAAACTTTATTTTATACTGTCCATGAACTAAATTCCCTATTACAATCATAACAAAGTGTACAATAAAGCCATTATTCAAAGTATTGGCCTAAGAAAAATAGTTGCGCATAAACAAATACTGGAACAGTTCGTGCTTTCAAATGGATTACCCTTAGAAATTACACGATTCCGACACATAAGTTTAATTTGAGTGGCGAAACATTTTGTTGTATCTGAAAAATTACTGTACTACAAAAAACGTTTTCACAGTGGTTGTAATGCATGGGGGTTCACATAATTTAATTCAATTTTTATAGAGCTAACAATTTTATGTCAAAGATTAGGCAGAAACGGAGAAAAGTTTTAAAATCACGGCTGTTTGTGCGAGTTCGTGTACGTGCGCGCTAAACGCGGAAAGTACCTAAACTTAATAACTCTGAAGACGTGAAGTACTTAAGTTTATGTCAAAACCGACCGAAGAACAGTCGGAAAAAAAAACAAAGAAAGATTAGCAAATAACTGTTTTAATAGATTTGGCAGTTTTACAACGTGTTATACGCTTCTGGTTTGTGGCCCCTGTTTACAATGGTAGTCTGAGAAAAAACCTTTTTACAACGTTTAAATTGTAAGCCTAGCTTTCGGGTAAATTTCATTTGAATCTATTTTTGAAATTGAGGGGAAATTAAAATGTAATTTACTATAAGAATGGGTCCAACACAGAAATCCTGAAAACCTTCTTCACAAACAAACTGACGATAAACTTGAGTATAGGCTTAACTTCTTGCCGAGCCATACAAAAGTTGGGCACATAAACAAAGACAACGCTTATCTGGCTCATCGGTTGACCATAACTTTTTTGAAGAAAACGACTAAATAAAAAGTCAACGGTAAATACCTTCTCCAATCGTCGAAAAGGCTACATCGGGCCACTGCGCAAATGGCACATACTTCGTCTTTAGTCATGCTCAAGCTCAAGCACGGCGGGAAAATTTATGTTGTCGAATGCAGTCGCGGCGCGAATACAATCCCTTTCATAACGCTTTAGATACATCCAAAAAAGCCGTCCATCAAGCCTTGATATAATTCTTCCCAGAGTGGCCAGTTAAAAATAATTTCACACTCTAACACATCTTTCGGTGACCTAGTCGAAGTGGCGGAAGGAGAGTCGAGTCGAACGAGGTATAGCACAGCGTTGACGTGGACGTCGTTAATCCACTGACTTGATCTCAAGTTTTATGCTTCGGACTAGAAATTTTCCAGTACTTAGTTGAATTTGACGGCAAATCTCCCATTTTGGCGACCATTTCAGCTTTTCACCACAGCTCTTTCACCACACAAATCTTTCACAGTCTAACACATCTTCAGGTGACCTAGTCGAAGTGGCGGAACGAGAGAGTCGAACGAGGAATCGCACAGCCTTCATGTGGTCTTTAATCCACTGACTTGGTCTAAGGGTTTATGACACAGGATCAACCAAAATTTCAAAATCATTTCACCGTTTTGAATGTAGTCAAATTTCGGACTAGAAATTTCCCATTACTTTGTTAAACTTGACCGCAAATACCACTTTAGTGCTGTCGCAAGAAAACCGTCGCTTCGTTTCAGAAGGTCGATTCGCTTTCTGTGATTGGTTAAACAAAATGACGTATGAATCGCGACGTGTGGAGAATCTACGATTCGATGAAAAACATAGCGGGCAATGTCTTCCTTTGTAATTTTAACCAAAGAAAAAAATTGCAAAACATTTAATTTTTGGTTTATCGTGAACTAAAAAACTGTCAGAAAAAGAGCGGATAGGCGTGTTTTCAGAGCATCTCTCTCTCTCTCTCTCAACTAACACTTGTGATTTTTTGGTATGAATGAATTAATATGCAAAAACTAAAAAAGGTAAAAATAATAAAGAAAAATTGTTAACTATTTTCTCAAAGAAGTACAAATACACTTGCCTCGATCCAAGCCCACTCATAACAAATATCCACAAAAATATGAATACAATACAATCTTCCGTCTGTACAACATTTAACCCCCAAATTTCTATACAACCATTTTTAATTTGTTTTAACATTTATATTAGCAAGCTCCGGCTTGCTGGCTCAGCAACAAATATCTTTCAAAACCATGAGAAGTTAAGTGAGAGAAACAATGTCTACAAGGTCTAAATAATAAGTCAGTAGTGGATGAATGGGTGGGGCAGGGGTTCTGAACCTTCATCTCATTGTACTTTTTTCTTCTGGTTCTACCCCTCACGTAGCAGTATCTACTTATGTCTTAACTTTGTTGGAGAGTCTAACAAAATTGTAAATTCAACACAGCTTATCATTGTTCTTACCACCTTGGGAATGCCACTTACACCTTTCCCTTTTTAACCTGCCATTCCTCTCCTACATTTTTTCTCTGCAGTCCCCCCCCCCCGTACCTCTTCACCTCTTTGAAAAGTAAATCCTTTTTTTGTTTTAATCTCTGCAGGTGTGACTGTAATTTAATGACAAATTTCCTGACGGATTATTTCTTTAGTTCAATCAATCAATCAATCAATCAATCAACGACTTTATTAATTTGTCGAAAATGACTAGCCGAAGGAATCTCGAGGGAATTGAGTTTTCATATTATGGGAGTCAGCGAACTAAAAGTATCTAAGCCAAACATAAAGCTATTTGTAATGCACATAAGCTATATGCAAGTTAAGCAGAGTGATTTTAATGCTAATTAGAGTTAAATTCAGGCTAACTAAATGGAATGGGATCGAATCATGTAAGCCATGCAAGGAAGAAATCCCTTACCTCAAAACAAAGGTTAATCTCAAATCAACTAAGCAAGGAGTAGGCTTACCAGATTACTGTGCTAACTAGAGAGCAATTTAGGCTAACAAGTGTGTTATTTAGTTTAACTTAAATGGCTTGCATGGCTTGCTGGCTTACAGATAAACCAGATCCAAAATTAACCAAAGAACAACCTTAAAATGAGCTTGGGATAAAATTATATTAGAAGAGTGCTATAAATATTCACTGTTATTATTGGGAATTGTGTGGCTGCAGAAAATATCTAAATTCACTATACACAGATACATACACTGCACACAGAAGGGAATGAAAAAATATGGGGGGGGGGGGTGTGGAAGACCAAACCCTTAAAAAAAAAAGAAATGTAATTCATTAGAATTTACAGGGTAGAAGAGGAAAGCTATCATAAGAAAATACCTTAATCCATGGAAAAAGTTCAGTATGACTATTTTATGGTGCTACACAATGGAGTAACTTTCTTGACAATTAGCAGTTTCCATGGAAACAGCAGGGTTGGAAATTAGCACTCGCCCAGGCGAGTGTCAAAACTACTTGGGCCAGTACAAATCTTAGCATTTTTCTTGCATTTATTACAGGCACTAGCCCAATGGCAAGTGCTGTCAAAACTAAGTTCTCCTCCCTGAAACAGTAGGGTTTTTTTGTTTAAAATACACTTTTATCAAAAGATCTTTTAAGCAGTTCTCATTTTTCTGTTTGTGGTCATAATTAATCAAGCTGTAAGAAAGGACAATAAAAATGACCATTTAAGACTTAACACATGTTGCCAAACAAAATAATGTTCAACTGTTAACAGGGATTGTTCCTTTTTATGTGCTATCCTGTGGATTTGATGTGCATCCAATCCACTAATAGTAAATAAATGTAAAGCACTAGTGGTGTTATGTTTGTCAAATACTTTTCAATGACAAAGTAAAATTTATTATTAGATTTCTACACTATATAAACTTCAGTTTTATTTAATTATGCTTAATTCAGGTACAATACAGAAGAAAAGTAATGGCCTTGATGTCATTAGAGGAACTGTGTTTCCTGAAGGTACTCCAAGAAATTGAGCAATTCAGAGTCATTCCAAGCGAGCTGATGCTTTTAAAGATTGAGCAACTGCCTCTTCCATATTTGTTAAAAACTCAGATGCGTTCCTTGTCCAAACAGTGGAAATTAAAACCCATTCTAACAAGAGTTAACTTTAAATTAACAACAACTGTAACAATTCCAAGGGAGGTACAGTTTGATTTTTGTGGTTTCTACGGAGTCTGTGGTTTTTTTTATTATCAAGATACTAAAGTACTGATTGAGTTAACGCAACATGAGCTCGAAGATATTAGTATTTGGTTCATCGGTACACTTGATGTACGTAGTCAGAAAGATTTTTTTCAAGAGGTGTGTCTGATGTTAGGAAATGTTGGAATTGCAATTTCTCCAAAAGACTTCCAACGAGATATTCAAGCGGAAAGCCTGATCAACTGGATTGGAAAGTCCACATTAATCAGTTGGAAGGGAAGTATACACAACACCATCTTTGGATCAATTTTGAAATTGAGAAATAGAAGCATTCAGCGAAGGGATCCTACTCGAGTGTTTTCCAAACTATCAGTTGCTACTGCAGCAGATGAAATTCGAACAGCAATTAATCTTTTGGATGGCATATCATGCAGCGATGCTGCTACTCTTCAAAAAGCTTTTGATGTGTCTGACGAACACCCTTTTACTAGTATACTACGTGAAGCTTCAGAATGTGACATGATGTAAAATGATATTTTATCTGGTCGTTTTAAATTAGTTTATAAAACTCTGACTGTTACTCCAAACAAAACATTACACTTTATGCAGCAATATGCTTGAGAGGTGTACAGCTCCATGACAGTGCAACTTCTTTGCAAGACTTCCATTTAATTAAATTTATTATATGGTGCATTGAAAAGTAACCTCCAAAAAATTTAAAGAGACTGAAATAGATTTCAAAGTATTATTATTTCAATACATGTAGTTCTTTGTTTGTACCATGCGACTGTCTAAGCAAGAGCTGCAGTTCTAGGACTATAATTCTAACTAGCTTTTAAACAACCTGAAAGTTATTACTTTTTTCTGAATCAAATGACAACCAAGTCCATTGATGATGCAGGAAGTCTGATATTAATTATTAGAGCACAACTTGACTAAAGCGCTCGCTCTGATTTGTCAATTTAGTGTCTACTATTTACCCATGGTTGTACGCTGTCGACGATTTTAAGCGCAGGCTTTTGGTGAGGTAAGCAATCAGTGGTAAGCGATCAGTGAGAGAATTTAAATGAGTTTTCTCCAATTTTTTTTTTCTCATGAATTTGAAAAACTACACATCTAGGATACATTCCTCAATAACAGTGAAAGATTTTCACCCTCAGCTACACGGAAAAACTATTCATTACAAATTTTTGATTTCATTTTATGCTTTTGTCAGAAATTGTGTGATTCAGTGCACCCGTTTGTTCAAAAGCAATAAGGGCGAGCAGTTGAATTTCTCAAAGAAACTGTGGTAAAATGCCTAAAAGTTGTGCTATAAAACAAATGGTAAACCCCATGCTGCACACTATTGAGTTATTGATGCACTTGGGAGTTTGCTAAGCACTCAAGGTAGAGTCGTCCTCGGCTATCACCTCGGCAGACTCTTACGCTTCTTTCGTGGTTAGCAACCTCCCCCGTGCATCCATAACTCAATAGTGTACAGTGTGGCATTTAACATTTGTTAATTAAATTTCATTGACCAGTTGTCCGTAACATTGTTGAGTGTGCATGTGTAAAGTTTGTTGATCAGTTTTGACCTGCCCATTGTTGGTGGCAGATAACAGAAACAACTGACAGCAACATTTTACTTGGCCCTTTTCGGCCATCATTTTGTTTCTTTACCTTATATCTACCTTTTTATGGGATATATAATTATATATTGTTATTTCCGGTTTCACTTGTAATAATAATAATAATAATAATAATAATAATAATAATAATAACTTTAATAAATACTCCTAAAAAGGTTTTTCAGTACCTATTTACAAATGAAAATACAAACTATATCTAACAAGCTAATATTGTCATTCAAGCTAGTACAGTCATTCAATCATTCATTCATTACAAGTTTCAGGGCTTTCTTAAAGGCCTTTACAGTTTTAGCGTCTCTCAGATCTTCGTCTAACATGTTCCACAGAGATACTGCTCTATAAGCGAAGGTCCGTTGGCCGGTGGCTGACCTGAAGAATGGGATTTCGAACTTCTCATTATTACGGGTTGTGCGCTTATGTAAAGAAGATCGTTTTTTAAACTTAGCACAAAGGTATTCAGGAGCTAAATTGTTGGCACACTTATAAGCCATAACAGCATCTCTGAATTTGAGCATCTTACTAACTGGAAGCCAGTCGAGTTCATCAAGTAATGGCGTCACGTGGTCATATTTCCGTGCGCCGCAGATGATTTTGCAGGCGAAATTTTGCATGAGTTGCAGCTTTTGAATGTTCTTAGATGAGGTATTAGACCACACGGTCGAGCAGTAGAGCATTTTGCTAAAGACAAGAGATATAATAATTAAAGCCAAAGTCTCTCTGTCAAAGCTGTATTTCACACGGTTGATCTGGACCAATTTAGTCAGGCACGAAGAAACTAAGTGGGAGATATGAGTGTCATAGGTCAGGTGTAAATCTATGTATACTCCTAGATCTCTTGCTGATTCGACGGCCATAAGAGTCTTTCCAATAAACGAAACAGTGAAATTAACTGAATGTTTACTTATCATTTGCTTTGTGCCGATCAACATGAACTTTGTTTTCTCAGGATTTATTAACAAATCATTTGCGCAACACCAGGTGGCAACATTACGCAAATCCTTTTCGAGCTTGATCTTGGCGTCAATGACATCGGCTACGGGAAAAGATAGCAAAACTTTAGAGTCGTCGACGTATGACTCAAGCTGGCAGAATTCAATAGCGCCTGGCAGATCGTTTAGATAAATACAGAAGAGGAGCGGCGAAAGAATCGCTCCCTGGGGGACTCCGTGTGTGATTGGTAATGGATCTGATAGCACAGAGTCGATGCGCACTGATTGTGTCCGGCCTGAAAGGTAGCTCCGGAACCACTGAACTACGGCGGGTGAGGCACCGACAGTGGAGAGTTTCTGGAGTAACTTCTGATGGCAAATACTGTCAAAAGCCTTTGAAAGGTCGAGTAAGACTAATGTACTTATTTCCTTTTTGTCCATCGCCTCTAGAATTAGGTCCGTGGTGTAAATATTCAAGGTCTCGGTTGAATGGAGTGACTTGTTACCGCTTTGGTGGGATGACAAGCGGTTGCGTGAAATCAGGTAGGTGACAAATTGCTCCAGAACAATTTTCTCGCAAACTTTAGACGCGACATTGAGTAGTGACAATGGTCGATTGTTCGAAGGCTCTTCGTGATCTCCCTCTTTTAGGAGTGGGATGACCTCAGCGATCTTCCAGTCTGATGGAAAAGTAGAAGTGCCGAGTGAGCAGTTGATTATCTCAGTAATAGGCCCGAGTAATACTTGTAGGGCGTCCTTGAATACTCTAGCTTTGGTTTTGTCAGGTCCTGGAGCTCTGTTCAATGGTAAAGACAAGATGACACGCCTTACATTTTCGATGCTCACGGGAGTGAACCTGAAGCAATCGTTGGGAGATGACACAAGATCTGGTATGGATGAGTTTGAACAGGTGATATTATTATCTACTGCTAGCTTTGCAACAGTTTCAGCCGTGCGGCTTCCAACAGATGAAAAGTGTGAATTAAACTCATCTGCCAAGATCTTGAGGTCTTTCGAGTAGACGAGTTTCTCTTTTGTTTTCGATGGAACGATGTTGTTGATCACTTTCCAAAGGGATCTCGAGTTGTTCATATTATTCTGAACTTCTTGATATGTATGATGTTTTTCAGCTTCAATGAGAGCTTTTTTGACATTATTCCGGGAGATTTTGTATTCTGCCCAGTCAAATTCATTGCGCGTTAAAAGACAGCGACGAAGGAAACGGTTTCTTATTTTCATGAGATCCTTGATCTCTTCGGTGACAAATGGGCATGGGCGACTTCGGATCTTGACTGTCTTTACCGGAGCGTGTTTATCAAGTACTTGACGAAAAGCATTATTAAAAATGCCGAGCTTGCTGTTTACATCAGATGCAGCAAGCACTGAAAGCAAGGAGTCAGAATAAGACGCCAAGTCGGAGGTAAATTTTTCAGGATCATAGTTCTTGTAGCTGCGCACTGTTACATAGTGAGAAGAAATCTTCGGGGATTTCAGTTTCAACACAACGTAAACAGGAAGGTGATCGCTGATTGGATTGTTAATGACACCACTCTTGCGAACAGACGAGGGGTCCGAGACTAAGATGACATCTAGTAATGACTCGGTAGTGGCCGTAATCCTGGTAGGTTCTTTAATTAGCTGCTGTAGGTTCATCTCACGTGTAAAACTATTGATGGCTGCATACTCACGACAAGAGCTATCGAGGACGTCGCAGTTTAGGTCACCAAGGATAATTATTGGCTTGTTCAGTAACAGGGCTTGGGTGTAGACCGGTTTCAATGTATCTTCAAAGAAGCTGAGGGGTGTGTCATCGGGGCGGTATGATACACAGAGCACAATCGACTTGGATTTTTTAACCTGAACGCTAAGCCAGAGTTGATGGAAATTGCGGTCAGAAATGCTCGAGAAATTTTTAAGAACCTTGGACTTTAGCTCACTGCGTACGTAAGCACATACTCCACCTCCTCTTTTATGCAGGCGATCCAAACGGAATAGTTTGTAGCCGTCAAGTTGGATCTCAGTGGATGTGATGGTGGTATTCAGCCAAGATTCAGAGATTGTTATGATATCAAACTGTTCACGACTATTTAATTCTCTGAGCTGAGATAGATGGGAGATGTTTCGAAGTGAACGGATGTTTAGGTGAAGGACATTGAGACCAGTTCCTGACCTTTCTGTGGCCGGAATAAAAGATCGTTCGGTGATGCGGACATCTGAGGGACCGTTGTGCTCACAAATGTTGACATTCGAGCAACGCTTCAGTGATCGTAAATTATGCAAATTCGCTCTTCGGTTAAAATTGCGTTGTGCGATAGATCTTTCTTTATTAATAATTGGTATTTTGGTAGCTTCCTTGTTGACAAGCACACCAGTGTGAAATTGAACAATTAAGCATTTGGTAAGTGTGTATTAGTCTATCACCAGTTTCGACCTAGTCCAGGCCTAAACTAGAGCGGATATAGCATCGTCCATTCCGAAAAGCTTGGTTACCAATTATGGCATCGACCGTTAAAAATGGCACCGACCGTTTACGAAACGGAAATTAGCTTCGCCGCGTTCAACTGAAAGCCTTTTTCCATGACAAAGAGGATGATTCTAACACCTCTGACAAAGATACTTTCGAGACGCTTCAGACTCGAAAATCTAAGTGGACTCCCCCAGAGGGCCAGTTTGCTTCTTTAGATTTTTTCATTAAAAAATGCCGTCACGACATCAACAAACTTAATTTCAATCGTAACACCAAATTTTCCAGCCTTTCTTCGGAAGAGAGGACGGCGCTAAAAAACCTTAGTAAGCGCAAAGATATAATTATCAAAGCGGCCGACAAAGGCGGCGCTTTAGTTGTTTGGCCGGCCGACCTCTACCAAAAAGAAGCTTTGCGGCAACTTTCTGACACCTCTTTTTATGCTAAAGTCGACAAAGATCTCACCTACACTAACCAACAAATTGTCAAGAGCACTATTAACGACTTTATAGTCAAACAAGAATTGCCGGCTACTGCTACCAATCTCATCATTACCACTCCCAGAACCTCGTGTATTTACTTTTTACCTAAAATTCACAAACCTAACAACCCAGGTCGACCTATCGTCTCTGCCTGTAGTTGCCCTACCGAACTCATTTCCAGCTATTTAGACAAAATTGCGGCACCTATTGTCAGATCTTTACCGTCATACGTTAAAGACAGTCAACACGCACTTCAAATTTTTCGCGATTTCAATTTCCTGGGCGAAGGCAAACTTATTTTCACTATGGATATTATATCTCTTTACACCGTCATCCCAAATGGCGAAGGTCTTCTAGCCCTCAAACATTTTTTTGATTTACGCACTGTTAAGGAACCAAGCTCGGAAACACTACTCCGCCTGGCTGAGTTAGTGTTAACACTCAACTGTTTTTCATTCGCGAACAATTATTACAAACAAATCAATGGCGTGGCCATGGGTACCAAAATGGGACCCAGCTACGCCAATCTTTTCGTAGGCTACATTGAACACCAATTTTTCAATCAATACAACGGCCCAAAACCTGAACTCTATCGTCGCTACATTGACGACTGTATCGGCGCTACCTCTTCTACCAGAGAAAATCTTAATTTATAACCGCTGTTAATTCGTTTCATCCTGCCCTTAAATATACCTGGGAAATTTCCGATACTTCCTTAGCATTCCTGGATATCAAAGTTTCTATCGAAGGCAACAGTTTATGCACCAGTGTGCACTACAAACCCACAGATTCTCATAGCTATTTGTTGTATTCATCTTCACATCCATCACATGTCAAGAATTCCATTCCTTATTCTCAGTTTCTTAGACTTCGCCGTCTTTGTAGTGACGACTCTGATTTTTCCTTAAAATCAGAGGAAATGTGCAATTTCTTCGACAAACGCGGCTACCCTGCTTCTGTTGTTCAAGCGGGCCATCATCGCGCCCAGCAAATTGACCGACAGTCAGCACTACAAACGTCACAGAGAGAAAACAACGATAGAATTCCATTCACCCTCACATTTCACCCTCACAACCACGCAGTTAAATCCATCATTCTCAAAAACTTTAAATTACTTCAAAATGATCCCGACGCTGGTAGAATCTTTTCGCAACCTCCATTAATTTCATTTAAACGCGACAAAAACATAGGTAACTTTTTAGTCAGAAGTGCATTCTAAACTATTGATCAACCCGGAACTTTTAAATGCGCTCGCGCACGATGCAAAACATGCCCTTTCATTCACAGCGTTGACAAAATATCGGGACCCAACTGATCTATCAAAATCACTGATCATTTCACCTGTACCTCAGCCAATGCCATCTACTGTATAACTTGCACTCTTTGCAAAAAGTTATACATCGGCGAAACAGGGAGACGACTTGGCGACCGATTCCGAGAACACCTTCGTGACGTAGAGAAAGACGACAAAAATGCATCGAAACCGGTCGCGAGACACTTCAATCTCCCAAATCATTCTAAGCAACATATGGCAGTCTGCGGCCTTTCCCTTCACCAAGGAAACACGGAAAGCCGTAAAACTCTAGAACAAAAGTTTATTTTTCAAATCGGCACTCTTAATCCTCACGGTATCAACGAACGCTTTTCATTCAACTAATTTATTCCGAAGTTTTCACGTTACCAGGCACCAGCCAATAGCGAAGCTCCATCTTTCTGTATATAAAGACACACGACGCACAATTCCTTGATTCGCTCCGACGAAGGGCTAACGCTCGAAACGTCAGCACTTGAATCTCTTTACGGTGGCCAATTGACATTATCAACCCAGTTGATAAAACCAAATTATATAGATAGAGACGAAACGATTTGGATACGCAGATCTTGCAAATTAGATCATTATCTTGTTGAGAAAGTTAGCAGAGGAGACAAGATAGAAGGATTTTTTGCTACGAATGTAATTCGACTCAATATCCAAAAGGTGATGCCGAACATTTATTAGGCGATATGAATTGCTCGCTGAGTACGTAAATTTCTACTCATACTGTGCAAAATATGTAAAAATATTGTACAAAATAGTCAATAATTGGAAGGAAGAAGACTATTTTCCTTTTCATCGCAGATAATCAGTCGTTGGGATGTTCTTCCCGTGAAAATACAACAAAAGATACAAAGCAGATCGTTTGATGATCGAGACAAAACGTAAATTCAAATATTGGTTCAACTTGAAAGTTGTATTGGATCAATGTTCTCATTGCGGATTCTTCATCGACATGAGACATCGCATAGATGAAGAAGGACATTTCAAGAGGAACAGATTCGTATTTCAAAAAAGTTACCTCACCTTTGGTCATTACAAATGTTTAAATTACATTTGGGATATTGATCGTTTACCTTCTCGCATGGTTGACCCGAGTGGGAAAAAAATAACATTGTGGAAACAATACATTCGTACCGTGACCGAGGAAGAATGCGCAACATTTTGCGACGAAGGATTGTGGATACACCCAGATTGTATTTTACCCTATCACATTTCTATTTGCAGGGAATGGAAGTCAACTCATGAAATCGATTACCAGACGAACTGAAACGAATTATACAGTGACAAGCCGATCAAATTATGATCAATATCATTCACCATTCGCCTTATTGGTCTGCCTTGGTTTCTTTCTTGGATCCTTGTATTTATTGTCATAGTTTCATACACTATTATTCAATGGAAAAGCTTGCATCGTATATATGGCTCAAATCGCGTTTACCTTGTTACTATTACACAACAGAGGGAAGTTACGTGGACAAATTTGAACAAGCAAACTTATCACCCAAACGAGAATCAAGATGGATCCATTGCTATTGCATTGGAAATCACTTTTTATCCTCAAACTTTTCATACAAACCATAGTGATTACATTTCTGTTCGCAGGAAGCGGGAGTCAATCACTGGAAACTATTACCAGACAGTGGAAAGCCGATCAAATTATGATCAATATCGTTCACCATTCGCCTTATTGGGATGCTTTGGATTCGATCTTGGACCCTTGTATTCATCGTAACACTTTCATTTTCACTTGCGGCACGGGATACTGTCCACTATCTCTATGGCACAAATGCACTTTACCTCGCTACTATTTCGCAAATGATGGTGACGTAACTGAGTTTTACATTGACAATATCAAACAAGCAGACTTACAACGCACAAGAGAAGTACTGAAAAATCATTCTGAATCAAAATGGATTCATTTGTATTGCATCGGAAATTACCTTTTATCCTTTCCAGTACAAAAAAGACCAAGATTAAAAAGAATGTGTTCTACTTTTTAACAGATGAGTCTATGGGATTTTCTACCGGAAGAGATCAAACTAAAGATTTTGTGGATCGCAGATAAAATGGAACACAAATTGGAACATCGCGGATTAAGACACTATTTAAGAAACCATGTGCTACATTCTGTTTGTTCTTGGACATGAATCAACGAATAAACAAAAGGGTGACATCTACGCAATATTCTTCATTTCGATCGCATGAATTGGACCGAGAAGAGTGGCATCACCACATTACTTTTAACGCTATCGTCAAAAGCACAACATAAAAAGAAGAAAATATATGCTCACTTTGTCTTTCGCATATTAATTGACTTTTTCGGTTTTTTTCACAGAGTTATTGGGATTTTCTGCCAGAAGAAATCAAACGAAAAATTCAATGGCTTTCGGATGAATGGCATGTAACGGACAAACTTAAATACAACGATCGATTTTGGTAAGTGTCATATTCGTTTATCTCCTTGTGAACTTTGTGGACACTTCGTGGACACGAGAGACAGAATGGAACCGTCAGCGAACTTTAAACAAGGGGATGTATACCCTATCAAGTGTAGGATAGCTCATCAGACATTCGGTTACCATCCGGCTATAAATCAATGGGAATATTGGCATGGATATACGGATGAGGGTCATGTTTTTTTATCAGTAATGAAACCCCCCTTCGAACATACATGTTTTGATTGTAGGTAAAAAGTCAATGGGTGCATTGCCAGAAGAACTGAAAAGATACATTCAATGGAAAGCGGATCTCATGCATGTCAAAGACAGACTCGTTTACAACAATCAGTTTTGGGGTTCATTTCATTCTTGGCACATGGTTCAATGCATTTATTGCGATTGTTACCTCCACATGAAAAACAAAATAGACACAGAAGACAATTACAAGTGAGAAGCAGAAACAATACGGAAACGAATAGCAGTATTTTGTCCAAATGACGATCCTCCCGACACAGATTATCACTTTCAACATGACGATTGTGCATTGATTTTCATTTCCCGTACAGATGAAGAGCTACTGGGATGCATTACCAGAAGAATTGAAAAGATACATTCAATGGAACGCAGATGTCATGCACGTAAAAGACAAAAAGAAAACATGGACAAAAACATTGAATAGTTTCACCTATTGTCGGCGTTGCAGTTACTTTCTGGAAATGCGACACAGGCTTTGGGAAAATGGGGATATACGAGGAAACCCCCAATTTATTGACCACACATGGCGAATACCATCCATGTGTCATATCAAACCCAGTGAATCAGATTGGCATCACAGTTATTGTTGTTTTGACATGATTGCAGATTGATGACGACACCATGAACGAAGCGGCAAGAGAATGGAAACGCGGATTTGATTTCATTTTAACTCCACACGTGGACAGACGATTGAGACGATTTGATTTACATCACAGAAATTACACTGCGCGATTGGCACAGCACGGTGGTGCATTGGTCAACTTGGACAGAGCCGTTTTGCCGGGACAAATCGAGGAAGCCTTGCAACGCAGCATCAACGAAAAAATATTAGAAGACCCAGAAGTACGACCCGACGATCATTTGCTGATCAACATCAACTCGAACAGACTGAGAAACGCTTATCATTCCAGACGGGTGCGAGTGCGTGATTGGAGAAACAATACGTTGATCGATAGCACTGTTTTGGAAGAATTAAGCAGACTGTTAAACTCCAACGAGAATTTCAGAATGGATGATACGTTCAACTTGAACATTTCTCACATAAAAGCCACCGGGACAGAAAGCGGACGAAAAAAACTTGGAACGGAGCACATTGAGAAACTCTGAAACGATAAAAAGTCAGTGATCAAAATCAAAAACAAGGACGAACTGTGTTGTGCCAGAGCTTTGGTTATCATCAAAGCTTACCGCGATCTAGGTAGCAAACACAGCACCTACATCAGCTTGCGAATGGGAAGACCCATACAAGAACGACAAGCCAAAGAATTACACGCCTCGGCTAAAGTACCCGAAGGACCCTGTGGCTTGACTGAAATTCAACAATTTCAGACTTACTCGAAAGAGTACCAGATCGTGGTGGTTTCCGCGGATCACGGTTACCAAATCATTTTCAAAGGGCCCGACCAACCCGAAGATAAACTCCTTGTCTTGATCAAAGTGGGAGAACATTACCATGCGTGCAACTCGCTGAGAGGATTCTATGGTAAAACCCATTTCTGTCTAGCATGCGAAAAATCCTTCGAGCGTGACAAATGGCGAAATCACAGATGTAAAGGAAAACGATGTCATGCCAATTGAATTGCCCAGATTTCAACAAAGCCGACAAAGGTACCAAAGCCACGGTTCCTTGCAACGATTGTGACCGTTTGTTCTTCGGAGACGCGTGTTTTGCTCTGCACAAGAAACAACAAGAAGAAAGCGTGAAAAAAGTGGAAAAACGCCAAGAACAGTACCATTGACATGGGTAGACACGTGTGCGGTCACAGTCAATGCCCTTCCTGCAAACGATACTTGAACTTGTATCAACGCGCATGTTTCATTCAGAACCCAATAGAAATGGAAGAAAAAAGAAAAAAGAGAAAGAGGAAAGCGGACGACACTCAGCAAAAAGAAGAAGAACCTCCCATTTTCGTGACTTGGGATGCCGAAGCCATGCAAGAAAGAGATATTCACGTACCCAATTTGATTTGCGCCATGACCTCGAACAGTAACTTGCAATGCAAGTTTGAGGGTTCGACATGTGCGACAGAATTTCTCGACTGGTTACGAGAAATAGCCATCGACAATAAAGTCATTACCATTGCTCACAATTTCAAAGGGTACGATTCCTATTTCATTTTGATCGAACTATACCGTCAAGGTATCTGTCCGGATCAATTAGTAAACGGAAGCAAGATTTTGTCGATGAAAGTCCACGACATTGAATTCAAGGACTCGATGTGTTTTCTTCAGATGCCTCTTTCTGACTGGCGGAACAGAAAAAGGGTCTTTCCCTCATTTCTTCAATATTCCAGACAACCAATCGTACGTGGGTCTCATTCCGGCGCGTGATTATTACGACCCGGGAGGTGTGAAACCAGAAAGAAAACGGAATTTGACGAATGAAAGAAAGAGGAGAATTACCTGTTTGATTTCCAGGCGGAACTGTTGGCCTATTGTCAATCGGATGTGAAATTGTTACACGACGGATGTATGGTGTTCCGACAACAATTCCAACAAGTGGCCGGATTTGATCCCATGAAAAAGTGTTTGACCATTGCATCGGCTTGCAACCTGTACTACCGCACAACATGCATGCCCAATAACTGTTTGGCCTTGGAACCCATGCGAGGTTGGCACGGAAAAGGAAAACCTCACTCCCAGGCTTCAATCGAATGGTTACATTACTTGAACCTCAATGCTACCTTGACCAACCGTGTGGCGCATGCCAGTAACGGTGGAGAACACGTGATCCGTGTGGGTAACAGACGAGTTCACGTTGACGGTTACGCAGCGTCCACTAATACCGTGTAAGAATTCTACGGTTGCTCCTATCACGGTTGCCCCACTTGTTTTCCAAACCGATACCAGAAACACACCAAACTGGACGAACGTACCATACACGACGTACACGAAACCACGCAACATCGAGCCGATCAGATCCGACACGCAGGTTACAATCTCATGGAAATCTGGGAATGTCAATGGAACAATCTCAAAAAACGAGACCCGGACATTCAAACCAACCTGAAATCTTTAAACTTGACGGAACGACTAGAACCCAGAGATGCCTTTTTCGGGGGTAGAATCAATGCAGTCAAACTTCATCACAAGACGCAAGATGATGAAAAGATCAATTACGTGGATTGCAAAAACTGCGTTTACCCCGTAGGACATCCCGTCATCGTGCTAGAACCAGGGCACACAGATCTATCCGAGTTTTTCGGGCTTGTCAAATGCACTGTGTTACCACCCTACGGGTTATACCACGCCGTCTTACCCTACCGCAGCGGTGGAAAACTGACCTTCCCGTTATGCCGCACCTGCGTAGAAACGGAACAACCGAAACCGTTATCAGAACGCAGCGGAAGTTGCAGTCACACTCTTAAAGAAAGAGAACTCACCGGTACTTGGTGTACCCCAGAATTAGAAGAAGCGGTGCGTCAAGGCTACGTGATCCAACACGTGCACGAAGTGTGGCATTTTCAAAACACATCCGACACGTTGTTCAAATCGTACGTGAACACTTTCCTGAAAATCAAGCAAGAAGCCAGCGGGTGGCCTAAAGGGGTCGGAAACGATATCGACGAACGCGTGAAATACATCACGGACTATGAGAAAAAGGAAGAAATCAAATTAGACCCGGACAAGATAGAAGAAAATCCGGGAAAACGAACTCTAGCCAAAATGATGCTAAACTCTTTCTGGGGAAAGTACGGGCAACAAAGCAACAAGACTCAAGTGCGAACGTACACCAGTCCAGCCCTGTTCCATAAGTTGTCGGAAGACGACGCTAATTTCCGTTTCGTAAACGGTCGGTGCCATTTTTTAACGGTCGATGCCATAATTGGTAACCAAGCTTTTCGGAATGGACGATGCTATATCCGCTCTAGTTTAGGCCTGTACTAGGTCGAAACTGGTGATAGACTAATACACACTTACCAAATGCTTAATTGTTCAATTTCACACTGGTGTGCTTGCGGTTAGCTTTATTTGTTGGGTGGGGCAATACTATAAGTAAAATATATATACTAAGAAAGTCTTGTTTTATAACGAAATTTTGTGAGGATTTGGCGGATTGGCCTGGTAGTGTAGTGGTAGTGTACTGGTGAAATAGGGATGTTGGCTTGTCAGAGGTTCAGGGTTCGATTCTTGTCATTGACTAACAATTTTTCTTTCTTTGTGGGTAAAAAAATTCGATGATAGCCCAAAAAAAATTCTAAGTGTCGAAAAAATGGCATCGACCGTTTACGAAACGGAAACGCATCGTCAATGAGGAAATGATCGAAGTCGTCCACAAGTATCAAAGCGAGTGTGACCCCATTCAAGTGAACATAAACATTTTCGTGGCTTGCTTCACCACTTGCTGGGCAAGACTACGATTGTATCAAGAAGGTCTCTCAAAACTGAATCCTCTACAGACTTGGTACTTTGACACTGACTCCATCATTTATTCCCAGAAAGGAAATGAACCCATTTTACCGTTGGGTGTTTTCCTAGGAGAATACACAGACGAATTGAAAGACCCGGAAGATTACATTGTAGAATTTGCTGCTGCAGGACCCAAGAATTATGGTACCGAACCAAGAAAGGAAAAGTAGAATGTAAGGTGCGTGGCTTCTCGCTGAACACACGCGGACAAGAACAATTAAACTTTGACATCCTAAAAGAAAATGTCATGGATGAAGTGACACAACCCTTGGAGGAAAAACAACGGCAGATTCGCGTCTTCAATCCATCCAAGATCACAAGAGACAATAAAACCAAACATTTAGAAACAATGACCGAAATAAAACGTTACCAAATCGTTTTCGACAAACGAGTATCCCATCACGTTTCACTCCTACCCATATGGCTATTACGAAGAATTGGAATGGGATGAACAAGATGAACTGAAATTTGCAAAGTTTATTGCTTTGTTAAAACTTTCGGGAATGGTCTTCTGCAAACCGGACCTGAAAAAGCAAAGATTATCTTCGCAGGTCTCCTCCACACGCTGCAAGACTTTCTCCAGATCATTCTCGTTAGCCACAACCAGTGAGTGTAAACATCCACAAACTGACCACCACAAACTGGCGCATGTGTTCCCCCACATCTTCTTGGCATATCTCTACGTTCTTGAAAATCGGTGTCATTTCCTTGAACCTCTCTTTCAGGTGGCCCTTATGCCGTGCTAAACATCGAAAATAACACAAGATGTCGGCACACCACTGAACGTGTCATCAGGAACTATTTTTCTCCTTCAAGTATCGTCGTCCTTGTCTTCATAAAAAAGAAAAAAAATCACAATAAACAAAAAACACTTCACTCGTTCAGTTATTGCGTGACATTGAACTGAGTGGCTTTTCACTCGTTATTGCGTGATATGTTATTGAAATACTGTCTTCTGATTGGTTGATGGGTTGTGACGTTTTTGCTGACGCAATTTGCGGTTTAGAAAAGTCACGTGTTCGAAATACGGCTCTCTGATTGGTCCATTCAAAATATACTCGATTCTGATTGGTTAGGTTCCAAAGCGCAGGCTCTTACTACATTGAAGGCTCTAACTCATAACCACCAAAATCTGTTTTGTTTTAACCGCGACACCGTTTCTTCCTTTTTATCAGTGAAATCTTGTATTTTTGTCGCTTACACGTTTTCATGAGTCTTACTACAAAGTTTCGCTCATTCTCAGTTCATTTGGGTGCGTTTTGAAGGCTCTAACCCATAACCACCCAAAATTGTTTTGTTTTAACCACGACACCGTTCCTTCCTATTTATCCGGGAAATTGTGTATTTTTATCGCTTCCATGTTTTCGTGAGTATTACTCCGAAGTTTCGTTCATTCTAAGTTCATTTGGGTGTGCGTTGAAGGCCCTAACCCGTAACCACCAAAAACTGTTAATTCGGCCGTTGAGGTACTGAAAGCTATTTTAGACATCGTATAAAGTTTGAAATAACGTGGAATTACCGGCAATATCCTAAAATTTACAACTGCATGGTGATCAGGCTCAATATAATAAAAAAAGTAAACTACTAGCGAGAAAACCAACGCAATTTGTGGCTAAGTTGAGGCTTAACTTGACAGCCTTAGTATAGATTTTTGCATTGAATTAGAAAATCGGAGATCACTGCTTCTACATAACTGATATTGGACATTTTTTTACCAAAGTAGGAGTAGGGTCTATTTTTGATACTATTTTTGATGACAAAGAAAGTAACTCAAAACAAGTTCTTGTTACAGGTATGATGTCAAAGATGCTTGGGGAGGACTAATGAGAAATTGGGGTCCCCTCAAAAAGGGAGGTAAAAGGGAGTGGGAAAATAATTAAAAAACTAGACGCATGACTGCGTGCACTCGGGCTGCTCTTTTTCACTGAAACTTGATTTTTATGTATAAATATAGATTAATTACAAAACCGCGATAACTCTGTGTCACCTTATGTACAGCTATGAAAGTGTTTTATACCTACATGTATGTGACAAGATCGAATGGTTGCCTGTGAATTTGCATGCAGAGATAGTTGGAGCCTCTGACTTCCGCTGACTTGGATTGAATAGACAATAAAATGTATTTTATGATTGCCCACCCCGGCAAAGTTATAACTTTGCACTTTATAATTTGAAGCTCGTGTATTTCAACTTTTGTTTATTGACATGTACACGGATCACTCATAAATGTTCGCTCGTAAATTGATCTCTCGTAAGGCATGCGGCCTGACCCGTTCCGAACATGCTCAACGTCCTTTCGCGTGGGCCTACCGCGAACGGCGTGTTCGTTTCTATGTGATTTCAGCTCCCTTGAAGTCATGGTATCCGTGCTACAATAAACTTTCAAACAACTTCTGCTCTCCATGTGTTCAGCGATGTGCAGAGCGCTGAGCGACCGCTCACCTACTCAACGCATGCGCTATAAAGCCCAGACTGCGATTTGTGACTGAACGTGGAAAAAGAAAATAATGCCGAAATTACAACTCGGCGAGCCCGAGTAAAAATAGAATGCCATAACACTCTAATAAGCCATAGGCCTTTATCGCGCTTTTGTTATTCTTTTGTGTTCATTCTAATCTGCCCGCCCAACCTCGTTTCTGAGTTCAAGTTCTTTTGTTCTTTGTACATGCTGACGTGGCTGGGCGGGTAGATTTTTTTTATTATTCTTTTTATTAAACACACAAATACGAAACTTTCTTACACAAATAAAACTAAATAAAATATCAACATCTAAAGCACTATCATAACTTAAAAAAATAAACAAAACCTGGATCCACAGGTGCATCCATGCACGGCAGGTATGATTGACTGAAAAGATTAGATAATTTACTGTGGGGTACTCTTCCATTTAGACCATTATTTTTTTGAAAAACATCAAAGGCATTGTTGTCTCTGGCAATTTCATTTTTCAAAATGACTATGTTTCCTATTTCATCAACTATGCCTAAACAAATAGCTCCAGAGAAGGTGGTGTGCTCAACGCCTGTTAAATTCTCAGATATCCATTTCTGAACTCCTTCCCAAAAAGGAGAGGTATGTTTGCAATTCCAGAATAAATGACACAGATTTTCTCTAGTTTCTCCACAGAAAGTGCAGGAATCACTTGGTTTAAGCCCTACTCTATGAAGAAAGTCATTAGTAACTATGTGTCGGTGGAGAAACTTAAATTGGATCTCCCTCAATTTTGTTTCCCGTGTGCACCGAAATGCTGAAGAATACGTATTTTTCCAATTAACATTCATATGTTCAGGTATAATCTTTTCTGCTAACAATTTATCCTGACTCTTTGTTGGAACAGAAGCCTTTTTTCAATAAGCTGTTGATATACCTTTTTGCTAACTTTCGATTGCGATAGAAGATTTTGGATGTCTGATTTGACAGTATTGAAGTTGGCGGCACGGATCTTTTGTTTTCCCTTATAGCAGATATTACTTTATATTCAAGATAATTTGTTTTAATATTACATTTGCGTACGAAACTGTAGTAACTAAGAAAATTACCTCTCTCATCTAATAAATGGTTAACTTCCATAACCCCTGCCCTGAACCAGGATCCGTAAAAGAAAGTGAATTGTACCAAATATATCAGAAATTAAAATTATGATTCTTTTCTGTAAAATTAATATTAGTCCACTGTTCCACAACCTCTCTCAAAAAGGGGTCTTTTAGATCTAAAAGAAGAATGTCAGTCTGTTTTAAATTGCCCTGAAAAACCAGTTTCTCACCATGGTTTTTTTAAATAATAGTCAAATAGCCTTTTCCATTCTCTGCTTGCACAAATCCCATAATACACCTCTTTTACCCCCCAAAATGTTACATAATCATTGTTTGCAATTTCTCCTGGGACATGAAGATGTCCCAAGGGAAATCTGAAACAATGCCCATGCAAATTTTTTGGGGGGTAGAAGCAGTGTATTATGGGATTGTGCAAGTAGAGAATTTTCCCATATTGTCCGTGTTTAAATAACTTTGCACTCATTTAATTTTCAATGAAGCATTAAAGCTGTGAATATCAATCATCTTGAGGCCTCCTTTATCATAATCGTTAATCATTTCTGTTCTCTTAATTTTGTCACTTATTTTACCCCAGAGAAAGCCATAGAATAAATAGTTAACTATTTTTAGTATTTCTCGAGGGACTGGAAGAGATGACAATAAATAGACAAGTTGTGCAGCGGCTAGAGATTTGATAATTGTGATCTTTCCCAGGAGAGTTAGTCTTCTCGCTGACCAGCTGTTTAGAATACTCTCTATCTTAATTATTTTGCCCATAAAGTTTACCTCAAGAAGTTTATCATCAGTTGAGGTTGTAAACCACACTCCAACAGCGTAAACCTTTTCATCAGCCCATAATATAGGTTCTCCCGAGGGAAGAATACTTTTCAAGCCTCTACAGCAACCAATCCAGAGCGCCTCTGTTTTATCAAAGTTGACTTTAAGCCCCAAAATGAAAGCATCTAGTAAGTATAACAACCTTGAGAATGACCTACGTGAGCCATCGAGGATAAGTGTAGTATCATCGGCGTACTGAGATATTTTACATTCCGAATCATGTACTTTTATCCCACCTATCTCTGGGTCATTCCTTACAGCTGGGCGGGTAGATTAGCATGAACACAAAGGAATACCAAATGCGAGAGAAAGGTCTATTGGAGGCTCGGTTATTTTCATTTCTTCCTGGCATTTATGGTATTCATCATTCAGCAATACTACTTTTCCTGTTTCCTACATTAATAATGCAATTGTCTTCTCAAAATCACATTGATAGTACATTAAACCCAGAGACTGTGCAGGGGCTTGGGCTGGGGGTATTGCTCCTCCCCTCAATATGAGGGCTTTAAATAATTATTTTTATTATATAAACAGCAGTGAAATACCAGGTGAGCTTTTGTGCAAAATCATATCTTCACATGTGAAGATATCACTGTTGTTATGGTTATGTAACAAACTGTGCCTTTCGTAGCAAATGTGAAAAGGTTTGGAAGTTCATTGGTGTTTATATTGAAACATATTTCACTCGTTTGCTGCACTCACTCATGAAAGATCTTCCAATACTTAAAGGGGAATTTCTTATCTCAGCGTGGCATGTAATATGCTCTTTTTAAGCACCAAAATAGTTCCAGACTCCATAAGCAAAAATGCTAGGGCTACTGCTTACGCCTCTGATAAGTGCCCCAACCTACAATCATGGACAAAAGCAGTTGAGAAACTCCCTGAAAAAAACCTGTTTTGTTGAACGCACAAGTTTTTCAATCACCAATTTTCAAATTTCGACCCCTCTCCCTTTTAAATTAATGTTGTAATCTCATGACGGTGTCCACTGAGCATATTTCAACGTTGAAAAGGGGGACAGCAGGGTTTGGCTATCGACTAAAAGGTGCTTTTTTCGATTACGGAAGGACACCATAGGAAGTGTTTGTTTTGCTCAAATGTGTCGACACTTAATTTTGTCCATGATTGTAGGCCTTATCATTATTGTAAATAGCAAGCTTTTTTAATTTCTATTGTAAGGAGCATTTGATCATACACACCCGTATCTCAAATTGTTATTATTACTATTATTATTATTATTGCTTGGTACATGTACATTGCTTTGACTGTGAAGATGGCTTACAATGCAAAAACAAAACCACATGACATAATGGGCACAAGGACCCTAATAGGATTCAACTTTATTTAGGACATGATTAATAATATAAGTTATCAATTTCTTTGTAATAATATCAATATCGGGAAAAGCAAACAACAAAGTTGTTGTCCACAAAGGTGAAAGCATTGCAGTTCATTAGCTCTATCATGTAACTGAACTGCAGGGTCACTGCCAAGAGGTCTGTAAGAGGAAATGGATCACAGTCTGCCATAATTTCATCATAAGAAACAGCCTACAAATAATAATAAATTCATATTTTAAAGGCTGTCCAGTCAAGAGGATGAATCATCACAACTCATGATTAAACCCAGATTCCTAATTTGTGTAAACATACCTGGCATCAAAATTTCCTACCCCAAAAATTACAAGACTTAAATACCTCAATACGGATTGATTCAATCAAACAGACTCTTCTAATGCATGATTTTGCATGTTGCTGAAAATCTGAATGCACATTTTCCTGATCCACCGATCACAATAAAAAGTTCGCTCCGAGACATGACCCAAAAATATGAGCGTATTTTTTAAGACCTAAAAAAATATGTGACAGATCTCTTGACCCAAAAAGTATCGAGCATGTAAATTTTCAACTCCCCCTCCCAAAAAAAAGCGGAAGCCCCGTCATGTATACTGCTAACCCCCCCCCCCACCCCGGGCACACAGACAAAAGGTCATGTTAGGAGACAATTTCTATTGCAACTTGCAAAGCCACATGATAACCGAAAAGCATTTCAAGTTGCAGTGGGGATTTAACGCAGGGGAGAGGACAAAACATGGACCCCCTCAATGGACCGGGTCCATGGACCCCGTTCATCAATATTACAGACCGGGTACATGGACCGGTAATGAGAAAAAATAATTTATAGCAAGAATGGAGTTGACAGGCACACACCGCTCCTTCGTTTGTGACATTTGTTCATTTTGCTGTTCCATATATTACAGTCCGTAAAACCGTGAACACCAGAAAAAATTTCTGGAATGTTTATTGTGTAGTGACCAATCGCAGCAAAATTCAGGGCATGCGAACAAACCTCAAAACCACAAACTAATGACCGTTGCTGTTTGTGGTTTAGTTTTCTCACACCTGATTGGCTTTTTCTTTGTAACACAATAACATTCCATAAACATTTCTGGTGTTCACGGTTTTACAGGAAAGACTGTAATTGGGTCTTCCAACCTAGGGTATTTAGCTTCTCATATGATCGTTTATGAAGGGCACTGTATTATTTGGAGGTGTTTTTCAAATAGATTCATAACAATTTATCACTGCCATGTGGATGTTTAGAGGTCACAGGTCTGTATGGTTTCTCATTAGTAGTTTCACATCTCTGTAATTTGCAACTTGTTTTGTATTATTTTGCCAGATATGTTTAAGCTCCGCTAAGTTTACTCTGGAAAGACAATGTTCGACGTTTTCCATGAAGATGTTGATTGTTTGCATTTAACATTAACATTTAACAAATTTTGTTATGCCAGGTCCGTACTGTTGCAACATGTGGTTTCTAATCACAGATACTTGTCTTTGTCCAGCATCAACAGAGACTCCTGTAGCTTTACTTCGAGATAGCTATAAGTTTGTTTTATAGAGAGCTGTTCTGTGTCTTCGAGGATGTGTTTCTTGCATTAATTTTATCGAGCGAGCTCATTTTTTGTTCTACAACGCATATGTCTGTTGACTGTTTTGCATGTTGTATGTGCCACTCTGTGATTTAGTTTTATGGTTTCGTTCATTTGGGAAAACAGGAAAAATAGGGGTCCATGGACCCTGTCCAAAGAGGAGGTCCATGTACCCGGTCCATAAAGGGGGTCCACGGATCTGGTCTAACGAGGGGGCTCCATGTCTTGTCCTCCCGTAACAAAGGTAGGCAGAATGAAAACAATATTTACAGTGGATAATACGAAAACCATGAACACTTTAATTTATGTTAGGAATGTAATAGTATGCATATGATGCAAATCATTGAATAACAGCTCGAGATAAAATGAATATACATGTATAAGCTTAAAAACAAATGGCGATAGCGAAGAGGCGGATAGTAACGCATGCTTTTTTTTGTAAATAACGGTCGCCCTTTTAAGAGAATAAAAAGTGTTCACGGTTTCCTCGTTCTCTCTGTCATAAATGCAAGATTAAAGGCCATTTCCAGTCCGTACTGCGCTGTCTCGGGATTTTTTTACATTTCTGTTTTGGATTCGTTGATACGTTACACTTCTGTAACTGCGTACGTGAAGTTTTTGAGTCCGCCATTGCGGGTCGTTTTGTTTGGGAGTTTCGTTTTGGAATATCGTCGAGGTTCGTCTACTCTTAATTATTGTTTTGAAAGGATATTACCATCAAGGCATCTGAAACCAGCGCCTGATGAGAGGGATTTCCAAGTTAAATCAACGTAGCATTTAGAGCAAATCGCGGCCAACTTATTTATGTACATCTATATTTCTTTTGTAACTGCCGTTGATCGGTGTCAACATCGGGTGGTCCGCCTGTGGTTAAATTGTTCAGTCGAATAGGTGAGCGAAGTGCTTAAATCAGATGTTCTATTGACAAACCTCCTCCTTATTTCCTTTGGGACAAACTGTAACTGCCTCTATGTTTATTACTCTCGCGTAGTTCAGTTTCATGGACAGACGGGCGACGCGCCTTACCACCCGCCATTTTGAAAAAACAAGATTTACAAACCGTGTATGCGTCATGAAGTGTATCAATTGTGGTGGTTATTTTTCGTGGTTACGAGCAAAATCTTTAGCATTGTACTGATGGCATTTGTGGGTCCAAGATATGAATTTCTTTTTGTTGATGCAGGATGCCAGGGAAGTGCAAGTGACGGAGGGGTATTTAGGTCCACGAAACTATGGAAGGCCCTGAAAGAGAACAGCGTGTACCTACCACCTGCTAAACCTCTTCTCGGTAGAGATCAATTCTACCTCGTTACCATGCTGAGAGATTCCATGAGATAGCAAGCGCATGCGCCAATCAGTGCAACGTTTGTGGCCGATCAGGTTGGATTTGTGTCGCTGTATACGAGGATTTTTTCCCAAAATACAGCCTTATTTTCAGCACTTAAGGTGAGCGAATCATCGTCAATAGCAAACGCCACTACCAACGAGTCTTTGCTAGAGAATGACTCGCTCCTGAACGCCAGTTTGAAGAACTGGACCGAAGAATTCTCCGCAGGAGGAGAGACACGTGCGGAGAAGCATGGCTCGCTGTCAACAGACGCAGAGCCCATTTCTGGGACTAAAGATCCCACAAAATCACATAAACGTGATGTTCAGCCAAGAAAGAAAGAAGCAAAAGCACTTTCTACTGACAAGGTCGCTTCAAAGACGACAGTGGTTACAAAAACTCAGAAAACTGTGACGAAACCTAAACCTAGCCGTCCCTCGGAGAAAAGCGCGCCAAAAGAGCGACGCAGCGGCTCCAAGCCTTCTGCTTCTCCGGGCCAAAGTTCAACCACAGACATGGCTACCCTTCTCAAAGAGGTTTTTTCTGGCCTTGCTGTGGAGATGAACAAGGGATTTACCAACTTGGGCGAATTGCTCAAGGCGAAAAAGGATGGCGAATGCGCTGATGACATTTCTGAACCTTCCGATTCCGAGTCGGAAGACCGTGGCAGCGGGGCAGATATGGAAGCTGACGAGCCCGCTCGCAAAAAACAGAAAACTGATGATGGCACTGTTCTGAGTAAGGACAATAGTGATATACTTGACAAACTCGAAAAGGACTTTAATGTCTCCGAGCAAGATGGCGCTGAAATTAATGAAAATTTAGCAGCTATTGTTCAAAAGCTGTTGAAAGACAAACCTGAGGAAGATAAGCTCAATGCAACCAAAAAACGATACCTCAAGCCCAAAAACTGTGACATGCTGGCTGAGACCAGGGTTAACCTTCCAATATGGAACAATCTTTCAGAGAGAGCACGTACCTCAGACCTAAAATTCCAGAAAGTGCAAAAATCACTCATTAAAGGTGCAACTGCAGTGGTCGGGGTGGTAAATGCCTTAATTACCAAACCAGATGCATCACCAAAGGGTGAGATAGTTAAACAACTCATGGATGGTGTTCTGTTGGTGGCTAATGCCAACATGGAGTTAAATCTGAGGCGCAGAGAGGCTCTAAAACCTGAGCTCCACACAAGCTATCGCTATCTTTGCGCTCCATCAAACCCAATAACTACTGAGCTTTTTGGAGATGATCTACCAAAAGTTGTGAAAGATATCACGGATACTAACCGCATCACTTCAAAGCTTAGTAGAGACAACACCGGTAAGCAAAGCTTCAAAAGACCTAGACATGATGGCCGCTCTGACAGGTACCAGAGCAAATATAGGAGTACTTACTCTGGGCCATCAAAAAACTCCCGACGCCCCTTCTTCAGTCAGAAGGAGGGGGGGAAGAAGGGCATCCAGAAGAATCAAAACTGAATCATGACCAAAATATTGAGGTAAGGGACACAGGGTTGCCAGTTGCTGGCAGGCTTCAATATTTTCTCTCCGTCTGGAGGAAAATTACATCAGACAGAAAAATTCTTGACATGGTTGAACACTGTCATCTTGAGTTCACTGAAAACCCCTACCAACAATATCCAAAGCCTCCAATCAGTTTTAACTCTGGAGAGGCTGCAATTATTGATGGTGAAATACAAAAATTGCTCGAAAAAGGGGTCCTCGAGGAGACTGACCCTAGTCATGGTCAGTATGTCTCTGCCATTTTTCTCAGGAGAAAGAAAAATGGTTCCTACAGATTGATCTTGAATCTAAAGGGACTGAATCAATCCATAGAGTACCAACATTTTAAAATGGAAAGCTTGACATGTGCTATTCAGTTAATGAAGAAAAACTGTTACATGGCATCTATAGATCTAACAGATGCATACTACACTGTTCCTGTAGCTGTGGAGCACAGGAAATATTTAAGGTTTTTTTGGAGAAACAGGTTGTTTCAATATACATGTTTGCCTAATGGTCTTGCATCAGCACCAAGATACTTTACAAAACTTTTGAAACCAGTGTATAGCACATTGCGTAGCCAAGGCTATTTGAATGTTGGGTATATTGATGACTCATATTTACAGGGGGACTCTAAGACGGAATGCAGAATTAATATTCTTACTACCCGAAATTTGTTTGAGTCCCTAGGATTCCTGATCAATCATGAAAAGTCAGTGTTGCAACCATGTCAAAAATTGACATTCCTTGGTTTTATTTTAGACTCTGTCAAAATGAAAGTGTTTCTTACAACAGAAAAAGCAGAGAAAATAATTTTGGCATGTCAACAACTGTTGAACAAAAATGCTGTTTCCATTAGAGAAGTTGCCCAGGTCATTGGACTTCTGGTCTCTAGTTTGCCTGCTGTCCAGTATGGACCTCTGTATTACAGGAGTCTTGAAATTGACAAAAACACAGCATTGCAACAAAATTATGGCAACTATGAAGCCACTATGACCCTCTCCTCAGAGTCTAGGGATGACCTTAGTTGGTGGGTGACTAACCTACCGACAGCATACAAACATGTAACCACAGACAACCCAGCTATAGAAATTACAACAGATGCATCTAAACTAGGCTGGGGGGCATTTTGCAATGGACAAAGTGCCCAAGGCATGTGGTCTCCAATCGAAAAACAGAAACACATTAATGAACTTGAATTGCTAGCAGCATATTTTGGTCTAAAATCCTTTCTTCCCTTATTGAAAGGGAAGCATGTATGCATCAAAAGTGACAACTCTACAACTGTCTGCTACCTTAATGCTATGGGGGGCACAAGATCTCTTTCTTGTAACCAACTTGCTAAAAGTATTTGGATGTGCTGTAGGGAAAATGACATTTGGTTGACAGCATGTCACTTACCTGGTGTTCTCAATATTGAGGCAGACAAAAGCTCCAGACAGTTTAATGAAAGAACTGAGTGGCAGCTTAAACCAGATATATTTCCTAAGGTTACTGACATACTGGGCGTGCCTGAGATTGACCTATTTGCATGCAGACTTAACCACCAGCTCCCAAAATATGTTTCTTGGAAGCCTGACCCTGGGGCCTGTCATGTGGACGCTTTTTCTTTTTCCTGGAGTGGCAAATTTGTTTACATTTTTCCTCCCTTTGCTCTGCTTAATAGGTGTCTGCAAAAATTGGAAAAGGAACAGACCTTAGCATTGTTAGTAGCTCCAGTGTGGCCGACACAGGTTTGGTGGCCCCGCCTGTTAAATCTTCTGATAGCAAGTCCATTAATTCTCCCACAAGACAAGGACCTACTCACCCTACCACAGTCAGGCACTCTACACCCTCTAAGGAAACAAATGAGACTGATGGCATGTCTGTTGTCAGGCAATGTTATGAAACAAGAGGAGTTTCGAAGTCAGCTGTTGGACTGCTCATGGCATCCTGGCGAGGAGGTACAAAGAAACAGTACTCAGGGTACATCAAAAAATGGACAGCATTTT
>OX393569.1:11395874-11412965 GCA_947652115.1 Blastomussa wellsi
AACATAGTTCAAATAAATTAAGTAAATTATATATTGTTTTCTCTTTTTTTAAGGACGCAAGTAGTGTACCGGAAAATCAAAGCGGTTAATGATATAAGACACCAAAGGCCTCTTTGATTCATGTTTTTATTTTTGCATTGCGGCTATATAATCAAATTCATGTAACGCGGTATGTTTCCAGATTTGTATGGGGTTTCTCATGTTCTAATCTTTACTTTGGTTCACATATAAATATATTCCTCCATAAACTCGATGTAGAGTCCACGCCATTCTTTTTTTGACGGTATCACATTGTAGGAGTCATTTCCGGTCCGAGGATCATTTGCGGTCCAATTTGGGGATCATTTGCGGTCCTGGGATCATTTGCGGGTCGGGATCATTTGCGGTCCTGTACAGATCACAGATTTTTTCAGAATCGGCCGACATGTCGGACTGAAATCGCGCGCGCATCGGGTCGCCATTTACACTCGCCGATTTGCTTCACGATTTCTCGGGGCCGACAAATCGGCACGACAAATCGCAGCGTGTAGGCCTTTACATGGGGGCGACTATATCACGGGCGATGAGCCGGGATGTTCATCGGTGGACACCTGGCGATGAGTTATACCACATCGTATAATAGCACGCAGCGCTATTGTTTTAGGGCTAGGGTCCATTATTACTGTTGTTTGTTTATCATTTTTTCACCCGAAGTGCTTATTAGGCTAACCGGAGTTCTGGCTGAAAAAATGATAAACAAACAACAGTAATAATGTACCCTAGCCCTAAAACAATGGCGCTGCGTGCTATTATACGATGTGGTATAACTCATCGTCAGGTGTCCACCGATGAACATCCCGGCTCATCGCCTGTGATATAGTCGCACCCCCTTCACATACCTCCCCTTCCTCGTGCACAGGCCCAGCCGACTAAGAGGGACAAGTGGCTCTGGGGACGAGAATGGGTAAAATGCTTAATTCCAACATGGCTTCCTAGCTTGCAGAACTGTGTCAATTAACCGATAGTTAACGTACCAACGTACATATCCATAAAATGGCGAGACATAGAAATTTCAGGAATTATGCATATGAAGACGGTATGGTGAACTTATTCGATTTTGTGTCCTACACCATAAGCTAAGTTTAAATTTAGGACTTCATCTTTGAACACCTTTTGTGAACAGGCCAATCTTGACAAACGTTTTCGGTTGGAAGAATTGTTTAAGCGGCCCGTACCAAGGCAGCCTTTTTAAGTTTTTCTACATTTTTCTAATAATTACATACGTAGGAACATACATCTTATTTAACTCCGATAATTTATATGTCAAAGCGTAACTAATTGATAAAATCGATGACCGATTATAATTGATAACAATCAATGCAGTTTATCGAGTGATATTGAAAATCGATGACCAATCGATCGTACAGGTTTGTGTGATTATCAATTTTAATCGATTATCAATATCAATCGATTAATTGGCAGAGGTTGCATCATTTGCAACGTGTGCTAATTGTAATAACCACTGAGCCAGATGCACCCATAACACACACTGATTTTCATTCTACTTAGAAGCAATACATGACACGTGACTTGGAAGGAATGTGACGTCACAATGTCAGTTCTAAATCACAACATTCCTCCCCTCTAGAATCACGAACTATTTCGATCAAAACAAAACTCACAATGAAACTTGAACAATAAGCAGGAAAAACTTTACATCCACTTATTAAACAGTCCCTGTATTAAGATTAAAATTAACACAGGTAGTCTTTCAGGTACCCCGGTTTCACCCTTTTCCGCACAGGGCGTTTTGCTGTAGGACTAGCCTCCACAGGTGCATGGGTAGGTGTTGCAGGTGGACACTTAGGAACACTGGACTGGACTGGAACATTGGCCTGATCACTTACACCACGGGTTGGCAGTGTGACGTCAGCTTCTGGCAAGGCTGTTGGTGTCACACTGGGTGCATCAGTAACATCGGGGTCATCAGCTCCAATGGCTTCTTGCGCCACCTCGTTCCAATGGCGTTGAACGTGGTCTTGGTGCCGTCAAACAACTGTTCCATCATCCAGTTGGACGCGAGTAGACACTGGACCAGTTTTCCCCACTATGGTCCCAGGCATCCAGGTCTTCTTGTGCCTGAAGTCTTTGGCGTATACAGCTTGGCCTTCCACCATTTCCCGTTCCTTAGCATGGTAGTCATGTGCAGCCTTCTGCTGAGACTGTTTGTTCCTTACACGATTTGCTACGCTTGGGACTAGATGATTCAACTGAGTGTGCAACTTGCGCTTCATTAATAACTCAGCTGGTGGAACTCCTGTCGTGCTATGGGGGGTAGTTCTGTAACTCAGGAGAAACCGTGATAACTTGGTCTGAACGCTCCCTTCCTCCATCTTCTCGTAACCTTCCTTAAAGATTCGCACAGCTCTCTCTGCCAAACCATTTGAAGCCGGATGGTAAGGTGACACCTTGATGTGTTTGATTCCATTCTTCTTCATGAACTCCTGGAATTCAGAGCTAGTGAAATTGCTGCCGTTGTCACTCACCACTGTTGCTGGTAGGCCATGTGTAGGAAACATCTCCCCTAGTTCCTCAATGGTAGCAGGGGACGTGATGGACTTCATGGGACGCACCTCCAACCACTTTGAGTATGCGTCGACAACTACCAGGAACATTTGCCCTTTAAAAGGTCCTGTGAAGTCAATGTGAATTCATGACCACGGAAGACCTGGCCACTCCCAGGGGTGCAATGGTGCCTCTGTGGGTGCACTCTGGTTAGACTGACATTTCTCGCAACTTTTCACCTTCTTCACAATATCCTGATCCAAGCCTGGCCACCAGACATAGCTTCGTGCTAGGGCTTTCATGCGAGATTCACCTGGGTGGGCCTCGTGCAGTTCAGTGAGCACTTTAGACCTTCCTTGTGGGGATACCATGACTCGAGCACCCCACAAAACACAGCCGTATGGTGGCCTAGAGCTGCCATAAGGATTTTCGGTGTTTTTTCCTTTTTTTTTTTTATGTTATATTTCATTTTACTTATTTACTTTATTTTATTTGATTTCATTCGCTTTATTTTATTTTATTTCATTTTCAAAAACAATTTATTATAGAAGTAAAATGAAATCAAAGAAAAGTTGTTTGTCTAAAATGTAATTTAATTCAAAGTAAAGTCAAATGAAAACAAATGAAAGTAAAAGCAAATGAAAATTACAATAATTTAATTCAAAGTAAAGTCAAATGAAAACAAATGAAAGTATGTAAAAGCAAATGAAAATTACAATAATTTAATTCAAAGTAAAGTCAAATGAAAACAAATGAAAGTAAAAGCAAATGAAACGGTGGCCTAAAACTGCCATAGACCAAGATGCCTTGGGGCCGGTTTTTACCCATAACAAAACAACATGGCGGACAGGAAAAAGAAGTCTTGGGGCACTTTTAAGAACGAGATGAAAGCAAAGAGGCGTAAAACTGGAGATGGCGGTGGGAAGAAAAACGAAAAAGGTAACATTCTTGAGAGACAAGAATTAGTAGTGCAAAGACTGAGCTCAGAAGTATCCGGGAAAGCCCAAAAATATACTCGAGTAGGGCCACGTGAGTTTGTGCGGTACGATGAGGAGGAACTCTCCATTGAAGGGATCAAAGCAGCTTGCGAAAAACATTTTTCACATTCATTAGAACGCAAGGGATTGTCATGTGATATTTTGGCTGGTGAGCAAGGGCCATCTTGTCACTCAATGAAGCACATTCCCGATTTCAAGGTGATCCACGTAAGATTTATCAAGTCATCCAGTTCACCAACTTGGCAGTTGCAAGACGACTATGCATCGAGTTCGAGTATACAGCATTGCGTCAGTGAACCTGTGACTCCTCCGCGACCAAGCCGCCAGAACCCAACAAACAAGGCACAAAGCACGGGTTCGCCTAATGCCAAACAGCTTTTTCCGAAGAGTTTGTCCATTTCGCATATGATGAAGCTTGGGAAGCTTGTTAAGCCAAATGAAGCGGTTTCCGTTCTTGAGGTTTATTCATTCGATTTAGAGAATATCAACTGGTCACTTCTCCCCCAAAAGGTGGAGTTTGTAATTGAAAAAGATGTGCTAGGAAGCGGAGGATTCAGGCAAGCCTTCAAGGCAAGAAGTTCTTCCCCAAACTTTAACAATGCAATGTGGGTTGTTAAGAAATATTTACCCAGGGCAGCCAAAGAGATCACAGAAGATATCAAGATAACAATTGAACAGCACACGAAGAAAGTCGTACAAATGCATGCCCTTACAAAAAACATTGCTGACCAACTTAGTAAGAAAGTCCAGGAACTTAATGTTTCAAAGGAATTTGGGGAAACTTTTAATTTCAGAAACATTTACCTCGCCAAACTGGACGGTGAGTGTTTGACTCTAGAAGAGTTTATTGAGGGGAAATTTGAGAAATACATGAACAATACAGGGGAAATTTGTGTTTCAAATGATGATGTCATAGGGCAGAAGGCAGAGTGCTTGTCACATTTTTCTTATGACATTTCAAATTCACAACTCCTGGTGGTTGACCTACAAGGTAGTGGGCACATGTTGTATGACCCTGAAATTGCGACTGCACAAATGCTTGACAGTGATGAAGAATTCCTCTTTTGTGCAGGAAACCTGAATGTTCTGGCAATAGCTACTTTTGTTAAGGCGCATGTTTGTAATAAATTTTGTCATTTACTTGGTTTGAAGCAACTTAAGCAAGAATCTAAAACTTAAAGTACTTGGTAAAGCAAGATTTTAGAACTTAATTTAAGTTCTAAGCTTCCGTGTCAGTGTGCACATCCATTTTTAATGTTGTTGGTAATGGCTCAGTATTGTTGCCAAATGTTATGGTTTATTGTAGTTATCTATACAGGTTTTTGCTATTAGTATTATATTGTAAGGCCTCCTGAGAAGTTCCTAATAGAGGCAGGCCTGTGCTTTGTTCCATTGTGTTCATATAGTTTCATTTCTTCATTAATACACTGTTAATGAAATGCAACCACCTCTGAGTTATTACAATAAATATGATGTTCGGAAAGTATCAAAGTTGAATGTTGTCTCTGAGGTAGCGAAATGCATGAGCACAGTCATTGACATCCAATGCCAGGGGGTCAGGAATTATCTGCTCACTTTTGGCCCTAAAATCCGGTGATAAAAAGTCATCATCACAAGCAAGTACATCAGACAGCTGGGCAACCTCCTCAAGCTGCTCTTCGGTTACTTTCCATCCTGTAAAGACAAATCAAGACATCATTTTCATCATGGCACATTCATGTTTTCTTGTCAATACCACTTCTGATCTCTGTCAATTACATGAGTAAGGCATAACCACCTAAGGTGATTTTTTACTTTGGAAAAAATACAGCAAACTGTGTAGCTTTTTGTGTCTGAAATACAAATGTGTTGCTTTCAAGTGATTTTAAGGCATTTTTCCCAGAGAAATCTCAGAAGTAAAAACTGACCCCAAAAGTCACCTTTAGTGGTTATGCTCCCTTCCTCAGTTTAAATGTTTGTTTGGTTGGCAAAGCTTGTAAATGATCCCCAAATTTCAACTTGGGTCAGCCTATTTATTGCAATCATCCCCCCATCCCCCTTCTTCTTTCAAACATTAGTTAAAATGGTGTATATGAACAGTAAGGCTCATACCACATTCCTCTAGACCATATTTATCTGGAAAATTATAGATATGGTTTGGAATTCCATCTGGCAGCAAGGTGTTTTTCTGTGCCCTAATGCGATGGCTGTTCCACACCACATCAACAAAAGTGTCTATTTCCTTCTGCATTATGGGAACCATCAAGTAAGCCAGTAAGTGTCTGAAAAGAATAGTAAGAGAAGAAGAGAATTAAATTAAATTAGTGTAAACAAATGGGTTCAAATAAATGTTGGCCATCTCAATGAGGGGTCTCTAGCTACGGGCCTGTGCCCCACACACCAGTGATGCTTATCTCTGGTTTCCAAGCCGCACAAAATAACAAGAAGAGCTACTTCCGCGATGAGATTGCGTTCCACTGAAGGACTGCTGCAAGCAGTTTGTTATTTTCCTCTTGCAGGTTTCCCAGCATCCCCTCTGATTCATTGTAGTTCATGTAAGCATTCAATTGACAATTTCTACACCCACTAACATTGTAGACTACTTGGTCCCCATTTCTACACACATTGCTAACTACGTGTACAATTTAAATGAGATTAACACTATTGATGGTGGATCCTTGATTCTTCCAGCATATTTTTTTTTCTTTCTTTCTTTTTTTTCAATTACTGTGGTACCTGTGTGTGCTGTTGTGAGGATCATAATAGCCTTGGTCTTTGAGGAAGCTCAGTGAATGCTTAAAAAACTTCTCCAGTCGTTCATGCAACTCCCTCCACCACCTTTCAATCTGTGATTTGAAAGAACATTTAAAGTGTTAAGTAATAACTTGACAGAATTTCACAACTTGGACAACATGGCTGGCTGGCGTTTGGTGATTTTCCACCCCACTAACCCAACTAAAATGTATATAAGGATATTTTAAGGTTTATATTGATATGCCTACCTGGTTTGACGTGGATGGTCCATATATCACAGTTTCACCAGGATCCATGTCATCTTCATGCTGCTGACGAAGGTAGGCATGCATAGTAGCCATTACACCAGTTTCCGTCCCTTTGTCAACCCTGATAATACTAGCTACTACTTTGGTGTTAAGCAGGTGCTCTAGGTAAAACCGACCAATAACATTAGGATCATTATTGGTCATCCAAACCTTCACCCAAAGCAGTTTCCGACTGCATGTATCGATGCAGCCGTAAACTGCGATCGGAAAGGTGCTATTTTGGAATCCCATTAACTTGTCGTGTCCATCGAGGGAGTGGACCCAATTTGTTCCTCGCGAAGTGAAATGGCCTTTCTTTTTCTTTTTCTTGAAGCAAGGAGCCCTTTCCTCCAAGGAAACTGGATCCACGTTGTACATCACAGCGTGTACTAAATCGCGAGGTACTCTCAAATCATGAACTTGCCTTAGCTTGTTCTGCATTGCTCTGTAGCCGAGCAGTCTACCTGGACCTTCCATCTCCCGCGTTACTGCTTCCTCGACCTCATCCACTGCGACATCGGTGTCCGTGTATCTTATATCGAAGTGTCGAAGCCGCCTATCTAAAGTTCTTATGCTCCAAGCATAGCAATCGAAATCCCTTAACATAAAATCTAAAATCTCTTCGCGGCGAAGACCTTCTGTCACATAATCTTTCAGTTTTTCTCTCAACTTTAAGTCCTCTTTCCAAGAACCATTACGTATTCTTGCTGCCGCCATCTTGGAAGTAAAATCCGGCTCCAAGGCATCTTGGTCTATGGCAGTTTTAGGCCACCGTGTTTTATAATTTTCATTTGCTTTTACTTTCATTTGTTTTCATTTGACTTTACTTTGAATTAAATTATTGTAATTTTCATTTGCTTTTACTTTCATTTGTTTTCATTTGACTTTACTTTGAATTAAATTACATTTTAGACAAACAACTTTTCTTTGATTTCATTTTACTTCTATAATAAATTGTTTTTGAAAATGAAATAAAATAAAATAAAGCGAATGAAATCAAATAAAATAAAGTAAATAAGTAAAATGAAATATAACATAAAAGAAAAAATGAAAAAACACCGAAAATCCTTATGGCAGCTCTAGGCCACCATACAGCCGTCTTCCACGCTTAATTCAGTTCGCTTGGTGAAATAAGGGTTTAACTCTTCTGAACTGTTCTTTGTTGGCCATCCTTCCAAAATGGAGTTAAGCACTTGTGAGAGGACTGGGTCTCTTTTGGTCTACTCTTTGATGTGACCACTGTGCACAGGAGTGCCCTCCAAATGTTCCATCAACAAGATTGTTTTGCCTGGCACTGGAACTGAATCAGGCATCCCAGGTAAAGGTAGCCTACTAAGGCCATCTGCATTTCCATTGGTCTGGCCAGCCTTGTACGATATCTTATACTCGTAGGCAGACAAAGTGAGAGCCCATCGTTGAATTCGGGGTGCCGCAAGGGCAGGAATCCCTTTCCTCTCATTCCACAATCCCTCTAAAGGCTTGTGGTCTGTCTTTATTGTGAATGGATGGTCATAGAGAAACTGGTGGAATTTTTTAACTCCAAAAATGATTGCGAGAGCCTCCTTCTCCAAGGTTGAGTAATTCCTTTCAGCTTCATTTAGAGACCTTGACATGTATCCTATTGGGCGTTCAGCTCCTCCATCCATTTTGTGGGATAAGACCGCTCCCACGCCATAATCCGATGCATCTGCAGCAAGGATGAGTTCCTTGGCTGGGTCAAAATGGACTAGCAACTCGGCTGACTGCAACAGTTCCTTGGCTTTCTCGAATGTTTCTTGTTGCTCCTTCAGCCACTGATATTTTGAACCTTTCCTGAGGAGGTGGTGTAGAGGCTCGAGAATGGTCGCTACATCAGGCAAGAATCTGTGGTAATAGTTGAGCATGCCCAGAAAAGCTCGTAGCTGACTGACATCCTTGGGTTCTGGTGCATTCTTGATTGCATCAACCTTTGCCGCCACAGGCTGAATGCCATCACCATTGATTACGTACCCACAGTATGTGACTTGAGGTTGCATGAACAGACATTTTGCCAGACGTAACTTCAGTCCTGCATTGGAGAGTCTACTTAGCACTGTTCCTAAGTTCGCTAGATGATCAGGGTCATCCTTTCCACTGACTAAGATGTCATCAACTCTCACTACGACATGAGGAATTCCTTGTAGTAAGTTCTCCATTGTACGCTGGAAAATTCCGGGCGCTGATGAAACCCCAAAAGGCAGTCTATTATACTGATAGAGTCCCTTGTGGGTGTTAATTGTGGTGAATTTCTTTGACTCCTCGTCCAATAGTAGCTGTTGGTATGCCTGTGACATATCCAGTTTGGTGAACTTGTTTCCTCCACCTAGTGTGGCAAGCAAGTCCTCCGTTTTGGGAATTGGGTAATTATCCAACTTGGAGACCTGGTTGATGGTACACTTGTAGTCACCACAGATACGCACCGATCCATCTTGTTTCACCACTGGAACAATTGGTGCCGCCCACTCCGTAAACTCCACTGGAGATATTATGCCTTCACTTTGCAGTCGGTCCAGTTCCTTTTCAACTTTTCCTTTGAGAGCATAAGGTACTGGGCGAGCTTTCATAAACTTGGGTGTAGCCTCCGGGTCAACATAAATTTTGGCTGTCGTGCCCCTCATTGTGCCAAGTCCATCACCAAAAACCTCTTTGTGTGAATCTAGGATCTTCTGCAACTGAAGGTTGCCCTCTTGAATGGCAAAGATATTGTTCCAGTTAAGCTTAATCACTAGTAGCCAGTCTCGTCCAAGTAGACTGGGACCTGAACTCTTCACCACCATGGCTGGCAAAATATGCTGTTGATTTTGGTACTTAACAGGAATCTGCACCTCTCCTGATACTGGTATTTCCTCTCCTGTGTATGTGCTCAATGTGACCTCCGAACTCTCCAACTCCACTTTGTCACGTAACTTATCGTATGTTTCTTGATTCAACACAGTTCTGGTTGCACCAGTGTCAATCTCAAATTTGTGTGGTTCACCACAAAGTTCCAAGGTTACTTCATATGCTTTGGGTTTGCTTTCTCCACGAATGTGGTACATTGTTGCTGCATAAACATCTTCTTCCCCAGAAACTTCATCCACTAGATTCGTAGACTGATTTCTGTTCCCTTTTGCGGGCTTCCTGGCGCGCGAACTGGGTTGTTTACTTTCACGTTTCCCGGAATCGGCTCCTTTGCCCGACTTTTTCTTCGAATTCTTTCCGGAGTGGCATACTTTGGCTAAGTGTCCTTTCCGTCCGCAGTTAAAACACTGAGCACCTTTGAATCGACAGGCTGCAACTTCGTGTTTTTCTCCACAGCGATAACACTCAGAATTGGGCTGACTATCTTTCTTCTTCTTGTCTTCGGTGTCGACTCGATTTACTCTGCTGGGGGTCGCCGTTTCAGGCTGAATATCAACCACGTGCTTCGCTGCTAGCTCTTCTCCCAAGGCAATTTCCTCGGCTTTCTTTAGGGTCAACTCCCTCTCTGCAAGCAATCTCCGCTGTATCTTCTTATTATTTATCCCGCAGACCAACCGATCTCGGAGCATTTCTGGAAGCGTTTCGCCAAAATTACAATGTTCGGTGAGCTTACGCAATTCTGCAATGTATGCCGCGACTCCTTCGCCTTCGTTTCGATTTCGGCTGTGAAATTTAAAATGCTCCACTATCTCACTAGGCTTCGGTGTAAAATGCCTCTCGAGTGTATCGACAATCTTCGTGAAAGTTGCCTCCGCTGGCTTTGCTGGTTGAAGTAAATCCCTCGCGAGTGCGTACGTTTTACTCCCGCAAACACTGAGTAAGATTGCTCGTTTCTTCGCCGCATCCTCAACTTCGTTCGCAAGGAAATACTGTTCAATTCGCTCTACATACTGGGTCCATGACTCTTCCGATTCTTTGAATTCACCTATTTTCCCGTAATAACCACTGAGCCAGATGCACCCATAACACACGCTGATTTTTATTCTACTTAGAAGCAATACATGACACGTGACTTGGAAGGAATGTGACGTCACAATGTCAGTTCTAAATCACAACACTAATTTAACAGATTTAATCAATGCACGTACACAACTCTTGGGAATTTCAAAATGGATAACATGGATAATTCAGCTGAAAGTTTAATCTTCCTGGCTTGTGCTCAGATATCTGATGAAAGAAAAAAGAAGAAATATTAGCAGTGCTCTTCTCAAACTCATTAATCAGAAGGTTTACAGTTTTTATCGATTAGTTATGCCCTGTTATGTTGACATGGTTGAAATTACTGTTAAAATTTGCATAACTCATGGTAAGTTAGGTTTGTCAGGGCCTTACAAGGCAATCGATCAAGTGAACTACGCATCACATGGGAAATGGTTTTGTCTTATTGCACTGCTCAAAGCTAAAAAAATAAAGAAGTCACCATTCTGTGACCAGTCATGAAAAGTTTATGACAAGTTTGGAAATTATAGTTGCAATAAGCATTAATTAATTATTCACGATCATAGTACTTGATCAAACTGGCTTTTAGCCCCTGAACTTGGAGAATTAAATGCGAAAGAGTGCAAATAGATCGTTTTCACTGTCGCGCAACAGAAAAATAAGTCGAACACAATTCAGTCAATGAAGTCAAGAAGTTAAGTTTTCTAAATGTATTCAATAATCCCCCCTCTCCCCTTTAACGATGTGTGGGGTTTAAAAGTAATATCTTCCATTGTTGCTTATTTTGCAACATTGTTTTGGGGGATGGGGGTGCACTATTTCTTAGCATTTGTAACAAATTATCAAGTTATTGTTTATGAAGTAAGTATACCAATGGATTATGACAATACTTTTAGTTTGAGTAGTTCAAACAGCTGACAACCTTCTTCAAACTGATAGCTTGAGTCGTTCGATCAGCTGACAATGTTTTTTGAATGGATAGCTTGAGCCATCAACGAAACCTGTCTTATGTAAAGTGGATCGCTTGCTTTGTAAAATGATTGGCCATTGAAGGTTACAGTCCTATATTTTGGTGTCAATATATTCTGAGTGATCTTTTAAAAAATTCCAGGTATTCTGGGGTATTGCACATTTCTATGGTGTGCATGACACAATGAAGCAAGTCTCAACCAGAGCAAGAGTGGGAAGTTCAATTTGTTATGAACATAACGCTTTTCTGTATGACTCATTATTTCATACTGATAAAGGTGCACTACTGTACCAGCCTGCATTGTTAGAACAAGTGTGACGGTCATTAGAAAAGGATTCACCGATTGTTAACCATGACAAATGATGTCACGTTGACTTCACAATCCTCGTGACTGATCATGGCAATGACAACATTCAACTCAGCATATGAAAATTCATGAGATGCAATGATTTTGGGGCTGCACAATGTGCGAGGCAGCGAGGCGGACTTGCGAGGCATGCGAGCTATGCAAGGTAGACTTGCAAGGCATGCAACCCACGCGAGGCAGACTTGCGAGGCACCTGGAAACACGCGAGGCAGTCAGTAGGCTTGTAAGATGGAATTCGATGCAGTGAAAAGGCAAAGTAATGCCATGCATTGGGATCGGTCACCTGTGTTTTTAGCTCGGGCATGCACACAAAGTAAACCTAGGCAAAGTTTGAAATGTTTTGTATCTGGTTGCAGTTGATGAGGGTGGCAAGGTGGATGGGGGTACCCACTATATATCACACTGTCGTTTCTTTCTATGAAATCATGTATGACGGGGGCTTTTTTAACCAATCACATGTAATGTAAAAGCAGTGATATCGTGTGAAATGATTCTGTGTAATTGTTAATTTTTATTGTTTGTTTTATTTTAAAAGACAAATAAAGATGACTTGTTGGAATAATTATTTTGCTAAAAGAATCCTGAAAGGATTTTCTTGAACCTACCCTGCTTTCTATCACTGCTGCCACAGTGCTGAAAGCGTAGCTTAACTTCATTTAGGAGCTCAGGCAAGAGTTGTATCTATTGCAGTATCACAAATAAAAAAAAAATTAAAACATTCAAGGCCATCCAAGAAAAGGAACTATTATTTCAGTGAATTGGAGTATGACTGCAAAGTCTGCATGGACAGATTGATGACTCTTCCTCCCAAGTCCGGATTGTTTTTCCTAGGAAATTGAGCACATTTTTACCAAAATTTATATTTAGCTATTATTTTACACAAAGGCAACGTTTAAGTAAAACTTTGCCAATTACCTTTTTGTGCGGCAACGTGTCTTTGTCACAGAAGGACACAATGTGACTGTTAAATTCGGTTAGGTTTTTATGACGTCCACAAGACGTCCACAAATTGGTACAAAAAAACTTTCTTTTGTGAGAGCAAAAGTGAGACCAAAACTTAGGTCTCCGTTTCAGCTGGAGTCGTTTTGGTTGACCTTCTTTCAGACCTTTTATGCAATAGATACCACAGATAAAATTTGCGATCTGACACACTACCATGGCTATGCGGTCAACAAAAATAACACCAAAGGTCGTAGTCCTTGTGTATAACTGTGACCTATTGTGACTACTGTTTGGACCCAGCACGAAGATCACATTCTCGTCCCTGGAGGTCCCAACGTTTGAGAGCAATAATGCAAAGATCAAAGACTAGAACACGGAAAACACCAGAAAATGGGTGGCATGGTTGCCACGGTGGGGAGGGGGGGGGGGGGGTGTTGAGGGTCCAACATATTTTTTTGGTTGAATATTTACACTCTGTATTTTTCTGGGTCGAGATATTTTTTTAGGTGTGTGCATTACTCTGGAGTCTGATTGAATAAATCCACATTGAGATAATTCTTGAATTTTTTTGGGTAAGAAATTTTGATGCCAGGTTATTTTGGTCTAAAACTTCAGGCTTGTGTAATTTTTTTCGGTTTGCTATATGAAGCTCTGTCAGACCCCCCTGTCATGCATATTGCGAATACCCCCCAAGTTTTTATCAACACTGTGTTTACTCTAGGTCGAAGAACATTCTTTTATAATGGAAATTTGAATGGTATATTAGTGTACGTGTCACACGCTTGTAAAATAGCAAATCACGCATCATGTTGTGATGCCCAGTCACACAGCTAATTTCTGCTTGATCATGTGTCACACTACTAATTTTGGGGTAATCACGCATCACTTTGCCACCCTGGTAAATAACTTTATTTTTAAAAATGTAGAGTATTACCTTATTATAGGAAATTAACGCTTCATGAAATTAACGTGAATTTGGAAAATTAACATTAATTTTTGTGAGCATTAATTTCCGCGCCATTAATTTAGTAGAGTGTTAATTTCCGCAATATTAATTTCCATCATTTTTGTCCCAAATTTTTGATACACTCCAAACATTTTTGACAACTAGGAAACAGTAGGTTTTTATTTTGTGCACTATCTCACAGTTTACATTTACAGTAAATTGCTTACAATAGTTTCTGCTTCTTCATCACTATCACTGTCAGAAACTTACACATCTTCTCAGCTTTGTGTGGTCATGTTAATTTCCTTCATTTTGAAATTTTAGCACCTCTCACATTAATTTTCCTTTATTGAAAACTAATTTTTCCTCCACTTCATGTTAATTTAAGTTGCGTTAATTTCCAATACCTTAATTAACACGAATGTTAATTTCCTATATAATAAGGTATTTGTCCAGAGGAAGAGTTTGATTTTGTCAAGAATATTCATTGGAATTAACCTAGTTTGTTAATAAGGGATTAATAAATTATACAGCTAAATCCCTTAAATTGTTTCCTGATTTATTTGTATAAATTCCTGAAACAAGGGATTTTTACAGATAAACACCTCATTTATAATTCATGAGCCCCGCTCTTTCCTGCTGCAAACCCACGTGACCAAGGGATCTTTTAGATGCGGCAACAATTGCATTACTTGCCCCTACATCGCTGATGGCCGCATTAACTACACCTTTTCAAGTACTGGGGAAACTAGAACTATTCGTGATCAAACAGATTGCAACTCTAAAAATCTTATTTACATGATACATTGTCAACGTGGCAACAGTACATTGGTGAAACTAAAAGACGACTAAAAGACCATTTTAATGAACACCGACGACCAGTAGACAGACCCACACCTTCATAGAGACCTACCACTGTTTCAGACCATTTTCTTTCCGACAATGACTCAACTAATGACATAGAACTTATCCCACTAGAACTCATTCATTCATCTTGTGACGCTTTACGCAAAGCCAGGGAAGCATACCTTATTGAAAGGGGTCAAACCCTTGAGCCTAAAGGCATAAACAAACGAGAGGAAATTTAATCTAGTGTACTTAGTGTCTAAAACCTTTTAATATCTCTTCTTTCATACCGTATTTTGATATCTTGTAATTTGTTTGTAATTTCCAACGGTTAGTTTCTTCATTATAATATTATAGCCTTTTGTCTTGGTTGTTTAACGTTTTTCTCAGGTTGAATCAAACCCCTGAAGAATATTGGAAAAATACATTAGTCAATCCCAACTGTACAGTCAGCCTTTCTGAATTCAGTTCTTTTAATGCATTATCAAGTCCTCCCTGGATATGCAGTTAGTTTAATATTCAACAGTGCTGTAAGTTAAATAAAGGTTGTTGACAAACAAAAGAAAATGAATCACTCATGAAATAAGTGAGGTGTTTTGTTTTAAATTGTAGACATGTCTGATGATGTATATGGACATTCAGTGGAAGACCATGACATGGCTGTGTCACCAACAACTGGTTAGGATAAAGTTTTTGTTTTGTTGTTTAGTACTTGGTTATACTCCTGTCTTTCACAAGTAATATTGGTTATAAAAATGGACAATCCAGTAACTGCCTGTAAGTGTAATCAACTACAATAATCAAGGCCAACAAGGTCTGTTTTCCAAGAAAATCAGGTAACTATGATCTGATACATTGTATTTAAGAATTGGTCTTGTCATTTGTATGTTATTTTAGAGACTTCATTGAAGGAGGAGGAATTTATTTTGTTGAATATTTGTGTTAAGAGTTCAGTTACAACAAATCACAGATTTTTCTCCATTGCCAACTTTGTATTTTTAAATTATTTTTAATTGGGTGATTACACAGCTGCCTGCTTCATGAACTGGGACAATATTGATTTCAGGCCAACACAGTTGGCTGAGTTTTTGATGCCTATTCCCAGACCTTTTGTATGCAAGCTTATTGGCAGACAAAGTAGTAGTGGTAGTAAACCCTTCATTTGTAAAACAACTGTTATCAACGGGTGCCCTAATACAGATGTTTACAAATGTATGAATAAAGTTATCAGGGCATTACTAAACCGCAAAACAGCGAAACGAAACACCGAAACAGAAAAACGAAACACCGAAACAGCTCAAAAATTGAAAGAAATAGATCGAAATCCAAAAGCTGCTTTCTTTTCTTTGTAATATACTTATCGCAGCTCACCCTGACCAGATATTAGGTCCGCTGCAGTAGTAAAGCCGGAGTTAAAAAATACCACTTCATCCTCAGACCATTATTTTCCTTTTTAAACCCCCCCAAAATACGAAGTTCGTTTTACTCACTTCATATTTGGAGGGGGGGGGGGGGGTTAAAAAGGAAAATAATGTTCTGAGGATGAAGTATGTATTTGTTCAACTTCTACTTTACTACTGAGGAAGGAGAAAGGCCGGTAAAGGTGTCGGCATCCATGACTGTTTTCACGAGCTTGTTGTCGGACATGTTGGTTATAAAGAAGAGAAAAAAATATTTAATTGAAATTATTCCTCGCCTTCTTCTTCCTCATATACTTCTTTGAAATGATCAGGATTTTTGGCTATCCAAAAGATAGTTTTAAGTCAATTGTACGTGAATGCCCCACAAACTAAGCCAGTGCCTGAAATGGCAGCGAGGCTTATCGATAACTGTTGGAAGTCTGGTACTTTCCACATTTTGCAACATATTATATCATATATTCAAATGAATTTTACACCACCTCTGGCTAATCCTAACCCTAATCCTTTTTTGGGCTGCGGTATTCTTGATGGCTGCGGAGATGCTTGCATCCTCACCGGTGGCGCGGGTTCCGGTGCAGGTGCAGGTGCAGTAGCCGGTTCCTTTCTAAGAAAGGCTTTTATGTCTTCGCGCTTGACATAAGTCGTAACAAGCGTAGCACCAATTCCAGTGATAGAGATCCATTGGGTTGTGATGAGACCATTTGAAACTTTGGAATCAGCTGCAGCGGGCTGTGGTGCGGTCTCTGGAACCGGCTCAGGAGCAAACGCAGATTTTTTTCATTCTCTCTTTCAATTATGGCAGAAGCCTCGATAAGCTTTTTTTCTGTGCTTCACGGGGCCTTCCGAGTTCTTTCAGCAACCATTCTGCCAGCAGCAACTCGCTTGGGATTTTTTGCCATCCTTGGAGTTGGGGTTGTCGCTTGCTGTGTGATCTCGCCTGGCAAATGTGCGCTCTCAGGTTGTTCGGTCGACATTGTGCAAAGTATTGTTGAGCAAATATAATAATGCAAAGCAAATATTCAATAATGCAAAGTAGTCCCATACAGAGGCGCCGGAATAACACCACAAATGGAGTTGTACAACAAAGCCATGAGCACCATTTGTATGTCGGTAGAGTGG
>OX393569.1:11413165-11418165 GCA_947652115.1 Blastomussa wellsi
TCACGCGATGGCTGCCGGAAATGAGCAGGCAAATACTTTCAACTTCCGCTTGCCGTCGTAGACATCCGCCGTCGTCGGATCTTAAGGTCCCTAAAGAAGCCGTGGAAGGGAGAGTTGTGGAAAAAACCAAGGAGCTCACGCATTTGCAAACGCAGATTGAGGAAAGAGAAAGAGCGCTTCCGCTTCGTGAGAGGGTCAAAGAGATCTTCAAAAAATATGGCGTGACAGTGACAGCCATCTTTCTTGCTGATGGTGCCACGATTGGTGCTGTTATTAGCGCCATCACCAACTCTTTGAAGGCCACCGGGAAAGCATTTTGAAAAGGTCTGAAAGATGTTGGCTCAAATGTTGCAACTGCTCTGCCAGGTCTCATTGGCTCGATTGTGAGTTTCCACTTAGCCGCTGGTCAGGCCATCAGTTTTCTCGCAAAGGTAACCTGGCTGCTGATTTTGGCTGTTGTGGCCTTTCTGGTTGAGACCTATATCAAGAAGCAGCTTTAACGAAATGACAAGAATGGCAAACCCGCAACTGCAACCGCGCCAACAGCGACAGCTATTTTGTTCACATCATGTGACTCACTGCCGGAGCCAACCGTTGGCGTTGGTTCAGATTCCGTTTGCTCTTCTGCAGCTGTTTGGATCACAGGCGCGAGCTGTTTTTTTGCTGCCCTGTGTATCGGATTTGAAGGGTGACTGTTTGGTGGGTTAATTTTCAATTTCCCGCCATCCATTAGCTAAAGAGCTGCTTTTTTTGTGCTTTCGTTTACCCCGTCGTTGACCCCCAGCTTCATACCTGGCGTCTCTTGTTTGAGCTGGTTGTTGTAGCCAACCGTGCTCTCTGTGTTAATTACCATCTGCGCGGGCATAAGCCAGGCCCACGGGCACACAGCAAGGTTGTGCCTCACCTTTGCGTCGTCTACGGCAAGCTGGTATCTTTGAACTGACTTGGCCAGATCCATTTCCCTTATCGCGTCTTCCACCAAGACAAGGGACTCACTTTGCGCCTCCTTTGCGAGCCCCCCATTGCCCAGGATGCTGCTTCTCACGTTAACTTGCGCGCCCAGGACACAGTAAACGAACGCCTCTATCGACTGGTTTATTTGCGACAAACCCGCCTGGGTCAAACCTGCCGAGGTTTTGGGTGCGAACCAATTGAATTGCTCTTCCGCGGCGTCGTTTCTTATGAAGCATACTGAAATTCCCTTTTCTGACGCCTTAGGGTCCTCGTCGAATTTTGCTTTTGCCGATGGATAGGGCACGTCCCGTGTGAAAGGGTTGTGCCAATAAATGTTAATGCTTTCCAGCCCGTGGTTTGCACCATACGTGAAGCAGAAATCAGTTGACGGGTCAACACCGAACTCTCCGCACAATCTCTTGTAAAACGCCACGTCGTAATGGTTGTTAATCTGACTGTATGTAGGTTCGCCTGGCAATGAGCTAAAGCTTTGGATGCCTCCGAGCCCACACCTGCGGTGGCATGTTCAGCGTTGTATGATATTTGTCAAATACTTCACGAGAGATTCCACAACCTGTCGTCGCGCACCACACTGCAAAGTTCAGCTGCTGTGCCCAGAAAGATAGATTATGCCCTGCAAGCCATTGTTTTGCGGGCTTTGACGTTTCGAACTTTATCTGTTCCTTTTGAAATATCCCTCTGAACTTTGTTGTAAAATAGTGGTCAGGCATTACATAAATATTTGTTGCTGGAACTGGCAGCGAACTTTTTACTGCACTGGGCGATAACTGGTAAGGGAAGCCACCAACGTCATCCAAACCCAGCACGCTTTTCATGTCTGTACTACAATATTTGCTATCTGAACCAAAGACACTTTGCAGACTGCCTTCACCCTCTTTGTAAAATATTTCAGCTGTTGCTGTATGGTCCAGCGCAAAAGTTGTCTGTGCTACAAATTTGCTTTTGTTGGCCCTCGGAAACCTTGTAGAAAAAGCTGCCAACACCTTGTCTTGTGCAGCCTTCGCAATTTTTATTGCCTCAGGGTTTTGAATCCATTTTGTGAGGTTGGCAGACTCCTTACCTTCGATTTCATTTTGCGCTCTTTTTTCGAGATAGTCAAATGCAACAGAATCTGATTGTGTATGTGCAGTTTTAAAAATGTTCATCTTTTATTACTACCCATTATTTTTTAATTAGAAATTTATGTGCAACAAAAATAAAATGGTTGTGCTTACTATTGTAACAACAGAAAACGGTCACACTGTTTACTTTGACAAGCCAATTCTGAAACTGAGTTATATTTGGCTGTTAAGTTGTTCGCTTTATAACTTGTGGCACAACTTAAGAGAAACGGGGAAAGTGTTTTATGAAAAGAAAGGGCAGGATGAACAAGATGAAAATCTTTTGCTTTTGGTTTGAGTGAGAGTTTGAAATTTTTTCTTGATAAAAACAGCAATAATCTTGTTTACTCGCAAATTGTCCTCGATGGTGTAAAAACAGAACTTTTATTTTGTCCACTGTGATTTAGTGGACAGAGAGCAGAACCTTTTCAACGGCAAGCACTCAAGTGTTCTTGCGAGCTTTGACATTGAAGGAAAGCCTTATATCAGAGCGGGGAGCAACATGTTCTGAGCGACACAAATACAGTCAAAGAAGTGTCAAGTTTGAACATCTCTGTAAAAAATGAAAATGGCGAACTGTTTGACTTTCACGGGTACCCAATTCATTATATTTTGGAGATAAATTAAAATGTTATAATATAGCATGTCTTTAGTGAATGTCTTGCCAAGTGCACCGCCTGATAATATTTATCCAGAGCTACCCATCTCAAGAACCCCAGAAAATTTCCGGCTAACTGAAATCAGCAAAATTGAAAAAGAAATAGCCGATGAGGCAGAACATTACAGGCTTGTGTTGAAAAAATATAAAAAAGCTCAGAAAGTGATTCACTATTCCATGGTCTCTCTTGGCGCTGTGACAGCCGCTCTGTCTTCCGGGGCCGTTGCAACTTCACTCACTGGTGTCGGAATTGTGGCCGAAGCGCCTATAGCAGGAATAGCAGCCCTTTCAGGTTTTGTTTCCACAGGCCTGTCAGTTATTAACAAGAAGCTTGAAAGGAATGTTAATAAACACACGAAAATTCAAGCTCTGGCACTTGCAAAGCATGACCCAATAAAAAGCTCTGTCTCTTCAGATCGTGACGATAACAATGTCTCCAACTCAGAATTCGAACAAATAACACGTGAAATGCAGAAATATAGCGAAATCAAAGGGACTTTATGATCAAACTTCGCGAAAAAACAGAGCGATTTACGCCAGCCGGATCTTGAAAAGATAAAAAACCAGATTTGGCAAGAGTTTCGGAAAAAACTCGCAACGTCCAGCACAAATTTGAACTAAACTTTGAGAGAAAAAACACAAAAATCTCTCTGGGTGTTATAAAAATTAGATAACACTGGATTTTGAACCTCACACCCAGAGGTAAAATGGGCTGACAGCCGCCGAGGCAACGAACAGCCAACCGAGCACCCCCCGAACAAGGGTTTTGTCCCTTTATTTGACCTGTCACGCGTGACCAATACAACCCGTCACACAACATCACACAACGTAACGCATGACAGTAACGCGTTCATCTTTTTACACTAGTGGTAATAGTGGAGGAAGTGTTTGTATGTGAGAAAATAATTAGTTGCTTTAATAACAAGTATGCAAATCTATAATTGGGTTACAATGACAGGTGGTTGTCGAAAATTGGTTGTTGTTTACCCCTCCTCCTTCCTCAGTAGTGAAGCCGGAGTTAAACAAATACACACTTCATCCTCAGACCATTATTTTCCTTTTTACCCCCCCCCCCCCCCCAAATACGAAGTGAGTAAAGCGAACTTCATTTTTTGGGGGGGTTTAAAAAGGAAAATAATGGTCTGAGGATGAAGTGGTATTTGTTTAACTCCGGCTTTACTACTGCTGCTCAGTCCAAGCTAGTGCTGTAGAAACATGTTACACAAAGAAGGCACGAAATTTAATTTGAGGTATAAATACAATTTTTTTATTTTCGGTTCTCTGGGAATCAGCAAACAATTACATTTTCCACCTTGATTGCCAAAAAATTTCAGCCCTTTGGGCGAAAAGCCAAAACCTTTTTTTCTTGAAGGTTTCCCTTTTTTCCGTGGTCATTAATGTGTGACGACTGCACACGGCAATTTCATGTACGTGTGTGTGAAACTATAATTTCAATTTGCAACCGGTGGGAATTGGAAGAGTTCAAAACGGCATGCCAGCTTGTATTTTCTGTACAAACCAAACCAAACAAAACGTTACATTTGAAAGTAGGTCGTAGCGAACATAAAAATAATTTAAACACTGAAATACGGCTTCCTTGTTCAAATTGGTTTGATCATCTTTCTTTTTTTGGCTGTTAAAGCAGTTTATTTCAAGACAACCTTTTTTCAAGTCGAAGTCTTTGAAGCATCCATCTTGACAAGTCATGCTGGGCGGAAAATTCAATAGCGTGCCGACGTGCTAAATACGGTAATTGAATTCAATCACAAGTGGGAATAAATACAAATGTTGAAAGTCAAAAGCGGGCTATTTTTGTTAAAACTTGAGATACATTGCATGATTGGAAGAAAAGTTAAATTGACATTGATCAAAATACTAACCGCTTTTTGGGAAACCTAAAAATAGCTTAACTGGAGAGAATGCGAAAGTTTTCGTGTTAAAGCAAGACAAGAAGAACTCCGATATCTCCAACAAAACAAAACACAAAATGCTAATGCATGTGTCTGAGGTTTGCGTTTCGGCCGTTTACGATCTACTATCAATGTATTTTATTCTTTCACATGCTCTTTAGGAACTACAAAATATTGGCAATGAAAAAGAAAACTATAGTTTTATTCATGAGAAAGCTATGACAAATATACAGTCTCTACATGCATTCAGTTTCTGGTCAATCATAATGCGAGCTTTCGTAAATTAAATTAACTCCCTATTCTTTTCCTACAACATACCGGTAATTGTATTGTGAAAGCGAATGTTATTTCTTTTGA
>OX393569.1:11425665-11469786 GCA_947652115.1 Blastomussa wellsi
ATAGTCAAGACATCTCCCACAGCATGCCGAATGCTTTTCGTCACGCACAGAATAATGTGTAGACAAGCGGTGCCAATTTGTCGGCACTGTTGAATTTGCATATATTTGCCACATGTGACACAATCTGTAAAAAGATCACTTGAAACTTGTTGAATCTTGAGTTGACTCGACTTTTGATGCACTCGATAGGAGTATCCCCCACGTCGGTTGCATCTAAGCAGTGAAACGCGTCTCAAAAAATTTTCTAATTTGGTATCAAACGTTGCGTGTTTGTTTGTCAAATTTGAAGCAACATCAGGCGACGTTTCGCACGAGCGATCACAGATGGAGTGTATTGGCGACAAATAAATGGCTATGCCTGATAAATTTGGTCAAATTTAACTTTATATCGCTTATATAGCAAACTTTAGTTTCAAGCCTTATGCGTTTTTCAAGAGGATAAAATTGAATGATTTTCAGAAAATTGATTTTCATTCACAGCCGAGTCAGCCAGACAAAAATAATTTGCCCCAGTGTTGGTGGAGACTTTAGTTTCATTTCAAGATCTCTAGCTGCGTCCTAATCCAAAACATCACACATTTGAAATTGTGCCGGAATGCTTGTTAATTAAAATGCCGACAACTTGGCGCTCGCTCTTTTGACAGGTTTATGTTTACATTATTTTGTTTGCAGTAAAGTAAAATTGAAAGCGAGAAAATTATTATCGGCTGATTGACCGTGGAAACGGTCACCACTGCAAATTGTGTGTGTTAGTTCCGAAAATACATGAAGTGAGAAAAGCAAAAGGCGGTGCCAAACATCAGTGTTCTGACGAGCGATATGTTGGTTACGCATTGCTGATGGTTCCATGACGGATCAAAATATTGATAGCGAGCCTGTCTTGACTGTTCAGCCGTTCGGATCGGCCTCATCGATTTTGAAATGGTTTTCACTGGATTTTGTTTCTGACTGGAATGTGTTCTCGATATTTGACCAAATTAAGGGTCGTTTTATGTTGTGTAATGTAAACATGACCGCAAGTTCGAATGGTTGACAAATAATTTATTTTTTCAACGGATAGCTCGAGCCGTGCGAACGGCTGTTGATTTTTTTCCAATGGATGGCTCGAGCTGTGCAAACGAATGGCTGATGAATTTTTTCCAACGGATAGCTCAAGCCCTGCGAACGGTTGGTGAATTTTTTCGCATGGATAGCTCGAGCCATGCGAACAGCTGGTGGATTTTTTCGAACGGATGCTCAAGCCATTCGAACTGCAATCAAATCCATTCGAATGGGTAATGAACGGCTTCAGAACGGCTATCTGCTCGAAACGGCTATCCGTTCGGAACGTTTTCGCATGAGAGGTCACATATTTATTTAAGTTGGACAAAAATCAAGTACCAGAATAATTTAAATCGTATTGCGTTATTTTTTACCCTTAATAAAAGGTAAAGATGTAAGTAATTATTTGTGATAACACCGACAACAATTTCTTATTAGAAAAAATTCCTCAAGAAATATTTCTTATCGAAAAAATCAGAATTGCCAATTGAAATGTCCGAGCACATAAATTCCTTCGAGGATGAAAAACTACAAAATCAACCAATCGACCTGAGCCTGCAATACAATAGAAAACCATTACCTGGTCAGCGGTCAACTTCAAAAAATGTGATCTTGATGAGTCCCAACCTGAGCCCACAATATGGTCATGTGATACTGGTCAGCAGATACCTTGTTTTGACAGTTGATTCCACTTCCTTAGCATCCATACATGTATTTGATGTGTAGAACTGATGGTCATCAGCATACATTAGGGTATTAGCATGACTTTTTGAGGGATTACTGTTTATTGGCACCCAAGCTTAGTGTCATTTGCGGCCCGAGCGCGAAGCGCAAGGGTCGCAAATGACACTACAAGGGTGCCAATAAACAATATTCCTGATAAAAGTCATGTTAATGTCATTATTATCCATATACAAGGCCAAATAACATCCTGATGACTCACAAATTTAATAATGTTTTCTAGAATAAAAGTAAGAACTGACTTCGCGCTGAAAATGAAGTTATAACTGTAAAAGCCGGACCGATATGTTCTGAACAGGTGCAGAACTTTAATCAATATTTAATGAACGTACAATTTCCAGTTGATCGTCGGTGTAAAATTCCCACAGTACTTCAATCAAGTGAATGACATTTTGCTTCTTGTAAAGACAACAAGAACTTGCTTTCTTTGTTTCTTCTGGATCGTGCTCTTGCTTCTAGCCTATCATCAAGTCTAAATCCGAATTTTTTGTCTGTATTCTTCCCATTTATAACAAGTAGGCCCATTTTTCTCTGAAAACTGTGTTTTGTGTGAAACTGAACTTCAAAGCTTGCTGTGCGCTTGTACGCACCTTGATGGTTTTCCTGCTTTAAACGGTCTGAACGTAATCTGATTGGTCTAAATTCATCGCGTGAACCAATCAGCTTCAGGGCCGTTGCGGCTCGCACAGCGTGTGTTTTGACGATCAATTTGACCAAGTATGTGGATAATAATGACAGTTGGCATCCACTCACGGTATAATACATATTGTTCTGAAAAATATTCCAAAGTAGAGGGCCAAAACAGGATCCCTGCAGGCATCCTTTTTTGATTTCTCTCCAAGAGCTAATGGCATCTTATAGTTCAACTCTTCCTTGCCGGTTTTCAAAATAAGATCTAACCAGCTTGAGAGCCTTCTCTGAGAAGTTATAAGCATTCAGTTTATTTAACATTAATGGTGGAAGAAGACAGTCAAAAGCTTTTATTGTATCAGTTGATAAAATTCCTATGACGGCCTTGTTATCAAGAGCAGACTTCCAGTCTTCAACAAGTTTTAATAATGTAGTCTCACAACTGTAATTATGTCGGTAAGCAGACAAATGTATGTTGAGATGATCATCCATGTACTCTGACATTTGATGGGTGAGTTGTTCTACTTTAAATACTTTATTGATGGAATTAAGTACTGTGATTAGCCTGTAGTTTCTCTTGTCTGTCTTCTTGTCCTTTTGTAGATTGGTACCCACACACCTTTCTTCCAGTAGTTGGGGTATTCTGCTGATGTTATCACTGAATTGAACAACTTAGACAATGGTGCAACAACCTCATGATCCCCCAACTTTAGTATTCTTGGGGAAATTTTGTCCCAGCCTGTTGCTTTGTTGGACTTGAGATTTTTCAATGATTCCTCAACTTCGGCAGCATTCAGCTGTCTGAAATGAAATGGGTCTTGAGCGTTGAACTAGTTTCGGATACGAGCTACACTTGCATGGTTGTAATGTTCCTCCTCACTATATAGTGAGAATTGTTGATCCATAGTCTCAGCAACAATGTTCTGATTTTTCTCAATGTTGCCATTAACCTTGATGTTGATCGTGTCATTCTCCAAGGATCGATTTTTTCCACCCAGGAAAACTTAAATGTGTTATAAAAGTCCTTCGAAATTACTGTGAATTTGTGTAGTCTTACTTGCCCAATAATTCCTCAGGGCAATACGTCTAAAACTTTTACACTTCTGAAAGATTAATTTATCAACATGACACGAGCATGGGACAAAGAAAAATTCTGAGTCCCCGACAGGAATCGAACTCATAACCTCCCGAACACCGGGCGGGCGCTCTATCCACTGAGCTACGAGAACTCATGGAGAGTGAGGTCATTTTACTGAGTTCTTCTCGAAGCTCAGTGGATAGAGCGCCCGAATTTTTCTTTGTCCCATGCTCGTGTCATGTTGATAAATTAATCTTTCACATTAAATTTACCAAGCTTAAAATTCACCATCACCTTCATTTACGTTAATTCTTGATGATATCGACATTGCTGGACCTAGCAGTATGCGGGACGCGTGTCACATAAGAACTCACATCAGAACATCACCTTCTTTTACGACTATTTTACACTTGATAAGCAAGAAAAGTGTCACTTTTTTTCTATCAAAGAAGTAATTTTTCTTTTATTAATAAACAAGAAAGATAGGCGTTTTTCCGGAGGTTTTGACTATTAACAAAACTGCTGAATTATTTTGCAAACACAAATATTAATTATCTTCAGCCACCATCATGGACAAAATTATAGCAAGAACACCTCTATGGGTGGATCATTGTTTAAAAACTTCTTTATTGGAAGTCTCGGGAGCTAAACCATTCCTCTGAGGCATGGCTGATCTTTACAGGGAAATATTTTCCAAAAGTTGTACTCCTGGTGCAATCAATCTGCGAGGCTGCAGACAGGCTGCTTGTTCGAAGCTCAAGTTTTAAAATGATCCTCTTCGTTTGGTGAATTACAACAACAAAAACAAATCAATAAGAAGTTTCGCAGTTCAGCAAAAAGGCAGATTCAAATCAGCATTACCTGTTTATCGAACGAATTGGTTGGTGATAACATCTACAGTGTATTTTGGACACAACGAAATGAACAACGTCAGATTCCCCGGCATATTGCCGCTACATGATAATTTTACTTTCCGTGTTATAAAAAATTGAAACTGAATTTTGTTAGAAAACTCGGAAGCAATGGATGAATCATCGTTAGAAGGAAAAAATTCAAACAGAAGAATTGTCTGATGGATCCCTCGAACAGCTAACTTTCATTTTCAGGAAAATATTTTCCAGACATTCAGTTTGTGATTCGAGTAGCGTGGCATGCGGATTAAGCTGACAGAGCAAGAGCTCGAGTAAGAGTATTGAAAGACAGAAACGAGTCTTGGAATATAAAGAATTTGTTAAGGCAGCAAGAACATGAGATTTAAATGACTGGCTGGCAATGAACACAGCCTTATAAAGTCTTAGCATTAAATGTGACCTGGAAAGCGAAAACGGACACTAACGATTTACCGTTAAACGGGTAAAAATAAACGGTTCGTAAACAGCTAGTAAACGTTTAACGAAAACGTTTAAACGATTTTAATTTCTGTTTAAACGGAAAACCAAAACCGTTAAACGGTTGGGCAAAGTCTAAAAACGGTTTGAGCAAAGCGTTAAACGCTTCTTGAAAAGTTATAAACGGAAATCTGAAAACTTTAAACGGCTAAACCATTGATCGTTTAACGGAAAGCTAACGCTTTAATAAACGCCTATGTTAATCGATGAAGAGAAAGCTTTAACTTTTCTAACGGTTGAGCTGTCATAGTAAATAAAAAGTTAACACAAACCTTTTGGAACACTTTCAAACGAAGAACCTGGAAATTATTGTTCAGTGTTGTTGGATACTGAGACTTGACTTCTAACCCACAAGACCATGCCCTTTCCTCTTTGGGTTCAAACACAACAGGCAAATATTCCTCTAGTGGCCCAAACTGTACTTGACATTTGACTTTTACAGTCCTGCCTGCTGCGATATGTATGTCTTACTTGCCAACTCTGAGCACTGCAGTATCAGGTTCACTGTCCAGCCTAACTAGCAACCTTGCTTTGCTCTCTTTCAGAGACGGGAGTGAGTCATTTACTATTTGGGGCACTAAGTTGCTTGTGCTGGAGTTACTACTCCTTTTTTGGCCTCTTCAATGATGTTGAAACCATTAATGAGGTGCACCTGGTTATCTTGGTAGGTTGACCTCTTTCCAGCACTTCCAACACAAACCTGGGCTCTGGTATCCCAGAATTTGTTAAGGCAGCAAGAACATGAGATTTAAATGACTGGCTGGCAATGAACACAGCCTTATAAAGTCTTAGTATTAAATGTGACCTGGAAAGCGAAAACGGACACTAACGATTTACCGTTAAACGGGTAAAAATAAACGGTTCGTAAACAGCTAGTAAACGTTTAACGAAAACGTTTAAACGATTTTAATTTCTGTTTAAACGGAAAACCAAAACCGTTAAACGGTTGGGCAAAGTCTAAAAACGGTTTGAGCAAAGCGTTAAACGCTTCTTGAAAAGTTATAAACGGAAATCTGAAAACTTTAAACGGCTAAACCATTGATCGTTTAACGGAAAGCTAACGCTTTAATAAACGCCTATGTTAATCGATGAAGAGAAAGCTTTAACTTTTCTAACGGTTGAGCTGTCATAGTAAATAAAAAGTTAACACAAACCTTTTGGAACACTTTCAAACGAAGAACCTGGAAATTCTGTGAAAGCGGAAGCCGCAAGATGTTTGATAATTCATGGCACTCAAGCGGTTTGAACGTCATGCTCTTGAATTCTTAACCTTTATTCACGTTCGGCGAAACAGCCATATATAATCTAAGACTGCCATCTTTCTTATGCACACACACCACTGGGGATAAGTATGGCGACTTGAGTTGTTTATCCAACCACAATTGATCATATCCTGCATGGTGTGATTTCACCTCACCATTCAAGGGCTTTGGGATTGAATTTTTTGTTTTTTTACTGGGTCATTATCCACCAGCTTGATTTCCAATTTCAAGTTTTCAGCACATCGAATGTCATCATCATCCATAGCGAAGGCCCCAGACTCTTCCCTCAATATCTCCCTGACAACTTCCTGTTGATCACACAACAAATGACTCAAATCTACTGGGGGAGTCCACTGCATGTTACCTTGTTCAGGCTTACTGGGCTCTGTCTCATAACTAACCGGCTCATTCCTAGTCCCACCTTCACCCTTCACCAGGCCCTCCTCAGTCTCAACTGGTAGTGGCTTAACAGAGTGCACTAACTGTACAGTGCCAAGTTCTGTTCGCTTCCGTAAAGTCATCTATTGTTCAGTGTTGTTGGATACTGAGACTTGACTTCTAACCCACAAGACCATGCCCTTTCCTCTTTGGGTTCAAACACAACAGGCAAATATTCCTCTAGTGGCCCAAACTGTACTTGACATTTGACTTTTACAGTCCTGCCTGCTGCGATATGTATGTCTTACTTGCCAACTCTGAGCACTGCAGTATCAGGTTCACTGTCCAGCCTAACTAGCAACCTTGCTTTGCTCTCTTTCAGAGACGGGAGTGAGTCATTTACTATTTGGGGCACTAAGTTGCTTGTGCTGGAGTTACTACTCCTTTTTTGGCCTCTTCAATGATGTTGAAACCATTAATGAGGTGCACCTGGTTATCTTGGTAGGTTGACCTCTTTCCAGCACTTCCAACACAAACCTGGGCTCTGGTATCCCAGAGGGCATTAACTTTCTTCCCTTGGACCAAACGAGAGATTGTGCTTTAGTGAGTTTTGAATGTTGCCTTGGAGTTAGGTGTGATGGGAATGACGTTTTCAGTGCTTCACCACCTGTTATGGGCCCCTTTCCCCTCCATTCAACCTCACTGATGGCCTGACATAGTTTCTTACGTTTATTCCAATGTTCCCTCTGGCAAACGTTTAAGAACAGCAATAACAAGTATGGCGTTGTCAGCAGTGCAAGTATTGAGGTGCCCAGTCCTCCCCTTTTCCACAGTTTACACATTGTTGGGACTGCTTGTGGGTCTGAGGTGTTGCTCCCTGTCCTGTGGGGGCAACCCTGGCTGTTTCCCGAGAAGTTTGCTGAATTGGAACTCCTCCGAATCGGCTTCAGGCATTGGTATCCAAAGTGGCCAACATCACCACAATTGAAACAAATGGTTACAACGGGAACCTGTCCTTTGACTTTCACAACTCCAGCGCCCCCTAGGGGTACTCTTCCTTGCTCCACAGGGTTGCACTGTAGGTGGGGTTTCTCACTACTTTTTCTGTTTTCTTTTTTTTCCATACCCTTCTCTGGGGTTTTGTCCTCAACAGGGTTACGATTCTCATTAGGGGTAGTCACTTGAGCTACCAGTTGGGCAGGGGTTCAGCTGGCGGACTGGTCATGGTGAAAACAAAGTTTCTGCATTCTTTCCATTTCATTACTAACTGCCACATTCAGTTTCTCAAAGAGCTATTCATCCTCTACTTGAGTGTTTTGCAGACAGGGTTTTATTTCCATTTTAATGCTGTCATTCCGTACCCCAGTTAACAATGAATGCAGAAACATGCATTGTACCAGCATTGGGTCATACTTTAAATCAGATCCTGCTTGTGATGCAAAAAGTACTTTCTGTTTTAAACCAAGAAGGCGAACACGGAAGTCCCAAGGTGTTTCCCCAGCTTTCTGTACTGAGCAGCTGATACACTTGAATAAAGTTTATTATTATTACTTCTGTGGCCCCTTTCTCCTGATAATGTGACCTGAGTATTTTGCATAATCTGGCAAGTTCTTAGTCGAGCTTACTTTCTAAGTAGCTCCTCAGGACTGGGTTGATTGCTTGAATAACGACCGTTTTTGTTTCCTCTTACTTTCCTCTCTTTAAGTTGGCGTCAATCTGATGGGCCAGGCTGATGAAGCTCAGGCGATCTTTTTGATGCAAATCTCCAATCTGCACTGATATTTTGAATTCCTTTCTGAATGGTGTGATCGCTGAGCTTTCCTTAGGTGTCGGTGTTTTCGCACTTGGTTCAATGACTAGTGATTTCTTCTCCTTGTGCTCAGGTTTTATTACATCAATCCCTTCTTGGGTCTTTGTGACATCCGGTTTCTCCTCCTCCTTGTCTTTAATTGCCTCTGTGAGATTCAGTTCCAATTTCCTCAGCATCTAAATATTTCGTTAGGAGTTGCATTAAGGTCAAGCTTCCCTTGATGCTTGGAACCACCATCTTGGTAATCCATCCTGGTGATTTTCTTTATATATAGCTGATAGTCGCTTGGCGTTTTCGACAATTTAGTGGTTGTTTTGAATTAAGCAATGGTGGGGATGGTGAAAAACTGAAAATGGTTTCTGATCTACTCAGAGATGCGTCGGATGTGCTGTTGACTGTTCGTAGTTCAAGTGCTTGATTATATCAGAGACTGAATATAAATGAGAGATTGAGAGCGGCAACCGTGGCCACCAAGAACAAGAAGAGCAAGAGGGCATAGGTCGGGGATTTGACAGTAGTTATCGTCCCATAGTGGGGACTTTTGACCGTTTTATTGGCCTTTCTAGTAACATTTTATTAACTTTTAGTAACTCTTTTGACCATCTACAATTGCCCGGGGCAGCACAATTGAACAGAAAATCACAGCTCAGATCAAACCCCCACCTATGCCCGCACTCCCGCCCTTCCCCCACGGGATTTACATTGATAGGTGCATAAACCCTTAGAAAAAAAAACATTCGAATTTGCCTTGCTTAGACCAAATTCAGAGGAAAGTGATGAAGAAGATGGAGTCAAAACTCTCACGAGACACAAAATCATTGAGAGAGGTATGATAGTATTAAATGAAAATGATGACGACTGTTGAGTCAAATGACGATGTCAAGTGGATAAATGTTCTATATCAAATGAAGGAACTTGTTGCATTACTTTCCAACAAGATACTGGAGATAAAGATACAAGATACAAAAATCCTGGAAATCTTTTCCCATGTTAAGCCAAGCCCTCTTAGATCCTCTAGCACCTCAGGCACTGTATCTATTGACGGGCTACCTGGGTGTCCATTCTTAACCAATGGACAAGGGCTGAATAGATGGAACTCGCAATGAACTTGATACACTGCTTCCAAAGTGTTGGAGAAACTTTTCAAGTAATTCAGAAAAGACCAGTTCTAGATCATCCAACTGTTTTGCATCAGTTTCGTCTGTAACTATACTCGCCAACTGACCTGGCAATCTTACAGTTCTCTATAAGAGATCTATATGGGTTAAGACTTCAGATATGTGGTCTTCGCTGCTAACAAACAAAACCTTACTAATAGTTTCTTGTCCTGCTTATCACATGCTCAAAGAAAGTCTTCACATCAGAAACATCCTCTTCATTTAGGTCCGCCATATTGTCCGATCGACGTCTTATAAACTGTAGGTACCAGTTCCCTGCACAAATTCCCACTTGACCCAGACTCCCATATTGAATAAATAAGAGCAAAGATCGAATGAACAAGTACGGATTGAATTGAATGAATATGGATATTAAATTAAATGAGTAAGGATTGAACTGAATGAATATGAATATTAAATTAAACGAGTAAGGATTGAATTGAATGGATATTAGTATTAAACTGAATGATTAAAGATCAAATTGAATAAATATAGGTATTAAATTAAATGAGTAAAGATTGAATTGAAAATATAGAAATATTGAATATTGCTACATTTGGCTTGGCATAGGTCACCAAATGTTGCACTTTACTTTAATCACGCGGAAAACAGCTACTAAACTACAAGGATCATGTGTACTATGGGTGGTCTCGGTCGATATGTCGACCGATATATCGACCGACTATCGGTCGATAGTCGACCGACTATCGACCGACTATCGGTCGATAGTCGGTCGATATATCGACCGATAGTCGACCGATATATCGGTCGACAGTCGACCGATGTATCGGTCGACAAATCGATGGGTATTTAGCGATCGACTGTCGGTGAAGTATCGGTAGATTGTCGGTCAAATATCAGTGAAATATCGGTCGAATATCGGTCAAGTATCGGTCAACTATCGGCCGAGTATCGGTCAAGTATCGTTTAGCCAACGTACCTGAAACAGTTATTTAACCTTAGTTCTTAGCGCTACAGATGTAATTTGGACTCGGCGTGATCTTTAGATAGTGTACCTTACAGTTACCTTTATTGTAGATGAGTTTTCGATTAAGCGGAGAACTCATATAAATGGAAGGCTAGATTGCAGAATACCAGGCCCACAAAATATCTTAAATAAAAAAACTTGCTACCGGCCTCTACAAAAGGAAAAAGTATATATAAAAAGCGAGCAAACCTCAGCGGATTTAAGTTCAGATCATTGCTAGACAGTCTCTCTTTCGCACAAAATTTACCGGCAAGCGAACGAAAATAATTTTGCGAGTGCCATTTCTTGAACCTACCTGAGAACGGCGAAGCCGCGATCGATCGGCAAATAGCACGGGCGCCAGCACGAGCTGGCGCCTGTGCTATTTGTCGATCGCGGTATCTAGTAATAGCAAAATTATTTTCGTTCGCTCGCCGGGAAATTTTGTGCGAAAGAGAGACGAGCAGTCTAGCTCATTGCAGGAGCTAGTGAAAAGTCTTGCGAGACAAGGTCCAAAGAGAAGAAATGGCATTTTGGAAGATTTGGACAAGGCGTAATATATTTTGAGCGACATAATTTTGGGCCTCAAAATTATTAGTTGAGTATCGGTCAAGTATCGGTCGATGATCGGTCAAGTATCGGTCAAGCATCGGTCAAGTGTCGGTCAAGTGTCGGTCCGTTGTCGGTCGAGTATCGATGATCTTAGTTTATATCGGTCGACGTATTTATTCGTCGACTATCGGTGCGATACCTTCCCAACTTAGGATTGTTATCTCGTAACGAAAAGATCAGTCCAATGTTCTAGGTTTCTCGACTCACTCAGAAGAGTTCGCTCGTAAAGTTCTCTCGTAAAGTTCATGGACTGACCCGTTCCGAAGTAAGCACTAGACATGTTTTAGTATGGGTGTACAATGGATTTAGCATACTAGACATCACAGTAAACATTTCAAGCTTTGCATTCCCTGACATTCCACCGAAAACAGATAGCTTTGTATTGTGGGTTGTTTTTCACTTTGTGCCTCCATGCAAACACGTCCGCTGACCTTTTTCTACGCATACTCATATCTTGCACATGCGCAGAAGGCGTCAGTGGGCGATTTGCGACCGAAGGAAAATAAACCGTTCCCATTTTAATCCTCGGGCTTTCTTTGTAGAAGCCTGAGTAAATAGCTGAAATGTGTGTTGAAATGATACTGACAATGGCATGAAAAGCATTATAAGGTTATCGCACAGGGAAGTTGAGGTTTAGTCAGCAACCTAAAACCGTAAAAGTAGTGGAAATAGTGAGTCGATTCATATCATTTTAGAGTGGTTTGATTGTGCATTTCAATTTCAAAATATAAAAACACTGTTTCAAGGCCTGCTTCGTTGAATTTCCAGCATTTTCCTAATCCTGTATTGGAAGGAAATTGAGATTTCCTGTGAATCTGTGGACACCGATTTGCCCCCCCCCCCCCATCAAAATTTATCAGGGGCGAATGACGTCATGTCCATGCTTGTCGCGTTGCTTTCTCTTTGTTTGCGAGTCTCTTCAAGTTACTTCCAGTGTTTTTCGATTTTGTCGAGCTTTTTGGCTGTCACTGGCAAAGATGGTTGAAGCTACTTATCAGAACATCAGAAGCCTGCCTTCTGCTGGTGTGTTTTCTAGGAAACCGATGCTGCAATTCACCCAAGCAACACATCTCATTGTAAAACCAGTAAAACTCAGCTGCTTTTCATTGGAGATTCAACTTCTGTCCGCATACAGAGTTGTGATGCTGTACTGTTCAAATCAGCCTTATTATTGTCCAAGAAGAACCTTGTAGCAACGATTGTACAACTCTTGGTGCAGATATATAACAGCAGATTTTGATCAGTGCCGTTACAGTTGCAAATTTTATGTTTGCATTTTGGCTTGCATGTGCGTTTGTTTCGTTAATTTGTTTACATTTGTTGGGCGACAAAGAAATGATTTTTGTCAATTTCGTCTTGAGGTTTGTGATTATTTGGCTACTGCTACTACTTGCCGATTTTTTAATGTTTTGGCTGACAATTAATCAGTGCAGTCCACCGTCTGTGGTTTTCTTAACACTGACTGCAACTTTGTTATTCGTGAATAGCGGTGTCATGCAATGCAAAAATTCTAAACATTGAATTTGTATGAATAAATCGGGAAAATCATGTTCATCAACTACACTGTACAGTTATGTTAAGAGTTTCATACTGATATTTAAAAATGTTGATTTCCGCATTAAAGAAGCTTGAATTTCGGTAAACCAGGTCAAAATGCAGCCGAGCGAATGCACTCCTAATCTTTGATTACCACTAGTTTTAATTTTAGAACCCTCAGGCCCATAATTTTGCTGAAGAAATCATTTTATATTGAATTGAATATGTGCAGTAAGTGTGAACATAGTTGTAGTTGTGCGATCCACAGTTCATCGAGAAATCTGGTCCTCCGTTGGATAAGGCAGGCTTGAGAAGAAATTATATGGGAGATGACGAGGGAATCGTTCAAAACATGTGCGTTGAACGCTTTGCAAACCCATTCCAAACCATCTGAAAGTCCGGTTTGCATGATGTCTCGGCTATTGTTTACAAACTGGCGTCTTTCACAACTAAGAAATATTTCGCTTTCTTCGTTTTCGACTCGTATTGCGGGGTCCTTCGAACCTTTGGCGTCTTTTTATGTGGATGACTCGACCTGTTTTGAATGGGTGAAATTTCCTGAAACGGCTGACAAGAGCTTGTTTAACAAAATAATTATTTGAATTGACCGTCAGCAAAACCCATGCCATTAGCAGGTATGTTGAGTTTTTTTGCACAAGAAACACAAGCCGTTTGCACATGTGTTAATTTTTCCTGCACGTTTTCGCGTGAGAGGTCACATTTGTGCAGTAATTTCCAGAATTTCAAACAGATTGAGATTGTGATGTTTGCAGAGCTTTAGAACTTGTTTAGTGTAAAATGATTAAAATTCAAGTGAAATGATTACTTTCCTGTGTACATGATAGTCCTCCATGTGGAATGAATCCATTAATTCGGTGGCAGCGTGGCCGAGTGGTTAGAGGGTTGGACTTGAAATCCGTAAGTCGCGGGTTCAAGTCCCGTGCTGACCACTAGCTGGTGTTGTTCTCGGTAGCCCCGAGTTCAACTCCTCAGCTACGCTTGTAAATAGCCAACTGGTCTGCCTCCTGCCAGTTGGGATTCTTAACCTTGTTATGTTTATTTACAATGTTTGTTTACATTGGCCCTGAAAAGCCCCAATGGGGAGTGGTCAATTAAGTAATTATTATTATTATTAATTTGTGAGTTTACGGGAAGTCTAGCCATAAGATGAAACCAGAAGTGTAAACAATACTTTGAGAGGAGGGTTAGAAGTCGTCCGATGGAGTCCATCGGATCCATTGGAAACACATTCATTCTGATGGAATCTCCAGAAGTCTAGTCGTGCCATGAGTCAAAGCAAGCATGCCACACATATGACATAACTCGTTCTTAAAACTCTGCGTCGAAACAAGCATGGTAAGCATGTAGAGTAACTTGTTCTTAAAACCATGAGTTGAATCATGGCAACCCATTACATTTGCTATTCAAATCAACCAATAGAAAATGTACTTTTCCATCGGAATCTATTCGTTTCCAATGGATCTGATGGAATCCATCAGAAGGACTTTCTACCCCCTCATCCAACATGAGCAGAATTTTTCTAAGCCTCTCATGAATAGAAAATGAACTTTTCCATCAGAATCTATTCGTGTCCAATGGATCTGATGGACTTGGTAGGACTTTAAACCACTAGACTTCCAGTTTTCCGATGGAAACCACGGGGATACGATTGGATTCTAGTCAACAGTTCCACTGGATTTCCGGTTTTTCGATGGAAAGCAAGGGTATACAACTGGATTCCACGCAAGGTTTACTCCAAATAGTTGTGTGATAAGCTACCTCTCTCACTCTCTCATCGTCTGCCCCTACCAGTGCTACATAAGGGGTCTACAGTGCATAATTTTTAATAGTCTAACTTTCCAATTTCCTCATTATATTCACTAAGACTCTTAGATCGAACACAATTCCCAAATCTTTGATTACTACTGGTAAATTAGGAGGACTTGGTTGAAATAATTATGATATACTGCAGTCCAAGTAATTTTCGTGATATGGGTGGTAATTTTGTTTTTCAAACTTCCTGGTATATTTCAAATGCAACTTTATATACCGTTAGCAGATGAAGAACATTTGAAGTGTGATGCTTATTACTTCCTGTGCTTTTCCATCTTAACAGTGTAAAAGATGTATTCATTGCAGCTGTATATTTGATTTAAGATGTCAATAATTAGTAAAAGATAATTCTCAAATTTTTATTTCAGCAAAGTTGTCATCTTGTCTTGATCAACTGCGTTCTATTCTTGGAGAAAGTTTACATGAACCCACAGCTGTTGCTGCAGTTATACAAAATAACTTTGACATGGAGAGAGCTCTAGACCACATTCTTAGCCAAGGTACAGTAAAATTAATAAGATCTTGGTGGGATCCCACTGAAAATTTTTGCTGAAATACTGCTGCAGGTATGGCTGCTGAGATTTTTATTCTTGGCAGGAATCTCGGCAGGGTTCCTGCACACTAACCAATAGGCCACTGTGCCTCCCACTAAAAAAACACTTTAGTTACAGTAAGTGTCAATGTATTCAGCACTGCTCAATCAATCATTTATTTTAACACATTTCGCCGAAGAGCTAAAAAACTTGTTCAAAATACGAATGTGTGCAGTATGAACAAATCTATAGTAATTACAGCTAAAATACAACATTATTCTATATTAATTACAACTAAGTAAATTTTTAAAAACTAAGTAATAAATATATAAGATATAGAAAGCTAAATCCTACAAGAAATTAAATATAGCAAAAAATGTGAAGGTAAAACTATGTTCTAAAAGACATGTTCTAAAACGCTACAATCTTGCAATTTTCTTTTGAAGTCATTTATATCACTTGAAATATACACTTGAGAGGGCAAACTATTCCATAACTTAGTCAATAAATAAGAGAAAGAATTCTTTTTAAATTTAAGGTTAAAATTAGGTAATTCCAAAGTCATGCCGACCCCTCTTTGCCCATACAGTGTATGCGTATATTTGAAAAGGTTTCCAATAATTTGTAAGTAGGTTCCATGCCACTTAAAGCATTTAAAAAGAATTTCATGCCAGCCATATTAAGCAGCTTGTTGCGTGACATTGACTTGTTGTATGTAATTAATGTTCTCAAGATATGACAGTTGCCATCTTCGAGACGATTGCGTTAACCTTTATCTAAGCCTACAAATAAAGGACTGCAATACTCTAAATGTGGTAAAATAAATGTTTTATATAGTTTTATCATTTTATCATGAGGCAGAAAACGCCTCATTCTTCTCACCGCAGAGGACTTAGTGTAGGCCTTCTTTAGTTGATCTGATATGTGTTCTTTATAGGATAGGTCCTTGTCTAGAGTTCTCCAATAATCTTGATAGATTTGAGAATCTCTATTTTAACATCATTAAGAAATAAAGTGAAAAAGTAAAAATTAAAAGTAAGTACAAAGTAAAACAAAATAGCCACAACATCCTGGGGGGCTTGGCTAAATTTAACTAAACATTCAGTTAGCCTAATGTCTGTGATAACCCCCAATAAAGATCCATAGGCAGTGCCATAAAACAGAGTTCTTGAAACATAATTCAAAGTTAAGATGATTAAACTGCTTCTTCCAACAAGGAAATTGGTCTGACCATGGTACCAATTCAAGTCTTGATTTTGGCTACACAGACCTGGTGATCATGGCCAGGAAAAATCTTGACAGCATGACCAAGAAGCCATCTTCCCCGTGGGGAATTGTTGTCGACGACTAAGACAAGGTCTCCGATTGCCAAGTTGCCCTTCTCTTGAACCCATTTGGCTCGTTGTTGCAGCGCTGGAATGTACTCCCGAATCCACCTTTTCTAAGACTGAAGCATTGGCTGCCATTATTCGGGAGTATCATAAAAGTTGTTCACTTCCAACAGGAAATGCAATGTTACATAGAATAAACATTTTGGCTATAAAAGCTCTGTCTCGTTTCTGCATTGTTTATTTTAGGAAAGTGGGTGGCATGGCGGCTTCCATAAACAGTGGTAAATACAGTATGTGGATTTGATTGCAATCTGAATTTTTGTTCCCGAAAGGTCTAGCGCGGAGTTTTAGCAATCATTATTGTGCCCAAGTAATGCTCCAAGTGCATTGATCTATTTGCCACAGTGGAAATAGTCGTTTTCCTAAAATGTCAATCGAACGTGTTAGTTTTGCTTTCATGTCGAGTGCCACTTGTGCAGTCTAGTACGTACCTTTGCAGCAGATATGTCTTGCTGCGGAATTTCGCTGCTTCGAACTTCAATACGTTTTCGTTTGGTTACATTGAAAATTTGCTATTTTGAATTTCATTGTCTCGAATTTTCTAAGAAGTTCGCAACTTTTTTGCAACAAACCGAAACAGAACTTTGTCCAACATTTCGACAAATATTTTCGAACACAAAGAACGAATTTTGACGAATTTCGTTTGCATTACTTTTTCACAGTACTGTATTTGGCCGACTATTTAGGATAACTGGTATCATTTGAGACAGAAAACTTTTTTTTTTGTGTAAACCGTCACCTGCAATAGTTAGATATTAATAACCTGAGAGCCACGCGTTATTCGATTTGTCACGCTGCGGACACATTCGCGTGTTGCCAGTGCATTGTCTAACTCGCGCAAAAGGATGACTTTTTTTATCAAATAAATTTTCGTTCTGTTCCTTTTAATTGGTGAATGTTGTGCTCTTTGTTTTCTGCACTGAAAGTTTCATTTTATAATTTGTAAGTATATAACATGTATCAACAAAGGCATTACTATGTTCTAATTTTCACCAATTATGTACATGAAAAACTGAAATCTTCAATTTTATATGAAGCTTTTCAATGTATGAATTGCATTGAAATGTGTAACAGCCCTTCACTAAACTATTTTCTACTTGGTATCTAGAAAGGCTCTGTCTCAATAGAATTGGCAATAGTTCTTTTCTACCACTTGCAAAGATGCGTCCATAAACCACTGGAATTGATCTGTTAAATAGCGTAATTGACTGGCAAAAATAGTTGGCCTGAACCTTGGCGATACTTACGTATTGTAACCTCAAGGAAATACTGATATACACATTTTTTCTCTGAATTCGGACATTTCTTACCAAATACAATCTTGGATGGAACTTTTGAGACACAACAATTTGGGTATCACAGGTAATAAATTGTCTAACCCCCCTCCCCTGTTTCAATGTTGGCAATATTTTTGGTGGAGCCAAGTGAATTGTAAATCGCAGGAAACAACATTGAACAGGGGGGAAGGGGATGAAGCAATTTTCATGCGCTTGTAAGCCAAGGCAGTCACAAATAACGTGTGGTATTTGTTTGTCTCAACTAGTTTCATCCAAGATTGTTACTGTAAAGGAACATTTTCATGTGTGAAGTCACTTTTGTTGTTAAATAATGATATTCCCAATGGCAGTGGATACAAATGTAAATGTAAACACAGTTCAGTGAAGTGGCCCAACTCTGCACTCTTTCACATTTCGTTTTCCGACTTCAGTGGCTGAAAACCACTTTGATGTATACCTGTTTTCAGAAGATGATGAACTGTTTCAGGAAACAGTTTATTGACCAGGCTTTTAAAAATTTAGGACAAATCAAGCGATGCTTACAGGCTTTGATCCACTCACTTGCATCAAGGAACTTGATGTCCAGCTGCATTTGTTATTTTTTTCAGGTTGGGTTAGGTTCCAAACATCCTTCTTACAGAAAATACATTTATTTTATCACTTTTCTTTAATTTTTTGTTTAGGTGGAACACAAGACTTCAGGGCAAATTTACATCCTTTTGGGAGTGAAGGTGAGCTTTCGTATTTCTGTGACCTTGTTGGTGCACTATTGGGATGATGTTTTGTGGGCTGTTGTCTGCTAACCCGCTACATAGCTAAGTGGCAAAAGCTATAAGGAGCTAATGGTTTAACTTTTATGTTTGAAACAATTAATTGATATCAATTATTATCAATCTACGTGGCCAAATTGAAATCTGGCCTTATCAAAACTCGCTGTACGGGCTGCAAATGACTCCAGGCAGCCCAATTTTGCATTAATGGCCCTGAAGCTAATTGATTCACGCTCCATCATCCGATGAATTTAAACCAATCAGATTATGTTTAGAGGTTTTGATGCAGGAAAACCATTGAGGTGCATATGAGCAAACAGCAAGCTTTGAAGTTCTGTTTCACACTAAACAAATAGTTTTCAGAGGGGAAAATCAGTCTACTTGTTATAAATGGGAAAAATGCAGACAAAAAATTTGGATTTAGACTTGAAGATAGACTAGCAGCAAAAGCACAATCCAGAAAAATCAAAGAAAGCAAGTTCTTGTCATCTTTACGAGAGGCAAAACATTGTTCACTTGATTCCTATGGTTAATTAGGGATGGCAATTTGGAGTTAGGATATGGGATTATGGGTACAGTTAAGGCTAACCTTAAGGGCAAGGGGCTAGGGTTACAGCTAAGGCTAGGTTTAGGGTTAGGGCTAGGGGTGGGAATAAAATGTATGGTTTGGGTTGGAGATCTGAGTAACTAATAAGAATATTTTACTTTCTCTGGCCTAAGTTACTTTTCCTGTTGACTTTGCATGTTAGACTTCTGCACTTACAGCGTAATCAGTCAACATGCTCCTGTAATCAATTGTAATTGTAATTGTAACTGTAATTGACTTTGCATGTTAGACTTCTGCGCTTACAGCGTAATCAGTCAACATGCTCCTGTAATCAATTGTCTCATAAGTGGATATTGAAACCTTATTGGAAACATACCATTACAGTATGAAAGAATGCTATGGGATATCCAGGGATGGACATTAGCACTCGCCCGCTCGCCCATGCGAGTGTCTAAAGTGTCGAGGGGGCGCAAATCACAGATCACTCGCCCGTTTGGCTAGGATGATCTTCATCGCCAAGAAATTATTTAAATTGCAAAAGAAACAATGTTTTTACATTCCATTTTGCCGAGAAACTCCCTTAACATAAACATACCATTTCTATTTTACAAAGTTTTATATTCAGAACTGTTCAATAATTGGCGCTGAAAAGCAACATTGGGCTTCCTAAAGTGAAGTCCTTTGCAAAAATAATTATGGTGTCGATAATTACATAACGCATGTACTTGTACAAAGTGATACCGCTGGTCACTAACAGAGCCGTCGATGAACAAGTAATGCCCTTCATTGGCTCCCAAAAGGTTTAAAAACACGAGACAGAGTGGTCATATGACAAAAGGCTTATTGACTGAGTTAGATATTGGAAGATATTGGCTCATCCTCGGTGAAAAAACCATTGGGACTTCAACACAATCAAAGTGTGTAATTTATTATGTACTGATGTGTAGCATATATGAAATAATTCATATTTGAACTGCGGATATACATGTAGATGAAAGTGAAGAATGATCATTGCAGTTAATTTCCAATTTTAAGCAACTGGAAAGAAGAAGCCTGAAAAAATCAGGGCTTCAACAGGATTTGAACCCGCTCCAAATGAGTGGCTTCATAGCTTAGCTGGTAGAGCATCACACCAGTATTGCGGAGGTCACTGGTTCGAATGCCGTTGAAGCCCTGATTTTTGCAGGCTTCTTCTTTCCAATAGACCTTTATCACGCATTTGTTATTCTTTTGTGTTCATGCTAATCTGCACGTCCAGCCACGTCAGCAAGCTTAAGTATAAAGAACAAAAGAACTTGAACTCAGAAATGAGGTTGGATGTGCAGATTAGCCTCAACACAAAAGAATAACGAATGCGCGATAAAGGTCTATTGCTTAAAATTGGAAATTAACTGCGATGATCTTTCTTCACTTTCATTATGTACTGTATTGCATAAATTAGTGTTAGAATCCTTGGGAGACACTTGGTACTGCTCAGTTTCTTGGCAACCAGATGCGGAAAAGTGCCTGGTCTATTAAGTTGAAAAACCTGTTTTGTCTGCGATAAAACTCAACATCCTCCGCAAAAATAAGTGACGATAAACATTGGGTTTAAGCTTTCATTGACCATTCTCTTTTAAAGGTATCTCTGACTTTTATAAGTGATGAAAACCATCATAAACTGACCTGGCTATCAACACATGTGAACGTGGCAGCATCCTGTGCAAATCTTCACTTTAGTTTCGCGTTGAAATATTATAGACAGAACAGTAAACATCATTGTTCTGTTCAGCTTTTAAATAAGATTCTCGTTCCCTCGATTACATTTTGTTAACAATGATTCTTGGCTGCAAAATATAGTTCTCTGTTATCTACATGAAGAGTTATGGATCAAGAAACATGATGTGCGAAACATCACTGCAACCATTGTTTGCACATGGACGCCTTTAGGTTTTATACTGTCAGATGAGATAACTTCGGTGAGCACAAAGATTTCGCTCTTATTTGAATGGACAAAGGTTAGATGTTAACTTTAACTTCTTGCAATTCAATTTTTTCTTGCAGATTAAAAGCAAAAACATGGTATTTTACAAGTGTAAATTCTGATCCTTCAACTGCTTGTGCGTTCTTGATGTGCATCAATTGTGGTGCGATAAAATCAGAGGCAACAAATCTTGCATGTTTACTTTGGCCTGTCATCTGTATTTGCCAACACTTCTTAATTAATACAATGTTATGCAAAAGATTTAAGTTCATTGTTTGAAAACCATATACTAAGTAAAGCTAAGGAACTCATTGCTGGAAATATCACATATTCAACATTTGGCTCAAATAAAACCGGTTTTGAAAATAATCGAGTGTCACTAAGATACGAGGCTCATAAATATGCATGAACCCGAGATAACTTGGGTTTGCTGACTTTGACCATGTTGAAGTTGTCATGCTTTGAAACTCACCAGTTAGATAAAACAAAGAAATTATGAACAAGACAACAAAGAACCTAGAAACAATATAGGACAGAAATACAATAGCTCAGAAACAAAGAAAAAAGTTGCAGGTTTTTACACCGAGGTAAACCCAAAATATTTGGCTTTTGGTCAGGATGTGTGGGCCTCACTGTGCTTGCTCCATACATCCTGGCCTCAAGCCAGATATTTTCCTGCGGGGCCCTCCCACTCAGTCCATAAGTACTTAATAATATAAATTATAATATTTTCTAGGTATGCTTTCCTGCAGTTTCGTTTGTGACACAGAGTTTTGTTCTCCTTTGATTATCAACCAGAACCTTTTACAAATTATGAAAAATAGAAAATAAATACAAGGTTTTGCTACAAAACACATGCTGTGCTAGACTAGGAAACAGGAGACAAGGAGGCTACACTGAATCCGATAACAGACTAAACAGACAAACGTTATATGGCAAAGCCTTGCGAAGTCATGAAGACTGAACATAAATTGAAATTAAATTGAAATATAACCCAAATGAACCTAAATAAATTGGTAGTCACTGGAAGGGATAGACCAGGAGGCACTTGACATTTCCTGACCTTTTATATAAAGTAACGAAATGTCAAGGGCCTCCTGGTGACTACCCACTACATATGGTTACACAAAAAATGTCCCCGGTTTGCTTGCAGTTGGTTCCAGTCATGTTTTCTTGCAGTTAGCTCCACGTGGATTTGCTTGTGTTTAGGTTTAATTTCGTTGGATCTTAATAGCACGCAGCTCTATTGTTTTAGGGCTAGGGTCCATTGTTGCTGTTGTTTATAATTTTTTCAGCCAATATTGTGGGACCTTGTTAAGAGCTGCGTACCGCCCCTATTGTGGTTTGGCTGTATTACATAGACTTAGACCTGTAGTATTTAAAGTTGCGATAGTGTAGTGGATAGGTGTATGCTTCTTGGATCGTGTGTCCCGGGTTTGACTCCCGGTGTGCCCATGTTAAAATATCTTCTTTGTTTGAATTTTAAAAAACCAAGTGTCTTCTTTAGTATTCTTTATTACATTTTCAAAAAACTAAGTGTATGAGTACATGAAATGTCTCAGAGGGAAGAAGGTCCTCCTTGTCTATCCCTTCAAGTGACTACCAAGTAAAGCGAGCGATAAGATAACAAAATAAGCTCACCCTGGTGGCTGGACGTCTAAAGGACACTAAAAGAAAGATACAAAATGTATAAACTAACAGAAATACAAGCGAACTGAAAATAATAAAACAAAAGAAAGCGATAAAAGCGAGTGTTATAAAGTGAAAGCTACTAGTCTGTGGCACAAGTGCACGGTCACTGGGGAATCGAAATGCACAGAATGATCCTTAAAAAGCCAGAAATCTCGAGAAAACTAATCCTACACAAAGAAAATAAGGTTGACTAAAAGATTGCTAAAAGATTGGAAAATGATGGCAAAACATACCACTATTTAAAGATGAATAAAATCAGAAGTTGACAAAACCAACAAAACCACACGTCATGGTCTCTTTCTCTGCATGTGCATGCGCTGCCCCCAGGGTCATATGAGCGCATAAGGAATGCACCCTCACACATTTATGAGGAAAGATTTTCAGATAAATATTTTCTGGAGACACAAGCTTGCTACTAAATAGTTTTCTGGGTTATATCTTATAGTGCAGTAAAGAAATCAAAATAGTAGTATTAATTTCCATTTAAAACTGATGGTTTGTATTTCCATTCATATAATCTGATTTTTTGCCTGTTTTTTCTTTTTCTTCATGTTCCTTAATGCTCAATTTGTCTGCTGTATGGCTCTAACAAGGTAAGGCTCTATTATTTCTTATCAAACTCAGCCACTAAAAAGTGTTAAGCAATGTGGACAACACAGCCAGGGTCAAAAAGACCTGCCATGGCAATCATTTTCTATTAACAATGTAAACTGTACATCAGCAGAGTCAACAGCATCATTTGCAAGCGAATCTTCTGTAACAGGCCTGGTCGTAAGCATTTCTGATTGTACATCACCCTCATGTATGAGTACCCCAGGTGTGTCTGCTGATGATTCATTGAAAACCCTTGGTGGGCAGTTATTTCTTGACAGTGTTGCTGGTCTACCAGTAACATCATCACTGAATCTTTTTCAAGGATCATCTCAACACTTGTTGCCTTCAGCTCCTCTCAGCAGTCTCTCAGGCCAAGTGGGAGCACAGTCACTGTTAGAGTCTTCGAAGACTGCACTGCAAAACCCTGCCTTGTTGTCATGCAACCCATTACTATCACCCCCATCATTTTCAGGCAGCCTCCTATCTGTTCCCCTAAGTACATTATCTCAAACTTCAACATCAGTACTTCAACTGCAACCGACAAGTGATAGTCAAAATCCTCTGTTATCAGCTTCCCTTAGCAGTTTAGTTCAGTCTGGAAGCTTTTTACTGGGTCAGCCACTATCACCACCATTAGTGTGTACAGAGTCTCAAACTGCTGGGCCACTGGAATCGCTTAGTCTGTATCGAGGTGCAGAAATGCCATTGATAGATGCCCATCTACATGTTGGAACACACGATTGTGGTACAGCACATTTTTTGTGTCAAAATTTGCAAAACATGAAACCAACAAGAAATGTAAATACCAACAAGAAAGGAGAGAAAGCCTACTACCACAGCAATGAAGCAGAAAACACACTGTTACCCACATCCATGACATCATCCATGCTTAACCCATCTGTGGACCAAGGAGAAACAGAAGCTTATACAAGTGACAATAAGTCATTTGCCCCTTCTGCAAAACATTCAGTAAACAGCTACAATAAGAGATTTTGCCAAATGTATGTGGACAAGGAAAGACAGCTGGTCAGAAGATGGATTAACACACCTGTATTGACTTCAAAGCCCACAATGTTTGCTTTGGCCTTGTGCTACTCTACACATGCATCTGCAAAAACCTCCTGTGCTAACAAACCTGTCGCACAAAACACTGTTAGCGATCTTTACAATTTAACTCGTGTAAGCATAACTCGCTTTGACTTTTGTTCCCCATCACCTGATGATGCTGTGAATGAAAAGCAAAAGGGGGCTTTTTCAAGAAAGAAGTGAGTGACGAGGAGTGACAAGGACATCGACATAGTCCATCGCTTAAATAAAGGCAGCAAATCACTGAGACCAATAATTGTCCGTTTCAGCAATTATTACAGTAAAGAGCAAATGTATCGAGGCCGCTGGGAACTTCGCAAGAAGAGTAGTTTAAGAGGTTTGGGAGTGGACCCCAAAAATGTTTACATCAATGAGAACCTAACTGCCTATAGAGCAGGCCTATTAAAGGAAGTTCACGATCGTAAACGCAAAGATTGGAAGTTCTGGACAATCGGTGGAAAGATTTTTGTCAAGCCTGATCCCATTGGTGATGTGATTATCAAAATCCAAAGAAAAAAGATCTTAGCAAACTGTAGCTTAAGTGGGTCCTATAACTTCAGAATGGGGTGGGAAAATCATTTTTTTCTCATGGCACAGAGCATGCCAGAGGTGTATGTGTTATGGTAAATCCAAATAGCTTGTTTCAAGTAGAAAATGTAGAAATCGATCAAGAGGGTCGTTTCATAGTAGCCAAACTAGACAGAGATTACTCAATAGTAAATATTTATGCACCAACTGACTATCGTCAACAACTAACATTTATAAGAACGCTCAGTCAATTCTTGGTGTCAAAAACTAATTTATCAAAGGTTATAATAGTGGGTGATTGGAACACGGGATTAAGCAAACTGGATAAAAGCGGTGGACTGCCTTGGAAAGAGACTAATTACAGGAATGCACTTTTAAACCTCATGAAAGAACTAAACCTCACTGACATATATCGTGCAGTTCATCCGAATACTAGAACTTACACATGCGAATCTAAAAGTCTGAGACTCAAATCGAGAAATGATTTTTTCCTTGTATAAAAACAATTTACTAATTATATAATCAAAGCAGAAATTTGTACATCAATAGCACCAGATAACAAAGTGATCTTCCTCAATTTGAAAATAGACCACAGCTTTAAGCGAGGACCAGGAACTTGGAAATTTAATAATTCATTATTACAAGATGAGAACTATTTTAATTTAATAAAAGTGTTCCAGAGGATGTTATTAAACGAGTACAAGAAAAGCTTTTCAGCTTTCTTTGGCGAAACAAAAAGGACAAAATAAAAAGAACTGTACTGTATCAAGGTCCCTGTGGAGGAGGTCTAAACTTTCCAAATGTTAAAACAACTGTTAAGGCACTTCGACTAAGCTGGATAGGCAGGTTAATAAGTGAATCTAATGATGCTTGTAAAGCAATTCCTAATGCTTACTTCAATAGATATGGAGGATTAGCGTTTCTCTTGAAATGCAACTATAACACAAAAAAATTAGAACTTATTAACTTATTAAACTTATTATTACTAAGAACTTATTAATTTAGAACTTCTAAATTACTTTAGTGAATTACGAAACCAATATAAGGATGACTGCTTCAAAGGTGACTTAAGGTCATTCCCCTGAAATAGAACTGACAATAGATTTTCGTTCAAACTTTGGCCATTTGTTGTTCATCGTAAGGGAATTTAAATTTTGTAATGAAAAAGAGGGGTTCCCATATCCGTTTAAGAGCAGGAGCACCTTGAAAATACCCTATAATTCGTTAAAATATCAGCTTCAGAAAGCAAAACAAGGGAAAAAAACTATAGATATACTGTATCGCCTTCAAGGAACAATTTAATATATGTTTCATTATGAAAGCACGCATTACCAGTCGACCTTGATTCAACTTGTTACTAGTATACAGTGATCTTGAGGCCACAATATCTGTTAAATAAGTTCACGTTTCCGTCGATTATTTATTTTTCTGCAATGGGAAGTACAAGATCTTCTTAACCATACTGGCAAAAATCTACCTTATGAAGAATTCAAGATCAAATTTGACATTGAAGTCAATTTCATCTATTACTGCCAAATTCTCTCTGCAATTCCCAAAAGTCTTAAATTAAAAGCTATGACTTTTCCAAAACCTCTAGAATCAATCATAGAAGAAACAGATGTATACCAGCTTGCCCAAGGGAAAACCATCCTTCTGTCTCAAATGCACTGCAAGGATTTTTACTCACTCTTCCAAGCGGAATGGGAAACAGAACCAGCATCGGTTCAATCATGGTCCAGACATTATTTTTTTTGCAAAGACCCAGATTCCCTTGAACACACTTTCCTGGCTTGCTCTGTTGTCAAGGACTTTTACCACGAAATGATGGTATGGTTAAACAACGCACATAAATCACAATTTATCAGATCCTTTTTAATGATTTTACGCTACCCGCAGGATCACAACATCTTCTGAGGTGGAAATTTGGCATTTTTTCATAACGCTAATGAAAAAGTATATCTATGACTGTAAAAGTTAATGATGGAAAAATTCCCACTAGGTAGTCAATTCAAACAAAAACTAAATATTCAATGGAAAATCGAAAATAGCGGAAATTAAAAATAGCTGGATCTTGATAACCAGCAACCAGCACTGTGTCACCCTATAAACGCAATCTTAAATTAATATAGAAATCTATGCTAAACTTTATTAAGTGAATATTGTAATTTGTAATTGTACAGTACTCTAGGTAGCGTGCCGTAAATGTAAGTTAGTCCTTTTTGTAAGTAGCATACTGTGAGCTGTTTGTGTGTAATGTGTAGATTGTAATATGTAAATACATACTCTGTAGATTGTTTTTTTTTTCTTGTAACTACAGTGGAGATTTTATTGTATTTGTTCTATGTTTTTTGAGCCAATAAAAAAAAGAAAGAAATGATGTGGCTATATAGGTTGGAGCACTGGATCGCAATCTGTATTGACTTAGCAGCTTGTGTTTTGCATTATTATCGGGGAGTGTAATACTAGAAATGGTAGTTACATTGTCTCTTCACCACAATATAAGACAACTATTAAAAACATCCAAAAGGTTAGAATAAATTCCACGAAAGTGGTGAAAAGATTGGGGTCAAAATCAATTGTTTATAAAAAACCCCACAGGAGACTAAAGACTGCTTGTGAACAGGAAAAGGAGCAACAGTATTTGTTGTTTTTGGTGTTTTGGCTAAATTTTTTAATGTTATTTCATGGTTTCACTTAGGTCTGTGTTCCTCAATCAGTTTATCAATGCAGCAATATATTCCCATGTATCACTAATGAGTTTCAAAAGTGACAAAAGGCATTGTTTCAGTGTGAGAACTTTCCACAGATGTAGCCTAAGCTGTATTACATATGTGCTGCTTTTTTGCTCATAACTGTTTTTCAAGTTTTTCCTGCAGCATTGTATTATTATGAATATTATTTTGCTTGCTTTTGGTGTGTATTTTATCATTCCAAACTGCTATGTTTAGTGTAATAAAAATGGGTAAATAAATGGCATTGCTATTATAATAAGGGAGGCACAGTGGCATAATCGTATGCGCACTGGACTCCGGATTGGACAAGATGGGTTCAAGCCCCTAGCCAGGGCACTGCGTTGTGTTCTTGGGCAAGCCACTTTACTCTCACTGTGCCTCTCTTCACCCAGGTGTATAAATGGGTGCAATGGACTAGCATGTCATCCAGGGGGAGTAGAAATACTCCTAGTCGTTTCATGCTACAGAAACCGGGATAAGCTCTGGCCTGATGGGCCACTAGGCTCATATGCAGACCTTACCTACCATGATAATAAAGTCTTATCATTTGTTTCACAGTGTAGTCACTTGTGATGTGAATGACAACATGCATACTGCTAGTTTTCATCAGGCAATAAGGCTGACATGTATTATCTGCATAAGTTGATAATAATTATTGTTAAAAACTGCATAGTGTCTTCTTCAGGTGATACAAAAGTTTTTGGTATTCTTTAACGCTGCTACAGTTGTTATGCAGTGGAAGCTGAATAAATAAATAAATAAATAAAAAAGGTTTGGTTTATGTTCACCGGCCCCTCGGCAGTTCTGCCTTCTTCAGGGTGTCTTGTATTATCTGCCACTGTATAAAGTAGAATGCTGCACTGATTGGTTGTTTTTCAACAACTGTGATTGGTGGTTTTGCTACGTACTTCTGGTGGGTTGTTCTATTGGTGGTTAGCTGTGGGGCATCTGTGCTTCTACAATTTGGATTCCACTATCCCCTTTTGTGTGAAAACTTAATGTGAATTGCCTCGTTGACCCTAAAAGTGTACCCATGTGGCTCACAACCAATAAACTTTACCTCATTCCAATTTGGGTTATCTGGTGTTCTTGGCATCCTCTGCAATGATGGAGGTCTGGGATGTCTCAGTCATGCTCTTTGATTCTGTGTTGCATCGGTCTTTCAGGCTTGCCCATGTAAACTTTGCTTCATCCACAGGAAACTCTGAAAACAAGGGCATCTTGCTTGATCAGTTCAGAAGCGTGTTGGTGGTACTACAGTAGGTTAATGTAGTATCTAATTTGAAAACAGCGAATGTACCCTTAGTCTGGTCTGTTAGGGCAAAATTATACGGAAATCGTCACAAGACGTGTAAAACCACCAAACTTCAGGGTATAACTAATCATTTCAGAATGGGTGCCACAAGAATACCCCCCAGGGGGGGAAGGGAGAGGATGTTTTGTAAATGGGTCTCAGTTGTGGTGTGTTAAAACCCGCGTGCCATCATGAGCTATGAAAGAATTCATTTTGTTGATTACAGGGTGGTTTAATTGTTGGTGTAAGTAAAAAAAATGAAAATTTAATAAAACTGTGTTCAAATTTAAATATATAATGCGTTTTTGCAGTAAAGAAGACGAAAAAAGACGTCATATGTGTGTAATATCATTATAAAGCTTAATTTGATATGAATTTCACCTCATTTATCATATATTTTTAAATTAATAAAACATCTATACGGCTCTTCCGTATAAACAATGAATGGTAACAAGAAGCCAGCGGTGTTTCCATATAACATGCGCTTTACCTCCCGAGGAGTCCTGGCTTGACAGTGTAGTGATTGAGAGCAAAGTTTCTCCATATTTTTTGTGGAATTTCACTATGGAAACTGTAAGTATCACCTTAGATTTTATAGATTTATTTCAGTGAGGTTAAGTTCATTGCACTATGATGTGAAACAAGAACATATAGTTTTATGATTTTTATTTTTAATTATCCGTTCAATAAACGATACTCTGAATAAACGTTATAACTTAGGATGGATGAAAAACTATGAGAGATCACCAGATATTATGAAAAATGGTCAAGAAGGAATTGTTTTAAGTAGGTTTATGATTTCATTTAAACGAAAAGTTATAGAATGGTAAAGTTTCATTCAAAGTTTAGAATTGAGCATTGCACAAATCTGGCAACTATTCAACTATTCAATGGTTTTCGGACTCAAAGATGCGATCACGGATAAAAAATGCATGTTTTCAGTTTGGACTGAAATTCCCTGAGTTAATGATGCTTTTAAAACAAAATCATTCTTAGATTAAGAATATTTTAAATGATTATTAAGCTTTTTTCAACCTGCCATAAAGCAGAATTTCCTTCGCCATCTCACACTACAAGGGAAGCTTCTGGGTTGTCGTGTAGAAACGTTAATACAAAGTTTTTCTTAAATTTAGGGCAAGGAATTGGGAACTTTGTTTAATCTGCCAAGCAAAAGAAAAACCACAACCTCTAAAGTGTCCTCTGGATAGTCTTCAAGACGGTGCTGGCATGGAAGCATATTGATCATTTCTAAATAACGCTGTCAAAGTTATAAAACTTGGTTCTCTACCTGTGGAATTAACATTGAAAGAGGATATCTCCGTTGAGGAACTTTGCACTAACAAGGCAGTCTGGCAAAAATCATGTCATCTGAAGTTTGCCAATTCGAAACTTAAGAGGGCTCAAAACAAAATCAAAAGAAAAAGTACTGCAGATTCTTCTTCCCAGCCAAAAAAGCTAAAAGGCAGGTTTCAGAACAGAATGTATGTATCTTTTGTGATGAGCAGGGAAACGACCTTCACCAGGTTTTGACCCTTGAATTAGACAGAGATGTTAAAGAAATGGCAGTTCAAATGCAGGATTCTCAATTGATAACCAAATTGGCAGCAGGGGATATGGTTGCAATTGAAGCCAAATAGCACTCGAAGTGTATGCTTGCATATAAACGTAAATACACAGCATATATAGAGGCTGCATTAAAACCGAAACCAGCACCAATGATGATAGTGCAGCAGAAGCGCATACGTTTTGCCGAGTTAATATCGTTTATGGAAAGTTCGGCTGAAAGTGGAAGTCTTTTGTTTAAGCTGTCCAGTCTTCACGACCTCTATATTTCACGTCTTCGTAACCTTGATGTTGATAAGTCTGTCAATAAAACCTGCTTAAAGAATCGAATCATAGAGCATTACCATGGTGAGATTCAGGAACAAAACGATAGCAAAAACACGGTTCTGGTATTTAACCAAGGCATAGAGACGCTTTTGAAAGATGCCCTGAAAAAGCGCAACTGTGAAGAAGCGTTCAATTTGTAAATGTTGCTAAATATATCCATAACAATGTCTTTCAAGTGCCTGGGTTTTCTTTCACTGGGGAATTTACCTCAGAGTGCCAGCTCAAATCAGTACCACCCAGCTTAATGTGCTTGGTTTCTATGCTACTCAATGGCCCAAATATTGAAAGCCAGGATTTCGAAGAATCCCAAGCTTGTTTAACAATCGCTCAGCTTATTATCTTCAACATGAACAAGATAAAGAAACTGACCGCTAAGAGTGATCGTCATAATCAAGATCGGGAACCGCCACTACTTCTTTACCTTGGAATGAGTGTGCACGCTCAAACAAGAAGTAAGAAGTTGGCCAATCAGTTTTACGAACTTGGTTTAAGTGTGATTTACCAAAGGGTCGATGAGATCATGAACAATTTAGCGACATCTCTTTTCGACCATTTCAAGTCTGTTGGTGTTGTTTGTCCTCTTTCTTTACAAAGTGTTTTGTTCAGCTCTTGATCTATTGACAATCTTGATCATGACCCATCCTCAACAACGGCACAGAGCTCATTTCATGAAACTGGAATAAGTCTGTTCCAGTTCCCAAAGCAAGATTCAGATGTTAGCCAACCAGCAGGGCAAATGGTTAATATTTGTTCAACCAGGTCCGCTTCAAGAGATATCACACTGCCTGACACGTACGCCTCAGTTCCTCCTGTTTCTATAAAAAGATCAGAAGTAAACGTGCCTACTACAAGTCAAGCAGGTGTGGAAACCGTAATCACAGATCAGCTGTCTATTGCCATTGAAAAACAAGTTCACTGGTTGAAGCATTGTGAACAACATCTTAACGAGGAGCTTACCAAAGGTATTCATCTTTCATGGGCTGCTTATCACACATCAGTAACAGAACTGCCCAATCCTTTGCCATGCTTGGGTAGCTTGTTGCCATTGTTTTACGAGTTCTACTGCTGCCACAGTAGCCATGATGAAACATGGGATGTTTGTGATTAAGGAAGCAACAGAATTTCTTAACCCGGGCCAAATTCCTGTCACTGTCTGTGATCTGGTTGGACTACATCACTAACTGAGGCAGGCATAGTTTCCAGTGGTACGTCAGATTCCCTTCTTAAGGTAGCACATTTGACAAAAACCAGATGAGCCCACCAGGTGACCGTAGTAGCTTTGTATAAATTGCAGTATGTTGCCTTTGAGGAACTCAATGGTCAACAAGATAAAGAGGATATAATTTGGTTTTATCAATTGGGTTGATAATGTCAATTGGCCACTGTAAAGAGATTCAGTTGCTGATGTTTCGAGCGTGAGCCCTTCGTCGGAGCGAATCAAGGAATTGTGGGTCGTGTGCTTTTTATATACAGAATGATGGAGCTTCGCTATTGGCTGGTGCCTGGTAACGTGAAAACAACGGAATAAATTAGTTGAATGAAAAGCGTTCGTTGATACCGTGAGGATTAAGAGTGCCGATTTGAAAAATAAATTTTTGTTCTAGAGTTTTACGGCTTTCCGTGTTTCCTTGGTGAAGGGAAAGGCCGCAGACTGCCATATGTTGCTTAGAATGATTTGGGAGATTGTGTCTTATGACCGGTTTCGATGAATTTTTGTCGTCTTTCTCTACGTCACGAAGGTGTTCTTGGAATCGGTCGCCAAGTCGTCTCCCTGTTTCGCCGATGTACAACTTTTTGCAAAGAGTGCAAGTTATGCAGTAGATGGCATTGGCTGAGGTACAGGTGAAATGATCAGTGATTTTGATAGATCGCTTGGGTCCCGATATTTTGTCAACGTTGTGAATGAAAGGGCATGTTTTGCATCGTGCGCGAGCGCATTTAAAAGTTCCGTGTTGATCACTAGTTTGGAATGCACTTCTAACTAAAAAGTTACCTATGTTTTTGTCGCATTTGAATGAAATTAATGGGGGTTTGAACAACAGAAGCAGGATAGCTGCGTTTGTCGAAGAAATTGCACATTTCCTCTGATTTTAAGGAAAAATCAGAGTCGTCACTACAAAGACGGCGAAGTCCAAGAAACTGAGAATAAGGAATGGAATTCTTGACATGTGATGGATGTGAAGATGAATACAACAAATAACTATGAGAATCTGTGGGTTTGTAGTGCACACTGGTGCATAAACCGTTGCCTTCGATAGAAACTTTGATATCCAGGAATGCTAAGGAAGTATTGGAAATTTCCCAGGTATATTTAAGGGCAGGATCAAACAAATTAACAGCGGTTATAAATTGATTGAGATCCTCTCTGGTAGAAGAGGTAGCGCCAATACAGTTTGGGCCGTTGTATTGATTGAAAAATTGGTGTTCAATGTAGCCTATGAAAAGATTGGCGTAGCTGGGTCCCATTTTGGTACCCATGGCCACGCCATTGATTTGTTTGTAATAATTGTTCGCGAATGAAAAACAGTTGAGTGTTAACACTAACTCAGCCAGGCGGAGTAGTGTTTCCGAGCTTGGTTCCTTAACAGTGCGTAAACCAAAAAAAATGTTTGAGGGCTAGAAGACCTTCGCCATTTGGGATGACGGTGTAAAGAGATGTAATATCCATAGTGAAAATAAGTTTGTCTTCGCCTCGGAAATTGAAATCGCGAAAAATTTGAAGTGTGTGTTGACTGTCTTTAACATATGATGGTAATGATCTGACAATAGGTCTTCGCCTCGGAAATTGAAATCGCGAAAAATTTGAAGTGTGTGTTGACTGTCTTTAACGTATGATGGTAATGATCTGACAATAGGTGCCATAATTTTGTCTAAATAGCTGGAAATGAGTTCGGTAGGGCAACTACAGGCAGAGACGATAGGTCGACCTGGGTTGTTAGGTTTGTGAATTTTAGGTAAAAAGTAAATACACAAGGTTCTGGGAGTGGTAATGATGAGATTGGTAGCAGTAGCCGGCAATTCTTGTTTGACTATAAGGTCGTTAATAGTGCTCTTGACAATTTGTTGGTTAGTGGAGGTGAGATCTTTATCGACTTTAGCATAAAAAGAGGTGTCAGAAAGTTCCCGCAAAGCTTCTTTTTGGTAGAGGTCGGCCCGCCAAACAACGAAAGCGCCGCCTTTGTCGGCCGCTTTGATAATTATGTCTTTGCGCTTACTAAGGTTTTTTAGCGCCGTCCTCTCTTCCGAAGAAAGGTTGGACAATTTGGTGTTACGATTGAAATTAAGTTTATTGATGTCATGACGGCATTTTTTAATGAAAAAATCTAAAGAGGCAAACTGGCCCTCTGGGGGAGTCCACTTAGATTTTCGAGTCTGAAGCGTCTCGAAAGTATCTTTGTCCGAGGTGTTAGAATCATTTCACCTGTACCTCAGCCAATGCCATCTACTGCATAACTTGCACTCTTTGCAAAAAGTTGTACATCGGCGAAACAGGGAGACGACTTGGCGACCGATTCCGAGAACACCTTCGTGATGTAGAGAAAGACGACAAAAATGCATCGAAACCGGTCGCGAGACACTTCAATCTCCCAAATCATTCTAAGCAACATATGGCAGTCTGCGGCCTTTCCGGAAAGCCGTAAAACTCTAGAACAAAAGTTTATTTTTCAAATTGGCACTCTTAATCCTCACGGTATCAACGAACGCTTTTCATTCAACTAATTTATTCTGTTGTTTTCACGTTACCAGGCACCAGCCAATAGCGAAGCTCCATCATTCTGTATATAAAAAGCACACGACCCACAATTCCTTGATTCGCTCCGACGAAGGGCTAATGCTCGAAACGTCAGCAATTGAATCTCTTTACGGTGGCCAATTGACATTATCAACTCAATTGATAAAACCAAATTATATTGTTATACTTCCCACTGACGCAGCACCACAGTTTCTTTAGAAACTTACCCTCTCTAAGATAAAGGGGAGTTCCAAACGTGGAATGATGGAATGATTACAACCAGCCCAACGTGCAAGTTTTGGAACATGATCATGCAAATGGAACTCAAAGTTCTGGCATTTGTGAAAGCACATCGTGAAAACAACTTCTCTCTGTATGTAGAAGTCTTGGAATCCGTTGTTCCCTGGTCCTTTTGCCTTGATCACACTAATTATGCGAGGTGGCTTCCTATTCACATTAGAGCTATGAAGTGCTTACCAGGCCCAGTTCAAGAAAGCCTAAAAAAATGCTGGGTGATTTCTAAGTCATCGAATACTTTTTCAAGCATCCCAATCGACCAGGCACACGTGCAAAATAACGCAAGCGTGAAAAGATCAGGTGGAGCCGGAGGACTAACGGAAAGTCCTGTCGCGTTTAGAAGATGGATTTCCGGAACAGAAACCGCTAGAGTGTTGCGAGAGTTCGAAAGTCAGTTAAAAAGTGATGGAAATGTTGATGAAAAGAACGAACACCACGAACAAGGGCTTTCTACACAGAAAACCTATCAAAGTCATGTCAAGAATCTTATAAGTACAATTTCAGAAATGGGAAACCCTTTTAAGGATGACTGCCCTGAATTACTTGCTTTGACACACGCAATTGCGCAGATGCCTCTTTCGTGGATACTGTGCATAAAGTCCAGGAAATTGGATTACGCCAGTACAAGAATTTTGCAAAAGACGTCATCGATGAACAGACTGTGTCAATTCATGATACGATTTCAAAGAATACCTTGCCGGTGTTCAAGCGCCACCAGCTAAAGCAAATCTCCAAAGCTTCGTTAAAGTTGACAGCGGTAACAAGTGACCGTTACCTCCTTAGTCGTTTATATATTGCCAGCCAACAGAGTAGTATATGAATTGAGGTTTTCAGCACAGCGCCTCTATTAACAACAACCCACCCACACAGTCCCTACTTTTTAAAAAACTTGCAATTCAGAGTCAATTCAGAAAAAGTTATGAAGCGTATCAATTACGAGAAAAGTCACGATACAACGCTATTGTTCCACATATCCATAAGTTCTAGTTTCAATTCCATTTTCCATCAAATATCTTTTATCATCATAACAACTCAGAGATTTCTTTTGAATGTAATAACTAGAGATATTATGTAATTTACTCCTTATTAATCTCATTTTATGATACATTTGATTTTCTCCAAATAGAGTATCCTTATAATGATTAATTTTAATTGGTTTTTTAATTACTCCTCTCTTTATTCCCTTTGCTTCCACCTTCTTTTATATATGAGTATGTTTTAGATTTTAAACCACAGAATTCTCTTATTGGTATACCACCACATTCATCTTTTTTTTATTTTACCAATTACTTTCTTATTTTCCTTAAAGAAATACTTACTATCTTGTGAGTGTAATGTCGTTAATTATTCATGAGTCTATCACATGTAAACTTAGGTCACGTGATCAGGGAGTGAAATTAGAGAATGAGTTGAACATGCAAGCATGGCGTTGTGTTTCGTTTAACTCCGTAGAAAACACTCCCACACTCAGCCATTCGGTCACGATAGCACAGTGAGTAATCTGAATTGTCAAATTTATCTTTATCTTCCCACAGGTCTTCGTAAATATCATGTGTCTTTATATTATAACATAGTGTATCAGTATCTGTAAATAATAACTTCACTTTATCTTGTGAATACTTTTTCAAAAAATAATTATAATGAAAATCGTACATCAAAGTTTTACTCAAGTCCAAAATACTCATTCCAACATATGATGGTTTATTTAACATTAAAGATTCTTTTATTCTCTTAATTATAACCATATTATCATTCACAATATTACATCTCTTGAATGTTGGCTTTTTGATATACTTGAGTAACATATTCTTATCACATATTATCTTTGCGTCACACCTCTTTCCAAAAAAAAAAAAAAAAAGTCTTTTTTAAATGCATTCTTAGCTTGTGTTCTCATACGAGTATTAAACATAATATAATCTTTCATCCAATCTGATTCTTTAAATTTATAGTGTAATACATACTTCTCTCTACTTCTAAGAGTAGTTAATTTATTTAAACTGGAAGTTTTCAAATCATATTTTTCACAAATTTTTTTCTGGTACTCACTTACCATATCTGAAGATACTGGGATTTTTTCTGAGGCAAGAGGATAGCCATTATGTAGAGTATGTAATTCTTTTGGGTATTCTAAATCACATTCGATAAAATAACGAGTTGTATTGTCATTTATATCTTCATGATTATTTAATTTATTATATAACTCATCAACCCCCTTTTTTCTTACCCACTTAAAATCTCCAGTTGGCAATTTATTACACATGGCCCATCCATACAAATTATTTGCATCTAAATAAATAATATGACTTTCTTCTTCCTTAGGATCATAATCACTCAAATACCTATTATTAGCCTTTGAATACCTAGTTGAAATGTATAGATATACCGCCGCATAATCCCTTTTGAACCATGTGACTCATATTAATAACTAAATCTAACTGTACACGAGTCATTTTTAACATTGCATCCCAAGCTAAACCAGGAGCAGAAAAATAATTTACAGGATCGAGGCCATATTCTTTTAAACATACTTTTCTAAAATTTTCAAAAACATCACTCAGCAATAAAACATCACACTTTAAATATAAATCGTGATATTCACCCATATTTTTACATCCATTTCTCTGAAAACTTTCAATGCATGTTCATGATCTTTTTCTGAGAGTTCTTCTTCATTTAAGCGATTATAAAATTCTTCTCTCGATGGAAATTTCTCATTTTCAAACCTCGAGAAATCATCAAAATAGTCATAAGGATAAATACCCTTTTTCTTTATAAGATTAATTTTATCTTTTTTAATATCTAAAAATTCATTAACAAAATATTTATACTGATTATCTTCTAAATTTCCAGCTAACCTATCGAGAGATGAAGCCATAAATTGCATTGAATCAATGAATACAATTTCTTTCATCATTATTGACAGGTACTTTTCTGAGTTAGTTGGAATTATATAATTTTTTTTCTCCAAATTTACCATTTTCTTGTATTATAAAATGACCGTCATAACCTCTGAGGTTATGAAAGACAACCGGAACTTTAGTACTCATTCTGAGGTTAAGATTACAAAATTTATGAGCAGCACCACAAAATTTTCCAGTTACATGATCATGATCTCTAACTTTCATATTTTCCTCATTAAAGCTCTTATTACAAATCCAACATGAATCTGCTTTTTTAAATTCATTTTCTTCTTCTTGACTCAGATTCATTGGCTTATTAAATTATTCTTTAGTTTTTCTCTGAATTTCTTAATTTTCTTTCAAAATATCAAATTTATAACCAGCATTTTCACCTTGATAGTAATTAAATTCCTTAGTATACCTTTCATCCAGAGAACAAACAACTTTATACCTATATGAACAAATTTTATGATTTTGATATCTGTCGGTATCAGAGCCGCTTTCATCTTTAATATCTTCTTGTAAATCTTTTTTCAGTAAAGATTCAAAATCAGCGTCAATTACAAAAGGATTTTCTATTTGTTTATAATAACTTCTAAATTGGACTTTCCACCAAGGTGCAGGCATTTTTACAGACTGCTTACCATTAACAACCATACATTCCTCCATATGTTTATCTCTTAGTTTATTATTGGAAAAATGTTGTAAGCAATACAGACAAATGTGTTTTTTATTCTTATTTTTTGATAGAGAAGAAAAATGCATTTTATCAACATCTTTAATATACAAGTAATGATTATTGCCATCATCATTATCAATGAGTAATAAATTCATTGCTTGTATATCCTTCCTATTAGAGATATACAGGGTAAATAATTTTTCATTTTCGAATATATTAATTCTTATATTATTCATTTTTTCAATCTTAACAACTTTTTCAACACTTACCGGAAATTCGATTCCATCATAATCCAGATCAATAGGTTTATCATCTTGGGTAAAATATTTTTTTATATTTACTTACCCTCTGTGGATTCTTACTAATTTCATCTTTATGAATATGAAAAAGGTGACAATATAAGAAACATCTTTGGTCTTCATTCTTTATATTTATCAACCCCTTATCCATTAACTTCACAGGAGTTTCAAAATAAGAAGAAGCCTGAAGTGGGACATACCATTTTTTATAACATCAATTGTCCACCCACTTTTCATTGTAACGTAATTAGCAATTTTCTCTGAAATTTCATTTAGAGTTTTTTCTAATACATCATCTATCTGATCTTCGCGGAGAATAATGTGAATATCAGATTCTATTTCTTTTGTGATATAATCTTCTCTATTTTCATTTTCATTTTTAAAAATTATAGTAAGAGATCTATTGAATTTAATACTACCAAATTCTTTTAAGACGTCTCTTATTTTTTTATATCATGTAATCTAATTTTTAACTCTGAAAGAAGTTAATTCTTATCTTTAATATCAGTAGAAAATACTTTTATGTTACCTTCAATTGCACTCTCAGTTAATTTAATATTTCTTGGTTGTTGTATCAATTCAGTATTCACACATGGTTCTTCCTTTTGGGTTTATTCCTACTTCCTGGTGGGCGACCTCTCATTTTACCAGTCTGCTTCAACTGAATAATTTTAATATTACGTTCTTCTATAACTTTTTTTATCTTTTTATCTCGTTTCTTTAAAATTCTATCCTGAACTAACTTATCTTTCTTGGTTGTGTTAAGAGTTTCTTTTAACTTATTAATTTTATTATTTCTAGTTTCTAATTTCTTTTCAAGCTTATTAATTCCACTCTTTCTTTTCAATCTATTTATTTCTCTGGTTTGATTTTTGATGATTTTCTCCTTTTTACTGCCTTTTTTTTAATTTTTCCATTCTATTATTCATCTCATTTTGAAATGCAAAAAAATTGTTGTTGCAAATGTTCCATTATATAATAGGGTTAGAAAAAAATTTCACACAAACGTAATAAAGCCGCATTATAACCCGATAAGTTATAATGCGGCTAAATGTATAGAGTATAAACAAATTTATCACTTGTATTTTTGAAACGTTTCAATAATATTTAGAAGTAGAGAGAAGTATGTATTTCACTATAAAAATTTAGAATTATATTTATCGTTAACATTAAGTTTATCTTTAATATTTCTTTCACAGTTAATTATTAATCTTAGGTCTTTAAAATCTATTGTAGATTTCTTCATTATTTTTTTAACTAAATTCTCAATTATATCATCTAAATCAGGGCATTCATTTTTCAAAAAAGGCCTGATACAAGCAACTTTTAAATTTTCGACGTCGTCTTTAGGTTTTACGTTATTTACAACTTCTTCTGGAGACGATACTTCAAATCTGATGAATAACAATCTGATTCTTCTGAGGAGCTTTCTCCTAATTCTTCGAGTCCTTTTTTTTACAAAATATTTAGAATTTATCCTATATTATAGTATTAGAAAAAAAATTCAAATTTCCGTATATATACATTAATTTTTGAGATAACAATTTTCAGGAAAAGTAGTGATATAAACTAATTTACCATTTTCATCTTTTCTGAGTGTTTCATTGAATTTAGCTATTCTAGGTTTACAAATTTTCAGCTTTTATAAGTTTTTAAAGCCATCATTATTTTCTTCTTTACTTGCATTTTTCTCTTTGAAAGGATTCATTTCTGCCATTAATTACTATATAATATTAGCTAAGAAAAATATTTTAAGATTTCAGCACAACTATATAATATATATTTTTTCCAAACATTTATGACTCTTATTCCTCCCAGAGAATAAACGTCCACAGCCATCACACTTAACTTTCTCACTTGAAAAATAATTTACTATCTCCAAAACAACTTTATCATAATCACCACTCAGATAAAGGCGCATGCTCCATCAAAACCACAATCATCTTCGCACATCAGACATACATCCACTTATGGAAACAATGAAAACGTGCTTCAAGAGCGTTTTAAAAGGTTTTGCTTTTCAATTAGTTCAATAAAAAAAGTTATGTTCATTGTGAGCCTTTATTTTAGTCCACAGTTCAATTCAAAAAGATGCTTTGTTTACAACATGGACATATCAATTAGCCACTATATTTCTTGTTGACGAAATCATATCTCGGGTTCCAGTGATCATAGGAACTAGTTTTGAAATGCTCTGGTTTAAAGAATGAAAACCAAGGTCTGCATTATTGGGCGAAATGTGCAAGTTCTTAGAATGTTCAGCCTACTTTCACAAGTTCATTCATACACCTTTAACCAAAGGAGTAAACAAAACAATACATATTCAACTCTCCAGTCCAAGGTCGCTTAATGAAGCTATTGTCCTTCTTTTTTGAAATTGGTAAAATGTCTTTCTTGTAAGTATTGCACCTTTTTTCAAGTCAAGAGAACCGAATGAAACTGATCACTACTCGGCATGACTTTTGTTTTCCCCGAAAATGATACCCAGAGGAATAAACTGAGACTTCAGGGTAAAAATGCCAGCAGCCTCTCCCATTTCTCAATGACACACCTAAATCAAGGTGAAGTTGTAATGAATACAGTATCTCATCAAATACCGCATCAAAATTTCATACCCAAAAAAATATAAGACTTAAATACCTCAATACAGATTTATTCAATTAAAAAAGACTCATCATTTTGCACATTGCTGAAAATTCGAATGAATATTTTTCTGATCCACTGGGTTCCAGAGATCATAGGAACTAGTCTTGAAATCTCATTTTAAAGCTCTTCAAATGCTCTTTTTGTAGATGAAGTACTTTGCCACTAACAAAGCCAAGATAAGAGCTTGATGATGTTTAAGTAAGTTAACAGGTCCATATAAAAGAATTGAGTCAGTTAAATGAATTTTTTGCCAGTGATTTCTGACCACCAATCAAAAAATTCGCTCCAGAAGATGATTGCATGACAACATTTTAAAAACGTGCTCGATTGTATGCCTCTCTTTTTGAGTTATTTTTTTCATAGTCTTAATCAGAATAAGGATACTATGGATCGATAACAAATGAAATTGCGACTTGTATGCATCGTTTAATTTTGTATCAATATTTATTTCGGATTCAAGGGACGGCCATCTTTATTTTCGTATAAACTTGGCCTTTTGGGCGGTGTTGGCATAATGTCTCTATTTCCAGCACTCGGTGTTTATGTAGCTCTGGCGTAGAACGTTGTGTGTGGGTATTAAGCGGAAAACTGTTCGGAAATTTTCATGGTGGTGAAGAAGGTACGAGGATGTGAAGTTTTACATGCTGCGAGCAGTCTGTTTTGGCGGCTTTGGGTTGAGGGATTGTTTTTTGATCGTGGTTAGTTGTGAATAAGAGCCATGTTGAATTTTAAATGTTTCTGACTGAAGTAACGATAGCTTTGATTTTGGTTAAAATTGAAGTTGCGGATGTGCACAGCTTCCTATTTCTCGGAGATGAGTTGTTTGAAATCTGTAGAGCTGAGGGATCAGGCATGATCAGAGCCTTTGCTTCAGCATAGTAGATGTCATACGGCATTTAAGAATTTGAAGTAAAGGAGGCCACATACTCAAGAACGCAGGGTATAGTAATTCCGGAAAAACAGCTTTCATCGCAGACGTACCAGCTCTGGTAAATATTTCACGAACCGTTCGTTATTAAATATGCAAAAGATCTAGAAAGGAGCAGACTAGCAACAATTTTTATAAAAATAACGACACATTTGAAACTACGTTTGCAAGACATGTTTCGGTCGTTCAACAACCATCTTCAGTTGAAAGTAGAATTAATTTGAAGTTACATTTGAATTTATAATATAATGCTAAACAAAGATAACTAACAAGTGTGAAATAAATTGGGAACCTAACAAAATAGCCAAAAGTAACAAAAGAATGTACAATAGTAACATGCTGATTAGAACGAGAGAGTTAAATTAACATGGTATAATTGCTTGTTTAAAGAAGGTTGCTCCCAGGAGATATGTAACGCTTCTTTTATCTTGACCTGGAATTTTGTGGTCACATGGTCTATAACTTTAAAACATTCAGTAGAGCAAGATTTGTGGCATGCCTCAGATTGTTGAAGGTGTTGAAAGATATGTGAAGTCCTGTCCCTGTTTAGGTGTTCGCGAATGCGTGTCGAGAGGTGTCGGCTAGTTTCGCCGACATAGCAAGAATTACAGCTTGCACAGGTAAACTTGTAGACCACATTCGAACGAAGGTCAACAGGCACAGGGTCCTTCACACTAAACATGTTACGAATCTTAAAGGAACAAAAGGCTAGCTTAATATCAAGATTGTTACAATAACGTTTAACTAGTTTACGTAATCTGTTTTGTGCTACAATAGAGAAGGGCCCAACATAAGGTAATTTGAAAAAATGTGTAGAATCAGAGGGAGGACTAGCAGATATGTTCGAAAGGGTCTGGGTTTTAGTAATATACTGCCTAATGACCCTCTCAACGATATGACTGGGGAAAAGGTTTTTACGTAAGATTAATAGCAATTTCTTGATGTCCTCATGAAAACCTACCCACGTGTTGTTGATCTTGTATGTTCTATCAACTAGGGTCCTGATTAAGCCAAGTTTGTAAGAGAATGGGGTAAAACTAAAATAATTAGTTAATAGACCGGTGAAAGTTTTCTTACGATAGACCCTGGTAACAGGAGACTGAGGTTGACTGTTGTCAATCAGGACATCCAAAAAGGGGATTTTTTTATCCATCTCTTTTTCCATGGTGAAGCGTATGTTGGGATGTCTGTCGTTGATGTAGTCAAAAAACAAAGTAGCGTCATGTTCAGTGTCAAATAGACAGAAAGTATCGTCAACATAACGTTGATAAAATAAAATACTGGAGGCCTTATAGTTTTCCAACTAAATCCTTTCATGGTGACCCATGAAAAGATTAGCCAACACCGGAGGAAGGGGCGAGCCCATTGCCACCCCGTCAATCTGATCAAAAAACGAACCCTTAAACAAGAAATGTGTTTGAGCAGTGGCAAAATTAAAAAGATTTCTGAGTTCAGTTGTCGTTAGCTGGAGATCAGGGTTGCCCTTGGAGATGTAGTCAACCGCCAGGTTGATACACTCCTCCAAGGGTATGTTTGTAAACAAACTTTCCACATCAAAGGAAACCATGAACTTTCCCGATAAAAGCAATTCATTGATTTCACGAACAAAAGTAAAAGTGTCTAAAGCACAATGTTCAGATGGGATGTGAGGTTCCAAAAGAAAGCATAAATACTTAGCCAGCTCATAGTTGTATGTTCCAATTGAAGAAACTACAGGACGGAACGGAGGTATTGAGTTCGGCTCACGAGCCTTATGCATCTTCGGAAGGCCGTAGATTCGAGCAGGTTGGGAGCCAGAGGGATAGATTTTGTTATAAACACAGCGATCCAGATGGCCATTCTTTAGAAGCTTCCTGAGGAAACGTTGTAGTCTACCTTCTCTTAACAAGGTGGGGTCTTCCTTGGT